>OY998254.1:34871298-36071298 GCA_963922045.1 Persicaria maculosa
TTTTGCATCGTCGAGTTCAATAAAGCTTCCATGACATTAATCAAAAAATTTCAATGGGGGTCATTTTTCTCAAATTTTGGAAATCATGCATATAAGCACATAAATCAATAATGCATTCCAAAATAGCCATGTAGCAATTCAAAGAAATAATGCACACATAATGTCACAATATAGCAAATATGCATAATGTAAGCCCTTCCCCCACCCCATACTTAAACATTACAGTGTCCTCACTGTATAAAAACAAGATAAGGGTAAAGAAAGAAACTCACTAGACAGATGTGCAGGGCTTCATAATATCGAGTTAAAATGCCTGAGCCGAGTCCGTTTTTAGCTTGCATCTATCCATGGACCTGAAAAGTGTAGAAGACATATACCCACAATAGAAAAACTAAAAGTTCCAAAAACAAAAACAAACAAAAGCAACAAAGTCTCAAAAGTCCAAAAGTAAATGTCTATGTACAAGCTCTAGATTTTATAGTCGCTAGGCCGACTTCTCCATTAAGCATTAGCCTGGCTCATCTTTGTCCGGAGGTATAGGTGGATCTGGTGGTTCCTCCGGTGGTGGGAAGCGTGGGATGTCATCCGGGGGCATCATGTGAAGAAGCTTAAACCTCCCCGAGTGAACGCTCCATGGCTTCACCCATTCATCTTCCTGGGCTCCAGTTGGCATGCATAAAGGAAGATATAAAGAAAATATACATACCTCATCATCATACCTCTTCCGATTCATAGGTTGACTTGGTTGCGCGTCTCCACCACAGCAAAACGGTGGAGTGGGAAGAGATATTTCCACCTCATCATGTGGAGCTTCATGCCACTTTGCTAGGACCCCATACTTGAATATGAGCATCGGTTGCTCAAAATCATCGGGGATAGCCTTCACCTTGTAAGGTAAAAGCGATCTTGGAATGCCCTGGTCAACAATGTCCAACTTCTTCTCTTCTAGTGCTATTTCGCCTTGGGATCCTTCATATGATTCATCAACAGTAGGTAGCAAAGTAGGAATGAAATTCGAGGAAGGACATACCTGGTTGTCGACATTGAGTGGGTCAATTGGCTCGTCGAGAGGAGGGCATGGTCCTTTAGACTGAATGGAAGCCTCAAGCCTTCGGATTTCGTCTTCCAACCGAGCTATTTCCCTTAATCGTGACTCCTCCACTGCGATCCTATTTCTCCGTCTCAAATCTTGATACCATTCTTCCCATGCAGGATTCCCTTCGACAAAGTCTTCCATCTTTGTACCTAAGCTTTGAAATCACAATCAAGAACACAAATTAGTGGTAAAAGCTTGGCACCCAGTTGGTACCGGTGAGGTAGGTGGTGGTAGGGTATGTGAAGGGTAAGAAAAAGGGATGGGCTTTTCTGAACCTTAAACACAATTAAACTAGGCGCGATTGATATCTCCCCGGCAACGGCGCCAATTTGACGAGAGGGTTTCTCGACCAAATAAATTTGTAGTCAAGACCCCGCTATAGGATAGTGGAGTCAGGTTCGTCCTCAGGAGAGAAGTCAGCGGTTCTAGGTTTAGTGTGTTTTGGGGTTCAGGGATAGCGGGAAAAGGTGGGGAGGTTGTTGTCGATGTCGACTAAGACTTGGTCGATGTCGAGGGAATGATAGAAGAAGAGGTGGTCGGTGTCGGGTAACTTTGCAGGATAAAAATAATGAAATAAAATATATAAAGATGCAAACTTCCAAGGTTAGGGATCACCACAACAATAAACATATGCGCAGATCATAAATCACATAAAGATGCATGCTTTATATCAAATAACTTTCGTTATTAACAAATAGGAATATAGAGGCTTTCGCATAAACCCTAAGTGTTACTACCTTTTCTTAATTAGGATCAACCAACTTTCGCAGGCAAAGCCTAATTACTATCCAAATTCATAATTAATTCACTTTCGCTTCATAATTGCAAATAAGGAATTGTCCTCGACTGTCGCAAAGGATTAAGCACATAGGTAGATGATAATAAAGACATACAAAATCATGAATTCATAAATCAAACAAACATATCTATGTTGGGATCACCCCAACCCTAGAAGAAGAAAAATTAGAAAGCAAACATGATGAAAGAAATTAACTTTAACATAAAATAAACTAAAACTTACAAAACCTTCCAAACGTTCTCCTCTCTCTCCTCTCTCGCCTCCTCTCTCTCTCCTTCTCTCTCTCTCTCTCCTTGCGCCCGAAGACGGCTTTGCTTGAATGAATGAAAATCAGCCCCCTAGGGCTTTATTTATAGCCTTCTATTCCTTGCTAATCAAGGATAGAATCTTCTATCTATATCTAAAATTATATCTAAAATGCTTAATGATAAATAAAAGCAATAAAGGAAATAAATCTAAAAGGAAAAAATAAATCTAAACTAGGTAATATGTCTTCATGTTGATAGATCTTCCTTCCATAGATAGATGATGATAGATTTCGGCCTACTCGACCTCGACAAGGCCTCTTCCTCGAGGATGACTCGGACTGATGTTGTCGAGGACTCTTCCTCGGCATGGGCTCGGACTGGCGCAGGGTGGCTCCTCGATCTCGACAAGGCCTCCTCGAGATCGAGTAGGGTTGGCTCGGCGTCTCCGTCTTCGGCTTCTCGACTTGGCACAACTCGTCGACTCCGGACATGGCTCCTCGATCTCGACAAGGCCTCCTCGACATCGAGTAGGATTCCGGGAGTCGGGTTGTCTCTGACTCAGTGTCCTCGATCAGCTCTGCTCGACCAGGTCTGCTCGACAAAGTTGGTCGATATCGAGTAAGGTGTACTCGATATCGAGTATACTTGGCTTCAGCTTTCTGCTCTGTTCTTGAAACGCACTTTTCCGAGTCCTCGTTTGTCGGATTGATGCATATGACCATGCGTTGGAAAGCTCTTTCCGAGGGCTACAACTCTCATGAAGACATCAAAGCTTGATTCAGAACGAAGAATGACGAAAAATGGCCTTTTCTCCAGCTGCACCATTCTTAGCTTCCCCATGAGTTTCCTTTAAGCTCCAAAGTGCGTCCGATTTCTGCGAAATATAACCAAAACTTGTGTAGACCTCCATATATTGCAAATAAGTGTAAACTACACAGATTCTGTATTATTCTAACCCAAATGCATGCAATGTATGCAGAAATCGATATAAAAGTAAGTGTAAAACATGGCGAATTAGGCTCACATCAGGGGCGCGGGATCGTCGGCGACATCAGTCTAGAGGAGGCACCATTGGAGATGATTCCGAGAGCTCGAGAGAGAGAGAGAGAGAGAACGGAGGCGCCATAGTTCTCAGATCTAAAAAAAAAGTGGATAGACCTAAATAAGAAGAGGGAGTAATAGGTAAGGGCAAACTTGGTATTATGAAAATATTTTGGCCATTTACTAGCAAAGAAAAGCCTTTAGGACATTTAGTAATTGGTCCAAAGGCCGAAGGCCTTTGGACCAAATTACTTCTTTTTTTATTACATTTTATTTTCGCTTTGATGCCTCTTTTCTAATAAAGTTGATTGATGACACTTTTTTAATGCCATTTTTTTCAAAACTTGATGACATTTTTTGTTTACTGTGATGTCACGTCGACCATTGATGCCATTTTTTTTACTGTTGACTACTGATGACACTTTTTTCATGTCAATTTTTTGTTGATATTTTTACTGTGCTGCCAATTTTTTTTTTCAAAGTAGTGTTTTGATGACATTTTTTTTCTTTAATGTGATGCAACTTTTTTAAAGTAGTGTTTTGATGCCATTTTTCTAACGTAATTATTTAATGCCATTTTTTTAATCAAACCATTTGATGCCATTTTTTTTAATTTAATCAATTGTATATCGATATATTTTCATCGATTCTACTTTTATTCACTGATGACACGTTTGTGATTACACTTCATTGATGCAATCACTTGTGGTGACATCAAATATTTTTGACTGTATGGTAGATTGGATGTAATGTGTATGGCATATGAAAGATGGCAAAAGAATTATAAACATGTAGAGGAAAACATCAATTAATACCAAAAAATCAACAGCACTAAGCAACTAAAAATTGTGTTCAAATTATTATGGCGGACATGAAAATGGTCTCTGTAGACTAAATGAAATATATAAAACTCAGAGCCCTTTGAGGAATAACAATCCAAAAATTTCAGATTCCTTCGATCTGAATGAAAGTTACAAGGAAATTGTTCCAAGGAAATTTGAGAGTATCGAAACCCTTGGCAAAAAGCAAAGGCTCAGATTGTTCCAAAGAAATTATTATCAAATAGTAAAAAGACAGCCCACTCTCGACTTTGTCATCATCATCTAATGAGAATTAGCCGCCGCCAGATCCGTACTTCTTGCCCAAGACGATAACCTGAAGCTTGTCGTACCTGGCGAGGACTCCAGCAAAGCATACAAAGAGTCCAGGATTTGCAACCACAAGCCAAAATTCCTAATGTGTACGAACACAGATGACCTTTCAACAAATTCCGCAGACACTCACAACCAATTCCAGTTCGAAAGTCAGTAACAGCAAGAACAGCAATATAACCATAATTGGATGGAAAACAAAGCGGCAAAGCTCACCAATTTATAGATGTTGCCTGCAAAATCGAAAGCCTTGTAGTGGTTGATCTTACGTCCTCCCGAACCGGAAACCCTAACGACCTCCCCAATGGGCTTCAACACCTCCATATCCTCATCCGCCACTTCCTCGTCGCCGCTATCGTCCGCTTCCTCCTCATCTACCACTAGAAGCTTCCTCCGCTGCTTAAGCATCGGCTCGGTTTGGCGCGGCCAGTGGTCATCGTCTTCGTCGCTGGACGAGTTCGAATTCCATCGTCGCTGCATCTCCCACCTTCACTCTAAACCTGCGTGCAGTTTCAGGGAATTTGTGCGTAATAAGGAGTGTGGAGAGGGGAGTGCCGATGGTTCGGCTATTAGGGTTTCTCTCTCTTCTCCATTTCTTCTTCTTATGGCGAACTCGCCACCTGAAAGCGATGAACGAGGTTACGCGAGGAGCTGAGCGAGGAGAGACTAGAGATATGAATGATGCTAGTCAATTAAAAAAAATTGAACGAGTGCTAGAACGGCCAATAAATAAACTTAAGGTGCTAATAACCTAATTAGATTAGGGAAAGGTGATATTTCACCAAATTTTCTCTATATTTTCCCCTCTCCTAATCTCTATCCCTAAGGAGTCTGTTTGTCAGACGTTCATCTCAAGAAAGTGAAAAAGTCCCGACCTCTCAAGGCCACCATTTTTAGTGGGGCCCGGGAATCTACCTGGTGAAGGGATCAATCTTCCCAACGGGCTTACCTGACCCGCATCGAAATAATTGACGCGGCCCAACCTGTGCCGCGGGAAATAACCTAACCACTATTCTGAAAGGTGATTCCCTTATCGAGTTTTTTCTAGACAATTTAGAAAATTGGTTCGCTTACCTGTCGCTGTTGAATATCTTGAGGATTAACAACAACAGTCTTTTTCCTTAATAGAAAATTACACTAAGGACAAACAAGATCTGTATCCGTGGAGTAGGTCCTGTGAACGGTTCTGATTTTACTACGAAATAGGTTCTTTTTCACGCGTACGAATTCTTCTCCTAGTTCTTCTTTCTTCTTGAGTTCACTAGGCCCGGATCCGCCTTCTTTTCTCCTCTTTTCCGAAAAAGTCCCCTGTCTTTGGTGAGGTTTCTCATTTTTATAGGTCTTGGGTGGTCTGGTCCGTTGTGCCACGTGGTGTTCACCATTCGACACGTGTTCTACTCGTGGGGGGTGGCCATGGCCGCCACGTGCCCATTCTCTGCTATCCGCGGATGATTGTTCATGAGTCAACTCTTGGATAATTATCCGCGGGCAGAATTTGGGATAATGCTATTTCCTTTTTTATTAACTGATTGGTGTTCCTTACTCTGCTATTTTTATATCTTTACAGATATTTTTAACATTGGTTTAGTCACGGCTCCTCGGGCCGAGTTGATTCCATCCTGGGATTGATGCGGATCGATAAAGATTCTTCAGGAAAGCATCTGTAGTTTCGTTACTAGTATAATTCTGATTTAGAGGTGGTGGGCCTTTTCTTTATAGATTTTTGGCCCAATTTGGGCCCATCAGGCCCATTTAGGCTCGGAAGTTCAAACGTCAGTAATTTCCTATAAGTTACCCCGTCCCGTTTCTTTTTTACCCCACACTTGTCTTCTTCTGCTTTTTCAGAGATTTTATCCTTATCCATCTCTAGGTTTTCCGGCGGCGGTTTTCTAGGTTTCCGGTTTTTTGCTTGAATTTTCCGGTAGTGGTGGTGGGGAGGCCGAGGCGGTGGCGGAGGAGGAGCAGAGGGTAGTGGCGGATCTAGTGCATCAATGCTAGGTGAGCGGAAAAGTTTTAGTCATGACAAATAAAAAAGATTAACATGTCAAAATACGATTATTATATAGTACTTCATAAAAAATACAAAATAAATAATATATAAAAACAATAAAGTATATAAATCCATTCGGGTGATGTTGTATTACAATTGACCACTCGATAAAATAATATAAAAATATATAAAATAGATGATATAAGCATAAAAAATAGATGATATAAAATAATAATCTCATCTCAATGTCTATAATCAAATTACCAAACAATTCAAAACCTTGATTTAGTAAATTAGAAATTAAATAAAGAATAATTAAAAGAAAGTAAAAAAACATATCTATCGAATTAGATTAAAGAATGAGGCGGTGAGCCAACAAATGAAAATAAGTCCCAGTCAAAATACCGAAGCTTCTCATTTGAATTCAGAAGCTTTTGGGCTCAATTGCCCAAAGTAAATCAAGTCCAGTAGCCCACCTAAAAAAAAGCCCAGCAATTTTTATTTTTTATACGTAAGTCCAGAAATTTTGACCCAGCAAGCGCTGGGTTTGCTTCCACCAACATCCACCACTGGCAGAGGGTGGGGGTAGGGGTGGTGGTGGTGGGGCGGCTGAGGAGCAGAGTGTGGCGGTGGCGGCTGGAAAGCAGCCGACGACGGAGGTGGTGGTGCAGGAGACGCGGGCCCTATTACCGCCGTGGAAGCGGCGTTGCATGGAGGTTTCACCGGTTTCGACCTTACCGGTATGTTATTTGAATTATTTATTTTATTTGATATTAATAGTTTTGTAGTTTTATAACATAGTTTTATAATATAGTTTATAATTTATCGTATATATAGTTGATAGTTTTTTATTGTTTTTTGTTTTTATAGTTAATAGATTATAGTTGTTATAGTTTATAGTTTTTAGTATAGTTTTCATTACTTGAAATATTTATTATATGTTCATAGTTTATAGTATACATTTTTTATAGTTGTTATGTTATTTCATGTGTATGTAAAAGACATTAAAAGAAATTAAAAAACATTAAAAGACATTATATATGTAAAAAACATTATAATACATTAAAAATATAGTTTTTATAATATATATTTATATATATGTATGTATGTATATATATATATATATATATATATATATATATATATATATATATATATATATATATATATATATATATATATATATATATATATATATATATATATATATATATATACTACAACAAAACTGGCTATTTGCGAGAAAATATTTCGTCGTAGAAAATGGAGATTTCGTCGCCTAAAGTGTTTGGCGAGGAAATTTATTTTCTCGTCAGGTGGTCGCGGAAAGCTCGTCAAGGAAAATGTTACGTGAAAAAAATAATTTCCTCGCATACAACTTTTTGCAATGGTTATAATTTATCGCTATTATAATTTAGCGACTAATATTTTCCTCGTCAAAAGTTAGCCATTTTCGTTGGCAAATATATTTCAGGGGTCGAAAATTGTTACTGAATATATTTGTCGAAGAAATAAAATTTCTCGCTATTTTTTTTATTTTCTCGTTAATGATGACTTGTAATTATACCATTTGAAATAAAAAAAATTAATTTTAAATATTATTTTGCCGACATACGTATTTTTGTCATTAAAAGTACTATCAATAAGGAATTATTTTCTCAAGATAAATTATATTTCATTGTATTATATATCTTTTGGCGAGAAAATATCATTTCATCATTATTGACCTTTACTTATAGCGAGGAAGTAATAGTAAGCCTACAAAGAAAATGCATATTATAACATAATTTTGATATAAATATTTATAATCCACAACCTATTTTTAAAAGTTCCTCAAAGATGAAGCAAGTGTATCCAAAAGCCAAGCCTGACTCGCTCGGGATAATGCATGCTCTCAAAATGCTGACCTCTCATCACCAAATGATCTCTGTCATGTACTAAAAAAATTCAGCCATGACTTGTCCATCTTTGGGAGATCAAAGTCATCCATCTCAGTCCCTAATTGTCTTGTTGGCCATCAAAGTTTACCATGACCTCTTCCATCTTTTTCTCCATCTATTATAATGCATTAATCAGCGCGTTTTGAGCTTTGATCTTGTCTTCCAAGGCTTTGTTCTTCTCAGATATATCATGTAATGATGATTGAGGCAGCTTAATTGGTATTGGTCGAGGTCCAAACTACAACCTTTGATGGATACTGAATTTGTTCCAAGAACTTGTTGGCAGTTTTCTTCACCTGCAGCCATTGTGCGAGTTCAATCTTCTTGAGTTGTCTAGGTTCAAATCAACACAATTTCATCCTGCAAATAAAGTCCAGCATGAGTATAAAGGCAACAACTTCTAAAATTCAAGCTATTCCTAGTGAGGGTTGATTTGAATTAGTTTGTCATGATACATGTTGATTATCTAATGCATTTGATGGAGCTACTTATTGTGAAACACATTCTCCAGAGAAAAACTTCATGTATTAGCCAATGTTATCACCATGATCTCCTAAACTTGAAATGATATACTTTTCAAAATCAGCAGGATGCATCTACAACTCCCTTAAATATAAAACCATAAACAAGACCTCATACATAGAAACATGCAAATAAACTTAACAGATTTTGTTAAAAATCGGCTAGGTTAACTGATTAACAAGACCTGAAAAAATATAGCCCAGAAGAATAGAGAAAATGCTTTACGGAATTTGTTCAAAAGAAGCAGTCTACCCTCTACAAAAAAATAAAACAGATTGAGTACAGATGAATCCTTCCACTACAAAATAAATGAACTTGAAGCAGATAAAGCCAAGAGTAGTTAACTACTGATAATATGCACAAATATATCAAATAAAAGAATTTTACTTTAACATTTATATCATTCTCACCTAAATAATATAAGATGTTTTTAACCTATACATATAAATGATATGATAATATACCAATAAATCATTTAAGCTATAGATAATCTCTGGCCAAACTGCAGCCTTTAATAGTTCCCCAAAGATAAAAAAGTAAAAAGCTTCATCTAAGCTTAGATGAATTCTTACCGAGCCTTATCTTTCATGAACATGTGAACCGACAATATAATATAAGAAAATAGTGATATTCAAGTTCAATAACCATGTCTATCATTGTACATACTACTTCAATTGTAGATATACAGATACAACAAGATATATATTCCATGTTACTAGAAAAAATGAAAGTTTAAGCACATAGATTGAACTTCAATCCACTAAAATAAATCAGAAATTTTATAAAAGATCCAGGACCAACAAGATTTGTTGCATAACCATACATAAAAACTTGAATCAACTAAAATAAATCAGGAAAAATATATCACAAGAGCAGCTTTTAAAGCTAAATATAACCACTTGCAAGATGTTTAAACAACGAACCATAAGAGAATTTATAGAAGATCCATTGAAAGTCAAACTGAGAAGGAGCCAATTCATTTTATAAAGGTGAGGTCTTATTTAAGAGTGTCGATATTGATACATTTCTTCCACAAAGTACACCCAACAAAGCGATAAACAATATTTTTGATATTCAATATAGTTCAAGCAAGAGTAAATATGCAATGGTTCTCTTAAAATTATAGATCACTATAAGCATAAGTAGAAACTGAACTAGAAACAACCAACCATAAAGCATCCCCGTTAGAGCTATAGAAAAGATACATGTTCTAAAACCCTCAATTGTTCCTATATGTCGCCTTCATAATTTTGCAACAGAAATGACAGTTTTGAAGCACTTATCTTTTCACAATGTAACATAACATAATCTGGAACAAAAACTAACCAATCAGACTAAGAATTAGACATAATCTAACACAATTAAACTCTAGAATCAACTGCAATTCAATGCAAGTTTATATGCACAAAAACAAGGTGAAATTCCATATGAGGCTTCAACAATTCATGATACTTCTTGAAATCACCAATCAGACTAATAATCAGACTAATAATTAGACACAGTCTCATTAAGTATAATTCATCGTCGTAGGCTTCAACTAAAGTTTCATCAGAAATGTCACTAAGAATCAGACACGATCCACCATACAAGGGGAATCGAATCATTTGCAGGAATCACTGCCCGTGTGTTGCACAAAAAAACCCTAATCAAGGTGACAAGGAAGGAAAATCGAATCATATACAAGGAGCAGACAAACCTGTTTGTGGTGACAACAAAGGAAGAAATTAGACCAACAACAGAATGGGAACAAAAAGAGAGAGGACGACACCGACGACACGCATATCTCAGAACGCGGGATAGACGGCGAGACGAGCAGGGCAAAGAAGGGCGTCGAGGGGCGACGCCGACGGCGAGCAAAACTCAGGCAGTAGGGGAGAAACGAGCAGGAGCAGAGAGAGGAGAATGGAGATCGAGAGTGGAGGCAGGGCTGGAGCGAACTGGCGAGGGTTATAAGGTACGGTAAAAATAAAATTTCCCCTTAAAAAAATTGATCCATTTTCCATATTTAACTCAAGCCAATAACGACAAAATAAAATTTTCTCGTTATTTACAATGTTAATGACAAAATATTTTCTCGAGAAACACATACTTTTAGCGAGTAACTGATAGCCAACTATGTTGGGATTCTAGCATGACAACTTTGATACAATTGTCAAGTGAATCTGTTACATAGAAATTGGGTAGTTGTCTATGAGGTTATTTCGTATAATCTTAAGCATGTCATTCTCATATATGGAAATGTGTAAATGGACTTACATAGGAAGTGGATTAAGTGAGGAACACTTGAGAAACTGAGTGCAATCTCGCATTCTGTTGTATGCTGAGATGAGACAACCGAACTTGTGTTTGTTTACAAACTGATTCGAGTCTTATGCACTGAACATAGTAAATGATTACAAAAGCACACTTGTAGACTGTGTATTGTGTTATGGTGGATGAAGTCTATGTCCATGTTGGAACATAGATATGGATCTTAGTGATCTAAGGGAGGAGACATTGATGTATGTATCAACATCAGTCAGTAGGTCTTATCTCCAAGGAGAAGAGACGTTGATGTCTAATAATTAGCGACGAGTGGAAAAAATGTCGTTGAATACCACTTTTAACGAGGAATATAAGTTTCTTTCTAAAGTTCATGTTCCATTTTACGATGAGCGAATAGATTCATCGCTAAAATTTTGGTCGCTAAAAGACTTTATAAGACATTAAAAGACATTAAAAGATATTAAAAGGCATTAAAAGACATTAAAAGAAATTAAAAGCCATTAAAAGCCATTAAAAGACATTAAAAGACATTGAAAGACATTAAAAGTCATTAAAAGAAATTGAAAGTCATTAAAAGACATTCACAGCCATTAAAAGCCATTAAAAATACAATTAAAGACGAAATAACAACTTACGAACTATAAGAATGAACAAGTTACGAATGTATGGACCAACTGCATCTAATTAATTAGCATAAGTAATACATGAAGTAACATATTTTTAAACATTTCAAAATAATAGGGCTCTTGAGGACTGATGGTACCCTACGACTGGTTAAAATCGGAGACTGAGCAGCGGTCAACCAGTGTATGGTAGAGGGTGGGGGTGAGGATACGGTACCTACTGTTAGGGAGACCTCGGCGACCCATACAGTAGATGACTTGCTGCTATCTGCAGAGGGTGCCCAACAGAGAATAGAGAGCCCCAGTATGACATATATGGATGACACCTTCTGGCAGGGTCTGCCTGATTGGGGCTCCTCTGGAGATCCTTTGGCTGAGCAGCAGCTGTCGATGTCGTCCGACGATCTACTCGACAGGTGCGTCACTGATATTGGTGGGGGTCAACCGGCCCATGGGGGTAGGCCGACGGAGCAGCTTCCCCCCACCACCCACGAGGCTTCGACTTTCATCGTCCACGAGGCTTCTACTTCTTCCACTCACGATGCTGAGGCTTCGACCTCCCACACACCAGCACCTATATCATTGGCTTCAGCGGATGAAACTATCCCTAACGTCGTCGAGGAGGTGGACGACGGACAGGGGAGACAGGAGGGCCAGGGGGCCAGGGGGCAAGACGAGTAGGCACCCATCTTTGCGCAGCCTGTTGGACTAGCTGTGTATGAGGCATATGACTTGCCTCCGGGCACTCTACTAGTGTCTTACAGGCACCACCGCGCATACAGGGTGTGGAGGGATGCGACCGTGGATCTTCCGCTGCTGAAGATCCACCATCGGGCAAGTCACCTAGCTGATTTTGACCCTTACGTCTTCGAGGGCCTAAGAACCTGGTGGCAAGAGCTGATTCCCTCGGGCATCCCGCAGCTGCAGGCCCTCCATTGGGAGGGTATGGACGGGTCTCTGGTCACAACGTTCTTAGAGCATTGGCATCCTGAGACGAGCTCCTTCCATTTTAAGCGGGGCGAGATGACCATCACGCTACACGACGTTGCCTGCCTGCTAGGGGTTCGAATTGAGGGTTTGCCCTGTTTGTCACATCTACCCGAGGTGGAGCAGATCATCATGGTCGATGAGCACTACCAGGTGACCCCAAAGGACCTGAGCGCAAACAGACGAGCTGACGTCCTCCTCGTTGGGTTGGTGACGGACCCGTGGATCGAGAGACACGGGCCGCTTGCCGACCATGCGCCCGTAGATGACCCCGAGGCCGTAGATGACCCTGAGTAGCAGCGTCTCCGCATGTATACGGGAGTGGGGCACCCAGGAGATGACCTTGCCCAATGTCAATTTCTGTACCTTGGGTACCTTTCCATCACTCTCGCCACGACTTTGTTTGTGGACAAATCGTAGAGCCGGGTTCCATGGAAGATGTTCGGCCTTGCCTGGGACATTCCCCGGACGGCCAACATTGCATGGGGTACAGGTGCCCTTGCCTGTGTGTACAACGGTGTAGGAGAGGCTACCCAAGCAGGGGCGAAGGGTTTAGAATGATGCACGCCGCTACTGCAGGTACGAGACCGCAAAATTTGTGTTATAGTTTATTAATATTTTATTCTCATTCTTACCGAATTGTGTTTTGTGTCAAGGCTTGGATATGGCTGAGGATCGACGCTGAGGATCGACGCTGGTATGCGTGGTTCATCCCTCCGAAGGCGCCTACCCGCAAGAACGCTGCGGGCAAGCTCGAGCAGGTGAAGAAGATGCGGGATGAGGTTGACCGCCTTACCGTCGCCGATGTATGGCACCAAAACTCTAAATATATTGCATATATTACATATATTTCGTAAATGTGACATACGCCAGCTTGTTATATTTATAGGAGTGGATGCTCTTTGGGCGTAATCTTGAGTTCGACGGCGAGTACCGGTAATTCACCTATCGGGCACGATCACATTCTGCGAGGAGGATGAGCCATATATGCCCGATAGGTGTCTTCGGCAGTATGGACGAGTCCAGGGAGTCCCGCAACCCAACATCCTGCCGAGACAGGTCACCCACGCCCCCACCTTGAAGCCGAGGTACGTCGCCATGTTTGCCACCAAGCACGACAAGTGGCAGAGCCAGGATGACGCTCACTTCTACCGGCTGGGTGATCACAGGCGGACTAGCGAGGATTGTCAGGTTGGTGTCACTGCTCACTACATGGCGTGGTACGCATCCCAGAGTCGGCCGTACCTGCTGTCTACCACGCCGTGCCATCCGGACCCTCCAGCGCCCGTCCAGCCAATCACAATGGATCCATGGGTGGACTTGCCTCAGCCTGCAGTTATCCCTCAAGAGCGACGTGCCCGGATGCATGAGATAAATGGCTATCTACAGGCCCTGGCCACCGACCCTCGGTTCGATCAGTTGTGCGACGAGGTGATTGAGATATTTGATGATGTTGTACGGTCTACTAGATCACCGTGATGTACATTATATTTGTAGTAGTTTGTACATTATATTTTTTTATATTCATTGTTTGATATTATATGTTTATATTATTTTGTCCAGTCATGTTTAATTCATTCTCAAGTTATAAGTAAAAAGTACAATGGGTGAATAGATGAAACCATTCGGACTGAATCCCTTTTACATATAGGTCTCGGGTTCGGGGTTTTGGATAGCGAGGTTTCAGTTAGTACTAAAGGTTAGGTCTCGGGTTCAGGGACTTAGGAGGCAAGGTCTAGGGAGGGCTTGGGGTTAGGGTTTGGCTAGGGCTTAGATTAAAGTTCTACGGATTATTAATGGTTAAGACTGTTTGCAGTTGAGAAATTAAGCAGCCATTGAGTAGAGTACTGGAATAATGATTATTTTTTTAATTCTATCTATTACAGTAATAGTTTGGCTAATTAAATTACGAACCAAGATATTCGGTTAGGGTTTGGCTAATCAAATTACGAACCAAGGGGTTAGGGTTTGGAAGGGTTTGGATAGGGTTAGGCTAGGGTTTACACGTCGTTAGCGATGTGCAAACCCTGCACGTCGTTAACGACGTGCATTACTGCACGTTCAAAACAACGTGCAAAAATGCACGTGGTCAACGACGTGCATACACGTGGTTGACAACGTGTGTTGTTGCACGTTCTTTTGAACGTGCATATTCGCGTACCTTTGATGGACAACTGCCTATTTGAAGCGGAGCGGGATAGCCTGAATCCCCATCCTCCAAAACAATGTCCAACGTAGTCCGACGTATTAGTATTACTATGGCCGAATCGAAAGCCAATCATCGTCTCCAAGTTTGCCAGGTACATATGCGTTCTGTATAGGGTTTGGAAGGGTTTGGATAGGGTTGGCTAGGGTTTACATGTCGTTAGCGATGTGCAAACCCTGCACGTCGTTAATGACGTGCATTACTGCACGTTCAAAATAACGTGCAAAAATGCACGTGGTCAACGACGTGCATACACGTGGTTGACAACATGTGTTGTTGCACGTTCTTTTGAACGTGCACATTCAAAACAAAGTCCGCATCCTCCAAAACAAAGTCCAACGTAGTCCGACTTAGTTAGTATCGCTATGGCCGAATCGCAAGCCAATCATCGTCTCCAAGTTTGCCAGGTACGTATACGTTCCGTATAGTTCAATATATACCATATGTCTTGCGTTATGTTTATATTTCCACTCATGCTATTACAGTTTCGAGACTTCATACTTGAGTTCTCGGACCCAAAGGTTTGGAATGACCGTAACGAAATGGTTACGCATTTCAAGGACATGGGTCTGAAACACTGCATGATTTTAGTAATCAAGAGGTCTTGGACGGGGGCATCAAATCGTTCAGGCGGGATTCTCCTTGCTTGTGAGCAGTATGGGGAGTATCGACCACGCAGGAGGAAGCTCTGAAGCACGCAATCGAAGGTGAACGGATGTCCATTCTCTCTACACGGGCACGAAGGCTCGCTGGGTCACTGGGTTATGACGGCAACCCACGGTGTTCATAACCACCAGCTTCCCACGAGCTTGAAGGGTCACGCGATCGCCGGACAGATGACAGAGGGGGAAAAGAAGATGGCTAGCTGGATGAAGAAAATTGATCCTCCTCTAAAAGCCATTGGATATGGATTGAGGCAGTTGGATGGCATCAGCGTCACGTCATCGCGTTCCCTTACCAACAGGCTAAACAAGATGGCCGCCGAAGAAAAGGGTAGTCGGACGATGACCCAAGATACTCTACATCGTCTGCGGGAAAGAGGTTACTACTACGAGTTCAGACGACATCCAGATGACAACGACGTCTTGAGCGACCTCTTCCTAGCGCACCCTGATGGGATACGGCTACTCCGAAGGTTTCATTACGTCATCATATTGGACAACACGTACAAAACAAATGCGTAAGTTAATCAATTACGATTACATTATTACACATCTAGCCAATTATAAAGTATTGCTCATGTAACATATTTACACTTGCAGATATGGGATTCCATTGTGCGAGGTAGTCGGGATCACACCCTCAGGCCATAATGAATGCATCGCCTATGCTTTCATGTCGCACGTGAAAGAAGACACGTACGCTTGGGTGTTGCGTCAACTTCAGATCTTGCTTAGGACTGTTCAACCTCAAGCTATTATGACTGATCGGGAGCTAGGACTCTTGGCAGCGCTGAATGTTGTCTTCCCCAACGTTTAGCATCTCTTTTGCTGGGTACACGTGATGAGAAGATGTAAGGAAACTGCACTGAAGATCACAAAGAATTTAAGTCACACTGTCATCTTCAAGGGCAACTGTTAGGGGTTGTCCAATCGAAGTCGTAGGAATCATTCAACCGACGTCGTCGGGAGCTACACGAGAGATGGCACCCATTCCCAGGTGTGATGGCGTATTTAGAGGCAGTTTGGCTTCCGTACAAAAGAAGCATCGTACGATGCTACACAGATAATGTTCTACATTTCGGCACTCGTACAACAAACAAGTACACCGTACTTTCTATCTCCCATTAAAATATGATATGTCATCAAACATTTAGTGGTATGAACTTCAATTTTTACGGGAAACTATGTACAGAGTTGAGGGTTAGCACAAGGTTCTCAAAGAGGAATTGCACTCATCGACTCGTGACTTCTGCATGGAGATAGATGCAATCCATAGAGTCAATGATTGGCAACTTCATGAGATGCAAACTGCTTTGGAGATCGATCGCTTCAAATGTCCAACGAGGGCGCATAAAGTCAACCTTTTTGATCAGGGAAAGACTTTAATCTCAAAAAAGTGCTTTGACTATCTGTACAAGTTGTGGGAGGATATCGTAAACCAAAACATTCCTCCGGAATGCATGAAATGACATTGGAGGGTTTGTTACGGGATTCCTTGTGTCCATGAGATTCAGGCCTACGTCAGTTTCGGTACTCCGATACCCGCTGAGGACATCCACCCATTCTGGATGGGTTTGTCATGGACTGACATCGACGACAACCTACTCCCATATGAGATGTCATCTTCATACACGGCTTCCAACAATGTATGCGATGATGAACTCCATCCACCCTCATTTGCAAGCGTCCGACCGAAAGGGAGGTCTCGGGGGTCGAGGAATGCCTTTGTGGCTACCGTGCTGCTCGGACATATTTTGAGAGGGAAGAAGCACGTGCTGCTCGGACATATTAATGGCGTGAGGGACACTATTGGAGATGGCCATTGTGGCTACCGTGCTTTGGCGTCATTGACATCACCAATCGGCGAATCTGCTTTCCCAGAAATTAAAACGTTATTCTACAATCAGTTGGAGGATCACGCTGTTCCCTACGCTGGTTGTTATATGGGAGGGTACTCATTCTAGTAGTTCGTCGACAAGCAGAGATGGGAGGGACTTGTGCATGGTGATAGGAGACGTTGGATAGAGCTATCCATCATGGGTTTAGTATTTGCAACGGTATATCAGATTCCTCTCGTTGTCCTAGCTTGGCATCATCCGTTCACATGTCTACCCATGTCCTCGCCGACACCTGGTAACAACCCTCAATCAGCAACCCTTGGTTTAGCCTGCATCGGAAACCAAGACTATTTTGCCGTGGTACGACTCCAAACGTCTTATATTACCTATTCTTACTTTTCATCTATATGTCAATACTCTAACTCTAATTTTCCGTTCTCATAGATCTGGTTGCGTCCTAACACTCCTATTCCGCCGCCTACGCCAGAATGGGTCACACATCATCAACCGAGCGTCGAAGGATGGGATGCTCCTTTTCAAGCTCAGTTTGACAGATTCCGAGCCTTACGTGTCGAGTCCGGTCGCCCTTTACACTTTGTTTAGATTTTATTCCACCAGTCTATTACTGTTATGGATGTAAACCTTTTTTTTTCCGTGCCTTGTAACATTATACGCATATTATACGAATGAATAACTTAACAATTATTTATTTTTATTCCAAATTGATTGATGTTAGTGTTAAACCCTAAACCCTAAACCTGGAACCTTAAACGATCGAAATGGCTTGGAACGACTTACACCCTTAACCCTAACGCTAAACCCTACCCTGACCCTAAGCCTTTAACCCTACGCGGAGACAATTTGCACGTCGTTGACTGCGTGCAAACTTGCACATTGTTAATGACGTGCAAACTTGCACGTTCTTAGTAACGTTCAGACTTGCACGTTGCTAAGGATGTGCAAATCCCCTTTTCCTCAGGACATGCAAACTTCACACCTACACGTTAATAAGGACATGCAAACTTCCATACCTACACGTTAATAAGGACATGCACGCACATTAATTACGACGTGCAAATCCTTAACTATCATTTGCGGTGTAGCTGTTGTATGCCTAATCAGCCATGTTTTACACTTACTTTTATATCGATTTCTGTATGCATTTTATACATTTGGGTTAGAATAGCATAGATTCTATGTAGTTTACACCTATTTGCCAAATTATGGAGTCTACACTAGTTTGTGTTTAATTTCGCAGAAATCGAGGCAATTTACAACAATTCAGAGAAAGGATGAAAAGCTCGAAGTCAACAATAGAAAGTCCGAGGTCAATAAGTAGCTGAACCAGGACAAATCAAACAAAATACGAGAAAGAGCACTCGACACAGTTCTAGTCGACGTCGACTAAACCTAGTCGATGTCGAGTACATCAAGTCGGATTTACACGGAGTCGAGCAGAGATCCACTCGAGGAGCCCAGAGCTACTCGACGTCGAGTAACCTTACTCGATGTCGAGTACACATGTCGAGTCCACCCAAGTGCCCGAGCTCGAGTACAATCCACGAGAAGAAAACGCTAGTCGACGTCGACTACATCTGGTCGAAGTCGAGTACCCCAATGACGAATCCGAGTCCGAGATCGAGTGGAGTCCGAGAAGATAGACTACTTGCAAGTAAAGATATGTGGAATTCTATCCATCCACATGAAGATCTATCAAGTCCAAGAGGGATTTATCCACATTAGATAGTTTCCTTATAGATTTATTTCTTTTATTCATCAAGTTTTATCTTATGTTTTAGATAGAAAGTTTTTAGATATAGATAGAGTGTTTTTTCCTTGATTAGCGGGGGTTGGACACTATAAATAAAGCGTTATGGGCCGAGTTTTATTCATTCAATTTTTCAGTCACAATTAGTTACATATAGCGAGTAGAGAGAGAGAGAGAGAGAGAGAGAGAGAGAGAGAGAGAGAGAGAGAGAGAGAGAGAGAGAGAGAGAGAGAGAGAGAGTTGGAGCCGAGTGGAGTTCGAGAAAGCGATAGCGGGATTCGGCTTCGTTCGGTTGTAAGCTCTATTTGATTTTATTAATGCAATTTGGTTCCTTTTTGTTATTGATGAATTTATTTATGATGAAGAGCGAGTAATCACCCAACTTCTAGGGTCAGGCTGAGCCCGACGGGAGCCATGTAAGGTAATGCGATAAAGGTACAATCTTTTGATGCAATTTTGTGTTCTATCCCTACGAGCATGATTCTTTTACGAAAGTTGAAGGTGATCCTTGTTTGTGTTATTGAAGCGAAAGTGATCTTAATACAACTTGGATTAATTATGTGAAAAAGGTTAGTAACAATTAGGGTTTATGCGAAAGCCTCTATATTCCTATTTGTTAATAACGACGGTTATTTGATGAAAAGACATGATCTTTTATACCTTATGCATTATTTTATATGGTTATCGTTGTGGTGTAGATACCCCGATCTTGGAAGTCTTTTAGTTTATTGAGTTTATTCCCACCAATTTCGTGTTTACTTTCGTCCTATTGCAATTTAAAGTTACGAATTTCGATACTACATTACTCGATTTCGACGACACTAGTCGATGTCAAGTGCTACAGTAGTCGACGTCGAGTACCTTTACTCGAGATCGAGTAGCTTTGCTTTGCTTTTGCGTTTCTTTGCTTCTGTTCTCTATTTTGCAGATTTTACTCGACTGAGTGGTCGACATCGAGGACTCCAGTCGACATCGAGTACTTCCTGAGTCGATTTCGAGAGTTCTCTGGACTGAAAAGGCGGGCGCTGACACGCTTCCTCGTGGCTCGATCCTGTTTGCCTTCTACTACAACGGGAGGAAACCTTGTATTTATTTGCTTGGCGTCGTTGCCGGGGAAGCAATCAATCGTGCCCTTTTTAGTTCCTTTTTACCCCTTTTTTTTTTGCAGGTGCATGCAAAGAACTGATCGCACACCTATAGACCCTATTATCGAACAAGAGCGATACTTCCATCTTCGACAAAGGTTAAGGAGGATGTCGCAAATACACAACGAGAACGAGGTCCAGCTCACACCAGCGCAGGAGCTTGAGCAACTCCGCCTACGGATTGACGAATTAACGACCATAGAAGCAGAGCACGCCTGACGAGAGGTGGAATATAGACAGAATCAACAAAGGTGGGAAGCAAGGGTAGATCGCGAGGTCAACGCTAGAAGGGAACTTGAAGAGTAGATTAGGAATGTCCCAGCCAATGCAAAGGAGTATCTGCATCCTACTCTGGAAGTTCCAGAAACACCGATCGTTCTTCCCCTTGTTAATTATGAAATTCGTCCTTCTTTTATTACTGAATTTAGGAGGAGTCAATTTATGGGAAGTCCCAATTAATGTCTTTTAGAGCATGTTACAACTTTTCTAGATTTATGTGAAGCAATTGCAGATGATGCTAATCTAGAATACCTGAAACTAAAGGCTTTTCGTTGGTCCCTTGCAGGAATAGCCTCACAGTGGCATGAAGGATTTCCAGCACGATCAATTTGCACATGGAATGAACTACAAGACTTGTTCCTTAACAAGTTCTTTCCTCCTGCAAAGACAGCTACGCTAAGACAACAAATCATGGCTTTCAGACAGAAACCAGGGGAAACATTAGGACAAGTCTGGGAGCGCTACAAAAGGTTTCTGAAATCTTGTCCTACACACAGACAGCCACCCTACGTCATCCAGGAGATCATCTTCAACTGCTTGGATGCACGTACTAAAGATCGGATCAACAATTACACTACATATAGGTATCTCGAGTACACCCCACGACGTGCTTGGGAGACCCTTAAGACGCTGCCAAATTATTATAACACATATGGGACTTCTGCGGCCTGGCGACGAAAGGTATGAAAGGCCTGCCCCATCTATGCCTCTATATGTGCCACCTAAAGAGATTGATCCAGACGTCAGGGACTAGTTCAACAACGATCAGGTACGTCGCCTTACCAAACAAGTTAAATTATTTTCTTAAGATAAACCTTGTTTGGAATGTTGGTCTATGAGGCACAACACTACTGCGTGTCCACATAGAGATCAGATACTCAAGGCTGAAACCCACAAAGAGGCGAGGTATGTATGGGGAAACTACACAGGGCAGCATCAGCAACAGTAGAACTAGAGCCACTATCGCGAGCCCCAGTATCAAAGAGACCCCCCGCCTTACAGAGCTCCTGGTCACCCTGACAGAGAAGGTAAGAAGGATGACATGCAGGTTATTCTTGAGGAGATGCAGAGGAATCATTTAGATAGCAAGCAATCGATCAGTTCCATCCACACATAGCTACAGGGCATCAACTCTAAACTTGGGGAAATCGATATCTGGTGGAAATCTATTGAGACCTAGATTGGTCAATTGGCAACATCCGTCCCCAAGCAGTCAGTCACGCTCCTTGGATCCTTTGAACCTAATCCTAAAACTAAATCTACAGGACAGGTAGCTGCTATGAATCTAAGGAGTGGGCAACAGACACAAATGCTCGAGCAAAACGTGGAGCAGAAGGATGCAGAAGACTACTCGACATCGAGTAAGCCATTCGATGTCGACCAGACTCTACTTGATATCGAGGATACTCCACTCGACATCTACAAGAACACGGCACCTGGCTAGAAATTGACTACTATAGTCGACATCGAGAAGCCTCCAGTCGACCTCGGCCAGCCTTCTGCCCATGCCGACAACACTCCTGCTCCTCCAAAGAAGAAAACGCTGCCATTGCCAATGAAATCTCAGAAGGACCCGACAGAAAAGAAAGTTCAGCGTTTCGTGAAGATGCTTAAAAGGCTCAATGTCACGATCCCTTTCACAGAAGCTCTTCATGAGAAGTCGTCGTATGTAAAGTTTCTTAAGGAGATTCCGAGCAAAAAGCGATCGATGGTTGAGATCGCAGAGGAGTGCAGCCAGATGGACGTTTTAGAAAAAAGGCCAGATCCAAGTAAGTTTGCTATAACCATTGGATTTGGCCAGATCCAAGTAAGTTGCAAACAACACGGTGGTCATCTCAAAAGGCATGGTGGACAATGTACCGGTGCAAGTATGTATGTTCTTTGTCCCTGCTGATTCGCTAGTTATTGATATGGAAGAGGACCCTGCTTGTCCAATCATTCTAGGAAGGCCCTTCTTAGCGACGGTGGATGCCAACATAAGCGTAAGGAAGGGAGTGCTCACTTTCAACATCAGCGATGGGGTAATTGAGTACTCTTTTGATAAAACTGAAAGGCATACATGTCCCATGGAAGAGGTCAAATCCATATCAGCCAGGTACATCACTTGCGGGGAGCCTAAGGTAAGAAATATGACTCCCGAGGAGCTTGAAAAAAGGGACATGAAAGCCCAGGTGGAGGAAATCATGGCAATTCTGAAAGACGATATAGAAGATCTACTCGACATCGAACCAGGTAAGTCGATATCGACTAATTTTTACTCAGAATCGTTATCAGGTCTTAAGTATGGGGTCGATGTCGACCAGAAGTACTCGACGTCGAGTACTCTAGTCGACGTCGACCAGATCCAGAAGCCCCCATCGACTCCACCAGCATCGAGTAAACCCCCCGAGACCGAGCAATACTCGACATCGACGAGACCGGGAACTCAACTCCTTCTTCCTCGACGAGCATGCCACCAGACAACGAAAAGCAGTCGATGTTGAGTACCACTACTCGAAGTCAACTAGATCAGGAGGTCCCGAACGCTGATTTCGCGACGGTAAGCCAAGGTAACGATGTCTCTTCTCCTATTTCCATTAAAGATTTATCTATACATGGGAGAGGTTTGCCTTGGTATGTGCAATTATGTAGGGTTTCCAATGACAATCCCAAGGAGTATGAAGTCGGATACAAAGTCTGTGTCTCCAAATCAAAGAATCATTGGTTTCCCAACAAGTTCAACAAGAAAAACATGGGACCTTTCACGGTGAACAAGATCTATTCAGGAGGACTACAGATAATGGATAAAAATGGAGTCTTGTTTGAAGCCCAGGCCACATGGGCCCTGCAGATACCACCTTGATCTTTAACGGAGAAAGTCGGCCTAGCGACTATAAAGTCTAGAGCTTGTAAGAAGACAATTAAAATTTGAATTTTTTGGACATTTGTTTTTGGTTTTTCGTTTTGAAACATTGTTATTTGGGTTTTTCCTATTGTGGATATATTTGTCTAACAATCCTTGGAGGTACGAAAAAGCTGCAGAAGTACTCGACGTCGACCACCCATCACTAGCAAAGGACATATGGTCCAGGAGAATGACCATCCTGAGGTTCAACATTACTCGACATCGAGTAGACGTAGTCGACGTCGACTAGTCTGCTCGATGTCGACCACTTCTGCAACAACAATTGCACTCGATTTTGACATTTTGCATACCTGTCTAGTGAGTCTCTTTCTTTACACAACTCCCAACTCGGTAATTCTATTTTCCCCCTCTTTTTTTTATACAGCGAGGATACTATAATGTTTAAGTATGGGGTGTTTGTTGTGAGCCTAATCCGCCATGTTTTACACTTACTTTTATATCGATTTTTGTATGCATTTTATACATTTGGGTTAGAATAGCACAAATTCTATGTAGTTTACACTTATTTGCCAAATTATGGAGTCTACACTAGTTTTTGTTTAATTTTGCAGAAATTGAGGCAATTTACAGCAATTCAGAGAAAGAATGAAAAGCTCAAAGTCAACTACAGAAAGTCCGAGGTCAAGGAGCAGCTGAACTAGGATAAATCAAGCAGAAAATGAGAAAGAGCACTCCACACAGTTCTAGTCAACGTCGACTAAACTTAGTCGATCTCGAGTACATCCAATCGGATTTACACGGAGTCGAGCAGAGATCCACTCGAGGATCCCAGAGCTACTCGACGTCGAGTAACTTTACTCGATTTCGAGTACAGATGTCGAGTCCACCAAGTGCACGAGCTCGAGTACAATCCACGGGAAGAAAACGCTAGTCGACGTCGACGACATCTAGTCGAAGTCGAGTACCCCAATGACGAATCCGAGTCCGAGATCGAGTGGAGTCCGAGAAGATAGACTACTTGCAAGTAAAGATATGTGGAATTCTATCCATCCACATGAAGATCTATCAAGTCCAAGAGGGATTTATCCACATTAGATAGTTTCCTTATAGATTTATTTCCTTTATTCATCAAGTTTTATATTATGTTTTAGAAAGAAAGTTCTTAGATATAGATAGAGTGTTCTTTCCTTGATTAGCAGGGGTTAGACATTATTAATAAAGCCATAGGGGCTGAGTTTTATTCATTTAATTTTTCAGTCACAATTAGTTACATATAGCGAGTAGAGAGAGTTGGAGCCGAGTGGAATTGGAGAAAGCGATAGCGGGATTTGGGTCCGTTCGGTTGTAAGCTCTATTTGATTTTATTAATGCAATTTAGATCATTTTTGTTATTGATGAGTTTATTTATGACGAAGAGCGAGTAGTCACCCAACTTCTAGGGTCGGGGTGAGCCCGACGGGAGCCATGTAAGGTAATGCGATAAAGGTACAATCTTTTGATGCAATTTCGTGTTCTATCCCTACGAGCATGATTCTTTTGCGAATGTTGAAGGTGATCCTTGTTTATGTTATTGAAGCGAAAGTGATCTTAATACAACTTTGATTAATTATGTGAAAAGGGTACGTTAGTAACAATTAGGGTTTATGCGAAAGCCTCTATATTCCTATTTGTTAATAACTATAGTTATTTGATGAAAATACATGATCTTTTATACCTTATGCATTATTTTATATGGTTATCATTGTGGTGTTGATACCCCGATCTTGGATGTCTTTTAGTTTATTGAGTTTATTCCCACCTATTTTGTGTTTACTTTCGTCCTATTGCAATTTAAAGTTACGAATTTCGTTACTGCATTAATCGATTTCGACGACATTTGTCGACGTCGAGTGCTACAGTAATCGATGTCGAGGACTCCAGTCGACGTCGAGTACTTCCTGAGTCGATTTTGGGAGTTCTCTGGACTGAAAAGGCGGGCGCTGACACGCTTCCTCGTGGATCGATCCTGACTGCCTTCTACTACAACGGGAGGAAGTCTTGTATTTATTTGCTTGGACAAGAGTTGTTTTGCTTTTATTAGTTTTATTTACTTTAATACTTGACATATCCTCCTGCAACAACAGTATCTAACAAGACCCTCTCTATATAAGTCAATGAATGAGAAATACAAACTCTAAGGGGGAATTATATCTAATTGTGTGAGACTCAATATGGTATCACGATCCTAACCCTAACCCTAGCCCTCCATGATCTCTACCATCACCGCACATCCCTGTGCTACGCCCTCATCCTCCTTCCGACCAGTCTCCACAACAGTTGTTGCCCACCATCCCGCCGTCGTCCCCCTTTGCAAATCTCTTCCTCTTTTGCTTAACCTATAATCATGTCAACCTTCGATGTTGATGATCCAAGCTAAGGTCAAGACCATCTCTTCCTCCTCTAATGGCGCTGACGGGTCCACTAGGATATCCAACCCCGTTTTCACTCTGTTCTCGCCATCTCTAACATCAAAGGCCTCATCCCAATCACTCTCGACATCTTCGACACGAAGTACGATTCGTGGGCTGCACTTTTTCAAGTTGCCGCCAGGGCTCATCGGGCGTTGCATCACATTGATGCCACTATTCCCCGACATGCGGATGTTGATGATGCTCTTTGGGATCAACTTGATACCACCATCCTTCAATGGATCTCTGCCACGATCTCTTCGGATCTTCTGCTCACCATCCTCGAACCGAATGCCACTGCTCTCTTAGCATGGAATCGGTTGAAGAACATCTTCTATGACAACAAGTAGTCTCGTGTAGTGTACCTTCATAATGAAGTATCTCGATGTCGGTTGGAGTCCTTCTCCTCCATCTCTGAATACTGTCAACATCTCAAGGATCTTGTTGATCAGTTGAAGAATGTAGATGCCCCACTTTTCGAACGGTAGATGGTCATTCAGATGATCGTTGGGCTGATGTCGGAATATGATACATTGGCCAATTTTATTCAACAAATGTCACCGATGCTCAACGTTGACAAAGCTCTCTCGATGATCCTTTTGGAAGAGACTTGCCAGCTAAAGCGTGATGCGCTTGCTGCCGATGCCCCCAAGGACCTTCTTTGGGGAAAACACACCACTAGAGCCACTAGCGGATAAAACACCGCAGCCCCCTTCTCAGGCCGAAAATACTGGCAACAGAACTCCAATGAGCGGGGTCATGGCCGCGGGCATAGTCATGGATCAGGTGTTGTACATCTTCAGCGCACTCCGTTCGGTTGGATGCAGGTGCCAGGCTTCGCTCAGCAGCTGCAAATGTCCACTCCCTGACAATTTTCAGGGTGGAACTCGTTGACCCGTCGGGTCAACGAGTCGAGAGCTTCATAAATTTTTTAAAAATAGTGTTAAAAAATGAATTTTTTGGTTGAAAAAAAAGGGGAGGGAAGAAGGGCTTGCACCGTTTTCAATTTCCTACATATCCTTTTGGGGAAAAGGAATCAAAGCCCACGTAGTTCTTTTACCTGTTTGAATCCCCTCTTACCTTCCGGAGCCATCACCGTCTGAACTCCCGATGGAGGTCTCGTCTTCTACTCCTTCATCTGGGTATGATTCGGTTGAGAGGTTGTTCCTTTGGCTTCATTCATCTGCCCGCTTTCAATCGCTTAGTAGGACTTGCATCTCGAGGTTCTCCGGTGGCATAGTCGATCTTTGGGCCGTTAAGATCTGTCTGCGCCGACTAAATATATAGTTGCTCAACCGCAACAGTCTAGCTCGGTGCTCCTAGAATCTAATGGGCAATTACATGTAGAGTGAGATATCATAATCATTCTGGCCTACTCCACCAGGACAGGACATCGAAGTCATCCGCTTCCATATCAAAAAAGTTAAAGTTAGTAGATAAATACTCGTCGATCTCCAAATGGGAGGTCGATGAGGTCCTCGATCTCTTTGTTCCAAAAATATCTCTGGCAAGAGCCTTCGTTCTTGAAGTAATGCTAGAACATGACGAGGCTGAGGACGAAGGGGGCAGTTGAGATGATTGAGTACCACTAGTAGAATAAATCTAAATTGGTGCGAGTAGTAGTAGGCAACGACTGAACTAACCTCGGTTTGATTACTCGAATAATTTATTTTACGTAAATTACATATTCAACCTAAATACTTAATTTTCCAAACGGGCAAAATATGATTCGTCCCAAAACCCAAACAAACTATATCCACTTTGATTTGGAATTACAATGAGACCGACCCGTCTTTTGACTTGAAACCCAAACGAGCCTAACTAATGGACATGACTCGATTAACCCGAAACCCGACCAATCTAAAATTCATTTTTGACCGAACCCGACCCGAGCAGTACCCGACAACACATTTTACCCGAACTAACCGGACCCGTTAGTGACCCCACCTAAACGACCCGACCAATCTAAAATTCATTGTGATTATTGCTTTAGAATTGAGATTAATGTTGAATTGTAAATTTGTAATTTGATTTTTGATAGGAGATTGAAGTGGGATTAGATTAGCAGTTTGTTTGAATAGATAGAAACATGGTGAATTTGTTATTGAATTTAGATTTTCTAATTGAGATTGATGTTGAATTGAGATTGTTGAATTGAAACTGTTGAATTGAGATTGATTTTCCAAATGAATTGAGATTGAGATTGATTTTAGGATTGAATTGGAAAGACTCGGATTTTTAAATCCTAATTTTTTCGGAAAAAAAGAAAATTTAAGATGAATTTAAAATGAATTTAATTCGGATTTTAAAACTTTAAAGCGGATTCTGGCCCAATTTCAAAAGCTTTGAGATTAATTCCGCCTTTTCACCTCGGAATTTGAAAATATCTTAGGATGTCGATAACCTCTTAATTTTGAAACGTTGTTTTAACTGCGGTGGGATAGGAACGAGAGACCGGGTTTCAGTATTCGTTTTTCGGATAACTTGATAAATTGGATATATTTACGGGGGACCACACCTTTGTCTTCATCCCCCTTTCCCCTTTTGTTTCTTTTGGATCAGAGATCCCAGCTCCACTCTTTTTCCCAGACCTGTCGATATTGCAGCTAACCAAGCAACCCTTCTAGCCCTGCAACCCACGCCAAATCTGTCCCTTGACCACATTCAGAACCCATTTGTAGGAAATCCTCCCCCCTTCCTTGTTCATTGAACCACAAACATCTCTCTCTCCCTCTTTTATTTCTTTCTCCCCTCCTCAGCCTCTCTTCTGGCTTTGCAAGGCCCAAGCCTTGCCTCTTCTTCCTCCTCTGTGTGCCGCCGAACACCAGCCACCATCACCTCACCACCGCCATCACAACGCATCCCTCCACCTCTGTTCGTTCCCTTCAGAATGCCGAGCCGAGCAGCAGCTCGCCATCACCTCTACCACTCTCTCCTCTATGTCCGAGCAACAGCGGCGGCTCCCTCCGACGTCGTCACGCCACCGAGCTAGGAGCCTGAAGCCGTAGCACCACCCCTTTTTCCTCGTTTCCCCCGTTTCGCAAGCACCAAGGTCGGTAAGCCTTCGACCCCTTTGTCTGTCGACCCAAGACCTCATAAAAGCGAACCTTTACTCATTCCCCTTCGTCCCAAGCTATTCCGGTGTTGATTCCGTTTCCGAAGAAGTCTGAGGAACCTCCGACGAGTTCTCCGGTGACCTTCGAGACCCCCCCCCCCCCGGTAAGCTCTCCTTCTCCTTTCCTTTCCATTTTTTTGTCCGTGTGTGAATCTGTGCTGGGTAGTCGGTTAGGTGGTCGGAGTTGGGTGTCGTCGCCGGCGAGCTCCCTTTCCTCTCCCTCCTTCGGTTTTTCCGGGCACAATGGAACTATGTTCTTCTTTCCATTCGAACGAGCATATAGGCGAGGAAGAAAAGGAATGTGGGACCCTTTTATTTTGCCAAATCAGCTGCGAACTCACGTGGGCCCCTCTCCTCTTTTTAAACGTCCAGCTGTGTTCAGAAGAATTGAATGGAATGGCTCCTTTGGGCCTATTTTATTTGGGCCGGATCTTTTTTAAAAATAAGTGTCTTGGGTCTATTCTCTTCTTACTTCAAAAATCTGGTGGGTTGGGGTTTAAATATCCGAAAATAAGAGGGACATTGGGCATAAAATTGTTATTTCGAAAATTTGAGACAAAAAGGATCGATTTTGAAATTTGACAATTATAAGGGTGGGTTTTGGTAATTTAAAAAGTGATGATTGTATTAAATAAAAAATGGTCGGGATTTTTAAAGGATTTAGAAATATTTTATGGAAGTGTTATAAGAAAATGGTATTCAAAATACTAAATATTATTACTTGAGTTTTAAAATATAAAATATTACTATTAAGATTTAAAGATATAATATCATAGTGATTTAAGACAAATAAAATATTATGAGACTTGGAGATTTAAAAAGGTATTATCGGAATTTAAATTGAAAAAGGAAATCGTCAAGCATTTTCAAGAGGACGGAATTTCTAACTAGTTAACTCGGGAATTAGTTGATCGGTGACTAACTAGCATGATTGATGTGAATGATTGTCTAATATCATGATTGGGTGACTAATAGCATGATGAGATGTTAAAGTGATATACCGTTGATTTATGCCTTATGACCCATGATGAAAATAATGAACTTGAGATATGTGATATGCGGATTATTATTGCGGATATATTGTTGCGAATCCATGAATGTGGTTGATGGAAGATGAGAATGATATGGTCTTGTGAAGTGTGGCAATATGATGAGTGGTTGAACTTGATGGAATAATGATTACGATGTGTTTAATTTTATTGAATGATAGGTATGCTTTGAGTGCTTGAATGATTAGATGTAGGCTTATATATGTGCTCTGATATGTATCTAGGTGATTCTTTGCGATTATGATTGATGTATGCCAGATCTTCTATTATGTTGTTATGCATAGCCAGGTGAGTTCCTATATGAGCTCCGTCGGATTCAAAAAGAGATCTCCCTGCTTGTAGCCATGTGCATACTAGGTTCTTGCATTCATAATAAAGCATGCCATGTAGTATCCTGCTAGTATTGCACTCATGATTGAGCATTCGTTTACTCATTGCTTTTGTAAACAGAACGGCCGTTATCTGTGAAGTAACTAGAGTCTTTGCTAGGGTTATGGGACGGCCCAGTCCCATCGGGTCCCGTATTGAGTCAATCGAGTCATGGAACTTCCTTATATTATGAGCTGCCTGCGGGCTTTATTGTGGATACGGGTTGGGTATGCGTGCCGCCCGATTATTATGGAATGCATTCACGAGCTCGCCAGTCTCCGCCCTATCTGAAGGGGGTGGAGGTAGGAGAGTGATATACCACTTGGTATTCGGTGCTAAGGCCTTATTATATTTATGCACTTGATCTTAGGACCATGCTAGTGTGTTAATATTCCGCCTTGCATCTAGAAGCATCTTTATTAGGACTAGCGTGTGTATGTGTCTGCTTGTTTGGGATTATATTGCGTAGGGCTTCGATCTGACACCGCCCCGCATACATATTTTTTTAGGTTTGTTTTGCAGCATGATTGTTCCTTGCTTATGTAACGTGGAAACTCTCTTGGGCGATTGCAAACAAAGAAATGGTCTAACCTTAGATTTCGATAAATACGCTTATTGATTTGGTTTTGACCCGTCTCTGCCGTGGCACCTTCTTGCATTACACCTTGATTCAACTATTTGCATGACTGTTGGTTTTCCACGCTTAGACTTATGACAGGTACAGGGGACTTTCCCGGAGACTCCAACGATCCCTTCGAATTTTGGGTATGAAATCCCACTTGAAAACGCAAGAGTAGAATTTCAAACCTTCAACCTGTACTCGGGGCGCAAGATCCTAACGAGGGGTTTCATCCCTCGAAACGTAACCCGCGAATCATAATCCCGGGCCGTTACAGAATTTAGAGGTTTGAATTGAGATTGATTTTAGGATTGAGATTGATATTGAATTTGATTTGAAGTGGTAAGCATTTTGTTTGAAAGATAGGAACATGAGATTGATATTTCATTTTGCTTCGAATTGAGATTGGATTTTGTTTCGAATTGAGATTGATTTTAGGATTGATATTGAATTGAAATTGATATTGCATTGAGATTAAACTCGGAAAATGGATTATCGTTTGTAATATATATCTAATTACAAATGATGAAACTCTCTTTATCGTAGTTTGTAATATCGTTTGACAATAGTTTGTATTATCGTTTGGCACCAGTTTGTACTATCGAACATGTTGTGTGTTTTACGCCGTTTTCTCGATCTTATTGTGTACTATTGTGCTGACCCCCTCTCAAAAGTTTCTAGGTCCACCACTGCATATACTTACCCACTATACTAGTGTTTGAGTTTAGGTATTTGTTAGACGAGAATCAACGACCGGTTTCCCCGCTCATCAGGAATCAATATATTTTATCTCTTTATATTTTAATCTTTTCTTAGAGATAAGATTTAGGGTGAAGATAGGTTATTTTTCTTCTATAAATACGCTTGTAGGCTTGATATTTTTATTCATTCAATCATGTTTCAATTATTCTTCTTGGTGGATTCCAGTTTATCAGTTTAGGGTTTTCGTCACGTGCAAAACTCTACGTGGAAATCTCGCGCTTGTGTGATTTTGGGGCTTCCAAATATGTCAAATTCAATAAGTCCAACATTGATTCACTCATACCTGTCACGTGAATATTCACCTATTGTTCATTGACTACACCTTTCGATCTGATCTTACGTTGTAGCTGCTCATGGTTGTTTTTTCCGACGAAATGGAATCCAATCCACGAAATCATTTGATCTATGGACATCGTCATTGTTGTAAAAGTCGTAATACCAAGGGAGGTTAGTCATTAATAACTTGATTATTTTTAAATAGTGGTAGATGGAAACAATGTTGGTAAGGAGATAGCCCTCTTCGTTGTGGATCGAGAACCTCTCCTTATAATACTTGCGTAATATCTACCTAATTAAGCCAATCTTAACCGTTCAATCCATTCAATTGTCCAGATTATATCCTAGCTCTCCTCTTCCTTTGTCTTTCCCTCACCACCATCTGACTTCCTTTGTCTTTCCCTCACCACCCTCTGAACTACCACGGTACTGCCATAATTTCGATTCAATAGTCCATAATTCATTCCGAATTTTCGATCGGCAAGACCAATCTAGTAGCTATCTATAATTTGGGTGAACACAATCTAATTATAATCCATATTTCAACCGCATAAACTATATACACCGTAAATCTGCACGTTAATTACGACGTGCATGCACGTTAATTACAATGTAGCTGCACGTCGTAATTAACGTGCAGGTTGGATTGTCCACCCAAGTGCATACGTGTGGGCACGTATTTTTTGTTATAAAAAAACGCGGTTGCACGTCAATAATTACGTGCAAAAGTTCACGTCCGAATTGACGTGCAAAGTTGCACGTCAACACCGACGTGCACATACGTCAATTTCGACGTGCAACCACGTTTTCTAAAAAGTAAGAAAACGTTGGCCCATCTCTTCCATTACATCTGACGACGAGAGAGAGCCAGTGAAGGGTGGTGGTGCCAACGATGAGAGAGAGAGAGAGAGAGAGAGAGAGAGAGAGAGAGAGAGAGAGATGGAGAGAGAGCCGGAGATGGAGACGGAGGTGGTGGTGCCAACGGCGGGGGTGGAGTCCATTGAGAGAGACAGAGATGGAGACGGTGGAAGGTGTTGCGGAGCCGGCAGTTGAAGGTTGTGGTGGTGGGGCGGTGGAGTTGCAGACAGTGGAGGAGGTAGTGGAGGGTGGGCATAGAGGTGGTGGTGTGGAGGCAGTGGAGGGTGGTGGTGGTGGTGGTGGGGCGGTGGCGGAGGTGGCGGAGTTGGTGGAGGAGGCGCAGACAGTGGAAGAGGTGGTGGAGGAGGCGCTAGAGGCGATGGCGATGGAGGTGGCGATCGGAGATCACGCGGAGGTGCTGGTGTCGAAGTTGGTGCCGGAGGTGGCGACGCAGACCATATTACCGTCGTGGAAGCGGCGTTGTATGGAGGTGTCTCCTGTCCCGACCCCACCGGTATGTTAATAGTGTTATAGTTTATAATTTTGTAGTTTATAGTTTTTATGATTTGTTAAATGTTTATAATTTTATACTATTTAATATATAGTTTTATAATATAGTTCGGGAATATAACTTTATAGTTTATAGTTTCTATGTTATTTTATGTTCAAATTCCTATAATATATAGTTTTCATTACTTGTAATATCTATTATATGTTTAAAGTGTATAGTATATATATTTTGTAGTTTTTATGTTATTTCATGTGTATGTAAAAGACGTTAGAAAACATTAAAAGAAATTAAAAGATACTCCATCCGTTCGGCAAAACTTGTCATTTTAGCTTATTTCACAAGTTTTAAGGCAATGAACAAATGTACTAATTTACCTTCAATTATTACCCTCCTTTATTACTTTATCGAAAACTACAACTAACAAACCATCAATCACATCAAGGACATTTTTGTAAAGTGAATGGCAAAATACCTACAATGACAAGTTTTTTTGAACAAAACTAACCCCCTAAAATAACAAGTTTTGCCGAACGGAGGGAGTATCTTTTAAAAGACGTTAGAAATATAATTTTATAATATAGTTTTTACAATATCTAAAAGACATTAAAAAAATAAAAAGACATTAAAAATACATTAAAAGACATTGAAAGCCATTAAAAGACATTGAAAGCCATTAAAAGTCATTGAAACTTGAAAGGCATTAAAATCCATGAAAAATACATTAAAAGACGAAATAACAAGTTACGAACTACGAGAATGAACAAGTTACGAATGTATGAACCAACTGCATCTAATGAATTAGCATAAGTAATACAGGAAGTAACATATTTTAAAACATTTCATAATAACAGGCGTCGAGGCTCTTGAGGACTGATGGTACCCTATGGGTTGTTAGGGTCGGCGACCGGGCAACGGTCAGTCAATGTAGGGTAGAGGGTGGGGGTGAGGATATATACGGTTGAGAGAGGAGCGGAGAGGGTGATGGTAAATGCTGCTAGGGAGGCTTCGGCGACCCATACACTAGATGAGTTGATGTTGTCTGCAAAGGGTGTCCAGCAGAGCATGGCAAGCCCTCAGTACGACATGGATGATAGCTTTGGGCAGGAGCTGCCTGATTTTCGCTCCTCCGGAGATTCGTTGGCTAGGCAGCAGCTGTCGATGCCGTCCGAGGATGTAGTCGGCAGGTGCGTCACTGATATTGGTGGGGGTCGACCGGCCCATGGGGGTAGACCGGTGGAGCAGCTGCCCCCCCACCATCCACGAGGCTTCAACTTCCACCATCCACGAGACTTCTACTTCCGTCACCCATGATGCTGAGGCTTCGACCTCCTTCACACCAGCGCCGATATCGTTGGCTTTCGCGGATTACACCAAAACTCACATCGTAGAGGGGGTGGACGATGGACAGGAGAGGTAGGAGGGGTAGGAGGAGAGGCAGGAGGGGCAGGAGGGGGGAAGCAGGCACCCATCCATGCGCAGCCTACTAGACCGGCTGTGCAGGAGGCCTCCGGGCACTCTGCTGGTGTCTTAGAGACACCACCGAGCGTACAGGGTGTGGAGGGATGCGACCGTTGATCACCCTGCTGCGTTTGACCCGTATGTCTTCGAGGGCCCGGAGACCTGGGTAGGAGCTCCTTCCCTCGGGCATCCCGCAGCTGCGGGCCCTGCGGAGCTGATCGTCACGATCGCCGAGTACTACCATGTCAACCCAGATACGCTGAAGGAGTACAGACGAGCTGGCGGTGTCTCTGTTAGGGTGCTGACAGACCAGTGGATCGAAAGACACAAGCCACTAGTCGACCCCGAGCCCGTAGATGACCCTGACCAGCAGCGTCTCTGCATGTTTACAGGAGGGGGGCAGTCAGGAGATGACCATGACCAGCGTCGATTTCTATACCTTGGGTACCTATCCATCACTCTCGCCGCGACTCTTTTTGTGGACAAGTCGCTGAGCCGTGGAGGATGTCCGGCCTTGCTTGGGACATCCCCTGGACGGCCGACATTGCATGGGGTGTAGATGCCCTTGTCTGTCTGTACAGGGGCCTAGGAGAGGCTTCCCGAGCAGGGGCGAAGGGTTTAGATGGATGCACACCGCTACTACAGATACGAGACCACTAAATTTGTTCTATAGTTTAGTAATATTTTATTATCATTCTTACCAAATTGTGTTTTGTGTCAAGGCTTGGATATGGGTGTACTTCCCTCGCTTTCGTGGCGATCTGTCCAGCGATCCAATTAAGGTTGAGGATCGACGCTAGTATGCGAGGTTCATCCCTCCGAAGGCACCTACCCGCAAGAATGTTGCGGGCAAGCTCGAGCGGGTGAAGATTATGTGGGACGAGGTCGGCCGGCTTACCGTCGAGGATGTATGACACCGAAACTCTAAATATATTACATATATTTTGTAAATGTGACTTACGCCTGCTTGTTTTACTTATAGGTTTATTGGATGCCCTTTAGGCGTCATCTTGACTTCGACGGCGAGTACCGGCTGTCCACCTACCAGGGCACGATTACATTCTGCTGGTTTCAATTAGGATGACTCTGAATAAATGAGAGAACCATTCCAAGTCTTGATGGTTTCAATTAGGATGATTGTGAAGAAATGAGAGAATCATTCCAAGTCTTGATGGTTTCAATTAGGGACTTAGGAGGCTAGGTTCGGTTAGGGCTAAGGGTTAGATCTCGGGTTCGGTTAGGGCTTGGGGTTAGGGTTTCGATAATTAGGTTTGGATAGGGAGGGGGTTTGGCTAGGATTAGGCTAGGGTTTGCACGTCGTTAACGATGAGCAAAGATTGCACGTTCTATTGAACCTGTACCTTTGCGTACCTTTGACACACAACTACCTATTTGAAGCATAGCGGGATAGCCTGAATCCGCATGCTCCAAAACAAAGTCTGACGTAGTTCGATATATTCGTGACAGTTAGTATCGCTATAGCCGAATCGCAAGACAATCATCGTCTCCATGTTTTCCAGGTACGGATATGTTCCGTTTAATTCAATATATACCATATGTTTTGCGTTATGTTTATATTTCCACTCATGTTATTACAGTTTCGAGACTTCACACTTGAGTTCTCGGACCCAAAGGTTCGAAATGACCGTAACGAAAGGGTTACGCATTTCAAGGATTTGGGTCTGAAACACTGAATGGTTTTAGTAATCAAGCGATCTTGGTCGGGGGCGTCAAACCATCCAGGCGGGGTTTTCTTTGCATGCGAGCAGTATGGGGAGAACCGACCATGCGGGAGGAAGCTCCGAAGCATGCAATCGAAGGTAAACAGATGTCCCTTCTCTCTACACGGGCACGAAGGCTCGCCGGGTCACTGGGATATGACGGTAACCCACGGTGTTCATAACCACCAGCTTCCCACAAGCTTGAAGGGTCACACTTACGCCGGACGGATGACAAAAGGGGGAAAAGAAGACAACTAGGTGAATGAAGGAAATTGGTACTCCTCCAAAAGCCATTGGATACAGATTTAGGCAGTTGAATGGCACCATTGTCACGTCATCGCGTTCCTTTACCAACACGCTCAACAAGATGGCCGCCGAAGAAAGGGGTAGTTGGACGATGACCCCAGATACTCTGCATCGTCTGCGGAAAGAGGTTAATACTATGAGTTTAGACAACATCCAGATGACAACAATATCTTGAGCGACCTATTCCTAGCACACCCTGATGGGATACGGCTACTCCGAAGGTTCCATTACGTCATCATATTGGACAACAGGTACAAAACAAATGTGTAAGTCAATCAAGTACGATTACATTATTACACATGTAGCGAATTATAAAGTACTACACATGTAACATATTTACACTTACAGATATGGGATTCCATTGTGCGAGGTGGTCGGATTCACACCCTCAGGTGCCCATAATTACTACATCGCCTATGCTTTCATGTCGCACGAGAATGAAGACACGTACGCTTGGGTGTTGCGTCAGCTTCATATCTTGCTTGGGACTGTTCAGCCTCAAGCTATTATGACTTATCGGGAGTTAGGTATCTTGGCGGCGCTAAATATTGTCTTCCCAACGTGCAACATCTCCTTTGTTGGGTTCATGTGACCAGAGTCAATGATTGCCAACAGCATGAGCTGCAAACTGCTTTGGAGATCGACTCCTTCAAATGGCCAACAAGGGCGCATTAAGTCAACCTTTTTGATCAGGTAAAGACTTTAATCTCCAAAAAGTGCTTCGACTATCTGTACAAGTTATGGGAGGATGTCGTAAACCAAAACATTCCTTCGGAATGCATGAACCGACATTGGAGGGTTTGTTATGGGATTCCTTGTGTCCATGAGATTCAGGCATACGTCAGTTTCGGTACTTCGATACCCGCTGAGGACATCCACCCGTTCTGGATGGATTTGTCATGGACTGACATCGACGACACCCCACTCCCGTATGAACTGTCATCTTCATACATGGCTTCCAACAATGTATGCGACGATGACCTCCACCCATCCTCATCTACAAGCGTCCGATCGAAAGGGAGGCCTCAGGGGTCGAGGAATGCCTGCAGAACCAACCCGTTGTCATACTAGGAGTTCAGGGCAAATTTTGAGAGAGAAGAAGCACGTGCTGCTCGACATCGTCCACAAGCGACCACATCTCGTCGTGGACGTGATGATGTCTTCGGAGGGTTTAACTGGGGTCGAAACAACGTTGATCCCTTCATACTCGGACATATTCAGGGTTTGAGGGACACTATTAGAGATGGTCATTGTGGCCACCGTGCTTTGGCGTCATTGACATCACTGATCGGCGAGTCTGCTTTTCCAGAATTGAAAACGTTATTATGCAATCACTAGGAGGATCACGCCGACCTCTTCGCCGGTTGTTATAGGGGAGGGTACTCACTCCAATAGTTTGTCGACAACCAGATATGGACGGGACCTGTGCATAGTGATAGGAGACGTTGGATAGAGCTACCCATCATGGGTTTAGTATTGGCAACGATATATCAGATTCCACTCGTCGTCCTAGCTTGGCATCACCCGTTCACATGTCTCCCAATGTCGTCGCCAACACCTGGTAACAAACCTCAATCAACAACCCTTTGTTTAGCCTGCATCATAAACCAAGATCATTTTGCCGCGGTACGACTTCAAACGTCTTATATTACATATTCTTACTTTTCATCTATATATATGTCAATACACTAACTCTAATTTTCCGTTCTCATAGATCTGGTTGTGTCCCAACGCTCCTATTCCGCTGCCTGCGCCAGAATGGGTTGCACATAATCAACCGACCGTCGAAGGATGGGATGCTCCTTTTCAAGCTCAGTTTGACAGATTCTGAGCCTTACTTGCCGATTTCGGTCGCCCTTTACAATTTGTCTGGATTTTCTTCCACGACTCTATTACAATTATGGATGTAAACATTTTTTTCTGTGCCTTGTAACATTATTCGCATATTATTCGAAAGAAAACCTTAACAATTATTGCTTACCATTTAATTTTTACTTGCCAATAAAACTCACCATGGCTCAAAATGACTTAAACCCTAAACCCTAAACCTCCCCTTCCTAAACCCTTTATTTTTTTTCCATAAACCCTAAAATCCTAATGATAAACCCTAAACGGTAAACCTTAAACCCTAACCCTAAGTCATCAACCCTAAGTACCATTTGCACGTCACTGGAGACATGCACTCTTGCACGTTCTTAATGACGTGCAGTTTTGCATGTTCAAATTGATGTGCATTCTTGCACGTTTCTTTCAACGTGCAGGCCAAGGTGCATTTATTTCCCACCCACCACATTTACACGTTAATTCCGAAATGCATGCACGTTAATTATGACTTGCCAATCCTTAACTATCATTTGTGGTGTACCTAACAAGACCTCATTTCAACACAAAGTCTCTCTCAAGGCCACGTCTTTCTCTCTCTAAAGCTCCATCCATGATGACCACTTCGGCATCGGCAGTGGCAACTTCCCTCTCGGGGGCTTCTTCGACCTCTAAAACATCTAATTATGCCTCTAGTAAGCCCTCGTCCTTGAAACTAAGGTCTCTGGCTTTTCCTACTAAGACATTGAGGCCAATGTCACCACCGTTGACAACAAACAAGTACTAATAAACGACCATGGCCAAGGCAACGGTGGTGATTCGACGTTGATCTCCAACCGCGACGGGAGAAGATGCTCCAATGCCACATCGATCATCTTCTCCGACAACCACATCAGAAAAATTTGATTGTGTTCACTAATTTCTCTGTCTTGGGGAATTGCTTGATTGATGAAAAATTGAAATTGTTGTGCTCAATAGGTTGATTGGACCAAATGTGGGATGAAGCTTATTCATATATAATTTTAAATTTAATTTGGTGTACTTAAATGTGATGATTTTTGTTCAAACAAAAATTTAGTACTGGTTGGATTGCAAAGGTGGAGAGAGTGGTGGAAGGTTGAGGTGTTTGGGGGTCTGTCGAGCGTGGTTAATTTAATTTTTTTTTGTTGTGTGTTCAAATGATTGTTCGAGAGCAGTTGTCTTGTGGTGGTGTGGGTTTAGTACCGATGGAGTCTCCATTGCAACTATGACTGAGATGAAGAGAGGAGATGTTAGAAGAAGACAGAGAAGTGATAGAGATTTGGACAAATGAGACTTGAGGAATATAATCTTGACCCAGATTTATTTAAATAGTTCAGACTGTCTTATTAGATAAATATTATTAGGAAATCATTATAAGGAGAGGATCCCGATTCTATCTAAAAATAATCAAGTTATTAATGAGTAACCTCCCCTGGTATGTACTTTTATTGTTATTTTGAATTTTCTGTCCTATTGTTTCCTATTACAATTACTTTTAAAAAATTGTCAGAAAATTACTTATAAAAATGAGAAAAATAATAATACTCCCTCCGTTAAATAAAATTTGACGTTTTAGGAAGTAAATTTTGTTGAGAAAAACTTGTCATTTTAGGAATTTTGTCATCTACTTAACGAAAATACTTTTGTAATGATTAGATAGTTATTAGTTGTAGTTTTTAAGAAAGTAAAAAAGTATAGTACATAATAATTAGGGGTATAACTATATTTTTTTGTTTTTTTAATAAGTGTATATATTTCAAAAATGACAAGTTTTAATTAAGGAAGGGAGTGATAAACATAAGAAAAAGTTGGTGTGCAAAAATTCCAAAAATAGGAGTGGCAGCAGGCCAAAACAATATAATAAGTGTATTAAGTGCACAAGACATGCTTGCATGTCAATTGACATCCATCACAATCGAAATCCATGAATATTGTTATATATATTTACAACGTACTATTTATTCTTTCATATATTAGAAGTTGAATTAAAAATAAATATTCTGAAAATCCACATTAATAAAGAAATATAATTTTATGATAGAAGATCTTGCTCACCAATTTGAAATTTGCGACCCCGGCCTAAGTAGTACGTGCTCCAAAGTTTTCCATATTTCCAGTTCATGTATGTGTGGTTGTTAGGTAGGAAAATAACCCATAAAAGCATATATAATATACTTTTCTTTCATCCAAATCCTATTTTTTACACAAAATATTTTTAGGACTTAAAACTATATATAATACCTTTTTTAGGAAGTTTGTAATTATAAAAAAAAATTTATTAATAAGGGTTGTTAGTTTATTTTTTTATTTTTTTTGGAGGGAGGGGGTGCGCATAAGAAAAAAGAGAAATAAACACTTATCAAAATTTTCGAAATTAAATGAAAAGTTTCCTTCTGATAAAAGATCTCAATATATGCACTTTTTTGTATATATAAAAAGCATTATAATTCATTTGAAATGGCATTTTCTTAAATAAGAAAAAGAGACCGAAATGATAATTTTTAAATCAATGTAAAGATTATGAAGTAATTAAGAAGGCATAAAATGACATTGGCTTGGAAAAAAAATGATCTCCCTCCATTGATTAAAACTTGTCGTTTTAGAAAGTTGAGTAATGATTATGAGTATAAATATATTTTTATTTGTTTTCTTGATAAGTGTGTAGATTTTTAAAATGACAAGTTTTAATTAATGGAGAGAGTATTAAACAACTTAGTGAAAGAGGCATAATTTAAGATCAGCAAAAGATACTCAGGTATAAAATTTGAGAACATTGAACAAGAATAAACAGCTGTGTCTGAATCTCCCTGCTACTATAAGTCTATAAGTAGACATCCATTAGCAATGTGGATCGACGTAATTAATTCATAACTACCCGATATCGATTGTTTAATCTGGAGTCAAGCTTGGCCAGGGAAAATGAAAATGGCGGTGTTGCTGATGGGTATATTTGCCATGTTCCTTGAGCTCGCAGCGGCAACGACTGACCACGCAGTTGGATCTCCAGGCGGCTCCTGGGATCTGCAAACTGATCTCCGAACATGGGCAGAATCTAACAAGTTCATTGCTGGAGACAGATTGAGTATGTTTTCGATCCAACCCTATATATATATATAATCTTGAAAGTTAATTAATTGAGAGTAAATATATTGCAGTTTTCCAGTACCCGGCAATGCACAATGTGTTTGAGGTTTCGAAGAAGGACTACGATTCCTGCAGCACAAGCAGCCCTATGATGACGGATTCAAGTGGCAACACCATCGTCTCGCTGAAAACAGCAGGGAAGAGGTACTTCATCTGCGGGATACCGGGTCATTGTGACATTGGTATGAAGATGGAAGTTCATATTAATCCTGTAAACCAACCATCCTCCCCTAGGGCTTTCCCCTCGCCACCACCACCATCTTCGTCAACTCCATTCAAGCCACCACCGTTTACTTCAACTCCATTCAAGCAGCCACCGCCGTTTACTTCAAGTCCGTTCAAACCACCGCCATTCCCTTCAACTCCGTTCAAGCCACCGCCATCATTTCTCCCAAAGACACCTTCCTCTAAGGTTTCCGCTTCACCACCTTCATCTTCTACACCATTCAAGTCACCGTCTCCAGCCATGGCACCTATGAGTTCACCCTACAAGGGTCCTGCCACACCAGTCGGTTCACCTTCTTTGCCAACAGCCTCAGCCTCCGAAAACCACCAGGTCCACCCTATACTAGGGGTTTGCATTGCCATTGTCTTGATTGCAACTTATGGTTTTTAGACTGCAAATTAATTTTTCAATGGATTCTGTATTCTTTTCAACATTTTCCATGTATGTAACATGTTGATCATGACGTACACCTCAAACAATTCAGAATAATACTAAAATGATGAGCTATATTTTTAATATGCAATGAATTAAACTCTTCCAAGTGTTAGTATGGAGGTTTTTAAAGATCCCGAGGATGGAATTGAGCTTCTGTGCTCAAGAAAGCAAAACAAACCAGATTTTGATTAATGGAGAGAAATCAAGAAGATCGATGATCATTGCAGCTGGTTCCTCCTACTTATGTAGCCTTGCAAAGTCGGATACAATGCAACTCTAACTTTACAAATCTCTCAAAATATACAGACCGAGTAATTGTGAACCAGGTTTAACAACCTAAACTCGTCTTCATCTTGTAATTCTATACCCTCCCCTCAATTTGGAACTTGGAACATTGATGAGACCCAACTTGTCACTCAAGAGTATCATGCTGGATATGATTCAAGGCCTTTGTCATCAATTAGCTAACTGAAGTATGGTGTTGACATAAGTTGTCTTCAAGAAACCACTCTGGACCATTTTCAGGGCGAAATGACAATCAATGTCGAGGTATTTCGTGCGCTCGTGAAAATAAGGATTACAAGCCATTGGTTGGGCTGCTTTGTTATTATAGAGTATATAAGGTTAATGAAAGGGGATATGGGATGTGCAAATCGTCATACAGATAGCTCAACCATAGTAACTCAACGGTGGTGTATGCCATACTTCGGTACTCTGCCTCTGTAGGCGACATGGATACAATACTTTATTTTTTCGTCTTCAATGACACCAAAACAAGCTCGATGAAGACATAATATCCAAAGAGATCACGAACATCGAGTTTTGCGACTAGAACCCCAATCAGCATCAACGAATCAATTGATCTTCAACTCAGATTGGATGGGATAAAAAATCCCTTTATGAGCACTCTGTTGTAAGTATCTAAGAGCATCTTTAATAGTTGTACTCTAGTTGAGTATCATAAGCTATTAAAAAATACAAAAGTGAGGGAGAACCAATAAAGTGAAGTACCGTATGTATGATACTCCTCTCACATAATTACATTGGTTTAATAAAAAAAATATCTGACATTTTTCTAATTAGTTATGGTACTCATAGTACGTACCACCATTGAACGTGGTCTAAGGACATGTTGCACAACTTGGTGATATGGAACTCTCGGAAATGAAACAAATTGGGAAAGATGTTGTATGACATACGAAATCTCCGGTCTCGTGAGGGCAAGGTACAATAATTTCCCCACAAAGCACATGTAATTCTCTCCATTAACCCGAACTTCACCCTCGTCGGCACTTAATTTCAACCCAATAGCCAAATATGAGACATAATAACTTTGCAGTTTGTCATGTTTGTGCTTATGTGAGAATATCTAAAATGTATTTCTGTTGACTCGGATAGGTGCCATTCTCAGTTCACTGAATTCCCATCCCTGGGAAGTACTGTGCTACCCCAAGATCTTAAATGGTGAACTAACTATGCAAAACTTGTTTAACCCTCTAGAATTCGTCAACATTCTCCCATGTGAGTAACATATCGTCAACATAGACGAGCAGAACAGTAAATGACCTATCAAGCTTTCTAGCAAACAAAGAGTAATCGTTAAACCATACAAGGACCTTTTCAAACCAACAAACCTGATCAGGGGGGGCTTTAATTATCATACACTGCTGGCGGCGTCATATAAATTTCTTCATCGAGAAATCCATGTAGGAAAGCATTGTTCACATCCAATTGGAACAATGGTAACTTCTTTGCTATTGCCAAAGCAGTCACTACTCTTACTATTGGTAACTTCACTACAGGACTTAATGTGTGTTTGTAGTCTTTTCGCAATTTTTTATTGGAGCCTTTTACTACCAACTAGGCTTTGTATCAATCTATAGATCCATATGAGCAGTATTTGACTTTGAAAACCCATTTAGAACCTATTGTTCTGTGGCCCTGAGTTAAAGAAGTCAAAACCCTGGTACCATTAGTCTCCAAGCCCTACAATTCGTTGGTCATAGCCTCCTCCCACTTGGGATGACCTTTAGCTTCTGTACAGCTAGGTGGTTCATGTACCTTCATGACCTTTGTCATAAAAGCAACATATTCTCTATCTAAGGTGAGCTTGACACTATCAAAGCATAATTTAAGGTCCAAACAGGCAAAGTTTTATCTCATATTGATCTTTTGAGTACTACTTCAACTAGAGGTGTAGGAACCTCTCTAGTTGGTTGCTGCAAGCTGTGCCTAAAATATTTGTCACCGGATATACCCGGACTCTCTAATTGATCCCTCTCTATCCTTTTAGGAACTTTAATTTATGTCTGAATATCTTCATAAGGGAAAACATTTTCATAGTATTGTTCATCTCTATTGAAGAAGATCTCCTTTGTATGTTGGTAATAGAGTTATATCCTTTCTGATTGGAAGGATATCCTATGCGCACACATCTTCTTCCTCTAGCATCAAATTTAGCGGTCCCTTTTTGAGTCACATATGCATACCCCAAGCATCATGTCAGCCTCAGATTATCATAACTTGGTGATCTATGCCCAATGTGGTCGATATGGCATGGTCTTCTGGTGATCTATGCCCAATGTGGTGAACAAACTTCTACACATTCCTAAGGAACCTTCCCCTAAGGAACCGATATATAGTCAATTTAATATGTACCTTCCTACACATTCAAGTATCTCCTATCAAATCTGACTAAAATATATTTGCTACGATAGGTCCAATCATTTACCTAATCAATCAAAACCCTATCACAATACGATTCTACCATGGTAGCCAATCAAGATAAAATCAACAACATAAAAATCAGCACAAAGAAGATGAAATAATCAGTAATAACTAAAAATCAAGTCTCACGATTCAACCAACCAATTCTTGAATCAAAGGCGAAGCCAAAAGAGTTTAGTGACTCATAACATACCGAAAAACTCTAAAACATCAATCCTCAAACCTTCAATGAAAAGCTGATAAAAAGATGTATATATGTAGTTAAAACAACTAACTAAACCCTAGAATAAAATTCTTAAACGGACAAGTGTTTCAAAAAAGGGTATAATTTCTCGCAGATTTGGCGAAGATTCTGCATATGTGACCACGGCGGGTGCCGTTCGTTGGCGAACACCATGTCACATGTACTTCTTCTTTGTGTGATGTCTTACGTTCAGCTGCTTTTGGACGAGTCCCTAGCCTCGTTCTTGGTCTTCTTCCAGCATCTCCATGGCTCCAGCATGCCATTTTCACTCCCCTTCCAAGCTCAAATCTCTAAATTTGGAAAAATAACTATAAAAGCGCGTAGATTCCAAACTCGAACGGCCAATGAAAAAGTATACAAATTATCAACTAAACATGCAATATTTACACATTAATGAACCTAAATCTACATATTGCATATCTAAAATATACATTATCAGGGAGCAAGTCAGAGAATAAGAGAAATCATTGATGAAATTTGCATCATTTTGAAAGAAAAAAAAGTCAACTTTCATAAATCCTTATCATTTCAAATAACTAGGGGAGTCCCTACTGCTAGAATACAAGATTAACATAAACACTTCAAATACCACATACAAGATCGCTGAAAACCTATCTAGGTTGCACTATCATTAGCGGGAAACTCAACAAAGAAACTTTCGAAAGTGTAGTATGCAAAATCAAAGGAACAACTCTTAATATGGAGGGCTAATGCCCCCTCACAACAAATTCGCTCCGTCCTTATCAAGTCAAATTTATCCTCCAAACCATTGTATACCATGCAAAGCTTCATGCTCCCAACCAACATTCATAAAAAAATCTAGACCAGATAAATAGAACTTTCTTTTGGAATAAAGACCAGCAACATAGACCACTAATTAGTTGGGATAGAATCTCTAAACCTAAATCCAAAGGTGTTTTGGGAATAAGAAAATCTAGAGATATGAATGAGGCCCTCCAGATGAAACTTCTGTGGACAACCCTAGTTGAACCATAGAACCATTGGGTTCAAATTATTAGACACAAATACTTAAGGGAAAAAGACATTCTACAATATGAGAGGAAGGGCAGCGCGTCATGACAATGGAGAAACATCAGCTACCTTCGGAAAGAGAACTGGTTATCGACCACGCCCGTGTGTAAAAGAATTGGTTTGACTAATCAGATTGATGTAATTGCAAAGGTATGGGGTTACATCATAGGATGAAAATAGTGAAGGGAAAAATTGAGTCAGATGTTAGATCAAGATCTAACAACAACCAATGCACTGGCTGACAATAGAATAAGTAGCCCACCAAGTTATGTACAAGGCGTAGGTTCTCGTGTTTTTCGATGGGGTCACACATCCTTCACATCACAACACTATAGAATATTGACAATTGTCCTTGTGAAATATAACTACTAATGAGATACATAAAAAAAGTATGATCAAATCTTTCGAGGAAATGAAAATGTATTTCATGGCCCGCAAAGGTAACGGAGTGACTGATAAGGTAGCACACCTTAGCCGCTCTATTAGTGGGGTTTCGGTTGCAACTAACAAAGATTTTCTCGATCTCATCTGTTATGATGTTATCGATTAGATAAAACATAGTTGAATTCTTACATAATCAGGAAAAAAAATGCTAATTATAATATATTACAAAACTAAGTCTAGTTCACGAAGGGAAATGAATAATCAAATTTTAATTTGAACAAAAAGTATTTTATTAAAATCGATCAATTGCAATACAAGAATTGATTGACAAAGGAAACAGAATAAAGCCAGAGAACAATAAATTCAAATATGTAAGCTAGATAAAAGGTTAAAGCTAGGGAGGGTACAGAGTGAATGAATAGTAATAAAAGAACAAACCATGGATGCATTATATTGGACATGAATTTGACCAAGTATATATGTACGTAGGTACGTTATCCGATCAGTAGAGTGCAGCAGTAGCAGATACATAATAGGCAACAGAGGAAACAGCATGAACAAAGCACATAATCCCTCCTATAAACATCATATGGTGGTGTGTGAATCCGCATGACCCTTTCGATTTGTCGTTGTAATGCGTCCCTATTATCAGCAGCCCCAATCCGACTCCCACGATTACCCTGTTCCGTTGCATATATATTACATACAAGCTATCGTTAAGATTGATAGATAATCGGGGTGATATATATGAAGTACTGACCATGACAAGAAGAAGAAGGCGGTGGACATTTGTCGATTGGGGGAAGCGTTTTGGAAGTCATTTCTGGAGAAAATGCATTTGCAGCCACCAAGAAACATGGCAATTAGATGTGCAACAGCCAGCATTATGGCTGCAACCATACCCAGCATGTACGCTTGATGGCTTGGCTCTCTACACTCGAACACCCACATCCTCAAATGTTTTACCTGCATCATATCATATCATATCATATCATATCATATCATATCATATCATATCTCAATTTTTCAATCATCATAAACAGTTACTTATAGTACACTAATATATAGTTCTGCAATATATATGATACGAATACCTTGTTTTGAGCAGATTCAGCTTCAATGCCGCATATCCCAGCTGCCACATCCAAGGCCATTATCAAGACGCAGACAAGAAAGCTTCCCAATTTCACCATTGTCATGGCTCACGAGCTATCTAGTAATTTCAAAACAATGGTTCCGAGATCGATCAGTGGAAGATCAAAAGATGGAGGATGTACAGTCTAAGAGAAGATGAAGCAATTAAGGCGAAGAAAGATTATTCCACTCCTCCAAAGTATACAACTTTAGCTTCGCACTTTACTGACTTTTGCAACGCCAATGGACACTTTACAGTTAATATTATCACTTTACATTGCCGTAAATTAATGTATCTGATTCCAAGCAGCTAGCTAGCTCTGTCGAAGTTAATCTTCTATATACATATATTAAAACCGATGCATTGGTGCCTGTATAGCGGTACGTGAGTGAATCTTCCTACGTGCCGGCGCGAGAGTGCGTCTCGCAAAACTTTCTTCCGTCGAAAAGGAAATCTAATAAAAATAATTAGATAGTTCTAATCTATATAATTAAAAATAATTAAATAATTATTTTATTTTACCATTAACTCATATAATAGGATGAATTATCTCATAAAAGACTAAATATTATATAAGGCAAAAAACTCTATCTAATTGCTACTTATTACAAATTTTGGTGAGATTTTTTATATATATAACATGATATGTCAAGGATTGAAAGTTGAGACTTTAATTTGTGCATTTACAACCTATACAAATCGAGATCCTTATCACAATTTGTAATATTTGACGCGTCAATGTTCAATGATTTATCAATTTATATATAATGTTATATTAATTTTCTTAATTGTTCAATGATTTACCAATATATTTATCATGTTATATTGATTTTCTTTTGTAAGTTAAGTTTCATTTACTAGCTAGATATCTATATGTCTATCTATATACATATGTTAAAACCGATGCATAGCGTCCTATGTGACGCGCTGTGGTTGAATCTAAGAAAAAAAATCATATGTGGCGCGCGCTGTGATTGATTCTAAGAATAAATATTATAAAATAATATGTTATCATAAATAATTTATAGAAAGTTATATAAGCCACAATCCATCCATACATATATTTTAATTAATTGACAAAAATAAATAAAAAATACTTCATAATCATACTTACCAAACATAGTAATAGATAAATAAGTAGTATTCGATAAGTGATATTTTATTTGTATCTAGATTTTTTTGTGGAAAAATTTATTTATACCAAAATTAAATATTTAATAATTTATATTTATATTTATATCTATATTATTTTTTGAGACCAAAATAATTTATTAAAATATTATGTTGTCACAATTCATTTGTGGATAACTATTTTAGTAAAGTAACGTAACAAATATATACTATATATTTAATAAAAACAATATTAAAATATTTTTCAAAACAATTATCTATTAAATTATATGAGATTCAATTAATGCTATATTAGAAAAAAATACCTTATAAATGTGGATTTGAATTATATTTTGAGAGAATCTGAATAAACGATATTTAGATTTTTTTATCATCCGTCGAATACATTTTTTATATCTATATTATTTTTTGTGGGAAAATAATCTATATTTAGATTATTATTATTCCTTTTTATTTATTGGAATCTATCTAAATTATTTATAATATTAAATTAATGTATTCTCCCTACACGGGACGAGACTTACACTCAGGGGCGGAGGGAGGGGGGGTATGAGGTGGCTCGAGCCCCCCCCCCCCCCCCGGGTCAGAGGAAAAACGTAAAAAAAAATTAAAAATATGTATTTTTTTGGTAATTTTTGATAATTTTAGGGTTAAAACAAGTTAATTTGAAAGAAAAATCAAATAATGTGGTTAGCTCAGTTGGTAAGGGGTGGGAATTTGAATGATTTGGTCTTGAGTTTGAATCTCCATAGCTTCATTTTACGGATTTTCCCCCCTTTTAATTTTTAAAACTTAAAATAGCTATTTAAATCATACATTTAATGTATTTTCTACTATATTATTTACAACAAAATTATATCTTATATATATTCAAAAAAAAAAATCTCAAGCCTCCCCTCGATTATTTTCCGGCTCCGCCCCTGCTTACACTAGTTAATGTTATAATATATGCAATGCAAGCTTAACCCACAAGTGAATGGAAAGGAGAAAACAAGATCCACCCCCTTGATTTTCTACATTCCTTTTTCCCAATAGGCAACTGCGGCTAATTTCTTACCAAGATCGTTACGATCCAATGTCGCATTTCGGGGATACAAATGTAGTGGAAACATATATATTTTTGAAACGCTTTTCCCACGATATTAAACATGCTATATAGGGATACATATATAGGATTACATGGAGAATTTTTTTGTTTAAATATATTAGAAACAACCTTCAATTTTGTTATTAATTGTACAATTTTAGTAAAAGAAAACAAATAGAGATAAAGATAATTAAAAAAACGGAGATTTTGCGAGGTACCCCTGTGGTATTGAAATTTTCGCCCGGTGTACAGAAATTTGACAAATTTCGTATGGTACCCCTGGCATTTGGGGATAGTTCGCCTCGCACCCTCCAAGGGTTACTTTTAACAGATGGTATCCTTCTCCGTTACATTAGAATTAAAAAAAAAAACAAAGAAAGAAAGATGAAGGCACGAATTCAGACAGAATGAAGAAACTTTTTCCGGTGAACTGAGAAGCGACCAACAAAGCAAACGACGAAGGCACAAATTCGATTGGGGTCCGGCGATAGAGAGAAGGACCGACCTGGAGTCCGGTGCCTGAGCACGTCGACACGGTGTCTAGGCCGAGACTTGTGGAGATGGAGTTAGATATGTTGAGTTTAATTCATTGCTTAGATTGTGGTTTTTCTGTTCGATCGCGAATTGGGAGTTCGAATTAGCTGGTCAGGTATGTTGATCATGTATTGCAGTTTTTCTGTTCACTTGATTGGATGGTTATCCTTTGTTTATGGAAATGCCCATTGATTTGAATTTTTCTTAGATTATTGTTTGCCAATTGATTTCAGTTATCCCTTTTCATAAAATTAGGGTTTCTAAGTTAGAATTAGGGGTTTTTTAATTGTTGAGATGTTCTCTTTCAAATTTGGCTATCACCGAATTTGGGGTAGTTCGAATTTAATTCTTAATTGTTGAGATGTTCTTCTTCTGTTTTGTTGTTGGAATTTGGATTGGTTTCTGCACCATGATTCTGCTCCCGAATTCTTGGCCTGATCGATGCTTTTGAATAATTGAATGGAGTGGTGAAATTCTTCCTCGCTCCTCTGTTTTCTTCTTCTCGTGTTTTGTTGTTGGCAATTGTATTCTTCCAGTCTACTGCTATCGGTTTTGTAACTTCTGATGTTGGAACTTGGAAGCCATATTAAATTATTAATTATTTTGTCAATTAAGGTTCAGTTTTGTAACTTCTGCTCTTGGAACTTGGATGCCATATTAAATTATTAATTATTTTGTCAATTCAGGTGGATGGGGTGTATGCTTCTGTCGGTCTCTGCTTTCGGTTTTTGTCAATTTAGGTGGATGGGCACATGGGGTTTATGCTTCTTCTGCTGCTAGGGTTAATGCTTCTGCTGTTGTCAGTTTTTGTCTTCTGCAGATATCCATTTTTTCTTTGCACAATTGCACCCGAAATCTTGGCCTGATGAAGAATGTTGAGGTTTTTTTTACAAAGGTGGATGTGGACATGGGTTTTCTTCTATTGTTGCATGCTGTAGGTTTTTTGCTTTTGTCAATTAAGGTGGATTGGGACACGGGGTTTATGATGAGTAGAATATTATTTTTTGATTTGTTCCATAGATATATTAAAAGAAAAGAAAGTCTGTTTCCATGGAGAGACCAACAATTTTTCATTTAGAGAAAGGTTAATATTTTTCTTTTATACAATATGTTAGTAGGGGCAATGATATCAATTCAGTAGCGTCTTTACTGTGAATATTTTGCTTCATTCTATAGTTTCATTCATAGAATTCACAATTTCACCGAAGTACAATGAATTGTTGGTATTAATTTCTTGCTTGGATGGCTGAATGCGTTTCTCTGCCAAGAGGAGAGGAAGTCCATTAGTGCAAAGCTGAGAGTAGGCAATTTAAAATGATGTGCACTTCTTTCTTAATTGCCAATTTGTTTGTTTCTGCATCCTTTCAAGCGTCGATTCGCATTGCCAACTTGTTAATCAGCATTCACTTGATGCAATATTTCAATAAAACAAAATTGTTATTAAAACCCTTTCATTAGTCTTTGATCTGAACACAAATCTTACTTATATTGTTATTATTTGGTTACTACTTACTAGTTACTATTATTCTCTACTAAAATAAAATAGCCTATTAGCTCAAATAGAAGAGTAATGTGCTTATGCACAATGATATTGGTTCGATTCCCATATAGGCTACTTATATCACTAGAGAAACTCCTTGCCCAAGCTTAATTATTCTAGGAAGGACACCATCTGTTAAAAGTAACCCTTGGAGGACGCGAGGCGAATTATCCCCAAGTGTCAGGGATACCCTACGAAATTTGTCAAACTTCTGTACACCCGGCGAAAATTACAATACCAAGAGGGTACCTCGCGAAATTTCCGTTAAAAAAAACCAGAGGATAGTGAAGTTTGACCTTATATATTCAAAGTAATAAATGTCTCTCAACTCTATACCAACAAAGCTAAACTATCTTTCTAAATTTTTATTATATCCACACTTTTTTAGGATGTTATTTGCACCACATATTTTTATAATCTATATATCTGCACATATTCCTTTCTTCATTTCTTAAAATAATAAATCATACACCTGAATCACTCATATGTAACTCATCATTAAGAGTAGGGTCTATTTTCAAAAGAATGAAAAAAAAAAAACAAATATTCGGTGAAGAAATTAAAAAAAGAATAAGGTGCAAATATAACTTCTACTTTTTTTTTCTCTAAAATTAGTAAAAATTAGCATACAAAATTCAATATTTTTTTTTATACTCTGTATTGTTTTTCTTCCAACCTAGGGGGCTTCAATCCCCCAATACCAATGACATCATCGAATATGATAAACGGATAATCGTCTTGCAAAGTCGGTACATCCATGTAGTCTTACAAGTTGGAATTACTAAGCCAGGTAGCAATTCTGGCGATGGACATAAATCCATTCGTTAATTAAGATGCATTCAAGCAACGAACATACAAAACTCTGTCACTCAGCCCAAGTCCAAGGAATGCCCTACCTTAGGTTCCATTCATGTAACCAACTTTGAGTGATGTTCGTCGCTTGACCATGTTTAGGCGGCCAATATTGCTCTCATCACCAAAACTAGTCGCTTGAACAAGAGTACTCGAAATTGGTTCATGCATAGAAATCCATTAGACGACGAATATATTTTCAATGTTGGTTGCATGAACGAGGGACGCCGCACCAAACTATCCCATTGGAAGCTTGTGTTCACGTGACGGATTAAGGCCATAGTTTGTCTCTTCAATAAGGAAAAAGAACCAAACAACCAACCCACCATGTTAATCTTAGGCATACCACCTACAAAACAAAGGGCACTATAAGAGTTGTGTAGCCCATAAAAAAAAAAACAAAAAAAAAAAACTAACAAACATCATACAAACATAAGGTGGTAGATACATCATCAGCATGTTGCTGGTTGTTGTGAGCCTATTTTGCCATGTTTAATATTGACTTTTATAACGATTTGTGCATGCATTTCATACATTTGGGTTAGAATAGTACATAATTTGTATAGTTTATATTTATTTGCAATATATGGAGGTCTACACAAGTTTTTGTTGTATTTCACAGAAATCGGACGCACTTTGGAGCTTAAAGAAAAGTCATGAAGAAGCTAAGAATGGTGCAGCTGGAGAAAAGCCCACTTTTCGCCATTCATTGTTCTGAATCAAGCTTTGATGTCTTCATGAAAGTTGTAGCCCTCGAAAAGATCTTTCCAACTCATGCTCATATGTGTCAATCCGATAAACAAGGACTCATGAAAGTGCATTTCAAGAACAGAGCAGAATGGTGAGAGCGAACCAGTTCTACTCGACGTCGACCAAACTTGGTCGAGATCGAGTACACCAGGAGCCAAAAAGTTACACGGAGTCGAGCAGAGCCACTCGAGCAACAAAGTCTTGGTCGACGTCGACCAAACTTGGTCGATGTCGAGGAGAAGTTGACGAGCCCAGATCCTAGCCGAGCTCGAGTGCAACCTGGGAGAAGAATTCTACTCGACGTCGAGTAGACTTGGTCGACGTCGAGGACAATCCAGTCGAGTCTGAGTCCGAGATCTAGTTGGATACGAGAAGATAGAATTGCTTGCAAGCCAAGATTTGAGATATTCTATCAAGAGAAGGAAGATCTATCCACAATTAGTCCTAGTTTCCTTTTAGACATTATTTCCTTTATCATAATGTTTTATCTTATATTATTAGATAGATTTAGGTATAGTTGTTCCTTCCTAGAATAGCTACATGGAACACTATAAATGAGGCATTAGGGGCTGTATTTTATTTATTCAGTCAATCCAAGCTACAAGCCACAATAGAGAGAGAAAGTCGAGTAGGAGAGAGAGAGTCTTGGAGCCGAGTGGAGTTTGTGAAGCGATAGCAAAGTTGGCTTTATTCGGTTGTAAGTCTTATTTAGTTTATTTAATGCAATTTATTTTCTTGAAATTTTTTATGAGTTTATTGATGATGAACAACGAGTAGTCACCCAACTTCTAGGGTCGGGGTGAGCCCGACGACAGCAATGTGAGGTGATGCGGTAAAGGTACAATCTTTTGATGCGATTTCGTCTTCTATCCCTATGAGTATGATTCTTTTACGAAAGTTGAAGGTGATCATTGTTTGTGTTATTGAAGCGAAAGTGATCTTAATGCAACTTGGATTAATTATGTGAAAAAGGGTAAGTAACAGTTATAGTTTATGCGAAAGCCTCTATCTTCCTATTTGTTAATAACGAAGGTTATTTGATGAAAAGCATGATCTTTTATGCCTTTATGTGTTATTTTACATGGTTATCATTGTGGTGTTAATGCCCTGATCTTAGAAGTCTTTAGTTTATTGATTTATTTCATCAAATCCGTGTTATGTGTTGCGAAAAGCTTCGTACTTTATTTCTGTGTTACTCGAAATCGAACAGTTTTGGTCGATGTCGAGGAAGTTGGTCGACGTCGAAGAAGGTTTTATCGAGGTCGAGTTCTCTTGTTTGGTTTTTGTTTCTGCTTGGTTATGCTTTCTGTTTTTAGTCGACAGCCTAGTCGAAGTCGAGTACCTTACTCGAAGTCGAGTACGCTTCTGGTCGAAATCTGCTGAGTTTGGAACTGAAAAGGCGGGCGCTGACACGCTTCCTCGTGGATCGATCCTGACTGCCTTCTACTACAATGGTAGGAAGTCTTGTATTTATTTGCTGAGTCAGGGAGTCAGACTAACTTATATTTATTTATATTTCATACTTGACCATTGATGTGAGCCTAATTTGTCATGTTTTATCCTTACTTTTATATCGATTTCTACATGCATTTCATGCATTTGGGTTAGAATAATACAGAATTTGTGTAGTTTATGTTTATTTGCAATATATGGAGGTCTCTACAAGTTTTTGTTATATTTTGCAGAAATCGGACGCACTTTAGAGCTTAAAGGAAAGTCATGAAGAAGCTAAGGATGGTGCAGCTGGAGGAAAGCCCACTTTTCGCCATACATCATTCAAAAACAAGCTTTGAAGTCTTCATGAGAGTTGTAGCCTTCGGAAAGAGCTTTCCAATGCATGCTCATATGCATCAATCCGACGAACAAGGACTCGGGAAAGTGCGTTTCAAGAACAGAGCAGCATGCTGGAAACTACTACAGAGGTCGATATCGACCACTTTTGGTCGATATCGAGTGGATCAAATCGGCCAGAAAGTCCAGAAATAGACCAGAGAATGTTGAGAACTGAAAAGGTGGTTGATATTGACCAGACTTGGTCGATATCGACCTGACTTTGGTCGATTTTCACCCTGGAGGCCAATATCGAGTGTCTGAAGTGAAATTGTGAAGACCAGGTCGATATCGACCTGTCTTGATCGATATCGACCTCTACCCAGTGGCCGATTTCGAGCATATCCGAGATCTAATCCAATTTCTATCCAAAGTCTAATGGAGATATCCACAAGAGGAGATTTTATCAAGTTCTATCAAGATGGAAGAGATATTTATCAACTTTAGGTATAATTCCCTTTAGAGATTTATTTCTTTTATTTCCATAATTTAATCTTTAGTATTAGATAGATAGATTTAGATATAGATATAGTTTTCTTTCCTAATTATCTAGGGAATGAACACTATAAATAAGGCATTAGAGGCTGGATTTTATTCATTCAATCAATCCAAGCCAAGCCACAAGAGAGCATAGAGAGAGAGAGAGAGAGAGAGAGAGAGAGAGAGAGAGAGAGAGAGAGAGAGAGAGAGAGAGAGAGAGAGAGAAATCAAGTAGGAGAGAGGAGGTGGAGGCCGAGTAGAGTTTGTGAAGCGAGAGCGGAGTTGGCTTTATTCGTTTGTAAGTCTTATTTTGTTTATTTAATGCAATTTATTTTCTTGAAATCTTTGATGAGTTTATTGATGACGAAGAGCGAGTAGTCACCCAACTTCTTGGGTCGGGGTGAGTCCGACGGTGGCCATGTAAGGTGATGCGGTAAAGGTACAATCTTTTGATGCAATTCGTCTTCTATCCCTACAAGCATGATTCTTTTGCGAAAGTTGAAGGTGATCCTTTTTTGTGTTATTGAAGCGAAAGTGATCTTAATACAACTTGGATTAATTATGTGAAAAAGGGTTAGTAACCATTAGGATTTATGCGAAAGCCTCTATCTTCCTATTTGTTAATAACGAAAGTTATTTGATGAAAAGCACGATCTTTTATGCCTTTATATGTTATTTTACATGGTCATCGTTGTGGTGTTGAAACCCTGATCTTGGAAGTATTTTAGTTTATTGTTTAATTTCACAAATTTCGAGTTTTGGTTTCTGTTCTGGGTCGATTTTGAGTTACCGTGTTTGAGATTTTAAGTCGGTATCGAGGGGGGTAGGTCGATATCGACCGGGCTTCAGTTTTCTGTTTTCGCTTCTATATATTGCTTCTGTTTTATAGTTTCTGAACTGAAAAGGCGGGCGCTGACACGCTTCCTCGTGGATCGATCCTGACTAACTTCTACTACAACGGGAGGAAGTCTTGTATTTATTTGCTGAGATAGAGAGTCAGTTTCCTTTATATTTTATTTATATTTCATACTTGACACGTCCTCCTACAGCAACAATTGGATTTGGTCAATATAAATTTAATGCTATATGTGACTTGGGAGCCAGTGTGAGTATAATGCCTTTATCAATCTGTTCCAAGATTAAGATAGGTGTTCTAGAGCCTATGGATGCAAAAGTTTATATGGCGAACAACGCGGTGGTCATCCCAACAGGCATGGTGGACAATGTGCCAGTACAAGTAGGTAAGTTCTTCGTCCCTACTGATTTCTTAGTTATTGATATGGCGGAGGACCCTGCTTGTCCAATCATTCAAGGAAGGCCCTTTTTGCCGACGGTGGATGCCAACATAAGCGTAAGGAAGGGAGTGCTCACTTTCAACATCAGCGATGAGGTAATTGAGTATTCTTCAATAAAACGGAAAGGCATACAGGTCCCATGGAAGAGGTAATGTCCATATCAGTCGGGTACATCACTTGTGGGGAGCCTAAGGTAAGAAATATGACTCACAAGGAGCTAGAAATGAGGGATATGGAAGCCCAGGTGGAGGAGATCATGGCCATCCTGAACGAACAAGCAGAGAATCCACCCGACATAGACCAAGGTAAGTCGATATGGACTAACTATTTTTCAGATGCTTTGCCAGGTCTTAAGTATAGGGTAAAAATCGACCAGGAAAAATCGACTAGCCCACAAGACCAGTCGATATCGACACATACTGGTCGAAATCGACCTACCCAAGTCGAGTTGAGTCCAGCAGAAATCGACCAGGACAACTCGATATCGACCAAGCTTGGTTGATATCGACCAACTCAAGTCGACTCGATTTCGTCCCCAGAGATGAAGCCATGCGATTTCGAGCAGCAGAGCTCGATATCGAGTGACCTTACTCGATATCGACCAGATCCTCAGGAGGCCCCCGAGTCCAATTCTGCAAAGGTAAGCCAAGGTATGGATCTTTCTTCTCCTATTTCAATCAATGATTTATCTATAAATGGGAGAGGTTTGCCTTGGTAGGTGCGATTATGTAGGATTTCCAATGATGAGCCCAAGGAATACGAAGTTGGAGACAAGGTCTATGTTTCCAAATCAAATGATCATTGGTTCCCCAAAAAGTTCAAAAAGAAGATGATGGGCGCTTTCACGGTGAACAAGATCCATTCTGGAAGACTACAACTGATGGACAAGAATGGAGTCCTGTTTGAAGCCCAAGCTACATGGGCCCTGCAAATGCCACCTTGAGCTTAATGGAGAAAGTCGGCCTAGCGACTATAAAGTCTAGAGCTTGTAAATAGACATTTAGTTTTTTGGGATTTTTGGACATTGTTGCTTTTGTTTTTGGTTTTGGACATTATTTTCTATGATGGATGTTTCTCTTATAATTTTTCAGGGACAAGGAAGAAAACAAGGAGTCGAAATCGAGTCAACCTGGTCGATATCGACCTGATGACTCGAAATCGACCGGACCTACAACAAGGCACTCGATTTCTGACATTCAGCACGCCTGTCTAGTGAGTTTCTTTCTTTACCCTTTTTTTTATAAAGTGAGGACACTATAATGTTTATGTATGGGGTGGGGGAAGGACTTACTTTATGCATATTTAACTTTATTTGACATTATGCGTGCAGACTTTTAAGTTTATTTCTTGAATTGCTTAGACATGGCTATTTTGGAATTCATTATTGATTTATGTGATTATATGCATGTTTTCTAAAGTTTATAAAAAATGACCCACATTGAATTTTTTTTATTAATGTCATGGAAGTTTAATATTAAACTCGACGATGCAAAATTGGATTCATTAGAGATATAGCATGAAATTTCCTAGTAAAGGGAAGTCACAATGAAGTGCATATTTTTCTTGAAAACCATAAAAGGAGGTAAAATTTGAAGTTGCTTTTGACATGTTTCATGATGAAAGGATGGAGGACTTTATATTTCCATATATGCTCATATTGTTATATCCTAGTCTTTACTTATGCTTATGCATCACAAAATCCATATTGAGCCTTATTTGGGGCCACAATGTGAGGAGTACAAAGCACTAAGTATCTAGGGCCATTAATGACACCCATGTTTGTGACTCACGAGAAGGCAGTGCTGAGGTTAGAGAGGTAAAAGCATTACATCGAAAAAAAGCAATGATCGATGAGAAAAAGGTGAGAAATCAAAGGAAGAAGGAATGTGGTATGAAAGTTTGGAAACTACTCCATTTCCCCGGATCATTAGCACCACATTGCCAAAAACTTCCCACCTTTAGCCATTTAACAATCTACTCCTTATTGAGCTTAAATTAAAGTCCTCTTGATTATTGTTGCTTTGTCATGAATGAATGTTTTACATAACCCTCCTTTTGTGAGTAGATGTTGTTTTTAATTGCACATCCATGGATTTATGACATAAGTACCTTTTCGAGGATGGTAATTGATTGCGGGGTTATATAAGAATGAATCTAATATGTTGAGAGTTTGAATTCTTCCCCTGAATGACAAATAAAAGTATTGCTTGAGGACAAGCAAACTTAAGTATGGGGTGTTTGATGTGAGCCTAATTTGTTATGTTTTATACTTACTTTTATATCGATTTCTGCATGCATTTTATGCATTTGGGTTAGAATAATACATAATTTGTGTAGTTTATGTTTATTTGTAATATATGGAGGTCTACACAAGTTTTTGTTATATTTTGCAGAAATCGGATGCACATTGGAGCTTAAAGGAAAGTCAAGAAGAAGCTAAGGATGGTGTAGCTAGAGGAAATCCCACTCTTCGCCATTCATTATTCAAAATCAAGTTGTGAAGTCTTCATGATAGTTGTAGCCCTCGGAAAGAGCTTTCCAATGCATGCTCATATGCGTCAATCCGATGAACAAGGACACGGGAAAGTGAGTTTCCAGAACAGAGCAACATGCTTGAAACTGCTGCAGAGGTCGATATCGACCACTTTTGGTCGATATCGAGTGGATTAAATCGGCCAGAAAGCCCAGAAATTGACCAGAGAATGCTTAGAACTGAAGAGGTGGTCGATATTGATCAGACTTGGTCGATATCAACCTGACTTTGGCCGATTTTACCATGGAGGCCAATATCGAGTGTCTGAAGTGAAATTGAGAAGACGAGGTCGATATCGACCTATACCCTATGGCTGATTTCAAGCATATCCGAGCTCTAATCCAATTTCTATCCAAAGTCCAATGGAGATATCCACAAGAGGATATTTTATCATGTTCTATCAAGATGGAAGAGATATTTATCTACTTTAGGTATAATTCCCTTTAGAGATTTATTTCTTTTATTTCCATAATTTAATGTTTAGTATTAGATAGATAGATTTAGATATAGATATAGTTTTCTTTCCTAATTATCTAGGGAATGAACACTATAAAAAAGACATTAGAGGCTGGATTTTATTTATTCAATCAATCCAAGCAAAGCCACAAGAGAGCATAGAGAGAGAGAGAGAGAGAGAGAGAGAGAGAGAGAGAGAGAGAGAGAGAGAAATCGAGTAGGAGAGAGGAGGTGGAGGCCGAGTAGAGTGTATGAAGCGAGAGCGGGGTTGACTTTATTCGGTTGAAAGTCTTATTTAGTTTATTTAATGCAATTTATTTTCTTGAAATCTTTGATGAGTTTAGATGATGAAGAGCAAGTAGTCACCCAACTTCTAGAGTTGGGGTGAGCCCGATGGTGGCCATGTAAGGTGATGCGGTAAAGGTACAATCTTTTGTTGCAATTCGTCTTCTATGCCTACACGCATGATTCTTTTCCGAAAGTTGAAGGTGATCCTTATTTGTTTTATTGAAGCGAAAGTGATCTTAATACAACTTGGATTAATTATGTGAAAAAGGGTTTGTAACAATTAGGGTTTATGCGAAAGCTGATGTAAGCCTAATTTTCCATGTTTTATATAGTTACTTTTATATCGTTTTCTGCATACATTTCATGTATTTGGGTTAGAATAGTACAAAATCTATATGTAGTTTATGCTTATTTGCCAAATTATGGAATCTACACCAGTTTCTGTTTAAATTCGCAGAAATCGAAGCAATTCACAGCAGTTTTGAGAAAGGAAGAAAAGCTTAAAGTCAACTACAGAAGTCCAAGGTCATGGAGCAGCGGAACTGGGACATATCAAGCTGAAAGCAAGGTAATATACTCGATAACACATTAGTCGATATCGAGTACAGTCAAGTCGATTTCCACCAAAGCTGCCCAGAATCGAGAAAGCTGAAGAAAGTTAGTCGATATCGAGGTGTTTTGACTCGATATCGAGTAACCACATATCGAGCTGGAGACCAGACATCGACACGAGGAAGCTGGGAGCTGAACATTTTACTCGATGTCGAGGAATTTACTCGATATCGAGGAAAACGTAGTCGATTTGCACATCCTGGAGCCGAGATCGACGAAGAAGCTGAAGACGGACCAAGCCTTGGTCGATATCGGGGAAATCTTCTCGATATCGAGGAAAAGTCAAGTCGATGTGTTGTCCTGAAGGTCGGAATCAAGTTGCTGAGCGGAAGACGAAGAAAGTGCTACTCGATATCGAGCAATTCTACTCGATATCGAGGAAATCCCCAGAAGCCGACGTCGAGCAATTCGTTTCTTGTTAAGTTTCTATCCCGAGTCCAATGGTGATATTTTCGAGATAAAATTCTATCAAGATCTATTGAGTGTCATCAAGTCAAGAGAGAAGATATTTTATCCACTTTAGATATAGTCCTAGTTGATTTAATTATTTATTTCCATGTTTTAATCTTTAGATAAAAGATAGATAAAGTTAGATATAGATATAGTTTTCTTTCCTAGATTAGCTTGGAATGAAGGCTATAAATAAAGCCTTAGGGGCTGATTTCCATTCATTCAATTTCAGAAGGAGAAGTAAGTAGTTACATAGAGAGAGAGAGAGTTTGTGGCGAGAGCAAGGTGGAAAGGCGAGAGCAGATTTGGCTTGTTTGATTGTAAGCTGTCTTTTTAGTTTTATTTAATGCAAAGTTATTTCCTTTTATTATTGATGTCTTTCTTGATGATGAAGAGCGAGTAGTCCACCCACTTCTAGGGTCGGGGTTAGCCCGGCGGGGGCCGTGTGAGGTGATGCGGTAAAGGTTTGAGCTTTTTATGCAATTCGTCTTCTATCCCTGAAAGCATGATTATTTTGCGAAAGTTGAAGGTGATCCTTGTTTGTGTTATTGAAGCGAAAGTGATCTTAATACAACTTGGGTTAATTATGTGAAAAGGGTTAGCAACAATTAGGGTTTATGCGAAAGCCTCTATATTCCTATTTGTTAATAACGAAAGTTATTTGATGAAAAGCATGATCATTTATGCCTTTATGTGTTATTTTGCATGGTTATCGTTGTGGTGTTGAAACCCTGATCTTTGAAGTCTTTAGTTTATTAATTTATTTCATCGAAATTCGTGTTCTGTGTTGCGAAAAGTTGTAATTTAAGTTTCTGTCTTTTTGTCGATCTCGGGGAATTTTAGTCGACATCGAGGTATCTCCTTGACATGGAGTAAAGTTGTCGAAGTGGAGTTGCTTTTGCTGAGTTTTGCCTTCTGTTTGTCGATTTCTTGCATTGTTGGTCGATATTCTTACTCGATATCGAGGAACAATGGTCGATATCGACGAGTTTCTGTGCTTTGCTTTATTTTCCGCTTTTCTTTGTTATTTCTGTCTGTCTGTCTAATTTTTTGTCTGTGAGATTTGCTGCTACATGAGATCCGCTGACGTGCTTCCTCGAGGATCGATCCTGACTTTCCGCTGCTACATCAGGAGGAGGTCTTGTAATTATTTGCAAGGGACGGAATCTGGTTTGCTTTACTTTATTTATATTTTGAATTGCAAGTCTCAATTTCCTCCTCCAACAAAAGCCTCTATCTTCCGATTTGTTAATAACGAAAGTTATTTGATGAAAAACATGATCTTTTATGCATTTATATGTTATTTTACATGGTTATCGTTGTGGTGTTGAAACCCTGAACTTGGAAGTATTTTAGTTTATTGTTAAATTTAACAAATTTCGAGTTTTAATTTGGTATCTGTTCTGGGTCGATTTTGAGTTACTATGGTCGAGATTTTAAGTCGATATCGAGGGGGGTAGGTCAATATCGACCGGGCTGCAGTTTTCTGCTTTCGCTTCTGCTTTCGCTGACACGCTTCCTCGTGGATCGATCCTGACTACCTTCTACTACAACGGAAGGAAGTCTTTTATTTATTTGCTGAGACAGGGATTCAGTTTGCTTTATATTTTATTTATATTTCATACTTTACACATCCTCCTGCAACAACAACTATCCTCCTGCAACAACAAATTGGCGCCGTTGCCGGGGAATCAATCAATCGCGCCCTTTTTAGTTCTTTTTCTTTTCTTTATATTTGTTTTGCTTTTTAGTTTATTTTTACTTGTTTCTTTTTGTCTTTGTTTTTCAGGCGCATGCGAAGAACTGATCGCACCCCTATCGATCCACTTCTAGAACCAGAGCGATACTTCCACCTTCGACAAAGGTTCAGGAGGATGTCATAAATCAACGATGAGAATGCGGTCTCGCTCACACCTACACAGGAGCTTGAGCAACTCCGCCAACAAATTAAGGCATTCACCACCAGAGATGCAGAAAATGCCCGACGAGAGGCAGAATATGCATAGAACCAGCAGCGGTGGGAAGCAAGGGTAGATCGCGAGGTCAACGTGAGAAGGGAACTTGAGGAGCAGATTGGGCATGTCCCTGCCAACGCAAAGGAATATCGATCTGCATCTTACTCTGGAAGTTCCAGAATCAGCTATCGTTCTTCCCGCTATTAATTTTTAAATTCGTCCTTCTTTTATTACAGAAATTAGGAGGAGCCAATTAAGGGGAAGAATCAATGAATGTCCTTTAGAGCATGTCACAACTTTTATAGAATTTTGTGAAGCTATAGCTGATGGTGCCAATTTGGAATATTTAAAACTAAAGGCTTTTCGTTGGTCCCTTGCAGGAATAGCACATCAGTGGCTGGAAGAATTGCCTGCGCGATCAATTAGCACTTGGAACGAACTACATGACCTGTTCCTCAACTGGTTCTTTCCTCCTGCAAATACAGCTTCCCTTAGACAACAAATCACGGCTTTCAGACACAAGCCAGGAGAACCATTAGCACAGGTCTGGGAGTGCTATAAAAGGATTCTGAAATCCTGTCCTACGCATGGAAAGCCACCCTACGTCATCCAGGAGATCATCATCAATTGCCTGCATGCACCTACTAAGGATCGGATCAACAACTACACCAACTGTGAGTACCTCGGATACACTCCGCGCCGAGCATGGGATGTAATTGAGACACTGGCCAACTACAACAACACATATGGGACTTCTGTGGCCGCTTCTGACAAAAGGTATGAAAGGCCTACCCCATCTATGCCGTTGTATGTGCCACCCAAGGAAGTTGATCCAGACGTCAGAGAGCAATTCCACAATGATCAGGTACGCCGTCTCACCAAGCAAGTTAAGTCTCTGTCTAAAGATAAAGCTTGCTTGAAATGTGGCTCTTTGACGCACAACACTACTGCGTGCCCACACGTCGATCAAGTACATCAAGGAAAGACCCACGATGAGGGAAAGTATGCTGGGGGACACTACTCAGAGCCACACCAGAATCAGAACTGAAGCTACTATCGCCAACCCCAGCATCAGAATCCCCCTCCCTATAGAGCTCCTGGTCACCCTGACAGAGAAGGTAAGAAGGATGACCTGCAAACCATTCTTGAGAAGATGCGGAGGAATCATTCAGACTCCAAGCAGTCTATCAATTCCATCTACACTCAGATGCATGGTGTCAACTCTAGGCTTAGGGAAATTGATATTTGGCGGAAATCAATTGACAACCATATTGGTCAACTGGCTACATCTATCCCTAAGCAATCCGGTACGCTCCCTGGATCCTCTTAACATAACCCTAAGGGTATATCTACAGGACATGTGGCTGCCATGAATCTAAGGAGTGGGCGACAGATGCAAACGCTCGAGCAAAACATAAAAGGAGAAGTTGCAGGAGACTCCTCGACATCAACCAAGCCACTCAACGTCGACCACAACCTGCTCGACATCGACCAACATGAACTCGACATCTACAAGAACGAGAAGCCTGCCCAAAAGTCAACCATTGTACTCGACGTCGAGGAAACCCTAGTCGACATCGATCACCCTTCTACCCCTGTCGACCACCCTTCAGCAACTCCGACGAAAAAAGAAGCTGCCTTTCCCAACAAAATCTCCAAAGGATCCAGCAGAAAAGAAGTTTCAGCGTTTCATAAAGATACTTCAAAGGCTCAATGTCACAATACCCTTCATAGAAGCTCTTAATGAGATTCCATCATATGTCAAGTTCCTTAAGGAGATCCTAAGCAAAAAGCGATCAATGGTTGAGATCGCTGAAGAGTGTAGCCTGATGGACATACTAGAGAAAAGGCCAGATCCAGGTAAGTTTGCTATAACCATTGGATTTGGTCAAGACAAATTTAATGCTTTATGTGACTTGGGAGCCAGTGTGAGTAAAATGTCTTTATGAATCTGGTCCAAGATTAAGATAGGTGCCTTAGAGCCTGTGGATGCAAAACTATACAAGTAGGTAAGTTTTTCGTCCCAAGAGGCATGGTGGACAATGTTCCAGTACAAGTAGGTAAGTTTTTCGTCCCTGCTGATTTCTTAGTTATTGATATGGCGGAGGACCCTGCTTGTCTAATTATTCTAGGAAGGCCCTTCTAGGCAATGGTGGATGCCAACATAAGCGTAAGGAAGGGAGTGCTCACTTTCAACATCAGCGATGAGGTAATTGAGTATTCCTTTAATAAAAATAAAAGACATACAGGTCCCATGGAAGAAGTCATGTCCATATCAGCTGGGTACATTACTTGAGGGATATGGAGGCCCAGGTGGAGGAGATCATGGTCATCGTGAACGATGACACAGAGGATCTACCTGACATCGACAGAGGTAAGTCGACGTCGAGTAACTATTTTTCGGATGCCTTGATTGGATTCAAGTACGGGGTCGAAGTCGACCATAGTTACTCAATGTCGAGTAACTTGGTCGACGACCAGACTCAGAACCCCCTACCGACTGATCCTTCGTCGAGCAACCCACCTGAAGCCGAGGACTCCTCGACGTCGACCAAGTTCCTCGACGTCGACCAGAAAAATTCCTCGACTCCCTCCTCCTCGTCTAATAGTCCAACAGACACAGCAATCTCCTCGACATTGAGTAACCCTACTCGATGTCGACCAGACTCCGAGGTCCCGAAATCCGATTCTACGAAGGTAAGCCAAGGTACTGACATCTCTTCTCCTATTTCAATTAATGATTTATCTATACATGGGAGAGGTTTGCCCTGACATGTGCAATTATGCTGGGTTTCCAATGATGAGCCTAAGGAATATGAAGTTGGTGACAAAGTCTATGTTGCAAAATCAAAGGATCATTGGTTTCCCAACAAATTCAGCAAGAAGAAGATGGGGCCCTTCATGGTGAACAAGGTCCATTCAAAAGGACTACACATGATGGACAAAAATGGAGTCATGTTTGAAGATCAAGCTACATGGGCCCTGCAAATGACACCTTTAGCTTAATGGAGAAAGTCAACCTAGCGATTATAAAGTCTAGAGCTTGTAAATAGACATTTAGTTTTTGGCTCAAGGAAAAAGACCATATCATATAAAGTAGGGATTTTTGGACATTGTTGTTTTTGGTTTTATGTTTTGGACATTATTTTAAGTTTTTCTATTGTGGATATTTTCCGTCTAACGAATCTTGCAGGTAAGAGAAGTTGCAGATCTACTCGACGTCGAGTAGAACTCCTCGACATCAACCACACACATCGAGCAGAAAGGAGTCTGTGGTCGAGAAGGCCACCTTGGAGGCAACAGGTTACTCGATCTCGAGCAGACATGGTCGACGTCGACCAAACAACTCGAAGTCGACCAGCCCTTGTCGATGTCGACCAGTTCTGCAGCAACATTACACTCAATTCCGACGATCAGCACACCTGTCTAGTGAGTTGCTTTCTTTACCCTTGTTTTTTTATAAAGTGAGGACACTATAATGTTTAAGTATGAGCTGGGGGAAGGGCTTACTTTGTGCATATTTGATTTTATGTGTGCATATTTTTATGATATTTCTTGGAATTGCTTATACATGGCTACTTCAGATTTCATATTTTATTTATGTGCTTATATGCATGATTTCCCCTTTCACAGTCTATAAAAATGACCCCCATTGAAATTTTTTGATAAGTGTCATGGAAGCTTCAATTGAACTCGACGATGCAAAATTGGATTCATTAGAGATATAGCATGAAATTTCCTAGTAAAGGAAAGTCATAATGAAGTGCATATTTTTATGAAAACCATGAAATGAGGAAAACATTGAAGTTGCTTTTGACATGTTGCATGATAAGAGGATGGAGGACTTTATATTTCCATATATGCTCATATGTTTATATCCTAGCCTTACATATGTTTATGCATCACAAAAGCCATATTGAGCCTTATTTCATATTATTGCTCCACATAATCTAAATATTGCCCATTCGTTACCTTATTTCTATACGGGGATTATGTTGAGAAATGTTACATTATGGAGATTATTATATGGTGTTTGTATAGTTGTTATTATCATATTTGGAGTTTGGCAGGAAATTGAAAAAATATGGAAAATTTAACGAGTGAAAGAAAATCCGGTCACCTCAGGAGATAAAGGTAGATCGACTCTGCTCGTTGAGATAATAGTTCGGCGAGATGGGACACACAATGTGAGGAGTCCAAAGCACTAAGTATCCGAGGCCATTCATGACACCAATGTTTGCGAATCGCGAGAAGGCAGTGCTGAGGTTAGAGAGGTAAAAACATAATATTGAAAAAAGCATTGAGCGACGAGAGAAAAGAGAGAAATCATAAGGAAGAAGGATTGTGGTATGAAAATTTGGAAATTACTCCCTTTCCCCGGATCATTAGCACCGCATTGCCAAAAATTTACCCACCTTTGGCCTTTTACCAATCTACTCCTTATTAAGCTTAATTAAAGTCCTCTTAATTATTAATGCTTTGTCACTTATGAATGTTTTTGCATAACCCTCCTTTTGTGAGTAGATGTTGCTTTTTATTGCACATGCATGGATTTGTGACATTAGTACCTTTGCGAGGATGGTAATTGATTGCAGGGACATATGGAAATGAATCTAATTTGTTGAGAGTTTTGTTTTCTTCCCCTATATGACAATTAAAGTATTGCTTGAGGACAAGCAAGCATAAGTACGGGGTGGTTGTTGTGAGCCTATTTTTCCATGTTTTATATTGACTTTTATAACGATTTCTGCATGCATTTCATACATTTGGGTTAGAATAGTACAAAATTTGTGTAGTTTATATTTATTTGCAATATATGGAGGTTTACACAAGTTTTTGTTGTATTTCACAGAAATCGGACGCACTTTGGAGCTTAAGGGAAAGTCATGAAGAAGCTAAGAATGGTGCAGCTGGAGAAAATCCCACTTTTCGCCATTCGTTGTTTTGAATCGAGCTTTGATGTCTTCATGAAAGTTGTAGCCCTCGAAAAGAGCTTTCCAACGCATGCTCAAATGCGTGAATCCAACAAACAAGGACTCAAAAAAGTGCATTTCAAGAACAGAGCAGAATGCCGAGAGCGAACCAGTTCTACTCGACGTCGACCAAACTTGGTCGAGATCGAGTACACCAGGAGCTAGAAAGTTACACGGAGTCGAGCAGAGCCACTCGAGCAATAAAGTCTTGGTCGACGTCGACCAAACTTGGTCGATGTCGAGGAGAAGTCGACGAGCCCAGATCCTAGACGAGCTCGAGTGCTACCCGGGAGAAGAATTCTACTCGATGTCGAGGAGACTTGGTCGACGTCGAGGACAATCCAGTCAAGTCCAAGTCCGAGATCGAGTTGGATACGATAAGATAGAATTGTTTGCAAGCCAAGATTTGATATATTCTATCAAAAGAAGGAAGATTTATCCACAATTAGTCCTTGTTTCCTTTTAGATATTATTTCCTTAATCATAATGTTTTGTCTTATATTATTAGATAAATTTAGATATAGTTGTTCATTCCTAGAATAGCTACATGGAACACTATAAATAACGCATTAGGAGCTGTATTTTATTCATTCAATCAATCCAAGCTACAAGCCACAATAGAGAGAGAAAGTCGAGTAGGAGAGAGAGAGATAGAGTCTTGGAGCCGAGTGGAGTTTGTGAAGCGATAGCGAAGTTGGCTTTATTCAGTTGTAAGTCTTATTTAGTTTATTTAATGCAATTTATTTTCTTGAAATCTTTGATGAGTTTATTGATGATGAAGAGCGAGTAGTCACCCAACTTCCAGGGTCGGGGTGAACCCGACGATAGCCATGTGAGGTGATGCGGTAAAGGTACAATCTTTTGATGCGATTTCGTCTTGTATCCCTATGAGCATGATTCTTTTGCGAAAGTTGAAGGTGATCCTTGTTTGTGTTATTGAAGCGAAAGTGATCTTAATGCAAATTGGATTAATTATGTAAAAAAGGGTTAGTAACAATTAGGGTTTATGCGAAAGCCTCTATTTTTCTATTTGTTAATAACGAAGCATATTTGATGAAAAACATGATCTTTTATGCCTTTATGTGTTATTTTACATGGTTATCGTTGTGGTGTTTATGCCCTGATCTTAGAAGTCTTTAGTTTATTGATTTATTTAATCAAATTCGTGTTCTGTGTTGCGAAAAGCTTCGTACTTTTTTTATGTGTTACTCAAAATCGAATAGTTTTGGTCGACGCCAGGGAAGTTGGTCGATGTCGATGAAGGTTTTGTCAAGGTCGAGTTATCTTGTTTGGTTTTCGTTTCTGCTTGGTTCTGCTTTCTGTTTTTAGTCGACAGCTTAGTCGAAGTCGAGTACCTTACTCGAAGTCGAGTACGCTTCTGGTCGAAATCTGCTGAGTTTGGAACTGAAAAGGCAGGCGCTGACATGCTTCCTCGTGGATCGATCTTGACTGCCTTCTACTACAACGGGAGGAAGTCTTGTATTCATTTGCTGAGATAGGAAGTCGTTCTACTTTATACTTTATTTATATTTCATACTCGACTATCGTCTTGCAACAAAACTGGTACGTACTTAGATACCACGATAGTAGTTTTCTAGATTTCATAGAGTAAAAAGGTGATCTAGTGCAACCATGTGATATTTGGTTTGTCATCCTCGCATCTTCATCTTCTTTGCATTTTTCTCTTTATGTGTTGAAGAAGTCATATCGACACCTCCGCCATCATTTTTCTCTTTAGTCTGCTTTTCAACCTCATGCTTCTCAAACTTAGTAGTAACAGAGAGATTTGAGGACTTTCAGCTCCAGTTTGTTCCACCCGCTTAATTGTAAACAACAAAATCACTTAGATATCCTCTCTCGCAGTGATCATAGTAGTAATCATCCATCAGATCTTTATCCTTCTCATCATCATGTTTCTCTATCTCCTTTCCTGTTTTTCCTCCATCATTTTCAACAGTGCACTTCCTTATTGGATTCATTACAACTCTCTTCTCATGTAATGGTTCATAAGTAGTTTTCATCTCCCCTTTGGGAATGGTCTAGTTAATTTTTGATTTTCCTATCATTTTTTCCTTGCCCTAAGGGTTGGGAATTGTTCCTTTGAATCCTTTATTTGTGGCTTCCTTTCACACTTTGTGAGGATGTGTGAGACTCTTTGCTCCCAGATTGAGAGGAAGAAGGTTTGAAAGTTGGTATTGTGCCTTTAACATTAGCACCAAACCTACTTGGTTTTCTTTTGAGTTTTTTTTCTAGCCATTATTCTTTTTAGTGGGACAAAGTTTTCTTAAGTTTAACCTAAGGTTCTTGCCCTTTGAAATGGTGATTTTCATTGGTTTGAAGGTGGGATTTAGTAGTGGGAAAACATGAAATACATGGTCGGAGTTGTTGTAGTTCCTCCATCCCTTTGGGAAATTCTCGAACCATATAGTAAAGGTTTTAACCTCATCACCATCATTGAAAATGACAAATTTATCACTCTAAATCTCATTGATATGTAGGTTGATGTAGATTTGGGGATAGTATATATTCACTACTTTTTCAGTGAAATTGTCTAGACAAATGAATTTTCCAATCTTGTTTTTCTCGGCGATTGTCTTGATCATGAGCATGTTGATGAACTCTAGGGGGAGTTGCAAAATGTGGATCCACATGTCCACAATAGTGGTCGATTCAGTTTTCGAATTGAACGAAAAGGCACATTGTTCGAGTAGTAGAAGGTTACCATACACATGGTATGGTCTCCCATCTTCTGCACTCTGTTTGTCAATCAAATTATTGATTCGAATTTCAAACCCAAAAACCTTTCACCTTAGGGATGAGAGCATACATGTGTCCCCAACAAACTAACTAGGCATGTGTATTTATTTCACAAAGAAAGTAGAAAGCACATAATTAATCAAGTTAATTGGACCATAGGTTTTTGCATTAACATCTATTAGCTCAGTTAAGAAAGAGTGCTTGAGCGATTTATCGTTCAAGAGGTTTTTGGTTCGACTCTACCTAGATCTATTGCACTTTATTATGTTATTTATGAACTTTATCATCTTATTTATACATATGATGTGGATTAATTGGATTTTAGTGTTTCAGTTCACCCATAATATGATTTTATAAAATTATAACGAACAATCTGATTCATGTTCATATGATTTTACAAGTTTGAAAAGGTGGTGTTTGAGTTGTTTCCTGGGATATGCTTAAATTGCTACAAATTTGGCCATAAAACAAAGAGCTATCTGAACAACAAAACCAATGAGAGACGGAGTGCTTAGCCTCTTAAGAGAGGGTTATACCTCAGAGTGCTTGGCCTATTTTATAAATTGATTGAACAATAACTTAATTGGTTTAATTTACTTCAAATTTTATAAATTGCTGCAAATTTGTCCATTCAACAAAGAGCTTAGCCTTTTTTTCTTTAGCTTGATGTGTATTAGTTTATTGTATATATATATATAGACCTAAAGGCATACCTTATTGATTTTTTTTTCCATATCAGTCACCTTCTTTGAATGATATACCCTTTCTTTTACTGTTATACAATATGATAGTTAAGAGGATAAATAAGAGTGCACCGGATGCATGGCAACAAGCAACGAAAGCATGACAACAACAAGGCTGTGGTTGGACAATTGGCTCAAACATAAGTTCGACATTTTCAGAAAATTGAGCCCAAGTTCAACTTTCACCTATTGCCATAGGAAATTTTGCCTTTTGAACATAACGACAATGCACTAATGATTCTTGAGATCCGAGTGTCCAATTCTAGAAAAATAATTTAAAGAATACATGAAATAAGTATTAAAATTAAGCTCTAGATCATTGAAAATACCTTAGCTTCTAGAAAACCCATTTTGTTTGAAGGTGTTGAAGGTGAGATCACAAGAAGATCCCTGACACATTCAACTTGGGATCTTCCAGCCACTAAAGACCACCAAAGACAAGGCTGGAATATAACATTCAAATGTGCATAAATAAGATTTCAAAGTGCAAAAATAGCATTTATCGGTGCAAGTTCAGAATACAAGTGAGCAGTACTATAATAGACTTTTAAAGCTTTGATAAGAGCTAGAATAGAGATAGAGAATAAACGTATGAAGTACATAATTGAGATTATAAAGTGCGTAAATAAAAGACAATGTGTATGAATAATAATATGAAGTGCATGAATAAGATTATGAAGTGCATAATTAAGATTATAAAGTGCATAAATAAAATGATAAAGTACAAGAATAAAATGACAATGTGTATGAATAATAATATGAAGTGCACGATTAAGATTACAAAGTGCATAAATAAAATGATAAAGTGTAAGAATAAAGTGATAAAGTGAAAAATACGATCATGAAGTGCATGAATGAGACACATGATGGGCTTTTGAAATCGATGTGTCTATTGTGAGCCTAATTTGCCATGCTTTGTACTTATTTTTATATCTATTTCTGCATGCATTTCATATATTTGGATTAGAATAGTACAGATTCTATGTAGTTTACACTTATTTGCCAAATTATGGAGTCTACACTAGTTTTTGTTTAAATTCGCTGAAATCGAGGCATTTGACAACAATTCGAAGAAAGGATGAAAAGCTCGAAGTCAACTACAGAAAGTCCAGGTCAAGGAGAAGCTGAACGGGGAAAAATTGAGCAGGAACAAGAAAGGATCAACTCGACACAACTGGTCAATATCGACCAGAATATGTCGATATCGAGTATTCCCGAGCCCAGATTACACGAAGTCGGGCAAGTCACTTGGGGAGCCAATTTATAGTCGACGTCGAGTGCTACAGTACTCGATGTCGAGTACACACGTCGAGTCTAGAACGTGCCCGAGCTCGAGTGCAACCCAGGAGAAAAACGCTGGTCGAAGTCGAGTAAGTCTACTCGAAGTCGAGTAGTCCCAGTCCGAATCCGAGTCCGTAATCGAGTGGTGTCCAAGAAGATAAAATGCTTGCAAGAGAAGATATGTGGAATTCTATCCATCCACATGAAGATATTTATCAAGTCCAAGAGGGATTTATCCACATTAGTATAGTTTCCTTATAAGATTTATTTCCTTTATCAATTAAATTTTATCTTATGTTTTTAGAGAGAAATTTTTAGATATAGATATAGTTGTTCTTTCCTAGATTAGCAATATGGAACACTATAAATAAAGCCTTAGGGGCTGAGTTTGATTCATTCAATTTTATACACAATACATAGAGAGAGTTAGGAGAGAGAGAGAGGCCGAGTGGAGTTGGAGAAAGCAAGAGCGGGATTTGGCTTCGTTCGGTTGTATGTTTTATTTGAGTTTATGCAATTTAGTTCCTTTTTGTTATTGATGTGTTTCTTGATAATGAAGAGCGAGTAGTCACCCACTTCCAGGGTCAGGGTGAGCTCGACGGTAGCCATGTAAGGTAATGCGATAAAGGTACAATCCTTTGATGTGATTTTGTCTAATATCCCTACAAGCATGATTCTTTTGCGAAATGTGAAGGTGATATCCTTGTTTGTGTTATTGAAGTGAAAGTGATCTTAATACAACTTGGATTAATTATGTTAAAAAGGGTTAGTAAAAATTAGGGTTTATACGAAAGCCTCTATCTTCCTACTTACTAATAACGAAGGTTATTTGATGAAAATGCATGAACTTTTATACCTTATGCATTATTTTATATGGTTATCGTTATGGTGTTGAAACCCTAATCTTGGAAGTCTTTTATTTTATTGAGTTTAAATCCACCTATTTCGTGTTTCGTTCTATTTTTCATAGCAAGTTTTTTTTGGTTCCGTAGTACTCGAGATCAATGACACAGATCGACGTCGAGTGCTATAGTAGTCGACGTCGAGTACCCCTACTCGAGATCGACCAGCTTTGCTTTGTTTTCTTGCGTTTCTTTGCTTCTGTTCTTTGTTTCACATATTTTTACTCGACTGAGTGGTCGACGTCGAAGACAATTAGTCGACGTCGAGTACTTTTTGAGTCAATTTTGAGAGTTCTTTGGACTGAAAAGGGGGGCGCTGACAGGCTTCCTTGTGGATCGATCCTGACTACCTTCTACTACAAAGGGAGGAAGTCTTGTATTTATTTGCTGACACAGGGAGTCGGTTTGATTTTATATTTTATATTTATTTCATACTTGACTCATCCTCCTGCAACAACAAATTGACGTTGTTGCCGGGGAAGCAATCAATCGCGTCCGTTTTAGTTCCTTTTTCTCTTCTTTCTATTTTTTTTTGCTTTTTAGTTCCTTTTTATTTGTTTCTTGTTATTTTTGTTTTTCAGGTGCATGGGAAGAACTGATCGCACACCCATAGACCCAATTCTCGAGCTAGAGCGATACTTCCATCTTCAACAAAGGGTAAGGAGGATGTCACAAACACACAACGAGAATGAGGTCCACCTCACACTAGCGTAGGAGCTTGAGCAACTCCGCCTACGGATAGAGGAATTAACCACCAGAGAAGAACACGCCCGACGAGAGGCGGAATATACACAAAATCAACAAAGGTGGAAGGTAAGGGTAGATCGCAAGGTCAACGCAAGAAGGGAGCTTAAGGAGCAGATTCGGCATGTCGTCCCAGCAAACGCAAAGGAGTATCTGCATCCTACTCTGGAAGTTCCAAAATCATCGATCGTTATTCCCCCGGTTAATTTTGAAATTCGTCCTTCTTTAATTACTGAAAATAGAAGGAGTCAATTTAGGGGAAGACCCAATGAATGTCCTTTAGAGTATGTTACTACTTTTCTAGATTTATGAGAATACTTAAAATTTAAAGACTTTTTGTTCGTCCCTTGCCGGAATAGCCTCACAGTGGCTTGAAGGATTACCAGCACGATCAATTCGCACTTGGAATGAACTACAAGACTTGTTCCTTAACAAGTTCTTTCCTCCTGCAAAGATAGCTGCGCTGAGATACCAGATCACGACTTTCAGACAGAAGCCAGGAGAACCGCTTGCACAGGTCTGGGAGCGCTATAAAAGGCTTCTGAAATCCTGTGCTACGCACGGCAGGCACCTTACGTCATCCAGGAGATCATGTTCAACTACATGGATGCACCTACTAAAGATCGGATCAACAAATACACCGCTTATAGGTATCTTGAGTACACCCCACGACGTTCTTGTGAGACCTTTGAGACACTGGTAAATTATGATACCATGTATGGGACTTCTGAGGCCTCTGGCAAAGAAAGGTATGAAAGGTCTACCCCATCTATGCCTCTATATGTGCCACCTAAAGAGATCGATCCAGACATCAGGGACTAGTTCCACAATGATCAAGTACGTCGCCTTACCAAACAAATTAAATTCCTTTCTAAAGATAAACCTTGTTTGGAATGTGGGTCTGTGAGGCACAACACTATTGCGTGCCCGCATAGAGAACAAATACTCATGGCTGAAACCCACGAATAAGAGAGATATGTGGGGGGAAACTACTCAGGGCAGCAATTAGCAACCGCAGAATTGGAGCCACTATCGGCAGCCCCAGCATCCAAGAAACCCCACACCCTACAGAGCTTTTGGTCACCATGACAGATAAGGTAAGAAGGTTGACATGCAGGTTATTATGGAGGATATGCGGATGAATCATTTAGATACTAAGCAATCAATCAATTACATCCACACTTAACTACATGGCATCAACTCTAGACTTGGGGAAATCGATATCTGGCCAAAATCTATTGAGACCCAGATTAGCCATTTGGCAACATCCGTCCCCAAGCAATCAGGTACGCTCCCTAGATCCTCTGAACTTAATTCTAAAACTAAATCTACAGGACAAGTAGCTACCATGAATCTAAGTAGTGGGCGTCAGATGAAACACCCAAGCAAAACGCGGAGCAGAAGGATGCAGAAGAATACTCGACGTCGAGTAAGCCAGTCGACGTCGACCAGACTCTACTCAACGTCGAGGAGAACTTAGTCGAAGACGACTCGAATGTTGCACCTGCCCAGAAATCAACTACTATAGTCGACATCAAGGAGCCTCCAATCAACGTTGAACAACCTTGTGCCCATGCCGACAACACTCCTGCACCTCCAAAGAATAAAACGCTGCCATTTCCAACGAAATCTCCAAAGGATCCAGCAGAAAAGAAGTTTTAGCGTTTCGTGAAGATGCTTCAAAGGCTCAATGTCACAATCCCTTTCACAGAAGCTCTTCATGAGATGTCGTCATATGTAAAGCTCCTCAAGGAGATTCTGAGCAAAAACCGATCGATGGCTGAGATCGTAGAGGAGTGCAGCCAGATGGACGTTCTCGAGAAAAGGCCAGATCCAAGTAAGTTCGCTATAACCATTGGATTTGGTCAATACAGATTTAATGCTTTGTGTGACTTAGGAGTCAGTGTAATTATTATGCCTTTATAAATGTAAACACTTGGATTTTCAAATCCTAATTTTATCGAAAAAAGAGAATTAAAAATGAATTTAAATCGGATCTAAAACTCGTTTAGAGAATTCCGACCAGAATGTAAAATTTGACGAATAATTTCCGTCCTTTGACATCGAAAATTCAAAATAATTATCGGATGGCGATATCTTTTTTTATTTAAAAAATTTAATTGATCGAGAAAGCGAGAGTCAGGAAAACTAACATTCTGGAACTAATTTTGGGATTAGAAATTCGCGTATTCGAAATTTAATTCCGGGTATTTGTTAACCAATTCAACACTTCTCCTCACCCACTCCCATCACCTTCACCTACTCCCCGTCACCCACCCGCACCCCCCTCTCTCTACATCTTCACCATTCCATTCACCATCACCTCCCCGCTGAGCCATCCCACGCCATCACTTTCCCCTTTCTCTACCAGTTCACCATCACCATCATCTCCTTCACACACCATATCCACCATTGCTCATGGTCGTCACGACGCCATCTCCATCTTCATCACATCTCTTTCGATCCTCGTCATGGTCAACCATGTCTTCTTGCTGCACGAGTCTAAGCATAAGTTTTACCCTTGCCTCTCGGAAATAGCGCGAGTGCCCTTGTGTCCTACCCTATGAGTCATACTAGCGCCCCACGGGGAAACAGGGTGATGAGTCGGTGAATGGCCTTGGAGAATTCCGTCGGTTATAGTAGTAGTCATTCTTGTGGTCGCATGACATAGTATATTGATGTATTTCAGTATAACTTGCCTAATAACTTGCACGGTTGCTCTTATGAGGAGATGTATGTGCCATATCTATGGAACATCCATGATTATTGTCTTCCCATGAAATAGGCCCATGATAGCGTGGTCAACCCTCGTTGTATGTTTAATATATGAGATGGCTGTCGTAGCAAGCTGAATTAATCTAATTAGACCATGTTGAATGTGTATATGTTTAATGAGAAATTCTAGTATCAGGTAGGACATATGTCTCCCATTTATAGGCTCTCGTATGACTATGTGTCGTCTTTATCTTACTATGTGAATATGGATGTATGTGATGCGATAGGTACCTCCTAGCGTGCTTGCCTTTGCTCCATGATATTACGACCTGCCTATGTGTACTTAACTGATTGATAGGTCATGTATATAATGTCCTTTGATGTTCCTAAACTAGTGCAACTTCTGCCACACATGTCCCTTGTATGTTCTTAGTATGTTGTAGTAGTAGGAAATGGAGTTCAATAAATAAGAATATAAATCAAACCAGATTGTGCCCACGCAAAAAAAGTTCAAGACTTACTCCCAATGCAGCAACAGGAAGTCAAGATCGAACCTCAAGGAAGCGTGTCAACGGATCTCAGATAGCCAGCAAATCACGTCCACAATTCAACTCAGGAGTACTCAACCTCGACTAGGTGGTAGTCGACAGGGGTCTCGTACAATCGATCTCGAGCAAGCAGCGAATCTAGGCAACAGAAGCAGTCGACGTCAACTAGGTCTCCTCAACGTCGAGTAGGTGTGGTCGAACTCGAGTGGTTCTGGTCATATCCGAGTATATGCAGAAACAAAAACGGAAATGATCTCGCTTGATCGAGAGATGAGTGGTCGACGTCGACTAGGGGACATGCAGATGGTTGGTCTTTGGAATCAGTCGTCAACGATAACCATCAGAAACGTAACGTATTGCAGATTTTGAAATAAACAATGTAAAAGAAAACTTCCAAGACCAGGGTTTGCAACAACGATAACCCAACATGCATATATAAGGCAAGATAAAGAGAGATAATCATGTAATCACATCGAAGGAACAAGCTTTCGCCTTTTCCAACAATTAGACAACTCCGTAAGAAAACCTTAACTATATCTACCAATTTTATGTTTATAATCCAAGTGGTCAACCTGAATCTATATTAATTAGGTAATAAACATATAAAAGAAAGTGAATGATCAAAACACAATAAATATCAAATCTTTACCTCAAACATGCATGGCTATTGTCGGCCTAACCCCGACCCTAGAAGTGGGTGACTACTCGCTCTTCATCATAGGAAAACTAATCAATAATAAAAGAAAACTAAATTGCATTAATAAACTAAAGAAAAGCTTACAACCGATCGAAGCCAATTCCGCTCTCACCAAATACAACTTCTCTCGACTCCAAGCTCTCTCTCCTACTCTCCTACTCTCTATTGTCTCTCTCTGAATTGGAATGTCAAAAAAAAACTAGCCCCATGGGGTTTATTTATAGGGTTTAATCCTTGTTAGTCAAGGTAAGCAAATTCTGTCTATTTCTAAAGATAAAACTTATATAAAAGAATCATTAATCTAAAAAGGAAACTACTAAATCTTCATGTGGTTGGATAAATCTTCTCTTCCAAAGATAGATCTTGATAGAAATGCGATAGAACCGGCCTTGCTTCGTGCCCATGCAGTCCACACATCCTCGGATTGGCCCAACGGACTCGCGGCCCGAAATAGGGTAGTCGACGTCGACCAGTTCTAGTCGACGTCGAGTAGTCTCCTCGACCTCAAGTGATCTTCAGCGTCTTCGAGTGGTCTTCTTCTCGTCGAGCTCGGGTAGTCGTCCAGGTCTAGTCGATGTCGAGTAGATGTACTCGAAGTGGAGTACTCCTCGTGCTCGAGTGGTTGCGTCTTCCGTCCTCGATTAGTTCTGCTCCCCTCTGTAGTCGATTTCGAGTAGTTCTAGTCGACTTCGAGTAGTGTCCAGCTTTCGTCTCTTCCTTTTGGTTTCGTCCCGGGATGGCTCCAAATTCTGCAATATTAAACTGAAACTCCTGTAGACCTCAATTTCTGGCAAATAAGCTTATACTACCCAAATTCAACATATTCCCAACTTGAAATATGCAAAGTACGTAGAATAGGAGATAAAATGTGCATAAAAACATGGTTACTTTAGTGGACATCAAATCACTCCATAGTTAAGCTTGCTTGTCCCCAAGCAATAACTTGGATTGTTATTTAGGGGAAACCTCCGAAAACTCTCAACATAATGAATTCATTGCTATATTACCCAACACTCAATCGCCATACTTGAAAAGGTACTTGGTGCCTACAAATCTGTGCCTGTGAATGAAAAGCAATTTCTTTGCACAAAAGGAGGTGATAGAAAACAATTTTCTGTGACAAAGCAACAATAATCCAGAGGACTTTATTTAAGCTCAAAAGGAAGTAAATAGGTGAAAGGCTAAAGGTGGGCGATTTTTGGCCATGTGGTGTTAAATCCGGGGAAACGGATTATTTTCGATCATTCTTTACCACATTTCTTCTTTATAAGATTCCTCACCTTTCACTTATTCACTCAATGTTTTTATCAATAATAATACTTTTACCTCTATGATCTTAGCACTGCCTTCTCGCGAGTTACAAACATGGGTGTCATGAATGGCCCCGGCTACTTAGTGCTTTGGACTCCTTACCTTGGTGTCCCATATTCTCGCCGAGCTATTATCTCAACGAGCAGAGTTGATCTACCTTTATCTCTCGGGGTGATCGGATTTTCTTTCACTCATTAAATTTTCCATAAATTTCAATTTCCTGCGAAACTCCAATAATGACATAACAACACAACAAACCATATAATTTCCCTATAAAATGATTTCCATTCTCAACATAATCCCCGGATAGGGTATAAGGTAAAAATGGACAATATAAGGCATATGTGGAGCAATAATGATATAAAGACAAATAAGGCTCATAATATGGCTTTTAGTGAAGCAATTAGGCATATGTATGACTAGGAATAAGAAAATGAGCATAAATGGAAAATTAAAATCCTCCATCCTCTTATTGTGCATTATGTCAAAAAGAAACATCAATTTACCTTACTCTTGTGGTTTTACCTAAAAAATCGCACGTCATTGAGACTTCCCCTTTTCTAGGCAATCTTGTGCAATTTCTCTAACAAATCCATTCTTGCATTGTCGAGTCTTGATTTGGCTTCCATGACACTATTCTTTGAACAATTTACAAGCTTTGGGAGATGTCTCATAAATTCACCATGTTGAACCAAAATCAAGAGTATAAAATATGATAATGAGCTTTTCCCCCACCCCATACTTAGAATATACAGTGTCCCCATTGTATAAATCAATATAAAACAAAGGTAAATGAAAGAGATTGCCGAATAATGCGTCGAGGAGTCAAAATAGGGGTTTTCGAGTGAAATGAGGTAGTCGATGTCGAGTAGATGTACTCGACGTCGAGTACAGGTTGCAGTGTCGAGTGGAAATCGGAAGTCATGTGCATCTCCTGAAAGGTCGACGTCAAGTGGCCTACTCGACGTCGAGTAGTCTGTTTTGCTCGAACCTCCTTTGCGATTCTTGACCTGAAAATTGTTACTTTTTGCATGAAGGCAAGACTTTCCACATGAAGTATTCAAAACCAAAACCAAAAGTTTCAAAGTCCTAAAAGAAAATTTTAAAAGTTTTATGTACATGGTCTAGATTTTAGAGTCGCTAGACCGACTTCTTTGTTTGTGCTTAGGAACCCTCAATGTGGGGCCTTCTTTTGCCTCACCCTTCTCCAAGATCATCTAGGTCCTGATTGTAGTATGCAAGTTTCGCTTATAAGTTGTTGTTTGCATATCATCCGTCTTTCTTCTTCTTCTTTCCAGTCATAATCCTGCGCAGGTCAGCTCGCCACAAGGCCTTGTCTCATCTAAAAATATTTTTATTTTTATTAATGAACGGAGGAGAGGTAGGGATTGTACCTGGTCTCACCTTTTCATGCCCAAAATAGCGTTCTTTGGGCTGAAGGTTAGTCGACGTCAAGTAGAAGTGGTCGGCGTCGAGTACAGGGACCCCATACTTAGTTATTTTGCATGTTCGGAGCTCAACAGGGGAGGTCAACCTTGAGTGGGAGTACTCGACGTCGAGTAGGGTGGTCGACGTCGACTAGGTCTTGTCGAAGTCGAGTGGACTTTTGGCGTTTTCCTCCTTTGTTGTCTGCTCGTCCCCGTAGTTGCATATGCTCTTTACCTCCAGCCATGGAATTCCCTCTTTTATAGGGCCATAAGAGAAATCTAAGAACTAGTTACCTATCGTGAAGGTGATCAGTCGCTTCCTGACCCTGAATTTGGAATCTGCTGTAGCTAGAAAAGGTCTACCAAGAATAATAGGACAAGCAGGATCTTACGCCATATCTATAACAAGAAAATCTGCGGGAATATAGAACTTTCCAACCTGGACATGGACATTATCAACCATACCTATAGGGATTACCACTGTATTGTTTGCCATGTATAACTTGGCATCCACATGCTCTAGTGCTTCTATCTTCACCTTTCACAAGACTGATAAGGGCATGATGCTCACGCTTGCTCGTAGATCACACAATGCCTTATATCTATGTTATCCGAATCCCACAGTAATAGAGAACTTACCAAGGACAGGTCTCTTCTAAGGGAAATCCATCCTTTTGTAGTCGTTGGCGATTTCTGTGATTGATCGCTTGTTGCTAAGGATTTGTTTGAGGAACTTGACATATGCAAGCATCTCTTGAAGAGCTTCGGTAAAGGGAATTGAAATGTTTAGTTCCTGAAGCATCTTAACAAAACATTTAAACTTACATGCAGTGGGATCTTTCAGCTCCTTGGAAGTGAAGGGAAGCGTCTTTTTAGGTTTCGGAGTCAGAACAGCTGTCTGAGGTGATGCAGAGTCCTCGACATCGACTGGAGAGTCCTCGACATCGGCTACAGGAGTCAACATCGAGTGTTGTTGATGTGCAGAAGTATCCTCGAGGTTGTGTGTCTGGTCGACGTTGGGTAGATCTACTCGACGCCGAATAGACTGGTCGACGTCGACTGGGATCTGCTCGATGTCGATTGGGTTCTCAGCTTCGTCATTCTCCTTTTCGACTTCTGTCTAGTGTAATTGATGCCCGCTTCTTAGCTTTACAGCGGCGACTTGTCCGGATTGCCCCTTAGGATTTGGATTTGTATGCCCAGGGAGCTTTCCGGATGGTCTTGGGATCTGTTGCGCGAGTTGACCCATTTGGGTCTCCATATTCTTTTTCCAGTTGTCAATCTCCCCAACCCGTATGTTGAGGCTATGGAGTTGAGTATGGATAGCGCTTGTAGATTGCTGCTATTCTGCCTGGTTCCTCCTTATCTCGTCGAGGACCATCTGTAGGTCATCTTTTCGCTAGTCCCTTTTTGGATGTCTTGGATCTCTGTATGGTGGGGGGTTCCTAGGGGCACCTTGGTTCCCTTGTGGTTGATAGAACCTTTGGTCCCCCATATGTCGATTGGGACCCCTTGCGTAAGCTACCTCCTCATGGGTCTCTGCTAACCTGACTTGCTCCGTATGTGCGCACTCTGGGGTGGTATGCCGTCGTGAACTACATTATATGCAGGGTTGGTTAATAGATACATATTTAACTTGTTTAAGAAGCTTACGATTTTGATCTTTGTAGAACTTATCCTTGACATCAAGATCAATCTCCCTAGAGGGCTCAAATTAGGGCATGGTTGGGGCTGGCCTTACATATGCGTTGTCGTCGTAATTCGCGGGAGCCCCATAGGTGTTATCGAATTTGGTGAGCCGTTCGATAGATGTACAATCCTCTCTTGGTGTTTGTGTGAGGTATTTGTATTGCGTGTATTGATTGATCCTTTATTTGTTGGCTAGATCAAGAGAATTGTAGAAAATCTCTTGAATGACATATGGTGGCTGCTCATGAGTAGGGCACACTACAACAAAAATGCTTTTTAGTGACCAAAATTTTAGTGACGAATTATTTTTCCTCGATAAATGTGACATTTGGCGACGAACATACTCACTCCTCATAAAAGGGCATGTGATCTTTAGGGAGAAACCTATATTCCTCGCTAAAAGTGGCATTTAACGACAAATGTTTTCACTCGTCGCTAATTGTTACTATAATGTGGTCACATAAACCATATGAAAAATATCAACGAATTTAGAGCTTTTAATGAGGAATATTTTCATCGCTAAAGATATATTCAACGAGGAATTTTCAATGTCATCGTTATATGTTGGGTGGGAATTATCTAAAACCCGCCAAATTTATTAGCGACGAATATTGTAATTTCTCGTAAAAAGTATGTGTTTCTCGACGAAAAAATTTGTCACTAAACGTATTAATCAACGAGGAAATTCCCTTTTCGTCGTTATTGACTTGAGTGAAATAGAGAAAATGGTTTAAATTAATTAACAAGAAAAGTTTAAATTCCTCGCCATATCCTCATGTTTTGCGATTGATATTATTATCTTGAAACAACCACTTAGCGAGGAAATATCACTTTGCTCACAAGTTGTACGAGGAAATAACACTTGTCTATGGTTATTATTGGCTTCATAAATTTGGTTTGTGCCCACACAACCTTTTTTTTTCCGTCTTACTATATCCTCCTGCACACCCTCACTAGATTTTACTATCACACTACATTTTCACAGCTTGGCCTTTTCGTTTTTACTCTTTCTGTTTTGTATTTTAATGACAATTTGAACCTCATCAGCAGCAAGCACAGAAAAATCCTTTCCCCTTTTGCTGTTCGTTCATCTATGCACAACGGATTGTCAATCACACTTCCCAATCTACTCAAATCCATTTCGTCTAAATCTGGAATACAAACCCATATCAGCACCCGATCAAAAGTGCACCATGAAATCGGTGACCCATGAATTCAGTGGTTCAGCAAAAGAGTGTGCATACCATTTATGTTCCAAGAACCATTTTTAAGCACCCATTCCATGTCTTCCTCCCTCTGTAATTTAAAGATGAATACCCCATTAACCTTAAGGTACAGTGACAACAAAGGGACCTTCCATTCTGTCGCAATGTAAGCTTTAACCATCCCATAGGGTGCCAAAGTGCCAGCAATAACTCCAATCAAGGTCGCAGCCCATTCCTTTCTCTTCTCTGCAACATCTTCAATCCTGATTTTGAGTTTCCCTTTTTCAACATCTCTATGAAACTCAAGCTTTTCTGCTGTTTCAGTATTCCGATTCTGCTTGAAAAGCTCTGCGTAGCCTCTGAAGGCAAGACCTATTGACCCCTTTGCAACCATCTTCCACCTAGTTGCTTGAAGAGATGGGAATTCCTCCTCTTTATCAACAACCTTAAACCAACATTAAAACATTATCAGAAGATCGACTACATGCTTAAGACTTGCGTGTAACTCTAAAACAACATTAAAACCATTACAAGTTTAATATAACGAAGCAGTTAGATTCAAATTCGCTTCTTATATAATGATCACTACTGTGGAAAATGCTATGAGAAGATAGATCAATCAATCATAATGCCAATGACATCACCAAAAGAATTTTGCATACGAAACTTCATCTCGCCTAGTGAAACTAATTAGGATCCGAAACACAGAATACTGAACTGATCAAGCTATGCAAATCAGTAAGAAACTAAATAAATTTAATTCCATCGATCGATTGACACATTGCTACATAATCACATGCCCAGTTGAGCTCGAACACTACACCGATCTGAAACATGGAAGAGAAAATCCTTCAAATTAAACCTCTAAAGTCGAAATTCATAGTTTTATACACTACCAAAAATCTAGTTCTTCTGCGAATTTTCGCCTCCTCGTCATCAGTTGCAACCCACATCTTTGTGCTTATACACATTGATATAAACATAGCCTATGCGGGATTTGAACCCACATCTTTGTGCTTATACACATTGCTTTTCCATTTAAGCTAGTAGGCTTGAAATCCATGTTTTGGTTTTTATGAAACAATAAAGGAACTCTTCAACAGGAAAAACATTGAGTATTAACTCTTCAGCAAGTATGACAGCAAACATTTGAGTACTAACTCTTCAACATGTATGACGACAAACATTGAGTATTAACTCTTCAACAAGTTTTTTACAGCAAATGGATTTGAAAGGTAAAATTAATGTTGTTGCTGTCATGACAGCTGGTTGTGAAATAGGGAGGGAAGGGGTGACTACTAACTTAATTAACATAATTATAATACAGATAACTTACCTAACAAAAGAGGCAAACATGACATTCTGCTGTTCAATGACAAGACACAATCATAAGTTAAAATGCATAAAAAATTTCAGCAACCTTTCATGACCAAATATCTCAGAAAATCCATAATTACTTATGCCTTAATGCTTTCAATGTCAGATGCAAATATCTCTCTCATGATACACTCTCAATGTCAGATGCAAATGCCTCTCTTTGTAACTTTTAAACAATCGACATCGATATGTAATATCAGATGAAAAACATGAAGTCGATTGAACATGAGTAATGAGTGATTACATCGTTGTCTTTGTCAAATTAAGCTGAAAATTCATGTGATGATGTGATCTATTCCTCAGTCTTCTTTTACATGTTCTATGCATTCATAAAGTTGGAAAACTCATCAAAGTCCAGAAGATCACCACCACCATCATCGACAACAGGCAATAGCGATGAGCTAATTCATTTGATGTAATATGATCAAATCAACTTCCAAGACTTTAATCTCTTGAACATAGCCATAGCCTCTATAAGTTGACAAGTCCTTATTTAATCCAGATCAGTCAGGCAATTTCAAACACCAGAGTATACAGGTTAATCCCTGGATGTAAGCCCAATAGAGTCTTAATTTTACTATTAATAATAATAGCATCCAGAAGATTAGATCAAGATTTAAAGTAGGAGATGCTTGGACAGTTAAAATAAGATGGATTTTTTTTTTGAAATATAAAATAAGATGGATTTATTCTTCAAAAACACATTTTATAAATAAAGTATTATACATTTGGGATCAGACAAAAAGGCTAATAAAAAGCCAAACTCAATCTAAAAGGGAATTTCAGATTCATATTACAACTCAGCAGACATCCAGAATTCTAGTAATTATCCAAAACTAGGTTGCTAAACTTGATCATCCTTTCTAATTGAACAGAAAAATCGGAATGAATGGAGGGCACACGCCGGATTGGAGACACTGAGACACATAAACAGACCCATCGTCAAACAGACTGAACCAATTACACATCATTTCGAGGTTCCGAATCATCCAATTACAGCTTCTATATAGGACATTTCTGAACAAAAATTAAGTCTGAACAGAGGACATTTCATCGAACACGTAGCATGCATGACAAAATTACATGTGTTCACCAAAAATTTGAAGAGTTTCCATTTCATAAATCTTCACATTTCATCAAACACAAGTAAACAGACCTCTCAATCCCATCAATTTCAGTAGTACTGAACCTAAATAAGCCAATTTCCAAAAACCCATTTCCAAAAGTGCAAAAACTGACAAGATGAACTTACCGTTAAGGCTCCTCCATCTTCACAATAGGAGAGTTGGACGCCATGATGGTGGAACAGTTTGGGACCGAGGAGCGAAGGTTCAAAGGTGATTGTGGAGCCGTTTATCTCATCCCCTGTTCGACTTCCTCCGTGATTCAGTTTCAATCCTACTCCAGTACTCCTTACTTGCCCCTGAAAATTGAATGTATAAACATTTATTTATTTTTCTTTCTTTGTAAATAGAAGTTACTGAATAAAATTTTCATAGTAATATCTTTCCACATTGCTTTATCTACTTTTTAAAATTTAATAAATATTTTTAAAGCGATAGATTATCCAAAAACATTAAAGTATATAATTTTCATTATTTTACCTATTTGTAATTAAATAAAACTTAGCATAGTATTTTTTTAATATTACCACTGATATATTTATATGTAAAATCTTATTAAAGAAATGATCTTACGGCTAAAAATAATCTAGATATAAAAAATGATAGGATCTGTAATCCTACATACTATTATAATAATCTCAAAAAAAATGCCTATAATAAGAAATTTTAAAAAAGTTTACTTTAAATATAAGAAATTTTCATTATATTTTATTAGTCTATAGTAAATTTAGTTTTTTTTTTCAAATTTTCATGCTTAAGGGCATTTTTTATGATTTAAGATAGTTTAAATAATATAAAATAAATTTATATTTTTTTCAAATATCTTATATGTATTTAACAATGATTCTATACATATTCACTATCTTTATAAATTCATATATACCCCAAAAAAAAACTCACATTGAACGATAACCTTCCTCCATCTAGAAAATCTCAAATGTTTATAACTTACAAATATATGCTATATTATTTCATTAACTATTGTCTACATGAACACATGGTGTCTTTGAATATACATACCACTAGTTACTATGTGCGGTTTTATTTATATGTATATTATTATTTGGTGGAAAAATGATTTATTTTTAGATTATTATTTTATTATTTATTAGAATCTATCTAAACTATTTATAATATTGTATTAATGTATTATCCGTACACGGGATGGGACCTACACTACTAGTCTAAAATATATATAGGTCAAAATCTAAAAATGTATCGATAATTATATATGTATAAAATCCAAAAATATATTTCATAAATATATTAATACCTTCAAGATAGAAAATTTTTATTTCTTTATCCGCAAAAGCGATAGATCTTTCATAAAAAAATTGTGATTAAACTATTCCAAAATATCCATATAAAAAATAATTGGGGAAAATATATTAAAAAAAATTGAATTCCATGAGTTGATAATATTTGCATGGCTAAGTACTATTTCAATTTACCCAAAACCCTTTATCTTCTTCATATTGGTAAAGTTATTTAATTAGCATGACCATATATATTGATAAATTTATTATCTTCTAAAAATATGTTCATATATAGCGAAAAGAGATAAAATCTTATCTTATATAATAGTCTTTAAAATTAGTTAATACTGCATCTTCTAAAAATATATCCATATCTAATCAAATTGGGTCAAATTTTATCTTATGCATATATAGATATATTGATTAAATAGAGTTAGAATAAACTTTTATCTTATCATTTTATCTTATGCATATATAGATATATTGATTAAATAAAGTTAAAATAAAATTTTATCTTATGCATAGAATGATTTTTTCAAAAATTTATGATTAGTTCATACGACTACGATTAAGAAGAAACCGTCATGTGTCTAAAGCGACATCTCATTTATTATATATAATAGATAATAGATAGATAGATAGTTCTTTAGAATGTGATCTAATGTATAGAGGTGAAATTAAACTTGTAAAAAATCATTTAATATATTCTAGTATCGAATTATTATTATTTTTTAAATCTTGTTTAAAAATAATATAAATTTGATAATATATTTTAGATTTTTTATTGACATTTTTTTAGTTTGAAGAATAATTATATATATTCACTTTATAACAAAATATATAATTCTAGAAAGTTAATTATTGTGGATTAATACTAACATTCTTAAGCCCGGTAAACAAACCGAAAGTTCAGTCTAATAATTTATTGGTGAAATTAAACTTGTATTTAATTTGTTGACCCACTCCTTGAATAGGTAAATAAAGAGCGGCCATTTGTCGACCCACTCCTATTTGCTAAAAAGAATATATAAATGTCTATAATGTTACATGTTTATAAATTAAACTTATCGTAGTATTTAATTTTGGAATATAATACATCTATTAAAAAAATTCTAGAATTATACTACCTCATGTTGTTTTGACTTTTGGATACGTTATTTAATGAGCTAAAAACTATATAAAATATTAATTTTTTAAATATTTTTTTAATAATATGACACTTATTATTAATAAGTATTATATTATATTAAAAAATTATAAAAAATTATAAAAAAAATTGATATTTTATATAGTTTTTAACTCTTTAAAAACGTGTCAAAAGTCGAATGACATCTATTTCTGAACGGATGTAGTATTATTTAATATCACCTTATTTACATCTATAAAAAAAACACATGATACTAAATGATTTTATAACATCTATATTTATATTTGCCATTTAAAAAAAAATCGTTATAATTTTCTAATTTTCTTATGTTAATTTTTTTTTTCCAAAAAATTTCAAAGCCCTGGCCCTTGAAAACCTACTCTTTGGCCCTCCATTTTCGGATCTGAGTTCCTCTCTCTCGCCTCGTCTCGCTCTAACCTCCTTTTCCGGTACCTCTTCTCGTCGCTTCTCCGGGAAACAATAACTGGCCTCTTCTCACCTATCAGAAATCGCTACTATGGGGAACTCAGAGATGCCGCCCATCCCGTCTCGCTCCCTCACCGATATCACCCAGTCACCCACTGCCTAATCGCCATCGTTGCACCTCTGCTCGTAGGCCTCGTTCGACACCTCATGGCGGGCCTTCTCCTTCCCAATCTAACGACGCAGCCACTGCACCGCCTCCGTTCATCTCACCCGATGCCGCTTCTTCCTCTTCTCGGAGGTAGGTCTCCGCTGCCCCCGATTGGCTTCAATTCGCCCTCATCCAAGCGACTCCGAATTTTCCTTACTTCGATTCCGACCAAGTAATTGTAGGTAAGTCATCCCTCTTCACCTTGTTGCTTGATATCCAATCCTTTTATTTAATTGAAGAGAGCCAGTGTTGAATTTTCCCGACTTCAATTCCGACCAAGTGTAGATTTGCCATCCGTCTTCGACATGGTGTCCCACCCCATCATTCTTCGATCTTCTCCATCGGGTAGGCTTCAATTCTCTGTCGATTTCAGAAACTGATTCATTTCCCCTAAATTTATATTTGCAAATCTATAGGTCCTCTCCTCTGTGTGACCATTGTCAAATTTCTAGACTTTGACACTTCAATTCATGGATTCACTTTAGCCAATTACTTATTTTTGTGTGTTGTTTCTGCATTTGTTTTTCAGTAGGATTTGGAGCAACTAATTGGTCAAGCTTGCCCCTATTATCTCCAAGGTAATTATGCTTCCTTTTCAATCATTCTCTTTCTAATTTAGCACTTTTTGTTTCGCTTTATGTTATGCAGAAACTGTTGACAAGGCAATGCATCGTCTTAGAGTTGGTTAAATCTCAATGGATATAAACTGTTGAGGCTTAACTTCAGCAACAATAGCTGCTTTGTATTTTTCATTGGGGAACACATTGATCTGGGTATTGTGTTTTAATATATAATAATAATTTTGCTAAGGTTTCTTAATGAGTTATTAGCTTAATGCTCAACTTAGGGATCAAGATGAGGATATTGAAAGGCATCAGGCTAGTGTAGCTGCATTAGAAGACAACATTAAGTAGATCAATGACATATTCTTCATATGCAAGGCAGAAAAGAACAAGTTGCGGGACAAACGCAAGTGAGTGGTTCTTTTGTCTATCTCTCTCAACCTTTTTTTTTTTTTTTTTGTTTCCATCCCCTTCTACCTTTAGATTATTTGTGATAAATTTATATTTTGATGATTTATTTCCCTCCTTTTAAGTTCTTATGGTCTCAAGAGAATAAACTTTCTTCTTAAATTGATAAGCTGAATCATAAAAACCAAAGGCACGGAAGAACCTTGATCAATGTACCCCTGGTGTGATTGTTCTTTTTATTTTATTCTACCTTGCTTTCCTTAGACTTTTGCTCTTAGTTGACTATGTCGTTATTTTGTTGACTCTCTATCTTTAATTTTTATAAGATGTTTTAATTTTTATAAAATGGAGTAGGCTTTGGGAGTAATTTGATCTTAGATGTCCTACTTGAAATATGCCATTTTTATTACATTTTCTACTCTTAAGCAATCTTTCTTTTACTTGACTATTTTGTGCTTCTCTCAAGTCCAGAGTCTTGAGCATGTAATTTTCCTTTGGTTTGTGTTCATGGAAAGATGCCCGCTTTAAGGTTGTAGCCAGTAAGGGTAGTGCCAAGTAGCCATTGCCATCTTTGTATCATTGTATCTTGCTTCTGTCAAAACCTTTTTTTGTTTTGTTTTGTTTCGTTGCAGCTACATTTCAATAATATCAGAGACACGACATATAATATCTCAGAGGCTAACCTACTTGGGCGTGGTGGATTTGGTGCAGTTTACAAGGTAGTTGAGAAATCTTAACAATTCTTAAAATGAAAGTTTCGAAACATGCACAAGTTAAGTCAATAAATTGTTTTTGCTTTTGTTTCTACAAGACGTCCTTTATATTGGGCAACAAATATTAGTGAAAAGGCTAGCAAGCAATTCAGGGCAAGGCAAATCCGAATTCAAGAATGAGTTTCTGCTCAATGGCCAAACTTCACCACATGAATCTCATTAGAATTTTCAATTTGTGCGTAAAAGGCAAAGAGTGACTTGTGAGTGTCTCTAATAAAAACTTCGATTGTAATCTCATTTGAGGTATTTATTTATTATTGATGTATGTATACATTGAACTATATGGCAAAATTATCTATGTTAATCTATCATTTCTCATTCGAGGTATATATATATATATATATATAAATAATACCGGAACCTACGTTTAGTTAATAGAATTTTGTTACAGGGTGAGAAACCCAATTTTCGTCACCAAAAGTCAATTAAGGTGATGAATCATTTTTTGTCGCCGTAATTTTGGGCGACGCTGCTAGTGCGATGAACCTGTGATGAATTTTTTCGTCACAAATATGTTTGGCGACGAAATTCAGGCTTTGGTCAATGAAACCATTTGTCACTAAAAGCTATTTTTCTTGTATTTGCGAGGAAACTACTATATTAGCGATGAATTTTATATCATCACTAAATACATTTACCAACTATTATCGATTCCTTCAATATTTTTGTCGATAAAATTTTTAATTTTTTGTGACAAAAATATATGTCGCAAAATAATATCGGACCAACTTGTATCATCATTAACGAGGAAATATACAATTTTGCGAGGAATTACAGTTTCTCACCATCTACATTATACGACTACTATAGAATCCTTTGACTTTTTTTTGCGACAAATATAATTACCTTTTACGGTGAATTTAATAGTCGCTAAAGACTTACAACGACAAAATTGAATTCATCACCAAATGTTTTTTTTTTGCGACGATTTCATTTTTCCACATTAGACTCTTTTGTGAGGAGCTTTCTGTGACCATTTAAAAAGGAAGCGCATTTCCTTGCTAAATATCATTAGCGACGAAATATCAATTTTCTGCGAGGAAAAAATTCTTCGCTAAAAACGACTTCTGTTGTAGTGGCAGGATCGAAGTAGATCCTTGTATCAATCTCATGCTCGTGCTAGCGGCTCTCCAGGCTTTTGTTTTAAAGCTGTAATCTTCTGGTGGAGGAGCGTTGTCTTGGCAAGAAGAACGAATTTGTTAATAAACACATTCCTTACCTTAGTCCATGTTGTGAGAGATCGCTCAGGAAGTCCTTCAAGCCACTTTAGTGCTGGACCTGCAAGAGACCAATGAAAAGCTTTCATTCTTACATATTCAAGAGTAGCACTTTCAGCAATAGTTTGACACATATCAGCAAAAGTAGTAATATGAGTTAAAGGGCATTCATTAAATCTCCCTTCAAAAGCATTATTTTTAATTTAAGTAAGGAAGGTAGTGCGAATTTCAAAGTCATTATGAGGGACTAGAATAACCGATTCATGTACTATCAGAGTCGGGTGCATGTAATCCTTAGAAGTGGTGGGATACAGGGCGAGCTTACCTTTAGCCTGCCTCATTTGTTCTATTTCCCGATCGGTATGTGCTCTCTCAACGGCGAGAGCAACAATGTAAGGCGTTCTGGATCGTCTAAGGCGTCAAACTCAGGTGGTTGACCAGAACGTCGCATACACCTAAAAAGTAACTAAAAGGAAACGTGAGATCTAACTACCTAAGACACGCATGATTCCTTCCCCGGCAACGACGTCAATTTATTGTAGGAGGAAATCGATTTCATTAAATAAGAATATAAATCAAACCAGATTGTGCCCCACGCAAATAAAGTTCAAGACTTCCTCGTGATGTAGAAACAGGAAGTTAGGTTCGATCCTCGAGGAAGCTTGTCAGCAGATCTCAGATAGCCAGCAAATCACGTCTAGAATTCGACTCAGAAGTACTCAACCTCGACTAGGTGGTAGTCGACAGGGGTCTCGTACAATCGATCTCAAGCAAGCAGCGACTCCAGGCAACAGGAGCAGTCGACGTCGACTAGGTCTCCTCGATGTCGACTAGGTGTGGTCGAAGTCGAGTGGGTCTGGTCGTAGTCGAGTACATGCGGAAACACAAACGGAAACGATCTCGCTTGATCGAGAGATTAGTGGTCGACGTCGACTAGGTTCAGTCGAATTCAAGTAAAATGCAGAAACGTAACGAATTGCAGATTTCAAAATAAACAATGTAAAAGAAAACTTTCAAGACCAGGGTTTGCAACAATGATAACCAAACATGCATAAGGCAAGATAAAGAGAGATAATCATGCAATCCCATCAAAGGAACAAGCTTTTGCCTTTTCCAACAATTACACAACTCTTTCAAGAAACCCTAATTGTATCTACCAATTTTATGTTTATAATCCAAGTAGTAAACTTGAATCTCTATTAATTAGGTAATAAACATATAAAAGGCAGTGAATGATCAAAACACAATAAGTATCAAATCCTTACCTCAAACATGCATGGCTATTGTCGGGCTCACCCCGACCCTAGAAGTGGGTGTTTACTCGCTCTTCATCATAGAAAAACTCATCAATAATAAAAGAAAACTAAATTGCATTAATAAACTAAAGCAAAGCTTACAACCGATCGAAGCCCATTCCGCTCTCGCCAAATACAACTTCTCTAGACTCCAAGCTCTCTCTCCTGTACTCTTCTACTCGCTATTGTCTCTCTCTGAATTGGAATGTCCCAAAAACTAGCCCCATGGGGTTTATTTATAGGGCTTAATCCTTGCTAGTCAAGGTAAGAAAATTCTATCCATTCCTATAGATAAAACTTAGATAAAGAAACATTAATCTAAAAAGGAAACAACTAAATCTTCATGTGGTTGGATAAATCTTCTCTTCCATAGATAGATCTTGATAGAAATGTTATAGAACCAGCCTTACTTCGTGCCCAAGTAGTGCACACATCCTCGAATTGGCCTAACAGACTCGCGGCCCAAAATAGCGTAGTCGACGTCAACCAGTTCTAATCGACGTCGAGTAGTCTCCCTGACCTCGGGAAATCTTCTGCGTCTTCGAGTGGTCTTCTCCTCGTCGAGCTCGGGTAGTCATCCAGGTCTAGTCGACGTCAAGTAGATGTACTCGATGTCGAGTACTCCTCGTGCTCGAGTGGTTGCGTCTTCCGTCCTCGCTTAGTTTTGCTCCCCTGTTTAGTCGATTGTGAGTAGTCTAGACGACTTCGAGTAGTGTCATGCTTTCGTCTCCTCCTTTTGGTTTCATCCGAGAATGGCTCCAAATTCTGCAATATTAAACATAAACTCGTATAGATCTCAATTTCTGGCAAATAAGCTTATACTACACAAATTCAACATATTCCCAACCCGAAATATGCAAAGTACTTAGAATAAGGAGCTAAAATGTGAAAAAGACTATGGTTACTTTAGTGGACATCATATGTCAAGCATGATTAATGAATAAAATGATAGGTTGCTAGCTTCTTCTGTGAACGTGTAAAGTTGATGATATGATCATGTTATGAATGCATAGATCGCTACTCCTTGAGATTGGTGCATGTTAGTGTGTAATGATGTGATGATCGATATTCGTGACTATTATGTGTCTGCGAACCACAATTATAACCTCACGGAACACCCTAAGGGCATCGTTGGAACTCTTGGGTTGGGATCTTGTCCCTGGTCTTGTCGTCTCTAGTCATGGTCCATGTTTGAATCCTTACTGAAGTCGTATTGTCCTCCCTTGTCCCTCCCCTATCTTCGTAACCTCAGACCCTTCGCGATCCCCTGATGAATGACGACATGGAAGAAAGGGTGAACGAGCGAATGGCACCAAAGCGACATAGCGGAAGTGTGATGGGCATATGATGTGATCGTAGTCGCCCATGAGCTCGACTCTTCTTTCCTACAAAGGTTTATCTTCAGAGCGGAACATCAACTTTCATTTCTTCAAACTTTTTGGCGACATGTCGTTGTTTTCGCTCGTTCTGGATCTATAAAATTCTGATTGAAGCCGATGAGCACTTGTTGCAAAGATATTTTACGTGGCTATAACTTTATTGAAGGATTCAATCGTCAATTCAGCTTGGACGGTGGACGAAATCAGGGATCTTTGTAGCAGTCCGAAATTCTAGCACATCATCGGAAGTGCAATAAATAAAGGCGGAATGAATTCAATAAGGTTGGATTAAATGATGGGGCTTTAGGGATTTTTGACCTTCCATCTCTTTGATGGCAACCAAGACCATTCGTTTTCCCCCATTATGGTTGTTCATATCTCCGTCATAAATCTCGGAAACCCTTACGTATTATCCGTCATTAGTTTATCAATTTATTTTAATTTCTTTTATTTTTCATAGATTCAATATTTTTCCTATATAAAGTGATGTAAGAACTTTTTTGAAGATAAGTTGAATTTGAGAGAAACTAAGCTTTGTGGTTCCTTCGTTTCGGGTTAAGAACCAAATCTATCTTGGTGAGATGTCGGATAAAACCTCTTGGTGAGATGCTAAGAGCAATTCCCGATAGAGAGACGATGGAATCAAAGGGTCGGAAACACTCGGAGTGCGAGGCTGAGAGTGCGGAAGATTGAGTGTTGGACAGAGCTCGGAGTGCGAGGCCGAGAGCGATCTTGCATCACATATCCCTCCACCCCCATCCCCTACATTACCACCATTGTAAGGCCTTCCAAAGTCCTATTATTACCCTTAAATCACTCCCAAAACGTCACTCCAAAACAGCCCCTCAATCCTTCTCAAACGAGCCCCATTCAGAATCGTCTCTGCACATGCGACATCTCGGGAAAACGTTGTTTCCCGCTTCGTCTGAAATCCGATTGATGAGATCTTCCCCAATCCGTGACCGAGACTTCAAGATATACAATATTAGTACTTGTATGTCCCTACAAGCCGAGCCAATCGATGGGAAATCGGCATTCTTTTCCAATTGATTTGCTGCTCTTGAAACTGCCCAAAACTTCCCGATTTCTTGAAACTCTCATCGCCGGTCCTTTTTTTTGAACCCCGGTCTGAGCAAGTCAAGTGGTATCAGAGCAACGGCAAGGGTTCCTCAAACTTTCTTGTCAAAATGTTCATGAAAACGAGTTCAAAGCCTTTGTCCGGAGAGTACATCCGATGGGCTATTCGAACCTATGATTATGGATATCTTCGTTGGAGTGACATGGATGGTGCTAGATATGACGTAGTTGATCAAGAGCTACGGAGGAGATATCGAAAGAGAAGAGCTCGAGAGAATGAGGCTCGATGTAAGAAGAAGGTTGAACCACCTTGGTAAGAGATCCGCAAGCTCGAGGAAGATTCAATGCAACAAGCAAATGAAATTCGAAAAATAGTCATCTCATTGGGGTCTAAGCTATCAAAACCCACAACAGCCCCACCGCCCTCTTCAAAGATGACATCCTCTACGTCCATGGGCGAGACACTTGAGATTAAAGAAGACAAGTCCAAGGATATTCCTATTGAGATTGCGAAGGTCAACCCTGAGCTTAAGAAAGACGAGGAAATCATCCAAGTTCCCAAGGTTGCACTTTCCATGAAGGATAAACATATTCCAACCGACATACCTAGCTTCTTGAATTCCATGTCAAGTAAGTGGTTGGATGTGACCTCTTTCATTCCATCTTACTTGCCTTTCTTGATTCAAGAAGAAGAGAAGATTCAACATCCTTTCAAAGACGAAGCCACATGTCCAAAGAAGTCGCTAATTTCCATCACGGATTCGAGGAAGAATCCTTTTCAAGGGGAGGAGGATGATGTGATCGTAGTCGCCCATGAGCTCGAATCTTCCCCTCCCCCCCCAATTGTTTGTCTTCAGAGTTGAACATCAACTTTCAATTCTGAAAACTGTTAGGCGACATATCGGTGTTTTCGCTCAATCTGGATCTATAAAATTCCGATTGAAGCCGATGAGCACTTGTTGGAAAGATATTTTAAGTGGCTACAACATTATTGAAGGATTCAATCGTCAATTCAGCATGGAAAGTGGACGAAATTGAGGATCTTCGCAGCAACCCGAAATTCTAGCAGCTCATCGGAAGTGCAATAAATAAAGACGGAATGAATTCAATAAGGTTGGATTAAATGACGGGGCTTTAGGGATTTCCAACCTTCTATCTCTTTCATGGCAAACAAGACCATTTGTTTTGCCCTATTATGGTTGTCCATCTCTCCGTCATAAATCTCGGAAACCCTTTCGTATTATCCGTCATTAGTTTATCAATTTATTTTAATTTCTTGTATTTTTCATAGATTCAATATTTTTCCTATATAAAGGGATGTAAGAACTTTTTTGAAGATTAGTTGAATTTGAGAAAAACTAAGTTTTGTGCTTCCATCGTTTCGGGTTAAGAAACAAATCTATCTTGGTGAGATGCCGGATATAACCTCTTGGTGAGATGCTAAGAGCGATTCCCTAGTGAGAAATGACGGAATCAAAGGGTTGGAATAAATCAGAGTGCGAGGCCGAGAGTGCAGAAGATTGAGTGTTGGAGAGAGCTCGAAGTGCGAGGCCGAGAGCGATCTTGCATCACATATCCCTCAACTCCCATCCCCTACTTTATCACCATTCTAAGGCCTTCCACAACCCCATCATCACCCTCAAATCACCCCCAAAATGTCACTAAAAAACAGCCCCTCAATCCCTCTCAAACAAGCCTCGTTTGGAATCGTCTCTGCACAAGCGGCGTCTCGGTAAATCACGATTTTCCGCTTCGTCTGACTTCCGGTTCTAAAAACGTAGTACTTGCACCTTCCAAAAAGCCGAGCCAATCGACGAGAAATCGGCAATATTGGAAGACTGATATGTGGACTCAAAAGTTGTCCACAATTTCCCGACTTCTCGGAACTCTCATCGCCGATCCCTTTGCTCAAGCTCGGGTCCCAGCACGTTAGCATATGTCCCCTAGACCCCATAAACGACGTAACCGACGGCAAAACGGGCAAATATGCTTCAAAGATGGCAGTTGTGAATAGGATCCTCCCAGCTGACTCAAGGAAGAGCATTCTTAATTCAATCGTGGATTCTTTTATACTAATCGGAATTGATGTTGTGTGATAGGCCTAGAACTGACATATTTGAATGCGGGATGACAGATGTGCTGAACTGGTAGCAATGATAGTCTGACTAACTTGTTTATATGATGAGGTGCCTCGATGCTTGGTGTACTGATTTGCTGGTAAATAGATTATGGGTTATAGATATGGTAGTGCTTTCTTCTTGAGCTTGAGTCGTGATATCCTTCGGTGAGACGGGTCGGAAAGTGGCAGGGGGATTGAGGTCTTCGGATTGGGTCTTTGGTTGTGAGAGATGGGGTGCAGGAAGGATGCGTCAACGTTGGTAGAGCCAAGTGAATGGGGACTGGTAGGAGGTAGTGGGTAGTGGGGTTCTCAGAAGAGCTTCTAGGTAAGTCTTGGTTAGAAGTGAATCTATAGGGAGGTAGTGTGCGAGGGTATAGGTAGATAGTTTGTGAGGGTGTAGGTAGTCTGGATAGTTGTAGAGGTGGATATATAGGCTAGGAGTGGTTGAGGAGTTCTGGTAGTGGAAGTGTTATTAGGCGGGTTGGTGCGCTAAGGGTAGTGTCTAGGTAGCCTAGGAGGGGAGTTTGGGCAATGTAAGGATGATCGACTAAGGAAGGTGTGAGGAATCGTAGAATTTGGGATTAGGATGTATGTGTTATGATTGGGAGAAGTTCTTGTAAAGGATGGGGTTGGAGAGTTGCTAAGGAGGAGTAGTATAGGGTTTCATGGGAAATCATCGATCATTGGGATTAAGTCGTTCATATGAGGACTGTAGGTGAGATGTGTAATTGGGGTCGTTTAGGTGAGTTTGGTATTGTGTGGCAAAGTTGTGAGTGAACCTTCGAGAAAAGGTTGGCAGCTAGGCGAGAATGTTGTTGAGGTTGCTTGTGGAACTAATTGCTTTAGGTTCAAGATAGGGAGATTCTGAGTATGGATTTGGGAACATGTGGAATTGTGGAAGCTAATTTAAGTAGAGGATGTTGGGAATTCTATAGTTGGAGAATTGTGTGAGATTAGTAACATTTCAGTAACGTGGGTAACTCGGTTTAGAAAGGCATAAATTGCCCTTGGGATTAGTGACCGATGGAAAGAGGCTTTAGGCCTAAGGCTTCTTGGTGAAGTAGTGGTAGCTTGAGGCGAGTTAGAAAGTGAAGAGATGAGGACCTAGAGTGGGCCGTCTTGAGGAGTCGTGATTGGTTCAGGTTTCATGAGATTTGGAATAGGATAAATAGGTAGAATATGTGGTTAGTCCTTGTGATGCGGATCAAGTTGACCTTCTGTGGGTTCAACAATGATCTTGATCCAGGCGAGCTCTCAAGACCGATTTGAGGGCCATTAATGGCAAAGAGTCTTGTCCTCAAGAGGAAGAAGAAGGCCCCACCATGGAAGAAGATTCAAGATGCATGTCGAGTGGGCCTTGGCCCATGCCGAGTGCTCTTGAGGCCCATGTCGAGTAGCTTGGATGTGTGGGCTGATTTCCCCTTTGTTATTTAGATATATTTAATTAATTTATTGAATGTCGAAATAAGGTGGAATTAATTATATCTTCTCTAGATGTAATTCTTGTCAACTAAGTATTTAAATTCTATCTTAGTTAGGTTTATTTATCGTTAAGTAATTTTAATTTATCTTTATCAACATAAATTCTATCTTGCACAGTAGAATTGGTTCTTAGGTTTTCTATTTAAACATTGTAGTTCTATTGAATTAAATCAGGTTGAATAGAATTGAGGAACCCCTTTATGGATTAAAGGGTTCTTCGATTTCAATCCCAACCACTATCGTTACTTTTATGTTCTATCACCTTCGGCACTTCATCACCATCACCATTCACCAACATCATCACCTTCAACCTCTTGCAATCGGCAAGATCCAAACACCACCTAAACCCAAATTCAAACTGTCGCAAGAAGGAGCCTGGCCCTTGGCGTCGCTCATGGCAGTCCTCGCTCCCAGCGAGCCTGTCGTCTTCGGCCCCTGCTCCTGCGCGCTCAGGCGCTCGCGCGTCTTGGCGTCTCGGACTCCTGCTCTCATGATCACTTCCTCTTCGCTCCAGCAGCTTCGCTCACGGGTCTGAGGCTTCCGCTACCGCAAGCCCACACGCACCAGAACCTCAAAGCCTATGCTCGCAGAGGCTCGCGCTCGCCTCTAGCGCGCGCCCAGACTCCTTGGCGCCGTCCTCGACTTCGACGGCTCTTGCACACACCCAGCACCCTGAGGAGCCTTTCTTCGGTGCTCTCGTGTCCTCGCGTCTGACCCCCTCTTCCGGCAAGCACAGTCCCTGAGACGTCCTTTGCTTCAGCGCAGTCCGGATCTTCCTCGCGTGCACCAGTCCCTTGTTTCCCTTTGTTTTGATTGTTAATCAGGAGATATCGGAAGAGCATTGTAAGATCGGGCAAATATACGGCGTGGTTCTTGATCTTTAGCCCACAGGCGAAGGATCAGGTATCCCAAACGTATCAAGTGGTATCGGATTTCAGGTGTATGCAAGCTTTTTACTCTTTTGATTCTTTAATTGAGTGATTTATTTTTCGTGCCTTATTTTTCACCATTCCGCTGCATAAAAGTTAAATCTTTAATATTCACCCAAAAAAAAAATCGGCACTTTATTTTAGTTCTTTCTTGTTTGGATCTTTGATTAGGAAGATATTGAGTTCTTGATGGCAAGTTTTGATCTTTTGTTCCTTGTTTCTACATATCATGCCTATGATTGTGATGTTTGGATTAAAGCATTCTATGAACTTGTACCACTAAAGAACCCTAGTTTTTTTCCAGTTTTTATCCTATTTTCCTTAATTTCTTTATTATTGCTTACTTTTAGATCATCGTAGCTTGTTAATTTATTTTTTTCTTGCTCTTATTTTCGGTTATTGTTCATCTATTACAGCAGCTATTTATTAGTTCAAAAAAGAAGACGAAGAAAAAGCCGAGAGCTTAAAAAAAACATACTATCATCTTACCTTGCATTGTTGAGTTAGTAACTCATTACATATTGTTATTTCTTTTCTTTGCTATTTGTTAAATGATCTATTTGGTTTCAAGCATTACAAAAGAACCCTACTTTGTGTGATTTAGTGTTGTGCCGAGAAAGGAGCCTTGGTCACACCCCTCTTTTTCTGAACCGTGTTGCAACCGTAAGATAATAGTTGACGGAGTGTGTGCACTTGATTGCCCTTGTTATTCCTATTGTCGATTGCCACATCTTCATAATTTTCGAGAATCACATTGTATATCTTGTTATAGACACATTAGCCGCTTGTTTATACTTTCTATCCTTGTTATCCGACTTGTGGCTGATTTAATTTGCAATTTTGTTTCTTACTTGCTGTCTTCAATATTGCAAAATTCTGTGTCCGGGGGAATTGCTTGAATATAGTGCCTTCTTTTTTTATCGCCTGTTGTGAGCCTAATTCGCCATGTTTTATACTATCTTTTATATCATTTTTTGCATACATTTCATGCATTTGGGGTAGAATAGTTCAGAATCTATGTAGTTTATGCTTATTTGCCAAATTATGGAATCTACACCAGTTTTTGTTTAATTTTGCAGAAATCGAAGCAATTTACAGCAGTTTAGAGAAAGGAGGAAAAGCTCGAGGTAAACTACAGAAGTCCGAGGTCAAAGAGCAGCGGAACCAGGACAAATCGAGCAGGAAAGAAGGAAATCTACTCGACAACACACTGGTCGATATCGACCTAGGCATGTCGATATCGAGTACACAACTCGATTTTCACCCAGAGTTGGCCAGAATCAAGAAGGCTGAAGAGAAGAAGTTGATATCGAGGAACTCAACTCGATATTGAGTAACCACATGTCGAGCTGAAGACCAGGAATCGACCCAAGGAGCTAGACAAGGAAAAACGTAGGTCGATATCGACTACCGCAAGTCGATATCGAGTATCATCTTGTCGATTTTCACTTCTAGAGGCCAATATCGAGGAGCTGAGCTGAAGCTGAGGAAATGATGGTCGATATCGAGTGAGCCAACTCGATATCGAGTGGTGCCCAGTAGCCGATTCCGAGGGTATCCGAGTCTTGTTAAGGTTCTATCCCGAATCCAATGGAGATATCTGCAAGATCAAATTCTATCAAGATCTATCAAGTTGAAGGAGGATTTATCGACAATTAGATATAATTCCTTGTTGATTTATTTCTTTTATTCCATTATTTAATCTTTAAGTAAGTAGATAGATAGATACAGATATAGATAGAATCTCCTTCCTTGATTAGAAAGGATTGGAAGCCTATAAATAAATCCTTAGGGGCTGAAATTCAAGCATTCAATTCCAGTTACAATTAGTTACATAGAGAGACAGTAGAGAGAGAGCTTGTAGCCGAGAAGAGTTGGAGTTTGCAAGAGCGTATTTGGCTTGTTCGGTTGTAAGCTTTCTTTACTTTTATTTTAATGCAAAGTTATTTCCTTTTATTATTGATGTCTTTATTCATGATGAAGAACGAGTAGTCACCCAACTTCTAGGGTCGGGGTGAGCCCGACGGTAGCCATGTGAGGTGATGCGGTAAAGGTACAATCTTTTGATGCGAATTCATATTCTATCCCTACAAGCATGATTCTTTTGCGAAAGTTGAAGGTGATCCTTGTTTGTATTATTGAAGCGAAAGTGATCTTAATACAACTTGGATTAATTATGTGAAAAAGGGTTAGTAACAATTAGGGTTTATGCGAAAGCCTCTATATTTCTATTTGTTAATAACGAGAGTTATTTGATGAAAAGCATGATCTTTTATGCATTTATGTGTTACTTTACATAGTTATCGTTGTGGTGTTGAAAGCCTGATCTTGGAAGTCTTTTATTTCATTGATTTATTTTACAAAGGTTCGAGTTTTGAGTTTCTGCAAGTCGAAATCGAGTTTCTGCCAGTCGATATTTTTGGTCGACGTCGAGTTGTTTGGTCGAAATCGACCAAGATTTGGCCTTGAGTTTCTGTTTCTGTTTCCAGTTGATTTCGAGCACTGTTGGTTGATTTTGCAACTCGATATCGAGTAACGGTGGTCAATATTGACCAAAGCTGATGTCTTTGCTTTCTTTTCTACTTTTCTCTATTATTTCTGTTTGTCTGGTTGATTGTCTGCTGAGATGTGGAACTGAAAAGGCGGGCGCTGACACGCTTCCTCGTGGATCGATCCTGACTACCTTCTACTACAACGGGAGGAAGTCTTGTATTAATTTGCTGAGACAGAGAGTCAGTTTGCTTTATAATTTATTTATATTTCATACTTGACCATCCTCCTGCAACAACAAATTGGCGCCGTTGCCGGGGAAGCCATCAATCGCGCCCTTTTTAGTTCTATTTCATTTTTTTATATTTGTTTTTATTTTTAGTTCCTTTTTACTTGCTTTTTCTTTTTTCTTTTCAGGTGCATGAGAAGAACTAATCGCATGCCTATAGACTCAATTCTCGAGCCTAAGCGGTTTTTCCATCTTCAACAAAGGCTTAGGAGGAGACTCATATCAACATCCGATAATGAGAATGCGGGCCCGCTCACACCTGCACAGGAGCTTGACTAACTCCGCCAATAAATTGAGGCGTTCACCACCAGAGAAGCTGAACACGCCCGACGAGAGGCGGAATATGCACAGAATCAACAACGGTGGGAGGCAAGGGTAGATCGCTAGATCAACGCGAGAAGGGAACTTGAGGAGCGGGTTGGGCATATCCCAGCCAACGCAAAGGAATATCTGCATCCTACCTTGGAAGTTCCAGAATCAGCGATCATTCTTTCTGCTATTAACTTTGAAATTCGTCCTTCTTTTATTACTGAAATTAGAAGGAGTCAATTTAGGGGAAGAATAAATGAATGTCCTTTAGAAGATGTCACCACTTTTATAGACTTATGCGAAGCTATAGCTGATGGTGCCAATCTTGAATATCTAAAACTAAAGCCTTTTCGTTGGTCCTTTGCAGGAATAGCCCAACAATGGCTGGAAGGATTGCATGCACGATCAATTCGCACTTGGAACGAGCTACAGGACCTGTTCCTCAACAAGTTCTTTCCTCCTGCAAAGACAGCTGCCCTCAGACAAGAAATCACGGCTTTCAGACAAAAGCCAGGAGAACCACTCGCACAAGTGTGGGAGCGCTACAAGAGGCTTCTGAAATCCTGTCCAACTCATGACCAGTCACCCTACGTCATCCAGGAGATCATCTTCAACTGCCTAGATGCACCTACTAAGAACCGGATCAACAACTACACCAACTATGAGTATCTTGGATACACTCCACGCAGAGCATGGGAGTTATTTGAGACGTTGGCAAACTACGACAACACCTATGAGACTTCTGCGGCCGCTTCTAACGAAAGGTATGAAAGGCATGCCCCATCTATGCCGTTGTATGTGCCACCTAAGGAGGTTGATCCAGACGTCAGAGAACAGTTCCAAAATGATCAGATGCGCCGTCTCACCAAGCAAGTTAAGTTTCTGTCTAAGGATAAGCCTTGCTTGGAATGTGGGTCTGTGAGGCACAACACTACTGCATGCCTACACGTCGAACAAGTACATCAAAAACAGACCCACGAGGAGGTAAGGTATGCGAGGGGACAATACTCAGGACAACATCAGAACCAGAACTGGAGCTACAATCGCCAGCCCCAGCATCAGAATCCCCCTCCCTACAGAACACCTGGTCACCCCGACAGAGAAGGAAAGAGAGATGACCTGCAGACCATCCTTGAGGAGATGTGGAGGAATCATTCAGACACCAAGCACTCTATCAATTCCATCCACGCTCAGCTGCATGGTGTCAACTCTAGGCTTGGAGAAATTGATATATGGCTGAAATCAATGGAGACTCAGATGGGCCAGATGGCAGCATCCGTCCCCAAACAGCCAGGTACGCTCCCTGGATCTTTTGAGCCCAACCCTAAGGGAAAATCTGCGGGGCAAGTAGCTGCAATGAACCTAAGAAGTAGGCGACAGATGCAAACGCCCGAGCCGAACACAGAAGGAGAAGTTGCAGGAGACTTGTCGACATCGAGCAAGCCACTCGATATCGATGAGCAGCAACTCGACATCGACCAACAGGAACTCAATGTCGACCAGAATTCTGCGCCCAAACCGAAGTCGACTACTGTAGTCGATATCAACCAGAACCAACTCGATGTCGACCAACCTGTACTCGATGTCGACCAGTCTTCAGCACCTCCGCCGAAGAAAAAGCTGCCTTTACCGACGAAATCTCCAAAGGATCTAGCAGAGAAGAAATTTCAGCGCTTCATCAAGATGCTTCAAAGGCTCAATGTCACAATACCCTTCACAGAAGCTCTTAATGAAATGCCATCCTATGTCAAGTTCCTAAAGGAGATTCTGAGCAAAAAGCGGTCAATGGCTGAGATCATAGAGGAGTGCAGCCAGATGGACGTTCTTGAGAAAAGGCCATATCGAGGTAAGTTTGCTATAACCATTGGATTTGGTCAATATAGATTTAATACATTATGTGATCTTGGAGCTAGTGTAAGTATAATGCCTTTATCAATATGGTCCAAGATTAAGATAGTTACCCTAGAGCCTGTGGATTCTAAGCTTTATATGACGAACAACACGGTGGTCATCCCAATAGGCATGGTGGACAATGTGCCAGTACAAGTAGGTAAGTTCTTCGTCCCTACTGATTTCCTAGTTATTGATATGACGGAGGACCCTACTTGTCCAATTATTCTAGGAAGGCCCATCTTGGCGACGGTGGATGCCAACATAAGCGTAAGGAAGGGAGTGCTCACTTTCAACATTAGCGATGAGATAATTGAGTATTCTTTCAATCAAACTGAAAGGCATACATGTCCCATGGAAGAGGTAAAGTCCATATCAGCTGGTTACATTACTTTTGGGGAGCCTAAGTTAAGAAATATGACTCCCGAAGAGCTAGAAAAGAGGGATATGGAAGCCCAGGTGGAAGAGATCATGGCCATCTTGAACGAAGAAACTAAGAATCCTCTCAACATAGACCAAGGTACGTCGATTTGGACTAACTATTTTTCGGATGCTTTGTCAGGACTTAAGTTTGTCTACCCCAAAGAAACGATAAAGAGATAGTTTACAAACCATCACTAATAATGTCCACATTATCGTCTTCTTTCAAGTTCCAATCCTCCCTGTCCTCGCTTGGGGAAAATTGCTGAAGAGGAACGCCTGGGTTCTCCGCAGATTTCTGCACACTTTGGTGGATCCCGGCCTTCATGCCAACATAGAAGCAGTCCCTGTACCTATCTTGAATGAAGTCCTGCCCAGCATCTTCATTCAACCATTCCGGAACAGCGCTTATCATAAAGTCCAAGCCGTTCGGGGTTCTCAACCAGTCATCCACAAGCTTAGTACGGTTGTGTGGAAAGTCCAACCAAGACAAGACAATATCACCATCCTTCCGGGACCGATATCGCTCCAGCTCGATCGCATGACAGTTGGATTCAATAACCGCTTTGCTCCGCTCCTCATTCGCCACAATCAGTTGGGCTTCCAGCTCAGCTGCTCAGGCCTTAGCACTAGATTGCAGGGAAGACAGGGACTGCTGGGAAGACTCAAGTTGAGCTCGCATCATCTCACAGTCCTCGGCCAGTTTGCTACCCCTCGCCTTCTCGGCGGCCAGGACTTCTTCTTTCTCCTCCAGCCACGAGCGAAGGGTTTCAGCCTCCTTCCGCGGTGTCTCTGCCTCCAACAGCCTTTATCTCATCTGCTCCAACTTCTCCTTAAGGCTGCGAGCATGATTGCCCAAGTGGAGATACCGACCCTAACCGTTGTGAGTGAAAGCACGACCCTCACCACAAAAAACATAGAAGGGTCGAAGAAATCTCCAGAAAGAAAAACCAAGGCAAACAATTAGCGAAAGTCACAGGGCGCGGCTCACTTACCCAGTTGCACCAACGTTCTTGCTCCATCGTGAACTGTTCATCGGTCAGTTGGTCCAGGTATTGCAACTCCGCCTCCCCGAGCTCCAAGGGGAAGGCCAGCTGGTTGAGGATTTCAAAATCGAAGCCAGGCATCCGATACGCGGGGCGGCCATTGACATCCACGTGGAAGACCGGCACGTCCCAGTCGACCCCTTCCCAGGTCGGGAAGCGACGCGACTTTTTCCTCTTTAGAGGAGTTTTTGAAGTCCCCACTTCAGAGGGAGAAATAGGCCGAGGCTCCACAGGAGCCGCCAGGGGAAGGGGTTGAACTTCCGCGATCGGAGAAGCTTCGATCTCGATGATAGGGGGCTCGGGCTGCACCGGGGCAACAGGGGAGGAAAAGGCCACGATCGCCATTTTTTCCTTTGCCACTTTTTTACCCTTCGGCTTGGGAGCCGAGGTCTTGGTGCGCTTCATGGCTCTCATCAAGTCGGATGGAATTTTCCTCTTAGCTGAAGAAGAAGGAGCAGAGGACATCTTTGCTGCATCCACCATTGTCTTCAACTCCAGAGCTTCTAAAAAAAACCACGAGAAGGACAACATCATCGGTACAAAACAAACGACACGAGAAAAAGCAAAAACAAAAAATGCTCCCCAAAATTAACTACAACCTATGCGCGGATGAGGGAGACTCAAGCCGGCCATTTCCAGCCGCAATGGAGACACCACATCTCTCCACGAAGGCTTCGTCCCAACCGCGAACCTCCGCTCGATCTCTTTCAAATCCGTCACAGCTTTCTTCTTCACACGGGTGTATAGACGCGGCTCGGTGTGGAAGTTCAAGATTTGACGAGAAGGATCCGGAACTAGGAACCACTTATGCCTCCACTCTGGTTTGCTGGAATTACGCTCCACTATCGACACACTAAGCTTGGCTTGATAGAGATTCTTGTGGGTACCTCCATGACCCAAAGTGAGCATGTTGCCAAGTAGTCCCAGGCTAGGTTGAACCCCGATCTCCAGACAGCGAATGACGAAAGAGTTTAAGAAAAGCCAACTATTTGGAACCAATTGAGCAGGACTTAAGCCGCATGCTTTTAGATAACGCTTGAAAAGGATAGGAAGAGGAAGTCGAAACCCTTGAACCAGACTCTCTATGTAGACGACCAAGCACCCCGGATAAGCATCTAGGCTCCCTCTACCCTCCGCCGAGAGACACAACACCACTCCCACCGGCCAGGGAAAGACGCGGGCGATGACATTCAGATCATCCAGGGTCGTGAAAGTCCCTCCTCCGCGGTTCTGAGCGTTAGGCGGAGCGATGGGGATCACCCGCTGCGATAGAACAGCCGGGATCAGACCCGCCGTTGATGGCTGAAAGTCTCTCCTAAACGGGCAGGTCGCCTGCACCCCCTCATCGTAAAAGACCGGACGAAAGTCCCCCAGCACGGACGAAGAGAGGCACTCAGTCGGAAGACTCCAGTATTGAGTCAGACCTCGACGACGAAGCACCGTCGCCCGACCGCGAAGACGCAGAGTCGGCAGGAGAAGGGGGTTCGTCGCGCCCGTGACTGGGGGAAGAGTAAAAGCAGGGATCCGCAGGGGTTTTCGGTTGACGAAAGGTGACTTCCTCAGAGACCTCTATACCACCCATCAGAAGTTTGCCCTCAGACCGCACTGTAGGAGGAGATGTAATCAAAGCTTGAACACTGCCGGAGCTGCATGGCGAAGTCGACATAGCGAAGGAGGCTAATAGATTGAGAGAAAGGGGCAAGATAGGAGGAAACCTAAGGACCAACAGAGAATAAAGAGGCGCCTGAAAGAAACCCGCGCCTAGACCGCGGCCAATAAAGAGAAGAAAGAAAGAAAGCTAAAAATAAGTCAAAAACTAGACGCGAAAAGTAAAGAAAGGAAGACTACTTTACCTCAAGGATATGAAGATCTAGACGAGAGCTGTAAAAATAGAGAACGGTAAAAAATGAGGAGGAAAAGAACCCCTATTTATAGGCCCCTCACTCAACGACGTTTCACCTCCCACTTCGGCCCACGTGTCAAGAGCCCGACTCACATCAATCAGACAAATGGGCCTAGCGGGAACAGGCCCGAGAAAACCCAACTCGACCCAACAGGCCTTCCATTTTCCATATTATTGCCCTAAGGAGCGCCAAGGGTGAGGGAATCAGTAGGGAGATTTCGAACCACGGAAAAACCTTTCGGGTCTCCCCGCGGCTCGAGGAGATGTGATGATGCCCAAACATAGCGTAAAAAGGAAAGGAAGGAAAAAAGGGTGAGAGGACTGGAGAAGCAGGCTCGGGAAGACAAATCAATATACGATCCGCGGACGAAGGCGCGGATGCGATTCGGCCAGATGGCGCGCATGCCCACCACCCACGTGCCCTTCCTTTTAGAACACGTGGCAACCATACATCAACAAGTGGCCAAGCGGAAGGAACTATCCCCTTAGGGGGATGACAAGGGTGCACACTATAAAAGGAAGAAGACAATCTAAGAAAAAGGCTTTTTTGGAGGAAACAAATTGGAACACTTCAATCTAGAGAGAGAGGGAACTAAGATTGTAATAACACTCTTCCTCGTGGCCACCCTTTCTGATATGCTTGGGACTCGATATCCGTCCGCAGATGATCCAGACAGACGAAACCAGAGAGGGATTTGTCCAGGACAGGTAGTAGGGTGCTAGTCGAGGAGTAAGAGTGATTCAAATTCTTATCCCTAATCTTTAGCCCAAACGGTCGGGGTGCTTACTATTCCAAGAAGTCGTTTGATTAATCCACTACACGATAAGTGATGCGAGCCGAGTTCAAAGGGTCGACGGCACCGGCTACGAGATCTTCGGGATGTCGGGGATCTCGGGGTGGGTAAGACCGTTTACATCCCCGTTGGTCATCGCGACACAGGTTGAGACCTCCTCCCCCATTTAGGATAGATTGCAGTAGATAGATGGGGGGTGGGGCTTCAGGTAAGACCGTTGACCAAATCACGCTATGAGGGGATACGTGGCTTCCCTCCCCATGTGAACGTGGGGCGGGTAACACTTTTTCATTGTGGTTTCATCAAAACGCCACCATGAGCTAAATGGAGAAAGTCGGCCTAGCGACTATAATGTCTAGAGCTTGTAAATAGATATTTAGTTTTTGGGATTTTTGCTTTTGTTTTTTGGTTTTGGACATTATTTTCTATTGTGGGAATATCTCTTATACATTTTTCAGGTCCATGGAGGATAGAAGCACTCGAAGTCGACTAAGGTCAGCAGCATTTGCACTCGATTTTGAAGCCCTGCACATCTGTTTAGTGAGTTTCTTTCTTTACCCGTATTTTTTATACAGTGAGGACACTGTAATGTTTAAGTATGGGGTGGGAGAAGGGCTTACTCTATGCATATTTGACTTTATTTGACCATATTTGACATTATGTGTGCATTTTTAAAGTTTATTTCTTGCATTGCTTATACATGGCTATTTTGGAATTCATTATTAATATCTATGTGCTCATATGCATGTTTTCCAAAGTTTATAAAAATGACCCCCATTGAAATTTTTTTATTAATGTCATGGAAGCTTTAATTGAACTCGACGATGCAAATTTGGATTCATTATAAATATAGCATGAAATTACCTAGTTAAGGGAAGTCACAATGAAGTGCATTATTTTCTTGAAAACCGTGAAAGGAGGTAAAATTTGATGTTTCTTTTTACATGTTGCATAATAAGAGGATGGAGGACTTTATATTTCCATATAATGCTCATTGTTATATTCCTAGCATTACCTATGCTTATGCATCACAAAAGCCATATTATGCCTTATTTCATATTTTGCTCCACATGACCTAAATATTTCCCATTCTTTACCTTATTTCCATCCGGGAATTATGTTGTGAATGAAAGCTACCTTATGGAGATTATTATATGGTGTTTGTGTTGTTGTTATTATCATATTTGGAGTTTGGCAGGAAATTGAAAAAATATTGAAAATTGAATGGGTGAAAGAAAATCCGATCACCTCAGGAGATAAAGGTAGATCGACCCTGCTCGCAGAGATAATAGTTCGGCGAGATGGGACACACAGGTGAGGAGTCCAATGCACTAAGTATCCAGGGCCATTCATGACACCCATGTTTGCGACTCGCGAGAAGGCAGTGCTGAGGTTAGAGAGGTAAAAGAATAATATTGAAAAAAAAACCATTGAGCGATTGAGAGAAATGTGATGATTCTTATGAAGAAGGAATGTGGTATGAATGTTTGGAAAAGTACTCCATTTCCCCGGATTATTAGCACCACATGGCCAAAAATTGCCCACCTTTAGCCTTTTACCAATCTACTCCTTCATGAGCTTAAATTAAAGTCCTCTTGATTATTAATGCTTTGTCACGAATGAAATGGTTTGCATAACCCTCCTTTTGTGAGTAGATGCTGCTTTTTAATTGCACATGCATGGATTTGTGACAGAAGTACCTTTTCGTGGATGGTAATTGATTGCAGGGTTATATGAGAATGAATCTAAGATGTTGAGAGTTTTGATTTTAATTGAACTATTCTACCCCAAATACATTTCATGCATTTGGGGTAGAATAGTTCATAATCTATGTAGTTTATGCTTATTTGCCAAATTATGGAATCTACACCAGTTTCTGTTTAATTTTGCTTAAATCGAAGCAATTTACAGCAATTCAGAGTAAGGAGGAAAAACTCGAGGTAAAATACGGAAGTCCGAGGTCAAGGAGTAGCGGAACCAGGACAAATCGAGCAGGAAAGAAGGAAATCTAATCGACAACACACTGGTCGATATCGACCTAGGCATGTCGATATCGAGTACACAACTCGATTTTCACCCAGAGTTGGCCAGAATCGAGAAGGCTGAAGAGAAGAAGTTGATATCGAGGAACTCAACTCGATATCGAGTAACCACATGTCGAGCTGAAGACCAGGAATCGACCCAAGGAGCTGGACAAGGAAAAACGTAGGTCGATATCGACTACCGCAAGTCGATATCGAGTAACATCTTGTCGATTTTCACTTTTGGAGGCCAATATCGAGGAGCTGAGCTGAAGCTGAGGAAATGATGGTCGATATCGAGTGAGCCAACTCGATATCAAGTGGTGCCCAGTAGCCGATTCCGAGGGTATCCGAGTCTTGTTAAGGTTCTATCCCGAATCCAATGGAGATATCCGCAAGATCAAATTCTATCAAGATCTATCAAGTTGAAGGAGGATTTATCTACTATTAGATATAATTCCTTGTTGATTTATTTCTTTTATTCCATTATATAATCTTTAAGTAAGTAGATAGATAGATATAGATATAGATAGAATCTCCTTCCTTGAATAGCACGGATTGGAAGCCTATAAATAAAGCCTTAGGGGCTTAAATTCAAGCATTCAATTCCAGTTACAATTAGTTACATAGAGAGAGAGTAGAGAGAGAGCTTGTAGCCGAGAAGAGTTGGAGTTTGCAAGAGCGGATTAGGCTTGTTCGGTTGTAAGCTTTCTTTAGTTTTGTTTTAATGCAAAGTTATTTCCTTTTATTATTGATGTCTTTATTGATGATGAAGAGCGAGTAGTCACCCAACTTCTATGGCCGGGGTGAGCCCGACGGTAGCCATGTGAGGTGATGCAGTAAAGGTACAATCTTTTGATGTGAATTCATCTTCTATCCCTACAAGCATGATTCTTTTGCGAAAGTTGAAGGTGATCCTTGTTTGTGTTATTGAACCGAAAGTGATCTTAATACAACTTGGATTAATTATGTGAAAAAAGGTTAGTAACAATTAGGGTTTATGCGAAAGCCTCTATATTCCTATTTGTTAATAACGAGAGTTATTTGATGAAAAGCATGATCTTTTATGCCTTTATGTGTTATTTTACCTGGTTATCGTTGTGGTGTTGAAACCCTGATCTTGGAAGTCTTTTATTTCATTGATTTATTTTACAAAGCTTCGAGTTTTGAGTTTCTGCAAGTCGGAACAGAGTATCTGCCAGTCGATATTTTTGGTCGAAATCGACCAAGATTTGGCATTGAGTTTTTGTTTCTGTTTCCAGTCGATTTCGAGCACTGTTGGTCGATTTTGCAACTCGATATCGGTTAACGGTGGTCGATATCGACAAAAGTTGCTCTCTTTGCTTTCTTTTCTACTTTTCTCTGTTATTTCTGTCTGTCTGGTTGATTTTCTGCTGAGATATGGAACTGAAAAGGTGGTCGCTGACACGCTTCCTCGTGGATCGATCCTGACTACCTTCTACTACAACGGCAGGAAGTCTTGTATTGATTTGCTGAGACAAGGAGTCAGTTTGCTTTATATTTTATTTATATTTCATACTTGACCATCCTCCTGCAACAACATCGCCTCTTTGATTTCTAAAACTGAATCACTCTTAGGAATCATTAGGGCTTGCATTACTTGGTTTCTGGTCTTTGCTCCGTTTACTTGTTTCTCTTTTGATATTGTAGGAACATGTCGAATGACAATAACCCCAATCCTTCCCCTACCCCACCTGCTGGCCTTTCTGCATATGATATGCAGTATATCATTACCTCTGCCGCCCAATCTGTTACCCTAGCTATGCGGCAAGAGTTGGTGGAGGCAGACAATCGTTGATCCATTGCACGGGCGGAAGAACGTGCTGATTTCGCTGCCCAGTTCAACAAAACCAAACGACGTGTACTACCATTTCAGGAAGCGCTGACGGCTGATCATATGGAGCACACCTTTCACACCAAGTGTGTGGTTTAGACATCCACACTCTCTGTCATCGTAGATGAACGGAGCTCTTGTAACTTGATCAATGAAAAGGTGGTCGAGTACCTCCATCTAGCAACTGCACCTCCTCTGCAACACGATGGTTATAACGGTATCACGGATGGTAACTCGGACCCTCTTGTTACTAGACAATGCTTTGTTTCATTTCAAATGGGTAATTATTGTGATCAAGTGTTGTGTGATGTCGTTAAAATGGATTGTTGTCATACTCTTTTAGGCCAGCCTTGGTTAAATGATCGGAAAATTCTTTATAATGGTCTCTTAAATACCTTTACTTTTAAGTTTGTTGAGAAGAGATTCACCCTCCTACCCTTATCTCCTCAAGATGTTTTGAAGGAACAAGTACGACAGCGCCAATACAAAGTCGAGAAGGAGGCCGTTGCAAGACGTGAAGCGCATTGCGGCATAGACACCAATCAGGCTGCACCCGGGGCCATACCATCCGGCACCCTTAATTCAGTTACGGCCGCCACCCAGGATGAGATCAAAGTCGTGGCCCCAGATTCAGCACACCACGCCGATTTTGTTTCACCGATTCCCGTTGACTCCAACCTTGGAATTTAGTCAACTCAGTCTTATTGTGAAGCTTACTTGACGAGCTTTCTAACGGTAAGCCACACGCAACAGTACTCTGCCGTTAAACACCCGAAACTGCTCTGCAAGTGGACTGCAGTGCTGCGGCAGATGATGTGGTTGCTTTTGACGACAACGATGAGGACGTTGGGGACACTTCTCTTGAGTTAGCTATTGTACCTCTTGAGAATGTTCCTCATGTTGAGAATTCTGGAGTTCATAGGGTTATTAAGCCTTTTGATTTTGTTCCTTTTGATTGCTCGATGAGCCCTTTGACAGGTGTTGTTTTTGAGGTTCCTTTGCCTCAAATTCTGCTGGCACCATCTCAAGTTGATTGTCAAGGAACGAGCTACAGGACCTGTTCCTCAACAAGTTCTTTCCTCCTGCAAAGACAGCTGCCCTCAGACAACAAATCATGGCTTTCAGACAAAAGCCAGGAGAACCACTCGCACAAGTGTGGGAGCGCTACAAGAGGCTTCTGAAATCCTGTCCAACTCATGACCAGTCACCCTACGTCATCCAGGAGATCATCTTCAACTGCCTAGATGCACCTACTAAGAACCGGATCAACAACTACACCAACTATGAGTATCTTGGATACACTCCACGCAGAGCATGGGAGTTATTTGAGACGTTGGCAAACTACGACAACACCTATGAGACTTCTACAGCCGCTTCTAACGAAAGGTATGAAAGGCATGCCCCATCTATGCCGTTGTATGTGCCACCTAAGGAGGTTGATCCAGAAGTCAGGGAACAGTTCCAAAACGATCAGATGCGCCGTCTCACCAAGCAAGTTAAGTTTCTGTCTAAGGATAAGCCTTGCTTGGAATGTGGGTCTGTGAGGCACAACACTACTGCGTGCCTACACGTCGAAAAAGTACATAAAGGACAGAACCACGAAGAGGTAAGGTATGCGAAGGGACAATACTCAGCACAACATCAGAACCAGAACTGGAGCTACAATCACCAGCCCTAGCATCAGAATCCCCCTCCCTACAGAACACCTGGTCACCCCGATAGAGAAGGAAAGAGAGATGACCTGCAGACCATCCTTGAGGAGATGCGGAGGAATCATTCAGACACCAAGCACTCTATCAATTCCATCCACGCTCAGCTGCATGGTGTCAACTCTAGGCTTGGGGAAATTGATATATGGCTGAAATCAATGAAGACTCAAATTGGCCAGATGGCAGCATCCGTCCCCAAACAGCCAGGTACGCTCCCTGGATCTTTTGAGCCCAACCCTAAGGGCAAATCTGCGGGGCAAGTAGCTGCAATGAACCTAAGGAGTAGGCGACAGATGCAAACGCCCGAGCCGAACACAGAAGGAGAAGCTGCAGGAGACTTCTCGACATCGAGCAAGCCACTCGATATCGATGAGCTGCAACTCGACATCGACCAGCAGGAACTCGATGTCGACCAGAATTCTGCGCCCAAACCGAATTCGACTACTGTAGTCGATATCAACCAGCACCAACTCGATGTCGACCAACCTGTACTCGATGTCGACCAGTCTTCAGCACCTCCGCCGAAGAAAAAGCTGCCTTTCCCGACGAAATCTCCAAAGGATCTAGCAGAGAAAAAATTTCAGCGCTTCATAAAGATGCTTCAAAGGCTCAATGTCACAATACCCTTCACAGAAGCTCTTAATGAAATGCCATCCTATGTCAAGTTCCTAAAGGAGATTCTGAGCAAAAAGTGGCCAATGGCTGAGATCATAGAGGAGTGCAGCCAGATGGACGTTCTTGAGAAAAGGCCAGATCGAGGTAAGTTTGCTATAACCATTGGATTTGGTCAATATAGATTTAATGCATTATGTGATCTTGGAGCTAGTGTAAGTATAATGCCTTTATCAATATGGTCCAAGATTAGAGATAGTTACCCTAGAGCCTGTGGATTCTAAGCTTTATATGACGAACAACACGGTGGTCATCCCAATAGGCATGGTGGACAATGTGCCAGTACAAGTAGGTAAGTTCTTCGTCCCTACTGATTTCCTATTTATTGATATGACGGAGGACCCTGCTTGTCCAATTATTCTAGGAAGGCCCATCTTGGCGATGGTGGATGCCAACATAAGCGTAAGGAAGGGAGTGCTCACTTTCAACATTAGCGATGAGATAATTGAGTATTCTTTCAATCAAACTGAAAGGCATACATGTCCCATGGAAGAGGTAAAGTCCATATCAGCTGGTTACATTACTTGTGGGGAGCCTAAGTTAAGAAATATGACTCCCGAAGAGCTAGAAAAGAGGGATATGGAAGCCCAGGTGGAAGAGATCATGGCCATCTTGAACGAAGAAACTAAGAATCCTCTCAACATAGACCAAGGTACGTCGATTTGGACTAACTATTTTTCGGATGCTTTGCCAGGACTTATGTTTATCTACCCCAAAGAAACGATAAAGAGAGAGTTTACAAACCATCACTACTAATGTCCACATTATCGTCTTCTTTCAAGTTCCAATCCTCCTTGTCCTCGCTTGGGGAAAATGGCTGAAGAGGAACGCCTGGGTTCTCCGCAGATTTCTGCACACTTTGGTGGATCCCGGCCTTCATGCCAACATAGAAGCAGTCCCTGTACCTATCTTGAATGATGTCCTGCCCAGCATCTTCATTCAACCATTCCGGAACAGCGCTTCTCATAAAGTCCACGCCGTTCGGGGTTCTCAACCAGTCGTCCACAAGCTTAGTACGGTTGTGTGGAAAGTCCAACCAAGACAAGACAATATCACCATCCTTCCGGGACCGATATCACTCCAGCTCGATCGCACGACAGTTGGATTCAATAACCGCTTTGCTCCGCTCCTCATTCGCCACAATCAGTTGGGCTTCCAGCTCAGCTGCTCAGGCCTTAGCACTAGATTGCAGGGAAGACAGGGACTGCTGGGAAGACTCAAGTTGAGCTCGCATCATCTCCAAGTCCTCGGCCAGTTTGCTACCCCTCGCCTTCTCGGCAGCCAGGACTTCTTCTTTCTCCTCCAGCCGCGAGCGAAGGGTTTCAGCCTCCTTCCGTGGTGTCTCTGCCTCCAACAGCCTTTATCTCATCTGCTCCAACTTCTCCTCAAGGCTGCGAGCATGATTGCCCAAGCGGAAATACCGACCCCAACCGTTGTGAGTGAAAGCACGACCCTCACCACAAAAAACATAGAAGGGTCGAAGAAATCTCCAAAAGGAAAAACCAAGGCAAACAATTAGCGAAAGTCACAGGGCGCGGCTCACTTACCCAGTTGCACCAACGTTCTTGCTCCATCGTGAACTGTTCATCGGTCAGTTGGTCCAGGTATTGCAACTCTGCCTCCCCGAGCTCCAAGGGGAAGGCCAGCTGGTTGAGGATGTCAAAATCGAAGCCACGCATCCGATACGCGGGGCGGCCATTGACATCCACGTGGAAGACCAGCACGTCCTAGTCGACCCCTTCCCAGGTCTGGAAGCGACGTGACTTTTTCCTCTTTAGAGGAGTTTTTTAAGTCCCCGCTTCAGAGGGACAAATAGGCCGAGGCTCCACAGGAGCCGCCAGGGGAAGGGGTTGAACTTCCGCGATCGGAGAAGCTTCGATCTCGATGATAGGGGGCTCGGGCTCCACCGGGGCAATAGGGGAGGAACAGGCCACAATCGCCGTTTTTTCCTTCGCCACTTTTTTACCCATCGGCTTGGGAGCCGAGGTCTTGGGGCGCTTCAAGGCTCTCATCACGTCGGATGGAATTTTCCTCTTAGCCGAAGAAGAAGGAGCGGAGGACATCTTTGCGGCATCCACCATTGTCTTCAACTCCAGAGCTTCTAAAAAAACCACGAGAAGGACAACAGCATCGGTACAAAACAAACGACACGAGAAAAAGAAAAAACAAAAAATGCTCCCCAAAATTAACTACAACCTATGCGCATATGAGGGAGACTCAAGCCGGCCATTTCAAGCCGCAATGGAGACACCACATCTCTCCACGAAGGCTTCGTCCCAACCGCGAACCTCCGCTTGATCTCTTTCAAATCCCTCATAGCTTTCTTCTTCACACGAGTGTATAGACGCGGCTCGGTGTGGAAGTTCAAGATTTGACGAGAAGGATTCGGAACTAGGAACCACTTATGCCTCCACTCTAGTTTTCTGGAATTACGCTCCACTATCGACACACTAAGCTTGGCTTGATAGAGATTCTTGTGGGTACCTCCATGACCCAAAGTGAGCATGTTGCCAAGGAGTCCCAGGCTAGGTTGAACCCCGATCTCCAGACAGCGCATGACGAAAGAGTTTAAGAAAAGCCAACTATTTGGAACCAATTGAGCAGGACTTAAGCCTCATGCTTTTAGATAACGCTTGAAAAGGATAGGAAGAGGAAGTTGAAACCCTTGAACCAGGCTCTCTATGTAGACGACCAAGCACCCCGGATAAGCATCTAGGCTCCCTCTACCCTCCGCCGAGAGACACAACACCACTTCCACCGGCCAGGGAAAGACGCGGGCGATGACATTCAGATCATCCAGGGTCGTGAAAGTCCCTCCTCCGCGGTTCTGAGCGTTAGGCGGAGCGATGGGGATCACCCGCTGCGATAGAACAGCCAGGATCAGACCCGCCGTTGATGGCTGAAAGTATCTCCTAAACGGGCAGGTCGCCAGCACCCCCTCATCGTACAAGACCGGACGAAAGTCCCCCAGCGCGGACGAAGAGCGGCACTCAGTCGGAAGACTCTAGTATTGAGTCAGACCTCGACGACGAAGCACCGTCGCCCGACCGCGAAGACGCAGAGTCGGCAGGAGAAGGGGGTTCGTCGCGCCCGTGACCGGGGGAAGAGTAAAAGCAGGGATCCGCAGGGGTTTTCGGTTGACGAAAGGTGACTTCCTCAGAGACCTCTATACTACCCATCAGAAGTTTGCCCTCAGACCGCATTGTAGGAGGAGATGTAATCAAAGCTTGAACACTGCCGGAGCTGCATGGCGAAGTCGACATAGCGAAGAAGGCTAATAGATTGAGAGAAAGGGGCAAGATAGGAGGAAACCTAAGGACCAACAGAGAATAAAGAGGCGCCTGAAAGAAACCCGCGCCTAGACCGCGACCAATAAAGAGAAGAAAGAAAGAAAACTAAAAATAAGTCAAAAACTAGACGCGAAAAGTAAAAAAAGGAAGACTACATTACCTCAAGGATCTGAAGACGAGAGCTGTAAAAACAGAGATCGGTAAAAAATGAGGAGGAAAAGAACCCCTATTTATAGGCCCCTCACTCAACGACGTTTCACCTCCCACTTCGGCCCACGTGTCAAGAGCCCGACTCACATCAATCAGACAAATGGGCCTAGCGGGAACAGGCCCGAGAAAACCCAACTCGACCCAACAGGCCTCCCTTTTTCCATCATTTTGCCCTAAGGAGCGCCAAGGGAGAGGGAATCAGTAGGGAGATTTCGAACCACGGAAAAACCTTTCCGGTCTCCCCACGGCTCGAGGAGCTGTGATGATGCCCAAAATTAGTGTAAAAAGGAAAGGAAGGAAAAAAGGGTGAGAGGACTGGAGAAGCAGGCTCGGGAAGACACATCAATATACGATCTGCGGACGAAGGCGCGGATGGGATTCGGCCAGATGGCGCGCATGCCCACCACCCACGTGCCCTTCCTTTTAGAACACGTGGCAACTGTACATCAACAAGTGGCCAAGCGGAAGGAACTATCCCCTTAGGGGGATGACAAGGGTGCACACTATAAAAGGAAGAAGACAATCTAAGAAAAAGGCTTTTTTGGAGGAAATAAATTGGAACACTTCAATCTAGAGAGAGAGGGAACTAAGATTGTAATAACACTCTTCCTCGTGGCCACCCTTTCTGACATGCTTGGGACTCGATATTTGTCCGCAGACGATCTAGACAGACGAAACCAGAGAGGGATTTGTCCAGGACAGGTAGTAGGGTGCTAGTCGAGGAGTAAGAGAGATTCAAATTCTTATCCCTAATCTTTACCCCAATCGGTCGGGGTGCTTACTATTCCAAGAAGTCGTTTGATTAATCCACTACAAGATAAGTGATGCGAGCCGAGTTCAAAGGGTCGACGGCACTGGCTACGAGATCTTCGCGGATGTCGGGGATCTCGGGGTTCGGGTAAGACCGTCTACATCCCCGTTGGTCATCGCGACACAGGTTGAGACCTCCTCCCCCATTTAGGATAGATTGTAGTAGATAGATGGGGGGGTGGGGCTTCAGGTAAGACCGTTGACCAAATCACGCTATGAGGGGATACGTTGCTTCCCTCCCAATGTGAACGTGGGCGGGTAACACTTTTTCATTGTGGTTTCATCAAAATGCCACCATGAGCTAAATGGAGAAAGTCGGCCTAGCGACTATAAAGTCTAGAGCTTGTAAATAGATATTTAGTTTTTGGGATTTTTGCTTTTGTTTTTGGTTTTGGACATTATTTTCTATTGTGGTAATATCTCTTATACATTTTTCAGGTCCATGGAGGATAGAAGCACTCGAAGTCGACTAAGGGCCAGCAGCATTTGCACTGGATTTTGAAGCCCTGCACATCTGTCTAGTGAGTTTCTTTCTTTACCCTTATTTTTTATATAGTGAGGACACTGTAATGTTTAAGTATGGGGTGGGAGAAGGGCTTACTCTATGCATATTTGACCATATTTGACATTATGTGTGCATTTTTAAAGTTTATTTCTTGCATTGCTTATACATGGCTATTTTGGAATTCATTATTAATATCTATGTGCTCATATGCATGTTTTCCAAAGTTTATAAAAATGACCCCCATTGAAATTTTTTTATTAATGTCATGGAAGCTTTAATTGAACTCGACGATGCAAAATTGGATTCATTAGAAATATAGCATGAAATTGCCTAGTTAAGGGACGTCACAATGAAGTACATTATTTTCTTGAAAACCGTGAAAGGAGGTAAAATTTGATGTTTCTTTTTACATGCTGCATAATAAGAGGATGGAGGACTTTATATTTCAATATAATGCTCATTGTTATATTCCTAGCATTACCTATGCTTATGCATCACAAAAGCCATATTATGCCTTATTTCATATTTTGCTCCACATGATCTAAATATTTCCCATTCTTTACCTTATTTCCATCCGGGAATTATGTTGTGAATGAAAGCTACCTTATGGAGATTATTATATGGTGTTTGTGTTGTTGTTATTATCATATTTGGAGTTTGGCAGGAAATTGAAAAAATATTGAAAATTGAATGGGTGAAAGAAAATCCGATCAGCTCAGGAGATAAAGGTAGATCGACCCTGCTCGCTGAGATAATAGTTCGGCGAGATGGGACACACAGGTGAGGAGTCCAATGCACTAAGTATCCAGGGCCATTCATGACACCCATGTTTGCGACCCGCGAGAAGGCAGTGCTGAGGTTAGAGAGGTAAAAGCATAATATTGAAAAAAAAACCATTGAGCGATTGAGAGAAATGTGATGATTCTTATGAAGAAGGAATGTGGTATGAAAGTTTAGAAAAGTACTCCATTTCCCCGGATTATTAGCACCACATGGCCAAAAATTACCCACCTTTAGCCTTTTACCAATCTACTCCTTCATGAGCTTAAATTAAAGTCCTCTTGATTATTAATGCTTTGTCACGAATGAAATGGTTTGCATAACCCTCCTTTTGTGAGTAGATGCTGCTTTTTAATTGCACATGCATGGATTTGTGACAGAAGTACCTTTTCGAGGATGGTAATTGATTGCAGGGTTATATGAGAATGAATCTAAGATGTTGAGAGTTTTGATTTTAATTGAACTATTCTACCCCAAATACATTTCATGCATTTGGGGTAGAATAGTTCATAATCTATGTAGTTTATGCTTATTTGCCAAATTATGGAATCTACACCAGTTTCTGTTTAATTTTGCATAAATCGAAGCAATTTACAGCAATTCAGAGTAAGGAGGAAAAACTCGAGGTAAACTACAGAATTCCGAGGTCAAGGAGTAGCGGAACCAGGACAAATCGAGCAGGAAAGTAGGAAATCTAATCGACAACACACTGGTCGATATCGACCTAGGCATGTCGATATCGTGTACACAACTCGATTTTCACCCAGAGTTGGCCAGAATCAAGAAGGCTGAAGAGAAGAAGTTGATATCGAGGAACTCAACTCGATATCGAGTAACCACATGTCGAGCTGAAGACCAGGAATCGACCCAAGAAGCAGGACAAGGAAAAACGTAGGTCGATATCGACTACCGCAAGTCGATATCGAGTAACATCTTGTCGATTTTCACTTGTGGAGGCCAATATTGAGGAGCTGAGCTGAAGCTGAGGAAATGATGGTCGATATCGAGTGAGCCAACTCGATATCGAGTGGTGCCCAGTAGCCGATTCCGAGGGTATCCGAGTCTTGTTAAGGTTCTATCCCGAATCCAATGGAGATATCCGCAAGATCAAATTCTATCAAGATCTATCAAGTTGAAGGAGGATTTATCTACTATTAGATATAATTCCTTGTTGATTTATTTCTTTTATTCCATTATATAATCTTTAAGTAAGTAGATAGATAGATATAGATATAGATAGAATCTCCTTCCTTGAATAGCACGGATTGGAAGCCTATAAATAAAGCCTTAGGGGCTTAAATTCAAGCATTCAATTCCAGTTACAATTAGTTACATAGAGAGAGAGTAGAGAGAGAGCTTGTAGCCGAGAAGAGTTGGAGTTTGCAAGAGCGGATTAGGCTTGTTCGGTTGTAAGCTTTCTTTAGTTTTGTTTTAATGCAAAGTTATTTCCTTTTATTATTGATGTCTTTATTGATGATGAAGAGCGAGTAGTCACCCAACTTCTATGGCCGGGGTGAGCCCGACGGTAGCCATGTGAGGTGATGCAGTAAAGGTACAATCTTTTGATGTGAATTCATCTTCTATCCCTACAAGCATGATTCTTTTGCGAAAGTTGAAGGTGATCCTTGTTTGTGTTATTGAACCGAAAGTGATCTTAATACAACTTGGATTAATAATGTGAAAAAAGGTTAGTAACAATTAGGGTTTATGCGAAAGCCTCTATATTCCTATTTGTTAATAACGAGAGTTATTTGATGAAAAACATGATCTTTATGCCTTTATGTGTTATTTTACATGGTTATCGTTGTGGTGTTGAAACCCTGATCTTGGAAGTCTTTTATTTCATTGATTTATTTTACAAAGCTTCGAGTTTTCAGTTTCTGCAAGTCGGAACAGAGTATCTGCCAGTCAATATTTTTGGTCGAAATCGACCAAGATTTGGCCTTGAGTTTCTGTTTCTGTTTGCAGTCGATTTCGAGCACTGTTGGTCGATTTTGCAACTCGATATCGGTTAACGATGGTCGATATCGACCAAAGCTGCTGTCTTTGCTTTCTTTTCTACTTTTCTCTGTTATTTCTGTCTGTCTGGTTGATTGTCTGCTGAGATATAGAACTGAAAAGGTGGTCGCTGACACGCTTCCTCGTGGATCGATCCTGACTACCTTCTACTACAACGGCAGGAGTTCTTGTATTTATTTGCTGAGACAGGGAGTCAGTTTGCTTTATATTTTATTTATATTTCATACTTAACCATCCTCCTGCAACAACATCGCCTCTTTGATTTCTAAAACTGAATCACTCTTAGGAATCATTAGGGCTTGCATTACTTGGTTTCTGGTTTTTGCTCCGTTTACTTGTTTCTCTTTTGATATTGTAGGAACATGTCGAATGACAATAACCCCAATCCTTCCCCTACCCCACCCGCTGGCCTTTCTGCATCTGATATGCAGTACATCATTACCTCTACCGCCCAATCTGTTACCCTAGCTATGCGGCAAGAGTTGGCGGAGGCAGACAATCGTTGAGCCATTGCACGGGCGCAAGAACGTGCTGATTTCGCTGCCCAGTTCAACAAAACCAAACGACGTGTACTACCATTTCAGGAAGCGCTGACGGCTGATCATATGGAGCACACCTTTCACACCAAGTGTGTGGTTTAGACATCCACACTCTCTGTCATCGTAGATGAACGGAGCTCTTGTAACTTGATCAACGAAAAGGTGGTCGAGTACCTCCATCTAGCAACTGCACCTCCTCTGCAACACGATGGTTATAACGGTATCACGGATGTTTACTCGGACCCTCTTGTTACTAGACAATGCTTTGTTTCATTTCAAATGGGTAATTATTGTGATCAAGTGTTGTGTGATGTCGTTAAAATGGATTGTTGTCATATTCTTTTAGGCCAACCTTGGTTAAATGATCGGAAAATTCTTTATAATGGTCTCTTAAATACCTTTACTTTTATGTTTGTTGAGAAGAGATTCACCCTCCTACCCTTATCTCCTCAAGATGTTTTGAAGGAACAAGTACGACAGCGCCAATACAAAGCCGAGAAGGAGGCCGTTGCAAGACGTGAAGTGCATTGCGGCATAGACACCAATCAGGCTGCACCCGGGACCATACCATCCGGCACCCTTGATTCAGTCACGGCCGCCACCCAGGATGAGATCAAAATCATGGCCCCAGATTCAGCACACCGCGCCGATTTTGTTTCGCCGATTCCCGTTGACTCCAACCTTGGAATTGAGTCAACTCAGTCTTATTGTGAAGCTTACTCGACGAGCTTTCTAACGGTAAGCCACACGCAACAGTACTCTTCCGTTAAACACCAGAAACTGCTCTGCAAGTGGACTGCAGTGTTGCGGCAGATGATGTGGTTGCTTTTGACGACAACGATGAGGACGTTGGGGACACTTCTCTTGAGTTAGCTATTGTACCTCTTGAGAATGTTCCTCATGTTGAGAATTCTGGAGTTCATAGGGTTATTATGCCTTTTGATTTTGTTCCTTTTGATTGCTCGATGAGCTCTTTGACAGGTGTTGTTTTTGAGGTTCCTTTGCCTCAAATTCCGCTGGCACCATCTCAAGTTGATTGTCAAGGAAGTTATTTTTTGGTGGTTGCTCCTTCCCTACTGCTCTCCAATGATTCGATTCGAGGATGAATCGAAGATAAGAAGGGAAGAATGATGCGGATCAAGATGACCTTTTGTGGGTCCAACAATGATCTTGATCCAGGCGAGCTCTCAAGGCCGATTTGAGGGTCATTAATGGCAAAGAGTCTTGTCCTCAAGAGGAAGAAGAAGGTGCCACCATGGAAGAAGATTCAAGATGCATGTCGAGTGGGCCTTGGCCCATGCCGAGTGCTCTTGAGGCCCATGTCGAGTAGCTTGGATGTGTGGGCTGATTTCCCCTATGTTATTTAGATATATTTAATTTATTGAATGTAGAAATAAGGTGGAATTAATTATATCTTTTCTAGATGTAATTCTTTTCCACTAAGTATTTAAATTCTATTCTTTTAATCTATCTTTATCAAACTAAATTCTATCTTGCACGGTAGAATTGGTTCTTAGGTTTTCTATTTAAACATTATAGTTCTATTGAATCAAATCAGATTGAATAGAATTAAGGAACCCCTTTATGGAATAAAGGGTTCTTCAATTTCAATCCCAACCACTATCGTTACTTTTATGTTCTATCACCTTCGGCACTTCATCACCATCACCGTTCACCAACATCATCACCTTCAACCTCTTGCAATCGGCAAGATCCAAACACAACCTAAACCCAAATTCAAACTGTCGCAAGAAGGAGCTTGGCCCTTGGCGTCGCTCACGGCAGTCCTCGCCCCCAGCGAGCCTGTCGTCTTCGGCCCCTGCTCCTGCGCGCTCAGGCGCTCGTGTGTCTTGGCGTCTCGGACTCCTGCTCTCGTGATCAATTCTTCTTCGCTCCAGCAGCTTCGCTCACGGGACTCGGACTTCCGCTACCGCAAGCCCACACGCACCAGAACCTCGGAGCCTTCGCTCGCAGAGGCTCGCGCTCGCCTCCAACGCAAGCGCCCAGACTCCCCGGCGTTGTTGTAGGAGGAAATCGAGAATTGCAATAAAATATGAATAATAAAGTAAAGCAAACCAGTTTACCAAAAAAAAAAAGTAAAGCAAACCAGATTCCGTCCCTTGCAAATAATTACAAGACTCCCTCCCGATGTAGCAGTGGGAAGTCAGGATCGATCAACGAGGAAGCGTGTCAGCGGATCCTAGGCAGCAGAGGAATCTCACGGCAGAAGTCGACTACAGATGCTTGATCTCGACTAGGGTTTAGTCGACAGAAGACCGGACAAGTCGAAATAAAGCAGCAGCAGCTCTCGGGTTTTACTCGATATCGAGTAAATCTCCTCGATATCGAGGAAGGCTTTCGTCGATCTCGGGTTCCTTCAAACCAGAAGCTACAACGATCTTCGTCGATCGAATATCAGTACTCAATATCGACCAGATTTAGTCGATATCGAGGAAGAATAGAAAGTAACCGAAAAAAAATAAAAAACAATGCTTGTGAGATTCGAAATAAACTATGTATGAAAGACAACTTCCAAGATCGTGGTTTGCAACAACAATAACCAAGCATGCATAAGGCAGCAATAAAACAGATAATCATGTAAATCGCATCGAAGGACCAAGCTTTCGCCTTTTCCAACAATTAGACAACTCTTTCAAGAAACCCTAATTGTATCTACTGATTTTATGTTTACAATCCAAGTTGTTAGCGTGGACCTCCATTAGATGGGTAATAAACACATAACAAGTAGTAGATGCTCAAAACATGATAAAAGTCAGATCTTTACCTCAAACACGCATGACTATTATCGGGCTCGCCCCAACCTTAGAAGTAGGTGGACTACTCGCTCTTCATCGCATTTGCAGACATCATTGATTGAAAGGAAATAACTTGCATTAAACCAAACAGAGCTTCCAACCAAAGGAAGCCAATTCCGCTCTCGCTTCACAAACTCCTATTGGCCACTCACTCCCTCTCTCTACCTCTATGTAACTAATTGTGTCTTGAATTGAATGATTAGAAATCAGCCTCTAAGGCCTTATTTATAGGCTTCTAATCCTTGCTAATCAAGGAAAGAAATCTTTATCTATATCTAAAGATAAAACTTAAATAAAGGGAATATTTATCTTAAAAGGGAAATATATCTAAAAAGCTAAATATCTTCATGTGTGGAAAAATCCTCTCTCCACGGATGGATCTTGATATACTTGATAGAGCTCGGACTTCTTAGCTCTCAAGAAAGCCCAAACCGCGTCGGACAGCCCAACCGCATAACGCGACCCAGGCTGGTTTTACTCGATATCGAGTAAAAGTACTCGATATCGAGGACATGTGACGTCGACTTCGGCTGGCTGGCTTGCTCGAGCAACTTCTCCCAGACCTGGCTCGAATAGGTGCTGCTGGTCTTGTCGATATCGAGCAAAGTACTCCATATCGAGGAAATGCAGCCCGGCATGTCTAGGTCTTTGGCTTCTCGATCAGGTGCTCCTCCTCGACTCTAGGTATGACTTCAAGTTTTGTCGATATCGAGTAAAAGTACTCGATATCGAGTAAGGTTCTGGAGTCTGGTTGGCTTCGTCTTCTATTCCTCGATCTGGCTTGTCCTCGATCATGCTGTGCCCGGACTCTTTGGTCGATATCGAGGAAGTGTACTCGATATCGAGTAAGGCTTCAGCTTCCGTCTTTGCTTCTTGGTTTTGTCCCGGAACGGCTCAAAATTCGGCAATATTAAACCAAAACTTATGTAGACCTCTATTTCTCGCAAATAAGCATATATTACATAAATTCAACAAATTCCCATCCCGAAATTTGCAAAGTGTATAAAATAAGGAGCTGAAATGTGCATTTCAACATGGCTATTTTAGTGGACATCAGGCGTCATCCTCGACTTCGACGGCTGCTGCGCACACCCTGCGCCCTGAGGAGCCTGTCTTCGGTGCTCCCGTGTCCTGCGCTTCCGGCAAGCACGGTCCCTGAGACGTCCTTTGCTTCAGCGCAGTCCAGATCTTCCTCGCGCGCACCAATCCCTTGTTTCCCTTTGTTTTGATTTCTAATTCATTAGTTTAAATTGTTAATCTATTTCCATCACTGTTAGTTGCTTACTTTTCTTAATTTATAAAACATGTTGCTTTTAGTTAGTTATTTCTTTGTTTAGTTTAATTTTGTTACGTTGATTTCTCTCGCTTAAACTAGTAGGCTAATTAGTTTAATTCAATTGTTAATCAGGAGATATTGAAAGAGCATTGTAAGATCGGGCAAATATACGGTGTGGTTCTTGATCTTTAGCCCACAGGTGAAGGATCGGGTATCCCAAACATATCATCTTGAGTATAGACGTGGGTGATGAGGAACTTCTTGATTCTTTGTTATGCGTTAAGACTAGAAGGTTCTCGGCATTAGAGGTTGTCGGGAGTAGGCGGTTGAGTAGATTCTAGTGAGGTAAGGTTCTTGAGGTACGGGAGTGGCTTAGGAGGTGAACCCTTGTTTGTAATGTCGAGGATATAAGGATGAGAATGTCATATGTGAGATGGTCAGTAGGAGTTGGGTTCTTAGAGGTGGATGATTAGTTAGGGTGCTTAGCAATGCGGGGAAAGTGATCAATGTGGCAAGGGGATTCTAGATATCTCTTTGAGGGATGATAGGTAGATGGATTCTTGAGAGCTTGGGTAGGATAAGCGAGATTGGTAAAGTAACCCTAGATAGATCGTATTAGAGGTTTAGTTGAGGGCTTGAGTTTAAGTTAGTAAGGTAAGATTTGAGTACTAAGGCAACTTGAGATTTCTCCTTAAGGGTAATGATGAGACTAGTAGGAAACCCCCAGTAGCTGCCGCAGCATCTCACGAAGCCACCAACAGAAGCGGAGCCACCACCGGAGCAACCACATGAGCCACCGCAACCCCGGCGTCCTCCGCGTTCCCCTGTTTCCATTTCCGAGTTCGGTGAGTTCGATCTCTTGTTCGATCCAAAGTCTCATGAAATCACACTCCTTTAACCATCCTTTATTCGCCCTAGGCTGATCCCGATATTCCTCCCTCTCCGACGCAGTGCATCGAGCCTCCGATAAGCTCCAACGAAGATCCAAAGTCGCGAAAGCATCGGTAAGCTCCCAAGCCTTATTTCTCCTTCTCGTTCGGTGTCTTGTTTCCTTTCGATACTTAGACAAATTGCTGGTGAGTGAGAGCTGAGTGCGGGGAGTCAAGCGGGCTCGATAGCTCCAATGAGAGCTTCGTCGTAGTCGAGAACAGAGGCAAGCTGAACGACAGACGCGAGAGAAGTGCTGAGCGAGAGCAAGGTTGATCAGCGGGCGAGAGAGAGCAGAACAGCAGGCGAGGGTGCGATTGAGCCAACGAGCGCGAGCAGACCGCGGGAGTGCGAGCAGAGGTGGGTGAAGAGCGGAGCGATCGCGGGCCGAAAAGGTGGGCGCGAGTCTCCCTTAAATCCAGGAGGAAGAAGATGCTGACTCGATACTTGTGCCCTCCCTGCTAACATTGTATATATACATTTGTTATATAACAGGTTGGGGATTAATAATTGCGTGTTCGGTTTGGTTCGGTTCGGGTTTAACCATTTACTTATTTATTTAGTTAGTGGTCATGAAAATAAAAATATAACCATTTTTGAGGTTTAAGAGAACAAATATTATTTTGGGAGAATTATAAGGGTTGGTTTGTAATATAAAAATGGTTTGGATTTTGCGGGATTCGGAAATAATTTATAAAGGTGTTTAAAATATCATGCAATACTATCTAGGATTTAAAATATATTATTGGGACTTAGAGATTTATAAAGAATTTGGAAAGAATTTCAAATTGGAAAGTAACCTAATAAATAAATTTATTAAGGAATTTAGCAAGTATTTTCAATTGTCCGAGTTCTGAACTGTTTAATTCGAATTTGAAACGGATTAGAAACTAACTTGGGGATAACACTTACTCGTTGACTAACTAGCATGATAATATGAGCGTTTGACTTACGGCATTATATGTGTGACTAATAGCATGACTTGTGATGATTTATTATAAGAGGTTAAATATTGGTTACCGATGATGATGATATAGATATCCTTATAGAAAGTATGAGTATGAATAGTAATATGAGAATTTGGTAAGTATGATATGGATGTTATTTTAAGCTGATGAGTTGGCAAGTTATGATGAATGATATGAGATAAGAGATGGTTGATCGTGATGAACTGAAAGTATTGTTGATCCGAGCTTGTTAATTATCTGCTTGTATGAATGTGTGACATATGTGTTCAGAGTGACTAGAGACGTATACTCAGTGTATTCTCATTATGTACTTCAGTGATACTCTGTGATCGTGACTACTGTGTGCTGGATTCTTTTTTTGTTGATCTGCTAGCCAGGTAAGCCCTCCGGGGCTTACTTAGTAACCAGTACCTCCTACCTGATGTGTCATATAGTATGTAGGTGTTGCATATGCAAAAAAGCATGTCATGTAATATCATGCTTAGGAATTTCACTTACGTATGAGCATCCTTATTCTGTTTGCGTTTGAATACAGAACGGCCGTTATCTGTGGGTCCTAGAGTCCTTGCTAGGGTCATAAAGCAGCCCAGCTTCATCGGGTTTTGTCCTCCTCGAGTCATTTATATATAACACGTGATACGAGAAGGGCATGAGATATGATATGATGATGAGATTTGATATGTTATAGCATCGAACTGGCCAGTCTCCCCCCTATATGGAAGGGACGTGTTGGTAGAAGAGGGATATACCACTTAATATTCTTTGTTAAGGCCTTACTTAAAATTCTGCGTATATGAATTAGGAGCATGATAGTGTGGTTAATATTTCAGTACTGCATGAAGGCATCCTTTATTCAAGGTATATGCATATTATATATCCTCAGAGCAGTCAGAGGACCCGCGGGTGGACTCTTGGCCTGACTTTGTGGTATATTTTCAGGTACCCGTTTCACTGCTTGATTTCGTGCTATTGTGACGGGGTCCATTCATATGTCGGAGAGTGAGTGTTGAACCCTGACTTCACCGAATTTATAATTTTGGGATTTCTCCTTACGTATACTTTGTTTTGACTCGACACTGCCGCGTCACTGGTTGTATCATTTTCAGAACTTATGTCCTTTGCACGATAAGGGGTTTTACGCATTGTAGACTTAGGACAGGTACATGGGTTTACACCAGGGTCTCCAACAAGCCTTCCGGATTTGGGTGTGAAACCCCGCTTTAAACTACAATCCTTCGGTTTCAAACCTTCAATCTGCACTTGGAGCGTAAGATCCTAACGAAGGGTTTTATCCCTCAAAACATAACTCAAGAATCATAATCCCGGGTCCTTACAAAGGTGGTATCAGAGCTTAGGTTTTGGAATCCGAGTACGATAGGTTTCAGTGTTTTTGAAAATCGCCCAACAGTTTCAAATGGTTTTGTAAAATGTTTTCAAAAGGGCAAAATGACTTTAAACGGACTTAAACCTAAATGAATAAAGGGGAAACAAACTCGTGGGTAGAGACCCAAGTGGCAGACATCCCTTATTGATGTAAGGGAACGGTAGGCAAAATACTAGCTTTCTTTTACATATGGGTTTTGAAGAGTCCAAGGAGCCCGAGGGTTGGAGTAGCATGGGCTAGGAGGCCGTGAGGTATTTTCCCCTCCGGTCAGTCGTTCCTTGAAGGACGGCATAGATCGTCTCTGCAATTGTATGCATTTTTATCTAATTGGGCTTGAGGGCGATCTTCCTTGAAGGGAGTGCTCACTTTCAACATCAGCGATGAGGTAATTGAGTACTCTCTGAAAGGGATACAGGTCCCATGAAAGAGGTCAAATCCATATGAGCCTGGTATATCACATGCGGGGAGCCAAAGGTAAGAAATACGACCCCCGATGAGCTAGAGAACCGAGATATGGAAGCCCAAGTGGAGGAAATCACGGCGATTCTGAACGACGATACAGAAGATCTACTCGACATCGACCAAGGTAAGTCGATATCGACTAATTTTTATTCAGAATCGTTGCCAGGTCTTAAGTATGGGGTCGATGTCTACCAGAAGTACTCGACGTCGAGTACTCTAGTTGACGTCGACCAGATCCAGAGCCCTCAATCGACTGCAACTTCATCGAGCAACACACCCAGAGCAGAAGAGTACTCGACGTCGAGTACACTACTCGACGTCGACCAGTCCCCTTCACACTCGACTTCTCTAACTTCGACGAGCAGTCCACCAGGAGCAATACCGTACTTGACGTCGAGTAGTTCTACTCGAAGTCGATTAGACCAGGTGGCCCCGAACGTTAAAAAACCCCTTTTATCACAGTTCGATTTAGCTTTTTATCACAGTTTTAGACCGTGATAAAATATTCCGCGATAATAGATCAATCGGTACAGGACCGTGATAAATTATACCTTTTATCACGGTTGATAACCGTGATAAAAGCCTTAGAAAACTGAGATAAAAAGATTGCCCGTACCCACATCAAGGATTTTATCACGGTTTTTACCCGTGATAAAAACCATTAATAACCGTGATAATACATTATTATCTCGGTTATTAAAGAACCGGGATAAAAACCATTTTTAAATTAAAAAAAATAAATCGCTCCACTTTTCTGTATTTCATTCAAAAATGAAATTCAGTTTATCTTCAAATAATCAACATTTTTTTACCATACATAAAACAAATTCCATTGTTCAACACGAAAATAACATTTGCTTCTTTCATTCATCAACCAAACGATAGATATACATACTGAAAATACAAATTCCATTGTACAGCATGACTAACAGTCATATTTCTTACACTAAAGTCTAAAAAGTATTTCTAGAGTTTCCAAGTCTCACATCATAAATATATGATTGGCAAACAAGTGCTCCATATCATGTGATTCGTCAAAACCTACAAAAGTAAACAGTTGCAAATTTTTTCCCTTTTGGTGTACCTAAATCCTGCATAATGAATGGCACCACAACTGAACTCTGTTTGTTGTTCTCATATAGGAAGTGTCGTCTTTTCATCATTGCATCAGCATCCCTTGTAAAGTCGAACTCATACCAAATCTAGAATACCCCAATTCGAGATAAAATGCTTGCAAGAGAAGATATGTGTAAATATATCCATCCACATGAAGATTTATCAAGTCCAAGAGGGATTTATCAACATTAGTGTAGTTTCCTTATAAGATTTATTTCTTTCATCAATTAAATTTTATCTTATCTTTGTAGATAGAAAGTTTTAGATATAGATTTAGTTTTTGTTTCCTAGATTACCTAGATGGAACACTATAAATAAAGCTTTAGGGGCTGAGTTTGATTCATTTAATTTTATGCACAACATATAGAGAGAGTTAGGAGAGAGAGAGAGAGAGAGAGAGAGAGAGAGAGAGAGAGGTATCTTCATTGGAGAAAGCGAGAGCGGGATTTGGCTTCGTTCGGTTGTAAGTTTTATTTGAGTTTATTAATGCAATCTAGTTCCTTTTTGTTATTGATGTGTTTCTTGATAATGAAGAGCGAGTAGTCACCCAGCGTCTACGGTCGGGGTGAGTCCAACTGTAGCCATTAAGGGCCTTCCTAGAATGATTGGACAAGCAGGGTCCTCTGCCATATCAATAACTAAGAAATTAGTAGGGACAAAGAACTTACCTACTTGTACTGGTACATTGTCTACGATGCCTGTTGGGATGACCACCGTGTTGTTCGCCATGTATAACTTTGCATCCACAGGCTCTAGAGCACCTATCTTGTTCTTGGACCAGATTGATAAAGGCATTATACTCACACCGGCTCCCAAGTCACACAAAGCATTAAATTTATATTTACTAAATCCAATGGTTATAGCAAACTTACCTGGATCTTGCCTTTTCTCTAGTACGTCCATCTGGTTGCACTCCTCTGCGATCTCAGCCATTGACCGCTTTTTGCTCAGAATCTCCTTGAGGAACTTTACATAGGATGGTATCTCATTAAGAGCTTCTATGAAGGGTATTGTGACATTGAGCCTTTGAAGCATCTTTATGAAACGCTGGAACTTCTTCTCTGCTGGATCCTTTGGAGATTTTTTTATGAAAGGCTGCTTCTTTTTCGTCGGAGGTGCGGAAGGGTGGTCGACATCGACGAGGGTTTCCTCGACGTCGAGTACAGTGGTCAACTTCGGAGCAGGCTTTTCATTCAAGTCGACGTCGAGTTCATGTTGGTCGATGTCGAGCAGATTGTGGTCGACGTCGAGTGGTTTGGTCGACGTCGAGGAGTCTTCTGCAGCATCTCTTTCTTTGTTGGGCTCGGGCGTTTGCATCTATCGCCCACTCCTTAGGTTCATGGTAGCCACCTGTCGTGTAGATTTACCCTTAGGGTTAGGTTCAGAGGTTCCAGGGAGCGTACGTGATTGTTTGGGGACGGATGTAGCTAGTTGACCAATCTAGGTGTCAATTGATTTCCGCCATATATTGATTTCCCCAAGCCTAGAGTTGACACCATGCATCTGAGTGTAGATGGAATTGATAGATTGCTTGGTGTCTGAATGATTCCTCCGCATCTCCTCCAGAATGGTCTGCAGGTCATCTTTCTTACCTTCTCTGTCAGGGTGACCAGGAGCTCTGTAGGGAGGGGGATTCTGATGCTGGGGCTGGCGATAGTAGCTCTAGTTCTAGTTCTGATATGGTCCTGAGTAGTGCCCCCTGCATACCTTACCTCTTCGTGGGTTTCCACTTGATGTACTTGATCGACGTGTGGGCACGCAGTGGTGTTGTGCCTCACATACCCACATTCCAAACAAGGCTGATTTTTAGATAGGAATGTAACTTGGTTGGTAAGATGGCGTACCTGGTCATTCTGGAATTGCTCCCCCACGTCTGGATCAACCTCTTTTGGTGGCGTATACAATGACACAGATGGGGCATGCCTTTCATACCTTTCGTCAGAAGAGGCCGCAGAATTCTCATATGTGTTTTCACAGTTGGCCATCGTCTCAAACACCTCCCAAGCACGGTGTGGATTGTACTAGAGATATACATAGGCGGTGTAGTTGTTGATCCTATCCTTAGTAGGCGCATCCAGGAAATTGAAGATGATCTCTTGGATGACGTAGGGTGGTTGTCCATGCGTAAGACAGGATTTCAGAAGCCTCTTGTAGCGCTCCCAAACTTGTGTGAGCGTTTCCCCTGGCTTCTGCCTGATAGTCGTGATCTGTTGTCTGAGAGCAGCTGTCTTTGCAAGAGGAAAGAACTTGTTGAGGAACAGGTCCTATAGATCATTCCAAGTGCGAATTGATTGTGCTGGTAATCCTTCAAGCCACTGTTGTGCTATTCCTGCAAGGGACCAACGAAAAGCCTTTAGTTTTAAATATTTCGAATTAGCACCATCTGCCGTAGCTTCACATAAGTCTATAAAAGTAGTGACATGCTCTACAGAGCATTCATTGATTCTTCCCCTAAATTGACTCCTCCTAATTTCAGTAATAACACAAGGACGAATTTCAAAATTAATAGCGGGAAGAACGATCGGCGATTCTGGAACTTCCAAAGTAGGATGCAGATACTCCTTTGTGTTGGCTGGGATATGCCCCATCTGCTCCTCAAGTTGCCTCATCGCGTTAACCTTGCGATCTACCCTTGCCTCGCACCGCTGCTGGTTTTGTGTATATTCCGCCTCTCGTCGGGCATGTTTTGCTTCTTTGGTGGTAAATTCCTCTATCCGTAGGCGGAGTTGCTCAAGCTCCTGTGCTGGTGTGAGAGGGACCTCATTCCCATTTTTGGATGTCGACATGAGTCTTCTCCTAAGCCTTTGCTAAAGATGGAAAAATCGCTCAGGCTCGAGAATTGGGTCTATGGGTGTGTGATCAGTTCTTCGCATTCACCTGGAAAAAAAAGAGCAAAAAGAAACAAGTAAAAAGAAACTAAAAAGTAAAAACAAATATAAAGAAGAAAAATAAATAAAAAGGGCGCGATTGATTGCTTCCGCGGCAACAACGCCAATTTTATTGTTGTAGGAGGATGGTCAAGTATGAAATAAATATAAATATGAAATCAAACTAGCTCCCTGTCTCAGCAAATAAATACAAGACTTCCTCTGGTTGTAGAGAAGACAGTCAGGATCGATCCACGAGGAAGCATGTCAGCGCCCGCCTTTTCAGTTCCACAACTCAGTAGATTTCGACTAGAAGAATCCTCGACTTCGAGTAGGGCACTCGACTTCGACCACTCTGTCGACTAAAATAGAAGGCAAAAAGCAATAAAAAATGAAAACTACAGCAGAAAAGATGTCGATCTCGACCAACCAACTCGACGTCGACAAAGCTCCTCAACGTCGACAAAAACAGCTCGATCTCGAGTAACACAAAAACCAAAGTTCGCAACTTTTCGCAAGACATAACACGAAATTGATGAAATAAAATCAATAAACTAAAGACTTCTAAGATCAGTGTTTCAACACCACAATGATAACCATGTAAAATAACACATAAAGGCATAAAAGATCATGCTTTTCATCAAATAACTTTCGTTATTAATAAATAGGAAGATAGAGGCTTTCTCCTAAACCCTAATTGTCACTAACCCTTTTTCACATATTCATTCAAGTTGCATTAAGATCACTTTCGCTTCAATAACACAAACAAGGTTTAGGGATAGAAGACGAATTCGCGTCAAAAGATTGTACCTTTAGAGCATCATCTTACATGGCTACCATCGGGCTCACCCCGACCCTACAACCGATCGAAGCCAAACCGTCTCTCAACTTCTCCAACCTCTCTCAGCCTCCACCTTCTCTCTCTACTCGCTATCTCTTTATTTGTGTAATTGGAACTAGAATTGAATTATTAAAACTCAGCCCCTAAGGCCTTATTTATAGTATTCATTCCTTAGCTATTCTATGAAAGAAATATCTATCTATATCTAAACTTTCTATCTAATAACATTAAGTTTAAATTTGGAAATAAAATAATTATATCTAAATGGAAACTATATCTAAAGTGAATAGATCTTCATTCTCTTGATAGAACTTGATGTCACTTGATAGAATATCTCGAATCTCGGCTTGCAAGTAACTCCTCTCACTCGGACTTCTCCTCAATCTCAGACTCGGACTCGACTGGAATGTTCCTCGATGTCGACCAAGTTTCCTCGACGTCGAGTAGGAATTTTCTCCCGTGGTTGCACTCGAGCTCGGGGATCTTCTGGGCTCGTCGACTTTACTCGACATCGACTAGGTTTGGTCGACGTCGACCAAGTGTGGCTCTTCGAGTGGCTTCTGCTCGTCTTTCTGGATTTTGACTGGCTTACTCGATATCAACCAATCTTAAACGATATTGACCAGACTTGTCGAGTTGATATCTTTCCTCGTCCTTAGCTTCATTTGTCCTGGTTCCGCTGCTCCTTGACCTTGGACTTTCTGTGGTTGACTTCGAGCTTTCCGTCCTCTCTCTTAATTGCTGTAAAATGCCTTGATTTCTACGAAATTAAACAGAAACTAGTGTAGACACCATAATTTGGCAAATAAGTGTAAACTACATAGATTCTGTACTAATCTAACCCAAATGTATGAAATGCATGCAGAAATTGATATAAAATTAAGTATAAAACATGCCAAATTAGGCTCACAGCAGAGATCGTCGGAATCGAGTGTTTTATAAGCTGCAAAAGTGGTCGATCTCGAGGAGTGCTCAATATCGAGTACTGTTGAAGTATCAGGGTGATCCTTCTTCGACCACAAGCTCTTTTGCTCATCATGGGTGGTCGACGTCGAGTAGTTTACTCGACGTCGAGTACTTCTGCAACTTTTCGTACCTTTAAGTTTCATTAGACAGATAATATCCACGATAGAAAAACCCAAAAAAAAGTGTTTCAAAACAAAAACCAAAAGAAAAAGTGTCCCAGAATCCAAAAACTAAAAGTTGTTTACAAGCTCTAGACTTTATAGTCGCTAGGCCGACTTCTTCCTTTTAAGCTCAAGGTGGCACTACAACGCCCATGTGGCTTGGGTGTCGAACAAGTCTCCATTTTTATCCATCAGTTGTAATCCTCCGGAATGGATTTTTTTTGCAGCGTGAAAGGTTGCAGCTTTTTGTGATTGAATTTATTAGGCAACCGAAGAACGATTTTTAGTCGTGTAAACCATATCAAAATAAAACTCAAACCAACAAACTAGTATAGCAACTAAGTAAGACGTCGATCCCACAGAGAATCAAGTATTTCTCAGCAATGTGTATTTACGAATTAGTAGAAGGAGGGGGTTTGATTGATTGAAATAAGAAAGAAAACAAAATAAACTATAAACAAATTGATGCTAAGTAATTTAGAGAAGATCGCTCTACCTACAACTATCCACTTTATTTGGTCAAGTTGATATTGTAACTTTATCTTGTCCTTTTAGTGTTCCTATTGATGTCCTTATCCCCACCTAATATAGTGACTAGTCCAACCAGTCATAGAAACCCTTATCTCATGAGCAGTCCCTAAAGAAGGATTTAATCCAATCGATAGCTTTAAGTTCAGAGATTAAACAAGGTATTTGTAGTCCCTAAAGAGGGATTTAACAACACATCCAACTTCCTACTCATTCAATTAGTTCAACTAGCCCTAAAGGAACAAGTTTGCTACTCAAGTTAAGGTTCACAAGCAAGAATATATAAAACCCTAGCAATTGAATAAATTATACCAAGTTGATCGGGCAAGATAGAATAAAATAATCAACAATCAAGCACAAAGAAGTTGAAACATTCAAATATAGGAAATAAGGAAAAAGATTCACAAAACTCACTACATAATCCAAACAAAGCTTCAAATTGCAAGTAGAACAAAGAGAGTTTAGTCGCCCATGGCAAACATTGCTCTCAATCTCCAACTAAAATCATCTTGAATCCTAATCTAATTAATGAATGAAAACCTAGGGCTAAACCCTCTCTAATCTCCTCAATTTCGTCCTCTCTCGGCCAAAAGACAAGTAGATAGATAAACAGGGTCTGGATAGATAAAACGTCGGCTTACCTTTATTGTCCGTACCTCGGCTTACCTTTGTTGAATATACATTCGATACCTCAGGATCTACTCGATATCGAGTAATAGTACTCGACGTCGAGTGCTGCAGTGCGTCTAGTGGCTTGCTTGTCAAGGGAGGAGGAGTCGAGTGCCCCTGGATTTGGTCAACATCGAGTACATTACTCGAACTCGAGTACTTCTCTGGGTCGGGTAGGTTGGTCGACGAAGGTGTGCTCGATGGAGGTTGCTGATTCTAGTCGACGTCGAGTACTTTTGGTCGACATTGACCCCATACTTGAACCCTGGCAAAGTTTCTGAATAAAAAGTAGTGGACGTCGACTTACCTTGGTCGATGTCGAGTACATCATCGGTTTCCTCGTTCAGAATTGTCATTATTTCCTTCACCTGGGCTTCCATAGCCATATTCTCTAGTTCAATGGGAGTCATATTTCTTACCGTAGGCTCCCCGCAAGTGATGTACCTAGCTGATATTGATTTGATCTCTTCAATAGGACCTGTATGCCTTTCAGTTTTATTAAAAGAATAATCAATTACCTCATCGTGGATGTTAAAAGTGAGTACTCCCTTCCTTACGCTTACGTGGGCATCTACCGTCGCTAAGAAAGGTCTCCCTAGAATAATTGGACAAGAAGGGTCCTCTGCCATATCGATAACTAAAAAATCGGCAGAGACAAAGAACTTACCTACGTGTACCGGCACATTGTCCACCATACATGTTGGGATGACTACAGTGTTGTTTGCCATGTAGAGTCGGGCATCCACGGGTTCTAAAGCACCTATCTTGACTTTGGACCAGATTGATAAAGGAACGATACTAACACTTGGTCCTAAGTCGCATAATGCCTTAAACTTGTATTGACCAAATCCAATAGTTATAGAGAACTTACCTGGATCTGGCCTTTTCTCTGGTAGGTCCATTTTGCTGCACTCATCTGCAATCTCAGTCATCAATTTCTTTTTGCTTAGGATCTCCTTGAGGAACATTACACATGACGATATTTCATGAAGAGCTTCTTTGAAGGGGATGGTGACATTGAGCCTCTAAAGCATATTCACGAACCGCTGAAACTTCTTCCTTGCTGGGTCCTTCAAAGATTTTGTTGGGAAAGGCAGCGTTTTCGTTTTCGGAGGCGCAGAAGTGTGGTCAACACTGTTAGAAGGGTGGTTGACATCGACTGCAGGCTGGTCGACGTAGAGTACAGTAGTCAACTTCTGGGCAGGCCCCTTGTTCAACTCGATATCGACCCCAAGGTCCTCGACATTGAACATATTCTAGTCGACGTCGAGTGGACTAGTCGATGTCGAGTACTTCTTTGCATCTTTCTGCTTTGTGTTTTGCTCGGGCGTTTGCATATGTCGCCCACTCCTCAGGTTCATGGAAGCTATCTGTGCTGTAGATTTATTCTTAGGATTAGGTTTAGAGGATCCCAGAAGCTTACTTGATTGTTTGGGGATTGATTGAGCTAATTGACCCATTTGGGTCTCCAGAGTTTTCCTCCATATATCAATCTTCCCAAGCCTAGAGTTGATGTCGTGCAGTTGAGTGTGGATTGAATAGATTGATTGCTTGTTCTCTGTATGATCCCACTGTATCTCCTCAAGAATAGTATGCATGTCATCTTTCTTACCTTCCCTGTTCGGGTGACAAAATGCTATGTAGGGCAGTGGGTTTCTTTGGTACTGGGGCTGGCGATAATAGCTCCAGTTCTGTTGCTGATATACTCCTGAGTAGTTCCCCCCCGGATAACGCGCCTCTTCGTGGGTTTCAGCTACTAGTATTTGGACGGCATGTGGGCACATAGTTGTGTTGTGCCTCACAGACCCACATTCCAAACAAGGTTTATCTTTAGAAACGAATTTAACTTGCTTGGTGAGACGACGTACCGGATCATTATGGAACTGGTCTCTGACGTCCGAATCAATTTCTTTAGGTGGCACATATAGAGACATATATGGGGCATGTCTTTCATGCCTTTCGGCTAAGGTCGCAAAAGTAACATAAGTGTTGTCATAGTTTTCCAACATCTCAAAGGTTTTCCAAGCACGTCGTAGGGTGTACTCGAGATAGCTATAGACGGTGTAGTTGTTGATCCTATCCTTAGGTGGTGCGTCCATGCAGTTGAAAATGATCTCCAGGATGACATAGGGTGGATGTCCGTCCATAGGACATGATTTCAACAGCCTTTTGTAACCTCCCAGATCTTGGCAGTCGTGATTTATTGTCTGAGCGCAACCGTTTTGCCAAGAGGAAAGAACTTGTTAAGAAACAGGTCCATTAGTTCGTCCCACGTGCGAATTGATTGTGGAGGCAAACCGTCTAGCCACTGTGAAGCTAATCCTGCAAGGGACCAACAAAAAGCCTTTGGTTTAAGATATTCTAGATTAGCATCTTCTGCAATAGCTTCACACAAATCTAGAAAAATAGTAACATGCTATAAAGAACACTCATTGGGTTTCCCCTGAAATTGATTCCTCCTAATTTTAGTAATAAAAGAAGGACGAATTTCATAATTAACGCACGGGAGAACGATTGGTAATTCTGGAAATTCCAGAGTAGGGTGCATATACTCCTTTGTGTTTGCAGGGACGTGCTGAATATGTTCCTCAAGCTCTCACCTAAAATTGACCTCGCGATCCATCTTTGCTTCCCACCTTTGTTGATTCTGTTGATATTCTGCCTCTCATTGGGCATACTCTACGTCTTTGGTGGTGAATTCCTCAATCTGTAGGCAGAGTTGCTCAAGGTCATGTGCTGGTGTTTGCTGGACCTCATTCTCATTGGTTGTCGACATTAGCCTCCTCCTAAGCCTTTGCTGAAGGTCGAAAAAGCGTTCAGGTTCGAGAATAGGATCGATAGATGTGCGATCAGTTCATCGCATGCACCTGAAAAACAAAAATAAAAAGAAAAGAGTGAAAACGAACTAAAAAGGGCTCGATTTATATCTTCCATGGCAATGGCGCCAAAATTTGTTAGGAGGAAAATCAAGTATGAAATAAATATCAAATATAAATTACAAAATCGACTCCCTGAACCACGGAAATAAAATTAAAAGACTCAATGTCGACTACCTCAGTTGAGTTATCCTGCAAAAACAACGTCAAAAATGGAAGGCACGTTAATTCTGTCTTGAAGAGCTATTGCTACGTTCATGGCCATAAAACAGAAGAGGTTTGATGTAGGCATGTAAACGTGGCTAAAAGTCTGAATTGCATTGTAAAAAACATTGAAAACCTCAACAGTATCTCATGCCTGAGTCCATACATCCGCATAGATGTTTGACCCTTCGATGTTATGTGTTGCAAAACCGGAAAGAAGTTCCTTATAAGCGATGAAATCATAAATCATTTTGTAAGTCGAGTTCCACCGAGTGCAAACGTCCTTGGGGGACTGTTTTGGGCGAGTTTAGTGAGCGCGGCAATAAGCGCTCCATTGATGGCGAAGCTCTTTGCTTCGCCGAAGTGCCCGCAAAACAAATCAAATTGGTTCAACAACAGAATATAAATATGTTAAACCATCTTGGACACATAAGTATAAAATACGAGGGACACAACAGATGTGGATAAACTTACCGCCTATCCCGGGCTAACAGTTTTGGATTAATTTCGGAATAGATGCGGTGTTGGCAGAAGCGTTATCAAAAGCGATACTGAAAACTCTTTTAGTCAATCTATATTCTTGTAAAACGGTCAAAAGGACATGTGCTATCTTTCGTACCATGTGTGCATCGTCGAAAACTCAAAAAGCTAAAACACGTTTGTGCAATTGAAAACGTTGATCAACCCTCTGACAAGTAACACCCATGTATGAGTGATGCTACCAATAGTCGGTTCAAATGTCACTACAAATCGATACTTGTAAATCGTGGTTTTTGTAAAAATATTCGATTAATTCATTTTTACGAGTGTTATACCGTCTAAGTATTTTCATCTTAACCATGTTTCAACTACTACCTGGACATGCAAGTTGAATATTTTGTGTCATAAACTCATTTAAACATAAACATTGTGAAAAAATATAAGCTAAACCTTCGGTAACTATCAGTTCCGCGTAGTTAACATGACAACTACAATAATCATAAGAACATAAACCAGTGGGTTGACATGTATGAGTGATGCGTACCCGGTTATTTGAGTTTGTCCTTTGGCGAGGCCGAGCTTTTCGGGATGCTTCGTCCGGATATGGCGACCGTAGTTCCCATATCCGTCGACCTTCGGGTGCATGTAGATCATCCCGCAGAAGTTACACTTGGCCTAGCAACTGGTTTCCTCCCATGTCGGATCCCTAGTGATGTCATCGTTGTCGCCCATGAGCTTGACTCTTTTTTCCTACAAAGGTTTGTCTTCGGAGCTCAACATCAACTTTCATTTGTGAAAACTGTTTGGCGACATCTTAGTATTTTGGCTCGTTCTAAATGTATAAAATTCGGATTAAAGCCGATGATCACTTGTTGGAAAGATATTTTAAGTGGATACAAGTTTATTGAAAGATACAATCGTCAATTCAGCTTAGAAGATGGCCGAAATCTGGGACCTTTGCAGCAGTTTGAAATTCTGGCAACTCATCGGAAATGCAATAAATAAAGACAGAATGCATTAAATAAAGTTGGATTAAATGACGGCGCTTTAGGCATTTGCGACCTTCTATCTCTTTGATGGAAACCAAGATCATTCGTTTTCCCCCATTATGGTTACCCATCTCTGTGTCATAAATCTCGGAAACCCTTTCTTATTATTCGTCATTAGTTTATCAATTTATTTTAATTTCTTTTGACACAAGTGGAATTTTGAGAAAAGTTAAGCATTTTAGCTTCCATTGATTTGGGTCAAAAATCTCGTTCTTAGGGGAGAGGTTGGGAACAAAACCTTAGGTGAGAGGTTGAAGGAGATTCCTTAGTGATAGATGACGGAATCAAAGGGTCAGAAACATTCAGAGTGCCAGGCCGTGAGTGTTGGAGACACCTCGGAGTGCGAGGTCGTGAGATATCTTGTGTCACATATCCCTCAACCCCTACCCCTACTTTACCACCATTCTAAGGCCTTCACCAACCCCATCATTGTTAGGAGGAAAATCAAGTATGAAATAAATATCAAATATAACTTCCAAAATCGACTCCCTGAACCACGCAAATAAAATTACAAGACTTCCTACCTTTGTAGTGGAAAGGAATCAGGATCATATCCACGAGGAAGCGTGTCAGCGCTCGCCTAATTAGTTCCAGAATCCTCTTGTTTTGACCAGCAGAAGTCCTCGACGTCGAGTAGAATTACTCGATGTCGACTACCTCATTCGAATTATCCTGCTAAACAGACCAACAGAAAGCGAAACAAGCAATGTCGAGTAGAAAGGGTCTCGGCATCGACCATAGTCCTCGAAGTCGACCAGTCAGTAGTCGAGATCGAGTAGTGTGCAGTGTGCAAACATGAATAAAAAACAAAACAAAAACAGAAATAAACACAGAATCGGTGGGATGTAATTCAATAAGATAAAAGCATCCAGAATCGGGGTATCAACGCCACAACGATAACCATATAAGAATCATGCTAAAGGTATAAAAGATCATGTCATTCATCAAATAACTGTCGACATTAACAAATAGGAATATAGAGGCTTTCACATAAACCCTAATTGTTACTAACCCTTTTCACAGAATTAATCCAAGTTTGCATTAAGATCACTTTCGCTTAAATAACACAAATAAAGATCACCTTCAATTGTCGCTGAAGAATCATGCTCATAGGGATAGAAGACGAAATCGCACAAGAAGTTGTACCTTTGTCGCATTACCTTACATGGCGACCGTCGGGCTCACCCCGACCCCAGAAGTTGAGTGACTACTCTCTCTTCATCCTAGAAACACACATCAATAATAAAAGGAAACTAAATTTCATTGAATCAAAACAAAGCTTACAACCGATCGAAGCCGAATCCGCTCTCACAAACAAACACCTCTCGGCCAAGCTCTCTCTCTCTCTAACTCGCTATTGTGTTATGTGTAAATTGGAATAGAATCTGAATCCATAAGAACCAACCCCTAGGGCTTTATTTATAGTATTCAATCCTCGCTATCCATGGAAAGAATAATATATCTATATCTAAAACTATCTATCTAAAGCTTAATGATTAAACATGGAAATAAAACAAATAAATCTCTTAAGGGAAATATCAAATTGTGGATAAATCTTCCTTGAACTTGATATATCTTCACATGTCTTGATAGAATTTCATGTGACATAGCTTGCAAGTAACCACCATCACTCGGATTCCACTCGATTTCGACTAGGATTGGCCTCTCGATGGATACTGGATATCGAGTAAGGTACTCGACGTCGAGGACTTTTGTTCTCCTTGACTGACTTGCTGCTCATCTCGTGCTCGATCTCGTGTGACGAAGCCGAAGTCGACCAAAGTACTCGACATCGACCACTTCTGGTCGACGTCAACTAGTGTTGTCGAGTGCTCTCTTCCTTGTTCTTTGCTCGATGTGTTCTGGTTCAGCTGCTACTCTACCTCTAGTTTGGTGTAGTCGTCTTCAAGCTCATCCATAGTTTTTCTTCCTTCTCCGAATTGCTATGAAATGCTTCGATTGAAGCTATATTAAATAGAAACTAGTATAGAGTCCACAATTTTTCAAATAAACATAAACTACATAAATTCTGCATAATTCTAAGCCAATGATATGAAATACATGCAGAAATTGATATAAAAGTTAATGTAGAACATGTCAATTTAGGCTCACAACAATCATCACCTTCACATCACCCCCAAAATGTCACTCCAAAACAACCTATCATTCCCTCTCAAACGAGGCCCATTCGTAATCGTCTCGGCATAGGTGACGTCTCGGGAAAATGTTGTTTTATGGTTTGTCTGATTTTTGATTGACTAGATCTTCCCCAATATGCAACTAAAGCTTCAAGATCTACAAAACTAGTACTTGCACGCCCCAGAAGCCTAGCCAATCGATGGAAAGTCGGGATTCTTTGTCAACTGATCTGCAGCTCCATAAACTACCAAAAACTTCATTAGTTCTTGGAACTATTGTCGCCGGTCCTTTTGATCGAGCCCGGGCTCGAGCAAGTCAAGTGGTATCAGAGCAACAAAAAGGGTTCCTCAAGCTTTCCGATCAAATTGTTCAAGAAAACGAGTTACAAGCCTTTGTCCGAAGAGTACATCCGATGGACTATTCGAGCCAATGATGATGGGTATCTTCATTGGAGTGACATGGATGGTGCTTCATATGAGGTAGTTAATGAAGAGTTGTAGAGGAGATGTTGAAAAAGAAGGGCCGGAGAGGATGAGTCTCGACGTAAGAAGAAGTTTGAACAACTGATTATGCATATTTCATATAGACATTATAGGTGTTTCTTATTGCAATTAGGTAGTGGTTTTACTATTGTTCGAGTCTAGTTCCGTATATTGCTTGTGAAGTATTCGAGTTCGGCATCTACGCATTTTTAGTGTTTATTCTGCAGAATTATATTCCGAACATGGATGGACTTTGGGAAAATCTTAAGAAGCATTTTTTGGATCATATGGAAGCTAAGGAGGAGCTATAGAGGAGCAAGGAAGCACGACATTGGAATTTATTGAAGACAATTGAGGAATGTCAGACACTACATAGGCGGCGCCCGCCGCCAATTGCACGGCGCCTGTCGTGGGCCTGTTTTCCGGATACGCGGTTTTGGATCCCAAAACATTATTTCCTATTAGTTTATTCTATTTTTTATTAGGGTTTTGCTGACTTTTTTAAGGCATTATTAAGTTATTTTCAGTTCTATTGAGAGAGAGAGAGAGAGAGAGAGAGGAGGGGGATTATTGTGAGACTATGAACACAATTAGAGAGAGAGAGAGAGAGAGAATTGGTCTATGAGTTGCTAAACTCATAGTTTCGTCTGTGTTTCGATGACATGGTTGTTTGGATTATGAGGATTTGATTGTATTGGATTATTCATATTCTTAGTTTTCATCTTGTGCTTAATTATTATATTTGCGTTCCTCTCTATGTCAGATCAACATGTTAGAAATTGCATCTTAGCTATGAATTCGTTGTTGTTTTCTCGATTACAAACAAAGGTATTGATGATAATGATGTCTCTTTGTCTTTGTAGTGGATGATTTCAATTGATCTATGTTGAGGATATTCGATTAGGGCTGAGTTCGATATGCGCCTATTTGTATTAATTGTGTTGAGTTAATGTGTTAATTGGTCTTGATTACTTGAGTCCTTAATTCTATTCTTCAGTGATATTGAATAAGATGAGTGAATCTCTACGGATCTCTCAACTTTAGTCAAGTAGAGTCATTGAATAGAAAATTGCTTCTCCCTGTGGGGTTCGACACCGGACTTCATCGCTATACTAGTAGTTATTTGGTTTATCAAGTGATTGATTGCCTAATCTATTGATTTGTGTTTAAGTTTGGATATTATTACTACTTTGGTAAAGGGCGAAAGTGCCAAAGACGTTCGTCCCGCACCAACCACCTTAGCAAGATATCCGTAAGCTCGCGGAAGATTCAATGCAACAAGTAAAGGAAATTCGAACACTCGTCAACTCATTGGGGTCGCTTCTATCGAAGCCCACAACAACCCCACCTCCCTCTTCAAAGACGGCATTCTCTACGGCCATGGGTGAGACACTTGAGATTATATATAGAAGGAAAGTCCAAGGATGTTCCTATTGATATTGCGAAGGTAAACCCCGAGCTTAAGAAAGAGGAGGAAATCATCCAAGTTCCCAAGGTTGCGCTTTCCATGAAAGGCAAACAAATGTCAATCGACTTGCCTAGCTTTTTTAATTCTCTGTCGAGTAAGTGGTTGGATGTGACCTCTTTCATTCCATTTTTGCTCTGATGCCACTTGATTTGCTCGAGCCCGAGCAAAAGCACCGGCGACGAGAGTTCCAAGAAGTCGAGAAGTTGTTGGTAGTTTCTGGAGCTACAGATCAATTGACAAAGAATGCTGATTTCTTGTCGATTGGCTTGGGTTCTGGGGGGCGTGCGAGTACTAGTTTTGTAGATCTTGAAGTAGCGGTCGTGAATTGGGTCAGATCTCGTTAATCGAAAACTAGACGAAGCGGGAAACAACATTTTCCCGAGACGTCGTCTGTGTAGAGACGATTCTGAATGGGGTTCGTTTGAGAGGGGCTATGGGGCTGTTTTGGAGTATTGTTTTGGGGGTGATTTGAGGGTGATGATGGGGTTGTGGAAGGCCTTAGAATGGTCGTAAAGTAGGGGGTGGGCGTTGAGGGATATGTAATGCAAGATCGCTCTCGGCCTCGCATTCCGAGCACTCTCCAATACTCGTTCTTCCACACTCTCGGCCTCGCACTCCGAGTGTTTCTGACCCTTTGATTCCGTCGTCTCTCACTAAGGAATCTCCTTCAGCCTGTCACAGAATGTTTTGTTCCCTACCTCTCAGCTAAAAATGAGATTCTTGTCCCGAATCACTGGAAGCTAAAAGGCTTAACTTATTTCAAAATTCAACTTGTCTCAAAAGAAGTTATTACATCCTTTTAAATAGAAAAATATTGACTCTGTGAAAAATATAAGAAATTAAAATAAATTGATAAATTAATGACGGATAATACGAAAGGGTTTCCGAGATTTATGATGGAGAGATGGACAACTATAATGGGGGAAAACGAATGGTCTTGGTTGCCATCAAAGATATGGAAGGTCGAAAATCCATAAAGCCCTGTCATTTAATCCAACTTTATTGAATGCATTCCATCTTTATTTATTGCATTTCCGATGAGCTGCCAGAATTTTGGACTACTGCGAAGATCCCAGATTTCGATCATCTTCCAAGCTGAATTGACGATTGCATCTTTCAATAAAGTTGTAGCCACTTAAAATATCCATCCAACAAGTGCTCATTGGCTTCAATCATAATTTTATACATCTAGAACGAGCCAAAATACCAAGATGTCATCAAATAGTTTTCAGAAATGAAAGTTGATGTTCAGCTCCGAAGACAAACATTGGTAGGAAAAAAGAGTCAAGCTCATGGGAGACTACAATCACACCACCTAGGGCCCTTCGTGAACCAATACTTGAACGTAGCGGCTCGCATTTGGGTCGAAGTAGGAGCCGCATCCGGGTCGCACTCGGCCAGAGTTCCCTGACTCCCTTCCTCTACAAACCCAGACTCTTGGATCAGGATCATTGGAGTTCCTGCTTGAGGAGTCCTTCGGGCTCAGCCTCCTCCTCCTCCATAATCTCGTCGATGTGGTCGGCTAAAAGAGCGTCATCTCGACTTGGTGCCACCGTCGGGTTTGGGCCGCATCCGCCTCCAATGCTTGGGGTCGATGAAGGAGCTCCGCTAAACTCTTGCGACATCGGATAATGTGGTTGAAGATGTTCGACATTATGAATTTAAGAGAGATTAGGGAGAGATTAGGAAAATGGGATTCCAAGAGAGAATATCTAGCAATTAGGGAGCGATTAGGGAGTGATTAGAGAGATGAAGATGAGATTAGAGGAGATGAGTGGGGTGTGGGTTTGAAATAGGAGGGAAATGGGGTATTTATAGGGTGGGATCGATCAAATCGGACGGGCTTTGACCGTTTGGCAACGTTCGACCCGACAGGTCGACCGTTGCCAACTAGTCGTTTGGCCTTTTTTTTTGGTGATGTCTGGCTTGTTGGCTCTCTACCTATGTTGGAAATAAATTTATTTCTAAATTTTGTAATTTTTTTATTGAGTTTGTAATTTTTTTGACATTTTAAAATGGCCATTTTGCATGAATATACCAAAAAAATTTGAACTTTGCAAAAATGACATTGTCATAGCACAAATTGCAAAGTGTTAGTGGAAGGTTAGTTTTGCAAATAAAAAAGTTACCTATTCAACCCTTACCCGGTTAAAAGAAGGAAGAATGGCTTCAGGGCTCCTTCCCACCAAATTTGAAAGGGGGCAAATGAGATGGTGACAAGTGGCTCAACTTAAATTTTAATTGTTTTAAATTAAATTTCATCCATTTTTATTTGTTAAAATTAAAAAATAAATTTATTTTTGAACTTAATTTAATTTTATCTATCTATAGACACCCACTTTGTATATGTTTATGAAAAAAAATATTTCGAAGTAAAGTTTGGTCTATATCGCATCTTGATCTCAATTTGGAGTATGCCATGGATAACCATTTGGATGGCAAATACAACAATTCAGCTGGCACAGAAATTCACACAACTGGCAAGATAAACCAGAAAACCTGGGCAGAACCGACAATCGTTGCTCCGGAGATGAAAGGTAAAGCTCCCGACGTGGAAACGATTAAACAATTAAGACCTAAACCAAAAACTACAAAGTACTAAATTTCCTAACCAATACAGTACATAACAAGTTAAGTACAAAACAACATAATGGGTAGAACCGACAATCATTGTACCGGAGATGAAAGGTAAAGCTCCCGACATGGACATGGAGGATGGGGCAATGCTCATAGAGGAGAGCATGTCGTTTGGGTCCGTCAGGAGCAAGATAATGGAGACAAGCAAGTACCCGTCTTGGGGAGAGTTCCTTCACTGGAAGCGTCGGAGGACATAAGCAAGCGTGGCGTGGCAAGGTGAAGAAATTGATGTCTAGTTGGGTAACTCTTCTATTGCGTAGTCGAATGTAGTATTTTGTTAGTATGCTTGTAACTCAATGACACATTGGGGTTTTGGTGGTTTTGAATGTACATAACTGACCGTTTAGTTTATCGACGATGCAAAAGACAAATGTATGCGATTTTTTGTTTACTAACCAGTATATGATTTTCCCTAGCCAATAAAATCAAAGTCTATGCCAATAAGATAATAACCCCAGACATATCTTATCTATCTCATAAACTTCTCATCCTAAGTATATCGACCATTAAACTCAAATGAAATGCGTCATAACGCAGAATTCACAATAACCATCCATAACACATATAAACAAGTGACCACAAGACCACAACATACCTTATCAGTAATCAAACACAAGTCATCCAAAAGGTGGAAACGATTAAACAATTAAAACCTAAGTAAGTGTGGAATGGTAAGGTCATCATATGTCGCTCGTCGTACGGACACCTTTTCTTTTCAGTCGGCGAAGGATGGTTTTTGTTATTTTGCATGAACTCAAGGTAAAGTATGTGGTTGTCTATTTTGTTTACCTAAGATGCAAAACCCGAATATTTGCGATGTAAATTACTAGCCAGTAAATACTATTATCTAGCCAGTCACAACGATGTCTTAGCCAATGTAGAAGTAACCCCTGCCGGATCTCATCTTAGCCAATATAAGACTAATCCTTGTCGGATCTTGTCAATCTCAGAATCTTCACAACAGCAGGATAGACAATATTAAGCACAAACTATAGAAGTTATAACACCATTCAAAACAACCAACCATAAAACCATCCATACATAAATCCAGAACACAAGGGTCTAGTCATCAAAAGGGAGGAAACGTTTTAGACCTAAAACAAACACAACGAAGTACTAAAGCTAATGTCGGCTGCTTTCCTTCAACATCTTCCAGTCTGCAGCAACGAGGGCTTGGTTCATGTGATCCAGGAGGCCCATCTTCGAGAAGTGGCTAGACCTCCCTCTAATCTGTCATACATGTGTTCAGATAATACCCATTTTAGCAATAATCCTTGCCAATATATACATATGTCTAGCCAATCAAAATAATACGTCTGCCAAAACATATAACATTACACAAATGACACAACTACACAACTACGAAGCAGTTAAGGTTACCAATAGAAGATAAATATGAAGACTGAAATACTACCACGACACCATGTAATTAATCGTAATTATTATCCAAGCAAAGGCAATAAGGAAGCCCTACATAGATAATGCTGAAATCATCCACATTAAGTCAACAAAACTTACCTTATTACTAACAAAAAGCATCTCATCTTTGTGATCATTTTTCCAAGAAGTCACTTGAGCACCATACAAGTAAACCTTCAAAAAGGACAAAAAGATCAGAACAAGGAATGCCACCAAAGTCCAAGGAAAAAATCGGATTATTATAAAAGATAAACTAAGCATGTTGATAGTCTTATGATCACATTTTCCCAAATGAGCCCCTGAACAAATCTCAATACATCAGCCGTGTTTCCATGTGCAGCCTACTGAACAAATCTCAATGCATCACACTTTAATACTGTATGATTTAAAAATTTTCAAACTAGCATCATAACTTTGTAACATCACATGAATATCAGTTTGTGAGGGGAAGGAAGATACAAAGCAAGATAATCTTCCCACGCTCCTTTGAGATGTTGGATATGTTATTACATAATTTAGCAAGCTTTTTGGGAATTTTGTGATTTGCGAGTGCTAAAGTTAAACCTTTGGGATCAATTTATGTCACATTCAGCTGCTCCTATTAACATTTATCTTGATTTCTTATATTGTTCGGTACACTCATGGACTAAATGACATGTAAAACATTACTAATGATCCAAAATTGTAATTTAGACCAAGTCACTTCTACTAATAACAGGATCATGTGTTAGTATAATTCAAAAACATAGTTAAATATCCACGACAAACAAAATGTAACAATATAGCACCAACGTTCTCTATTTACACCCCATTAATTAGTTAGCATTTCATCGAGCACCTTGCGTGCGTAATAAGTTTCACATTCCTAGCCTAAAATTGCAAGCTTTTATGAGCTATGACCAACCCAAATCAAACTGAAATTGCGAGCCTATGTAGTCTACAAACAATCCAAATTCGAAAATATGCAAATTTTAAATTGAAAGAAGGGGTGAAAGCAACCCAATTCAAACTAAAATTGTAAACTATTATAAGATTTAAACAACCCGAATCGAAAAGATGAATTAGTAGGTGGTGCTTACTGATTAGGGATTAAGGACCTTACCAACACCTCCCCGAAATCCTCGATAATATCAAGGTTCGGATTGGCGCCATCACCAGCGGGATTAAGGACCTTCTCATCGGGATCCATTTGTTGTGGTTCCAGCAGAGGAATTAGGGTTCTTGTACACGAGAACCGGAAATAGAATTTCGTGAAAGATCGACATTGTTTCGAAATCCTCAAGCCAACAACAGATGAAGACGGAACAAATTGAAAAAGGAGAGCAACGGAGCGATGAAGAAGAGGAGAGCACAAAGGAGAGAGAAGATCCATGGCTTGTGGCTCTTCCCCATCTTCGATCTGGAGATTGGAGATTCCGAGGATGAAAATGAAGATGGCGATGGAGACTGGGGGAACATCAATTCGCTTCTTCAGTCTTTGCTTCTCTACAATGAAACGGTCTGGCAGGAGGGGTTTGCCGGAGGTGGCTAGTGGAGGGCTGGGAACGGCCGGAGAGAAGAAGGAGGTGGGGGCGGCGAGGGTTTGGTTCAACAGGTGACCTGTGAAAAGAGGTCAACATGACCGGTTATTTTTGCCAAATTTTGGGCTTAATTGCTACTTTTGCAAATTTTGAAGAGGATTGTCATTTTTGCAAAGAGCCCAACAAAGTGGTATATTGGATACTATTCTCTCTTTTAAAATTTATATCTAATGTTTATTCGAATTTTTCAGAATTTTTTTTCGTTTGTTCGATTTGTTTTTCAAAATTGTTAGTTTATTACTAAACAAAATAATCTTATGAAACACAATTACATCAAACACAAGTTTTATTATAAACCGATCTACGATTACAACCCGAACCAGATTCATTGTCTCGGTGGGGATCGATCTTTGGATTTTAAACTTGACGATCATCACATTCACAAGACACAAGTTCACAATTCACATCACATTAAAACAGAAAATTACTAGACTACTCACTATTTAGACAACTAGAGGACTAGACTAGTTACCACGAGCCCGATGCGCCACCGGTCTTAATCTTATCGGGGTGCTTCTTCGTGATATGAATCTTCAAATTTTCATAGCCCAGGTTGTTTGTGAGCTTGTACTCATGACCGCTATGACGAAAAACCACATCGAACTTCCCGGGGGTTTGCCCTTGCTCGAACTTCTCGAAATGGTCCCGAAACAACGTCGTATCAAGATTCTCACCGGATCCAGATTTGTGGGACATGATAACGAGCTTACGAAAATTAAATGAAAGGTCATGGATGGGATGTGTGAATTGTGTAATGAAGGAGACCGGTATTTATAGAAGCTATAGCCCCGAGCTTAGTCCTACTAGCCGTTGCAAAGACTATTTTTTTTAAAAATAATTGGCTTTGCAGGTGGAAATTTCAAAATAGGCCGACTCGACGGGTCGACCCGTCAGGTCAGCGGGTTTAAAAACCCCCGAGTACTATAGCGTCGACCCGAGTACTAACCCAGACCCTTCGGATCGTTGACCTGTCCGAGACACCGGATCACGGATCGACTCGTAACCCGCGGCCAGACATACCAAAGACTACCCCAATATATATTCCTCACCTCTTTCTCCTCCTCCTACACAAAGCAAGAAAAGTCAGCAACTCCTCCCTCTTTCGTCCTACATATTCATCTTCCTTAAACGTTTACATATGATCCATCACCATCGCCTTCAAGCATCAATATCATCAATAATACCTCCTCCTAATATTCACCACACAATCTCCAACCCTCAAAACCCCACGTTTTCCCCACTTTGTCACATACACACTCCCAAAAACTCTATAACACCCAGTACGTAAAAGTTAAAAACCAAGTTCATACATTCCCATCCATACTGTACTCTTATTTTAATTTCATAAAATGCACGTTTTTTTACATGTTTTGCCTAAATTAAATTTCTTTTTTTTAAGAGCATGAATTTTATTTAGTTTTAAATAAAGTATACACTAAAAGTTATCAATTAAATTAATTAGGGATGACAAAGGGTACGAAAATTACCATACCAACCACGTACCAACCACAAACCGACCATGGTGGCAACCATCTTGGCGGTAACAACGTCCATGAAGGTGGTACGGTAATGATAATTAAATCTAAATACCATTGTTACCAAGTGTGTGTGTGTATTATATATATATATATATATATATATATATATATATATATATATATACAATTTTTTTATTTATTTAATGTTTTATTGTTTACCTTAAATTTTAACTTTTTAATTTATATTTTGTGTTGTGATTTTGACCTAAATTGGTCATTTCTATTTTTTCTACTAGAAAGTGTAGGAACATTTTGAATGTTTGAAGACTTTGAATTTGCAGGAATATTTTGAATGTTTGAACAATTGAACTTCGTTTGTTTCAAAACTTTGAACTTGGTTGGTTTGAATTGGTTTGTACTTTAGGTTGTGAACTTGATTTATTTGAACTTTTAATAGGTGGTAACTATATTATTTTTGGTAAACATATTTTTCCGTTCGACAATTTTGATGACTACCGGAAGGTAGCCAAGGAGTTTCAAAATACTATAAATAGAATTACAGCGTGGTAGCTATGGTAATATACCGATGGTAACCACAAGTCGTGGTTACCACATATGCGTTAACCACGATTTGTGATTGGTACGTGGTATGAAAATTTGCGTACCACCAGTTTGTGGTTGGTACGTGGTAATCGCCATTTTTTGGTGGTTACCGTACCATGCCAACCCTATAATTAATATTAAGTTTGATTATGACATTGAATGATATTTAAATGGTGTTGTTATGTACATCGCAAATTCCCCATCAAAAGTGCACGTAGGAATTAACGTGCAGGCATTTCCAATTGATTAGCTGTTAGCACGCTAAAACATTTAATTAACTCACTTTAACTCTGCACGTCGGAATTGACGTGCATGATTTGGGGTGTATTTAGTCTCCACGTATTTAAATTAAAACATTTTATTGTGCCATTGAATGATATTATTTGCCTTTCTTTTTTTTAAGAGCATGCATTTTATATATTTTTAAATAAAGTATACACTAAAAGTAATTAATATATATTAAGTTTGATTATGCCATTGAATGATATTTAATTTAAAACATTTTATTGTGATGAAAAAAAGGAGGAAAGTTAATTTGAAAAGTATAGCGACGGAAACAAAATGTGAGGTGGACTACAGTCTACAAGGATCGGATATATATGGTGAGGATCCGAGTAGAAATTTATTAATTGAGCAAGGAATGAATGAGGTCCTGAACCACAGGCTTACTGCGGACTTGGTCAAAATCGTACATCAAGGGAACAATTCGTGCCAAATTGAGACATCCTTTGTTGAAAGTAAGACTAGTATAAGGCGACGAATGGGGATACGGGTGAGGAAGCTGCAGGCTCAGCTGGTTCATGTACTTCCATTCATCTGAGACCCTCTCGAGTATGTGATCCTCCGTCGCCTCCACGCTCACTCCTTTGTGTTCCTTCATGTAGCACTCTATATATGAGCCGTCGTGGCCAACCTTGTTAACAACTTGATCCTTTGCTTTGCCAAGATCATTCCAGAGACGCAAAATGGCAGCCACAGAAGAAATGATACTTGTGTAGATGTGGTTGTGGTTTAGGGAGGCACCTTGACCCAATAGAAACATCATATGAAGTAAAACCACATGCACTCCGCTGGTAATGGTCCCCATCTCCATGTACTCGTTTGTTGTTGGCAGGTACCCTGACCTATACCATTTCGATTCCACCAGATACGCATCCAACAATTCTGCCCACTGTTTTAATTATCATCCCACATTTTAATTAAACGTACGTACGTACACCAATCTTTATTTATTTATTAAATTGTTGATTAATTAAATGGTACGTTACCGCTCTTCTAAGTTGGTGTTCGGGGTTGAATCCATGTTTCACCCTAACTGCACGGCTGATATCAGAGGTTGTTTCAAACAAAGCTTTCAAGCATCTTTTCATGTAGTCTGGCAGCTTCTCCGCGGTTGCTAAATCCCATCTGATCCATCCATCCATCCATCATATCATATCATATCATATCATATCATATTTGGGCAAAAACAAAACACGTCCATCTATGTTTAAGATCCATATATAATAATTAATGTATATATAGCATACCTTTTTACCGATTCCGTGAAAACACACAAATCGTTTGGGTGTCCGTAGATGTCAAAGATGTCATCAATGATGTAGATTAGTGAAACTGGCTTGCTCAACTCTATCCTTTCCTTTGCCAAGGATGGATCCGGCAAAGTTCCGACTGACCATATGTGCCATTCAAGCGGTTCGTCTCTTGCTTCCTTCAGCTCCTCCGTTAATCCTAGCTCTTTCCACCATCTATATATATATATATATATATATATATATATATTATAATAATCAATAATATATTCATGTTAACAACTAAACCAACGCGCCTAGCTAGCTAGCTAGCTTACTTGGAAATGTTAAGGATTTCGTCCTTGTATGTTTTCCGAGCCTTGTCGAACTCCATCACCGCTAGATCTGCCATCCTCTTTCTCCATCCTTTGGCATGCTGACACTCCCGGATGAGATCGTTGGATTTAAATCTGGGAAAGGTAAGGTGTTGCGGCTGCTTTAGTGTGTTGTGTACAAGTCTGGCGCTAGTTTCCTCAAGACCCTTGATGGAATCACAAAGAAGTTCCTCCGTGTAGGCTTTGGCTTCATCAAGCATCTTTTCTGCTTCTGTGCTCATCTGGGAAGCCTCGAACAAACTCAATAGCCCACCTATGTCTACATTTCCTAGAGTTTCCCGGTCCAGTTTCCCTCCTTCACCTATGTAATCTCCAAATGTGTCTGTTGATCCATCCATGAATTTAATTAAATTAGTGTACGTACGTACGTACACAAATTAAGATTATGATATACACAATGAATCATCATATATATAAAGCATATTTATATATGGCGTTTAATTGGGTCACGCACCAGTAGAGCTAATGTCATAGCCTTGGTCTCTGAGGAGTCGAAAGCGGAGTGAAGCATGTTGAAGGTCAAAACTACGATATTCCAAAGAGTGGCGATGAAGAGCTTCGCTAATCTCATTACGGAAGAGATGGTCGATGCCTATCCGTTGGAGGATGTCAATGATTTGCAGTTCCTCGACTGGATTTGTTTCAATTCCCCTCAGTTTTTGGGATACCTTCATAATACTTTCTTCATATTCCAACTATATATATGTATTACACAAAACCAAACAAATCAATAGTGCGCAAATGAAACGATCAGGAGAATAAGAGATCGATATATAAAATTTACGAGTAGCTTTAGATATACATGTACGTTGGTTACGTACGTACCCTTTGAGAAAAAGTGGAGGTGAGGGTGTGACTCATCCGAAGTGGGTTCAAAAGTTCAGGATGAGGTCGCATAACTTGTAGACCAACTCCGGCAAAATCCTGAAAGTTGGTATTGAAGATAAAGGGATGACGGTGGATGGGTTGCGATGTTGTCTGCCGACAGACCTTCAAAGAGGCGGGGATGAGGGTTTTGTATCGAACAGCCATTGGTGTGAACGTACTTGAAATAATGGAAGAATACAGAAGGCTCAGATTCATCAATTAATCAATCGAATTTGAAAATGAAAACCACCTATGAATATATATTTATAAATAAACAGAGATAGGATGTGTAGCATCAGTGGCCCAGCCCGTAATACATGTGGAGGAGATTTAGGCTAAAAATTAAGTAATAATGTAATGAGTTTTGCTAAACTTTAAATAAATTTAATTATGAAGGGTTATGTAAAAAAAATTCAAAGATTTATCTATATTATTAGAAGTGAATAAAATTTATAATTACTTAAAAAAATTCAAGGAAACCCCTAATTTTTTTTTATTAGGAAATAATTCGAGAGTCAGGCATACCTGACAACTCGAGAGGCCGACGAAGTCGGCAGACGGTGAGACCGTCTATACATATATAAAAAGGTGCAACAACTACAAAGTGGGAGGCGTAATCCCGGACGAGCAAGCGAGCCACACCCGTACACGCTGGAGACAACGTAGACTAAAATCCGGTGCCAAGCATCCCCAGACGGCGACACCGTTGGCCAGCGGTAAATCAGGAGCCAGTCCTGTGGGCAGTGAAGACGATCCTCCAAGGAATAGCCTGACGTGGAGTCGCCTCGATACACACCACAAAGACCCCAGCCAACCACACCGGTTGTCAGAGCTCCAGCACGGAAGAGGAACGCCAAGCAACAGGGATCATAACCCAGAATCACCCATGAAGATGCGCACCATTATTCCCATTCACACGAACGAGAATTTATTTAAACCCTAACGAGATTTTCAAACCCTTACGAGATTTATGCCCTTTTGGGAAGGTTCCAACCCTTTAGGGTAATTTTTTTTTATTTCTTTTATTTTTTTTTTCCCACCTCAAACCTTGGGGCCCCAAGGACCCAAAGCTTGGGTCCGAAGGACCCGAAGCTTGGGCCCCAAGGACCCGAAGCTTGGGCCCCAAGGACCAAGGAGGAGCGGGATAGTTCCAGCCATGGCAGCCCAGGCGAACGGCGGTGACGACGGCCATTGCAGAACGACGGGAGCCGAGGAGGCGCCGGTGGACTCGAGACCTAGACGGACATATCTCGTCACGGTGAGGCGGCGGCGGATTGAAGGGTTTGGCAAGGGGAAAAGATCCGAAACGAAATCCAAACCACCAAAGATAGATGGTGGTGGAGAGGAGCCGAGGTTTAGGCCGGACGGCAAGGGTGGTGGTGGTGGTGGACGGCGAGGATGGTGGTGGTGGTGAAAACGGGAGTGAAAGACGGATGAAATCAACACCTATGGATGAAGGTCGAGGTGGTGGGGATGGTGTTTGGATTTGGGGATTTGGTGTTGGTGGTGTTTGGATTAGAGGATAGGTGATGAAGGCGGTGGTGGGTGGGTGGTGATGGTGGTGTTTGGATTTGGGGGTTAGGGTTTTTAGAGAGAGAGGCTCTCTTATATCATTTACTTTCAACTCATGTGGGTTCAAGGAAACCCCTAATGAATGACTAAAATAGAATTCAAAAAATACTAATTGAAAATAATTATTCTCAATTTAAAAAGATATTTGAACTTATATATAAAAATATATTTAAAAATAAGTGAAGAAAATATAAAAAGTGGGAATTGAAACTTGGACTCTAATAAAGAAGAAAAAATTTCTCATCTATACTTTACCAACCAGGCGAGGTAAACTTTATGATCCATTGTCACTTCTAAATTAATTTAGACCTTTTTATTTTTTATTTTTTTATAGTTAACCTTTCATATTTTTTTTTCCGAGATTGGGGTGGGCTCGCGCTCATATGAGCCTATCCCTAAATCCGCCAGTTAACATGTGAACATGATGTCGTTTGTTGAGTTCTATTATATAACATGCCAAACATGCTTGGTTTTGATTTCGTGGTGTACATTAAATACTTACATATTTTACTATTGTAGGTATAGTTTTGACAATGAAGTTTATGTTTTAACCCACTATATAATACTACATTCGTTCATAAATATATGTCGTTTTGTCATAATACGAGAGATGTCAAACGAGAATAGTCACAGGTCCCCGGTTCGAACCCTGGAATGGCCACTCTTTATTTACCAATTCAAGAGATGTCAAACGAGAATAATCTTTTATGTGAGAATAATAGAGTAGATAGGAGACTTCTTCATATATGAGTATTCTCTAAAGTGAGGTTACAAGCCTTTATATAGGCAGGGAGGTTAGATGATGTGAATGGATGAGAAGTGAACCATCCACATTGATTTCGTAACAATCCCCCATGGATGTACACCTCTAACATTACAACTGTCTCGTTAAAAACCTTGCCTAAAAAAACCCAATGAGACAAAAAACTAGGACTAAGGGAAAAAGAGTATACGCTTTGGTGATACTGCCTCATTAAAAACCTTATCAGGAAAACTCAGTGGGACAAAACGTGATCGAAGGGAAAAAGAATGCAACGTATATATTCTCCCCCTGAATTATATTCCACATTCTTCTTACAGCTTTCACATTCTGATAAGCTTTTCGAACTTCTAGAGAATATATTGACTTCATGAGCTACATAGTCGAGTCTGAGCAATGTCTTTCATGTGCACAAGCTGAAATGTCTTCATACATTACACTTGACTTCGATGCAATTAATTGCACTGTCTTTGGTGATGAGCTGCTTTCAATGCACAAAATTTAAGGTACCTCAGGACCTAGTGTGCTTTTCATCGTTTGATACGGGGGATCCGATGTGTAGATGGTGTATAAGTTGCCTCATTAAAAACCTTACCTTGGAAAAAATCATGTGGGATAAAAATCAAGATAACGAAAAGAGTACAACGTTGCGTATAGTACTTCAGGACTCAATACACTATGTCACCACTTACACAATACTTCAAGTACTATAAGCACCCTTTGGCTTAATCATGTACACATGACGAGACTTTCATATTGATGCTTCGGGCATTTCAAATCAATCATTTTCATCTTTATTCTTTTACTAATGCTCAATTTTGAATATACAACTACTATGCCTGTAAATTACGGTTAGATTCGGTTCACAATAAAAAATTATATCCATTGCTGGTGAATATATTTTCATATCATCCACCCTAGACTTTATGCAATCTGTCTTGCTATATTTCTTACAGCTTCATTTCGCTTATTGCGGTTTTGGATGAAAACCCACTTAAAACCAATTATATTATACTTTCCGAAGTTGGAACTACGAGTCCAAAACATCATGCTTGAAGAATTCATCTGTACATGAAAGAACTCATCTTTTGATGAATTTCTTCTAATTTCTAGCTCTTTACAATCATTTCGACGTTGAAATTTATTATTTGATTGCTAGTCTTTTGACCTTCGTCCTAGCAATCGAAGGCTAAGAAGATCTAAACACCGGGCTCGTGTGTACCAAGTAGAGAAGTCTCATTTGAAGCTTTCATTCTCTTCCGACTCCATTCCGATTCGATCCGGTTCACGCATCAATAGGTATCTCTTATGAACAATAATTGGTCTATCATTTATACATGAAGATCCTACAATTAGATGTTTAGATATGATCTGATATTTCGCTTAACACATCTAATAAACCTTCAATTGGTATCAGAGCATCTCACATAAATTGATACGATCAATAGATTAATTGTTAATTTTGATGAATATCTTGATTTAATTGGAGGTAAATATGATATGTATTATTTTGCTATTTTAAAATTTAGATTTTGATTGATTGGTTTAATGTAAATTGTAATGATAAATATTATTTATTTAAGAAATAAATAATAAATGTTATTTATTTGTGAAATAAATAATTACGTAAATTATTTGTTGATTGTGCATAACCCTTTGGTCTTTCCTAGATAAATGAATCCTAATTAATTTAGATTAATGGGATTAGAGTTACAAAAGAATAGCAAGAGGTTGCTAATAAATGAAAATGAGTTTTTTCGTTTTTGGGTTTGACTCAAGTAAGAAAGTGTAGAGCAAAATGGTTTTGTTTTTTATGAGACACAACAAAAGACATACATAAGGCATAATTGAGAAAGCTGCCCTACTGTAACGGCTCGAAAAGTAAGGATCTTCTTTCCCCTATTTGCCCCTCCATTGGGCCTAGGAAAGAAAACCTAACTATCCGAGTTACGTAGCCTTAAATATCGTGGGTCCATTGGGGACCAAGTATATATATTAGTCTAATCGTGAAATTGAACGGAAGCGAAAGTAAAGTTGAAGCAAGATACAATCCCAAAGGTGTCACTTAAGAGTCAAGGCAAAACAACGTAAAAGAGAAGAAGTCTAGTTGTCTCTCGAGCTCTCGGTCTAACGCCAAAAGTCCGAACACGCCAAGCATTCATATAAGCAAAGATAGCGGCTAGCGGTTACTTGAATCTAAGAAAACAAATAGGGGGGTCTGAGTCAATCATCATGCCACTCATGCGCGTGTGTAAACACACTCTGATAGACATATAATATGCATCATATTCCTAAGATAAAATGCGTAATGCGCAAAGCGGAACTTAAACAGACAAGCATGTGGATAATTAAGTGCGGACATAAATAAAAAGGCACGCAGTTACAAGAAATGCCAAATAGTATGTCCCTCTAGGCTCCTAAGGAATCCTCTAGAAACTCCCTTCAAAGGGAACTACCTCACCCACAGTGCAGGCCATTCCTACGTAATAACTACGAAGGAAAGGCAAAGAACGACACCCATACAAGGCCTAATGCTCTAAGAGTCCTATGACGAATTATTACCAAAAAGCCTACCTCACATCAAGTGCAATCAACTTTCTATAATAAGCCCCACTAAGATGACAAGAATAGAGAAAAAAATCCCATCCGGTAAACACCTATAACGACCGTTTTCTAGCAAAGACATATAACAAGTTATATGGTTTCTATTTTGGATCCTAAGAGTGATTCTAAGTCATATGGTGCATGAACACTAGCTTACTATATAACACCCAGTGCATAGAACGCTCATCATCAGTAAGTTCAAAGAACTTACCTGGAGAAGTGCAGAATAAAAGCAATACAACAATCAACCAAATCAAGGCAGATTGGAGCTCAACGGGGAGTTCACAACTTCGGAGCTCTTGATCAGAGTTCTGGGCGTCGTCGGAGGCTCGCGATTGCTGCTGCTGCTCTTCAAGAGATAAGGAGGGACGAGGTGTGGACTTGTGGTGATCGACCATTCTTGCCCTTTGCAAAAACAGAGGAGAAGAAAGCGGTTCTGGTGGTGGTTGACGACGGTGGCGGGGAGGCTGACGGCGACGATGTCTGAGGTGGCGTGGTGGTGATGAAGACGGAGCTGAGGCTGAGGAACTTTTAGTGGTGGCGGTGTTGGAACGAGACGAGGAGCGGGATGGTGTTGACGTGAGACGAAGGTGATGGCGTGAGGTGAAGGTGATGGTGAAAGTGATTTAATTCAATAAGATAAAAGCTTCTAGAATCGGGTTTTCAACACCACAACGATAACCATATAAGAACAATGCTAAAGGTGTAAAAGAGGCTTTCGCATAAACCCTAATTGTTACTAACTCTTTTCCCACAATAGAGGCTTTCGCATAAACCCTAATTGTTACTAACTCTTTTCCCACAATTAACCCAAGTTTGCATTAAGATCACTTTCGCTTCAATAACACAACTAAGGATCTCCTTCAACTGTCGTAGAATAATCATGCTCATAGGGATAGAAGATGAAATTGCATTAAAACATTTACCTTTGTCGCATTACCTTACATGGCTACCGTCGGGCTCACCCCAACCCTAGAAGTTGGGCGACTACTCGCTCTTCATCATTAAAACACACATCAATAATAAAAAGGAACTAAATTGCATTAAACTAAACAAAAGCTTACAACCGATTGAAGCCAAATCTGCTCTCGCCTTTCCAACTTCCTACTCTCCGCCAAAGCTCTCAAAAGAAATCTCTACTCGCTATGTATGGGTAAACACAATTGCTTATGGGTTGTATTATCCTAAAACTCAGCCCCTAGGGCCTTATTTATAGTATTCAATCCTCGCTATCCAAGGAAAGAATAATCTATCTATATCTAAAACTATCTATCTAAAGACTTTATGATAAAACTTGGTAAATAAAACAAATAAATCCCTAAGGTAAGTAAGGGAAATATCTAATGTGGATAAATCTTGATATATCTTCTATTCAAGTTGATAGAATTCCACGTTCCTTAGCTTGCAAGTAATCCACATATCCAAATCTTCACTCGGATTCCACTCGGACTGGCGTTGGGAAGTACTCGACGTCGACAAGAGTAGTCGACGTCGAGTAGAGTTGCATTCTCTGCTCGCTCTCCTCGGACTGTACTCGAGCTCGACTAGAATTCGGACTCTGGACGGGTACTCAACATCCAGTAAGGTACTCGACGTCGAGGACTTTTGTGCTCCTCGAGTGATCTTGCTGCTCGTATGGTGCTGGAGTAGGTGATTTCGACCAGATGTGCTCGACATCGACCAGAGTGGTCGACGTCAACTAGTGTTGTCGAGTGCTTTTGTCTTTGTTTTCTGGTCGACATGCTCTGGTTCAGCTGCTACTCGACCTTGGACTTTCTGTATTCGACCTCAAGCTTTTCCATGATTTTCTCCTTTCTCCGAATTGTTGTAAAATGTCTCGATTTTTGTGAAATTAAATAGAAACTAGTGTAGACTCCATAATTTGGCAAATAAGCATAAACTACATAGATTCTGTATAATTCTAACCCCATGATATGAAATGCATGCAGCAATTGATCTAAAAGTAAATGTAAAACATGGCAATTTAGACTCACAATAGATAGTAGAAAATCTACTACTGCCTACTACTTCACATGGGCAGGAAACTGTATTTCCTGGAAATCGCAGCAACAATTCATTGTAGCGTTATCCTCAACCAAAGCCGAATATATGGCTGCTACCAAAGCAACTAAAGAGGCTATTTGGTTAAAAGGCATATTAGGAGAGATTCTTAGGAAGAAATTCAAGCATGTGATTTACACTAATAGTCAGAGTGCTATTTACTTGTGTAACGATCCTATGTATCACGAGAGAACCAAGCATATCGATGTTAGGTTCCATTTCATCAGAAATAGGATAAAAGCCTCTGAGTTAGATGCTAAGAAAATCAAAGGTGAGGAAAACCCTATTGACTTCGGCACTAAAGTTGTGCCATCTAACAATTTCTGTTTTTGCAGGGACTTCCTGCGCATAGAGAGGCCTCCTTAGCCTCCCAGACTGGAGTTGACGACGGTCCGGTAGTTCACTCAGGTCGAATGTGTCCACTGTGTTTTGATTACTAAGGATCTATACTCAAATTAGGAGGGCAAATTGTAAAGCCTGAAGAGTCTATAAGGCGATGAATAATACTCTAGAAGGGGGGGGGGGGGTAAATAGAGTATGGACGATTTTCGCAACAATAGAAATTTAGTGCAACTTGTCAAGACCTTGATACAGGCAATCAGGACTTGACGAAGTAAAATTGAATACGATAATGTAAAAGCGGAATGTAAAAGATGAACACACGAATTGTTAACGAGGTTCAGCACCAACTTGGCCTACGTCCACGCCTAAGGTTATCCAACCCGTAGGATTCAAACACTTCTTATTTCACTTCACTTGAGCCTAGAATTTCCTAGAGAAACTACCCTTTCTCTATACAAAGCCTCACCACTTCTATTCTAGCTCTCAACCTTATAAGTGAAATAAAAGCTCACACCGCACACCAAGTGTGCTTTTATCGAGTATAAAATACTCTAAGTGTAAAATGAATGACTTGTACAATAAGTGCTAGTGTTTCTCTCAACTCTTAAAAAATGAACAACACTTAGGCTTTTAGAGAATGTAAGAGAAACTGGAGATGACGATTGCTTTAGGATGCTATGATTGCTTGAGTGCTTGCTTAGGTGTCTCATCCTTCTTTGCCTTCGTCTTTATACAGTCGGAAAACTTTGAGAGCTTCTTGGAGGGAGACCGTTTGAATTTCAAATACTTTCCAAGATATTTGAATTCTTTCCAGAAGTGATCCTTCCGTTTGTGTGCTTTCCAAGATTGTTCCATCAATCTTCTTCATGATCACGTATGATCAATTGTGGATCGGTTCTTTCCTTGTATGACAAATGAGATCCTAAAAGAGCATACATAATGTATCTAGCACACAAAATGGGTTAGATGAGAAACATATATATAATTTGATTAAGGCCGAATCATATCTCATACCCCAAAATAAAGCCCATTATAATATAGGCCCAACAAGGTTGGCCTCAGATTCTTTCCTGTTAGAGAACAAGTCAATAGAGAAATGCATAAGTGTTTATCCAAACATTTGAGTCTGGGTTTCAAGATCTTGAAACCCAACCTTTTTGTCTTTCATCATCCTTTAGATCACTTGCACGTTAGGTCTCAAGATCTTACAATCAAGGTGGAGTCTTCAATCTCCCCCTTGATGGAAGACAAAACCTGTTTCAGTATTCATAATATAGTACTAGCAACCATTATAAGGATTTAAGCATATTATATAATATGAGCATAAAATGTTTGGATCATCGATGTTTTAAAACATCAAACATCAACCAACCAGTGCCAAAACGTAGCAACCCAAAACATTCTCCCCTTTTTGTCTTCCAACAAAAGGGTAGAGAGGTGAAAATGTCTGAAAACAACCAAAAGCCAGGAGTTTTTAAAAGACTAGCAGCAAAAAGAGAGTTTTTAGAAGGTAAAGTCAAGAGGGTGGGAGATCAAGGCCTTGAGTCAGATTCCCCATCTGCAGGCTTCTTCTTCTTGCTCCTTAGAGCCTTCTTGCATCCCTTAGCAGAGGATGGCTCAGCCGCAGAGGATGTGTCAGGGGCGTCAGAAGTAGTAGGATCTTCAGGAGGGGCGATGCCAGCGCCTTCCTCAACCCATTCACCAAAAGTGGGGTACTGCTTGTTGGGTGGAAGGTACTTCCTCCTGACCTTGTCTCTGCACTTCTTTCTCCACCTATCCATGGCGTTCTTGGTGACCTTGTCTCTTTCCATTTGTGCAAGTTGTCTCTGACGCTCCACATCCCTGTACTTCTTGACCACACCATATTGCTCAACCGTGAGGATGGTGGGTTCATGGTGAGTGGGGCGCAGAATTGGGCGTTTCTTCACTTGATTTTCACAGTTAAGGATGACATTCCCTGTCTTCTCACGCACATGATCGAAGGTTTCTGGTTCCAGCGATATGATAGAGCCTATAGCAGTGTAGGTTAAAGCATTAAGAAGCATCATCTGATCTAGCTTGCAGTTTACCATAGAGAGTAGCTCATGAGTCTGGTCTTGGCGAATCACCACATCCGACCACATTCTGCTTAGATCAAACCTAAGGTCTTGAATCTCAGTCTCCACAACAGCCAGTCTATCCTCAGTCACACTGTTATCAACAACTTGTTTCCCTTTTGAATCTTTCTTTATAATCCACTGCCCCCTCGGGTTTTTGACAATACCCAATCTCTCGAGACAGTTCTCATCAATGGTCCCGCTAGGTTTGCTTTTCTTCTCCCGATGTGTCGACATCAAAGGCTTCAAAGATTTTGGGCAAAAGATTTGCAAAGGGTAATGGCATAGGACGAGAGGAGGTTGAGACGTGGGTCATATAATCGAGAATAAGTTTAGGCAAATCAGGCTCATATCCATTCATAATTAGAAAGAGGATCTCGAGAAGGTTCTCGGTCACCAATTCCCTAGAGTTGATGCGTGGGAAGATAGAGCGAGCCAGAATGGTGAAGATGAGCTTGGCTTGAAGGTTCAGAGCAGTGTGAGTAGGTTTAAGGGACGATGAGGATCCAGGGCCTTGAGATTTTAGGAAGAATTCATCTCGTGCTCGTGAGAGACACTCGAATCGGCTTGGGAACTCTTTTGTGGGGATTTCACATGGAAGATCAAGGATGAGAGCAAGGATATCGGGAGAGAGGCGGATTCGGGTGTTCTTGACCTTGGATACGAGGGTTAGGGTTCCATTTACTCGATGAATAGTAAGATTTGCATAGAAAAGTCGAGTAAGCCGGGGATAGGCAAAATTGCCAGGGTTAAGGACAGTCCAAAAGCAGGTGGATTTTAGGAGAGAGATGCATGGCAAAGGCATGGATTGGAGGAGGGAGAAATCGACAGCATCGCAGAAGCATAACCTTCGGTTGCAAAAGTCCTGTTTCCAGGACTCTACAACCTCCTTAGAGCAAAACCAGTTAGGGGAAATGCTAGAGGGTACCTGGGGAGGACGAGTAGGATCAGATGTGGATGGAGCTTTGCCTTTGGATTTCCTGAGCAGAGGTGGTGGAGATGGTGAGTTCTCGCTGGAGTCCTCGGAATGATCCTCAGATTCTTCCATAATCTGCTTGCCCTTGTTGGCCGCCATCTTGTACCTCTTAGCAGACAGAGCAAGAGACGGAGAGGCTGAAGAGCGCTTGGATCCTACCATTTTTGGTTTAGAAACAGGGAGGGGTTTTGGAAATCAGAGAGAGAGGGAGAGAGAGAGAGAGAGAGAGAGAGAGAGCAGAGAGAGTGAAATGGAGTGGATTAGACAGAGAGGTAGAGGGGTTTCTTAAAAAGAAAAATAATCTGGAAACTGAATCGTTTCCTCCTTTTCAAATCGGCAAGTACAGATACAATAACTCTTTTGAATAGTAAGTAATGATTATCAGATTTTTCAAAACCCAAGGAGTCAAATCCACTTGCAAGAATTAAAGAGATTAGAATAATTTTAAATAAGGAAAATAAGATATGGGGTAACAAATATTTGAAAGAGAAAATAAAATCAAAGAAACTCTTGTTGAATATCCATAAGATACCAACAGAATTTGATCCAATATTATTTTATTCGGATGAGCATCTCGGAACCCTATGAAGTCAAGGTCTTGAGATGTCAGTTGAATTCTAAACTTTCATATAGGGAGTGATTACTCCCCCTAAGAAAGTGCTTCCCTATTAAGCATACCCAACTCCAATCTAATGAAGTTAAAACGATCTTCAGGGAGTGGTTTAGTGAAAATATCAGCTAACTGAAAATCAATAGATATGAAGGATATTGATACATCACCTTTCTCCACATGATCTCTTATGAAATGATGTCTCACATCAATGTGCTTGGTTCTCGAGTGCTGCACCGGATTTTTAGTGATGGAAATAGCACTAGTATTATCACACAATATAGGGATACCTTTAAGATCAATTCCAAGGTCTTTGAGTTGTTGTGCTATCCAAAGGATCTGAGAGCAACATTCACCAGCAGCAATGTACTCGGCTTCAGCAGTTGATAAGGCCACTGAATTTTGTTTCTTAGAGTGCCAACTTATAAAGGAAGATCCTAGGAGTTGGCAGCAACCAAAAGTGCCTTTTCTATCAACCTTGTAGCCTGCAAAATCTGCATCTGAATAGCCAGTTAAATGAAAGTTACTCTGTTTGGGATACCAAAGCCCAAGGTCTTGAGATCCATTTAGGTATCTGAAGATTCTTTTTACAACAATAAGGTGAGACTCTTTGGGGTCACTTTGGAATCGAGCACACATACAGACACTGAACATTATATCAGGTCTACTAGCAGTAAGGTATAGGAGTGAACCAATCATACCTCTGTACTCTTTTTGGTTCACATTCTTACCATTCTTATATTGATCAAGGGAGAGAGTGGAGCTCATAGGGGTCTTTGCTAGCTTTGATTGTTCCATTTTGTACTTCTTAAGCAGATCCCTGGTGTATTTCCCTTGATTTAGAAAGATTCCCTTACTTGTTTGAAGAACTTGTAAACCGAGGAAGAAGTTTAATTCTCCCATGAGACTCATTTCAAATTCTCTGCACATAATCTCAGAAAACTCCTTGCAGAGGGAATTGTTAGTAGCGCCAAATAATATATCATCAACATATATTTGAACAATCAAAAGGTCATTTCCACGAGTCTTGATGAAGAGAGTTTTATCAAACAATCCCCTTTGAAAACCATTTCAAGAAGGTATTTGGACAATCTCTCATACCAAGCTCTTGGGGCTTCTTTGAGACCATAGAGAGCTTTGTCCAATTTATACACATGATTAGGAAATTTTTCACTTTCAAATCCTGGTGGTTGAGCAACATAAACCTCTTCTTCCAAGAACCCATTTAGAAATGCATATTTGACATCCTTTTTGAAATAGCTTGATACCCATGAAAGATGCAAAAGCAAGTAATATACGTATGGCTTCTAACCTTGCTACGGGAGCAAATGTCTCCTCGTAGTCTATACCTTCTTCTTGATTGTATCCTTGAGCAAAGCCTTGCTTTGTTTCGAATGATCTTGCCTGCTTCATCCAATTTATTCCGGAACACCCATCTAGTTCCTATGACTGATTGGTGCTTTGGTCTGGGTTGAAGAGTCCATACCTTGTTCCTTTCAAACCCATTTAGCTCATTTTGCATGGCCGTGATCCAGTCCGAGTCTTTGAGTGCTTCAGCTGGGGTTTTTGGTTCTACAAGAGATACAAAAGCATAGAAGGCACAAAGATTTTTTAATCTAGATCGAGTTTGTACCCCAGATGATGGATCTGATATGATGTCTTGAGCTGAGTGTGAAGAGGCATGTTTGAACTTTCGTTGCTTTGGACCCTGATCGTTGGAGATAGTAGCAGGCCTTTCTTCAAGGTCTTGAGTGACAGTTTGAGAGTTGGATTCTTCAATAGCTAAATCCCGATTCTGTAGTTCCTTCTCGAGGTCTTGAGATAGCTCATTGGTATCTTGGATTTGTTCTTGCATGTTTCTTTCTTGGTCCTGCTTATTCTCAGCCTTCTTTTCCATCCGAATCCTGATGATTTAGATTGAGATCTGCAAAACCTTCACTTAACACACCATTATTGCTTTCGTCGAATACCACATGGATACTCTCCTCAACAATTTTGGTGCACTTGTTATAAACTCTATAAGCTTTGCTAATAGTAGAGTAACCAAGAAAGATACCTTCATCACTACGTGCGTCAAATTTCCCAAGGTTATCTTTGCCATTGTTATGAACAAAGCAAGTACATCCAAAAGGTTTGAAGTAGGAAATGCTAGGCTTTCTTCCTTTGAAAAGTTCATAAGGAGTCTTTTTCAAAATGGGGCGAATTAAACATCGATTCAAGATATAGTTGGCCGTGTTAACAGCCTCAGCCCGGTAGAACTTTGGCAAACCATTTTCCAAAAGCATTGTCCTAGACATGTCCTCCAAAGTGCGGTTCTTTCGTTCCACAACTCCGTTTTGTTGAGGGGTTCTAGGGGCTGAAAAGTTGTGTGAAATTCCATATTTAGCACATAACAAATCAAATTTAAGTTGATCAAATTCTCTACAATGATCACTCCTAATGGAGACAATAGGTATGTTTTTCAAGGTCTGCAACTCCTTACAAAGTTTAGAAAACTCAAACAAAGCCTCTGATTTTTCTCTTAAAAAGGAGATCCATGTAAAACGAGAGAAATCATCAATAATAACTAGGATGTATTGTTTAACCTTTGGAGATTTGACACGCATAGGTCCACACAAGTCCATATGTAACAACTCAAGAGGGCGAGAGGAACTTACAATCTTTTTGGGTTTGAATGAACTACGTGTCTGTTTACCTCTTGTGCATGCATTGCATAATTCTTCTTTCTTGAAGTTCAAATCAGGTAATCCTCGAACAAGATCTCTTGTTTTAAGTTTATTGAGGGTGTGCATGCTTACATGACCTAGTCTTCTATGCCATAGACTGGGGTCTTCTCTCAAGGCCTTGAGACACTTGAGTTTTGTACCTGTAATATGGTTAGCATTTACGACATAAGTATTATTGTGCCTGTGAGTAGTGAGGATCAGATCACCAGTCTCTTCATCCCTGACTTCACACTTGTGTCTGTCAAATCCAACTTTGTTTCTTTTGTCACACAATTGAGAGACACTTAAGAGGTTGTACTTTAATCCATCAACAAGATAAACATCCTTAATGCAACTTTTTGAATTACCAATATTACCAATACCGATAATGTTACACTTCCCTTTATCACCAAGAGTAATTGTTCCGGTGGTTGGCTCCTTAAGATCTTGAAATAGAGATTTCTTTCCACTCATGTGCCGTGAGCATCCACTGTCCATTATCCATTTTGGCTTATTGTTCTTGATGATATCCTGCAAGACAAACATCATCCTTTCCGGCTAGACCAATACATAGTTTTAGATTCATAATGAGGATAGACCATATTGGGTAGTCTTGTCCCCTTAGGAACCCAAACTTCTTTTATCTGCTCATTAAGTCGAACTGGGAATGTATTTCTAATGATGTAAGGATCTTTTCTCCTATATGGACAAGTTTCCTTAACATGCCCTTTCTTGCAGCAGTGGAAGCAAGTAGGTGAACGCCAATAGCCTTTAGCTTTAACAAAAGTGGTACTAGGTTTCTTTGAAAAGTTCTTGTTGTATCCAATACCACTCCTATTAATAGAGAGTTGTTGTTCACTCAACATCTTATCAAGATTGTTTTTAGATCTGGTGAACTGAATGAGTGAAGTCTGTTGGTCTTGACACTTATCGGTTAGCTTTGCCTTCTCATTCTCTAAATCCTCATTACGATTCTTTAGAGAGGAGAGGCTTTGCTTGAGATCAGAATTCTCTGAGCTCAAGATCTTGACTTTAATGTCAAGGGCCGACCGAGAAGTTTCAAGATTTTTCATTTCCAGCGACATATCACTAATACATTTTTGTTGATCTATCAGCTTTTCCTTCAAGGTGTTTGATTTCACTGTTGTAAGCATCTTCATTAGAAATCATATTTCTTAGGACTTCAAAAAAAACATCAGGGGGGCTAGACATTAGGTTTCTTACCACTTGTTCAAGGTCTTGAGTCTGTGATCCTTCATGTTTAGCCATGAGACAGAGATTTGCCTGCTCTTTTTCGGTGTCCGAGTCACTTGATGAATCTGAGTCACTCCAGGTTGCAAGAATAGCCTTTTTCTTTTGTTCATATCTTTTGAACTTATTTCTTTTCTTCACAGGACACTCTTTTACGAGATGATCAGTCTCGCCACACTCCAAACATGTTAGCACTTTTGGTTTCTTTGACATGTTGGGAGACTTGCCTTTGAATCTAGATGAATCAGCATTTTCATGATTGGAAAATTGCTTTTTCATCTTCAGAATTCGAGCTAATCCCCGTGTGATGAGAGCAAAGGGATCACCTCGTCGTCAGATTCATCGCTCTCAGATTGTGAGTGATCTTTCTTAGTTTCGAGAGCAAGGTTCTTTGCTATTAAGGGTACTTCTCCATCTTCCTCGTTTAGTATCATCTCATGAGTAATAAGTTTTCCGAGAAGATCATCTAATGGCAGTGTAGAGAGATCTTGAGCTTCCTCAATTGCAGTAACCTTGGGACCCCACTTGATTTTTGGGAGGCTCCTAAGAACCTTCCGAACTTTATTCGGGTTGGAGAAGTTTTTTCCAAGTGAGTCGAGGTTGTTTACAATTTGAGTGAACCTTGTAAACATCTCCTTTACTGTCTCATCAGGATTCATCTTGAATAGCTCGTATTACCTGAGAAAGATATTGATCTTACTCTCCTTGACTTGACTGGTGCCCTCATATGTAACAATAAGCTTGTCCCAAATTTCCTTGGCACTTTTGCAAGCTGAGACACGGTTAAACTCATTAGCATCAAGAGCGCAGTACAGTAGATTCATAGTTTGTAGTTCTTAGGAATGCTTTCAAGATCAGTCTGATCATAATCAGTTTCAGTTTTATCAACTTGCTTTCCATCGACAGTCTTTTTTGGAACGTGTGGTCCATTCTTGACCAGGCCCCATAGCTCAAGGTCTTGATCAATGATGAACATTTGCATCGGTGATCTCCAGTGGACAAAGTTATTGCCACAGAAAAGTGGAGGTCTATTGGTTGACCTTCCTTGAGCAAAACCTCCATCACCTATGGTAGACATGCTGAAAACTCACAAGATTGTTAAATCATAAAAGCTGTGAGCCAAGCTCTGATACCAATTGAAGAGTCTATAAGGCGATGAATAATACTCTAGAAGGGGGGGGGGGGGATGAATAGAGTATGGACGATTTTCGCAACAATAGAAAGTTAGTGCAACTTGTCAAGACCTTGATACAGGCAATCAGGACTTGACGAAGTAAAATCGAATACGATAATGTAAAAGCAGAATGTAAAAGATGAACACACAAATTGTTAACGAGGTTCAGCACCAACTTGGCCTACGTCCCCGCCTACGGTTATCCAACCCGTAGGATTCAAACACTTCTTATTTCACTTCACTTGAGCCTAGAACTTCCTAGAGAAACTACCCTTTCTCCATACAAAGCCTCACCGCTTCTATTCTAGCTCTCAACCTTACAAGTGAAATAAAAGCTCACACCACACACCAAGTGTGCTTTGATCGAGTATAAAATACTCTAAGTGTAAAATGAATGACTTGTACAATAAGTGCTAGTGTTTCGCTCAACTCTTAAAAAATGAACAACACTTGGGCTTTTAGAGAATGTAAGAGAAACTGGAGATGACGATTGCTTTAAGATGCTATGATTGCTTGAGTGCTTGCTTAGGTGTCTCATCCTTCTTTGCCTTCGTCTTTATATAGTCGAAAAACTTTGAGAGCTTCTTGGAGGGAGACCGTTTGAATTTCAAATACTTTCCAAGATATTTGAATTCTTTCCAGAATGATCCTTCCGTTTGTGTGCTTTCTAAGATTGTTCCATCAATCCTTTTCATGATCACGTATGATCAATTGTGGATCGGTTCTTTCCTTGTATGACAAATGAGATCCTAAAAGAGCATACATAATGTATCTAGCACACAAAATGGGTTAGATGAGAAACATATATATAATTTGATTAAGGCCGAATCATATCTCATAGCCCAAAATAAAGCCCATTATAATATAGGCCCAACAAGGTTGGCCTCGGATTCTTTCCTGTGAGAGAACAAGTCAATAGAGAAATGCATAAGTGTTTATCCAAATATTTCAGTCTGGGTTTCAAGATCTTGAAACCCAACCTTTTTGTCTTTCATCATCCTTTAGATCACCTGCACGTTAGGTCTCAAGATCTTACAATCAATGTGGAGTCTTCAAAGCCTATCTTAATCTATGTATGATCCCACATAAGAGATAGCCGGATAGCATATACTAGAACCTTTTATGTTAGATATTAAGGAAGCACTTATGGAAATATTTATATTAAAGTATTCGAAGTATTAATCTGAAAACTTATATGTTGGATCCGTCAGTTGCTAGGGTTTTCACTTTGGGAGCTCTATATAAGGAACACTCCTTAGCTAGGGTTCCATCATCCGGTTCATTTTCATGTAAGCAGCCTCCAAAGAAAGAAAGAGAGAGAAGAGAGCGAAATCTAGGGTTTCCTCTATGGTGACCTTCCCAGTTCCAATCGACGACGAAGGCTCAGATCTAGAGCGAATCCAACTTCTGGACTCTAGATCTGAGCGCTTGAGGAGAAGAAGAAGTGACCCAACTTCCTTGGCAACGAGTCCCTATCTCGTACAAGCTTTTCCGGCGAAGATATGTTCTTCCAAGAGCAGTTCTAAGGGAGTTCTTCTTTCTTGCTTCTAGATTTCTCTTATACTTGCTTTCTTGGTTGTTTTCTGGTTAGATCTGTATACTTGTCTAGGAACTGCAACCCTATCTCTGTAATCGCTAAGACGAACATAGTGGAACTTGGGCCTGAGTCTCTCCCTACCTGAGACTCCGCGGATGTGGAGATTATCACGAACCGCGTAAACAAGTTTGGTGTTCGTGTGTGGTTTCGTTTCTTTTAAAGTTACTTCTCGCAGATCATGGATCCTAATCCAAGGGACTTAGATCTACAACAACTTGCATTAACTTGACGTTCCAAAGCAGGGAAGATGATGTGTAGTATAATGTTTCAGTTTTTACTTATCAGGTTGATAATGCATATTTTATATGGTCATTTATAGGTAGTTTTAGGTGTATTAAGTATTCATATTTCATGCTTAATAAGTGACAGGCCTAAGGTCGTTATGCCAAATCAAAGTAAATTCCTAAGATGCAAACTATAACAAGTATAGTAGGTAAGTTAGGGTCGAACCCACAGGGAAACAGAATCAATTGTAAGAGCAAGTATTATTACCCAAAAGTAACCGATTCAAGGGGGAGTTTTGTGTGCAAGCAATGGTGACAGAACAAGTTGCAAGTAAAGGTTGCGAATATATGATGGAAAAGTATCACACCAGGTAATTATCCGCACAACAATTGAGATGGTTCATCATCGCATTCTATGAATCTCAAGTTCTAATGTCCAGTAATTGTTCTCAATTCAGATTGTGTAATAGCTTTTAGTCCTACCAGTCCTAAAAGCACTTATCACCAAATTACAAGGGAAAACCTTCACCGAATAATAAAGCGATAGCATTCAAACATGAATTATAATGAGATACAAGCGATTCTAACAACCCGTTAAAATAGCCTGCAATCGAATCTCCTTCACAATCTACCACAAGCAACCCGCGTATGGTGATTGTGTTCGCTACAGTGAATCTACAACTCCAAACCTGGAATTGGAAACCCTAGCAATATGACTAGTATCGATAAACCTAGGTGATCAATCCAGATTAACCAATAATAAGCAATCAAGCAATAAGCTCAGGAGATCGAAACAATTAACAAAGGACAAACAAGAGTAGAATACTCACAACCAAATCAATTGAAGGCTTCAAAGAACCAAGTGTAACAAAGGAGAGTTAGTTCTCCATAGGGTTTGTGAGATGATGAAAAGGAAAAATACGTCTCTGGAAAAATAACCTAATTCTCTACTGCTGCCTTCTCGGCCTATATAAACTAATTAAATCGGGTTTAACATCCCGTAAAAATATATAAAAATATAATATTAAAACTAATAAGATAGGGGAAACTCGGATAGGAATCCGACTCCAGGGACCGACGCGGGCGCGCTAGGTAGCAGCGCGGGCGCGTCAGACTCCGACTTGGGCGCGTCAGACTCCGACTTGGGCGCGCCAGACTCCGACTTGCTACTTTTATCTGATGCAACGACGTAGGCACTTCCTCCTAGCAGCGCGGGCGCGTCTGTAGCAGCGCGGCCGCGCCAAGCTCACCAGCTTCCAGCTGCTTCCGAACTTCTTCAACAGGTTCCGATTCGATCTGCAAGATAACCACAAATTTGCGCAGAATCCGAACTCTTCTAGAATAATCATAAGATGCAATTTAATAACAAAGAACGAAAGAAATGCAACTTATCTAAGCTAAAAATGTCTATAATGCCTATCTAATATATGCATTATCAATAAGCTTATTCGTATTCTTGGTCATTTGGTATTCGAAGTTCGGAATCTACGATTTTTAGTGTTTATTTGTAGGTCTGATGATCCGGGCTCGAAAGGTGGAGAAAGAATGGAGCAAAATGGACTAAGAAGAGCTAAGAAACAAGAGCGAAAATGGAGAATTTTGAGAAATCCCATCTTTAAGGTATTGATAAGTTGAAATTAGCTTCTGAGGTCTTCATGAGAAACGTAGTGCTTGGAAAGAGTTTTCCAACGCATATTCATATGTGCCAATCAGACGAATGATAACTCCAGAAAGTGCGTTACAAGTTCAATCTGCAAAAGCTGTAAGCACTGTAGGGACGGCGCCCGCCGCCCTTTCCACGGCACCCGCCGTCTCGTCAGATCCGGATTTGCGATACGCGGCCCAATCTATCTTTATGGGAACTTTTTATCTATCTTTCCTAGGGTTTTTTGGCCAACACCTTTGGTCTATATTAGACATATTTCTTAGTAGGTTTTGATTATCTAATTCATTTACCACTTTAGATTAAGAACGCTTTAGAGGATTTGAGGTTGAGAGATCCAAGGTACGTCATGAATACCTAGGTTTCTCGTGGTTTTGTCTTCAATTCAAGACTTGGTTGGTTCGTGAGACTTGATTTCTATATTATTCCCATGTTTATTTCATTGTCCTTGGGTTGATTTATGTTGTTAGTTTTACTTTGATTCGCATCTTTGTAGAATTACATTGTGCTAGGGTTTCAATTGATTCACGAGAATAATTAGAACTTTTCGTATCAAGCGTAATTAACTGATTTTGCGAGGATGATCTTGATTGTGTAGGGTAATGATAGTTTGGGTGACCTTTTTGCCGATAATTCAGGATTGTCATCTCCGCGAGGAATGTCAATCCCTATAAACCAAAAACGGAATAAAGATTGAATAATTGGGAATTGAGTCAAGGATCGAATATAACCAATCATTGTTGCGAATTGTAGATGAAACCACACTCTTCTTCTATCTTTTATTCGCTCTTACTAACATTCGTCATACATCACCCATATTCCTTTATTACCTATTTCCATTCACATCTTCTCTTTATTTGCAAATTGATAAATACACATTGCGTTGGAATACTTGTTTCTCTGTGGGTTCGACCCCTTACATATCCGCTATACTAGTTTACTAGTTAGTTGTTGGTTTGGGTTATTATTTCTTTGGCGAGGTGAAACATACGACATTTCATCCCACCAAATTTTGGCGTCGTTGCCGGGGAATCAAGTTTATTCTTTTGTTTTATGTATTTGTTGATATATCTAACCCTGTTGTGAAGATATCTTATGGTTCACAACACCCGGCCCGCTACTAATTTTCTTCAAGATGTTGAGATTATATCAGGACCAAGGAGAATATTTTCACCATTACCTCACTAGAGTGAAGGACTTAGTGGATGAACGTGCTTCACGGGGTATCCATGATAATGAGAGAGATATGGTTCTGTGTGTTTATGAAGGCGTAAGTCCTGAAATGCGAGAACTTATCGATGACATGGGTGACAATGGTTTGTGCAAACCAGGACTATCAGGACTGTGTGATCTTTTCCACGACCTGGCTGACAAAGCATTGGAGGAAGAATGCAAGAAAGTGGCTGAGCAGAACAAGAAGGACGGTTGGTCTGCAGAAGCGGCGCCCACCACCCCAAAACCGGCGCCCGCCGTCTCTGTAGACATCTCAGACACACGTGAAGAAGACGTGGAAGAGCCTATCAAAGGTGATGATATCCTTTTGGATGATGAAGTAGAAGATATAGTATTTTCTGACATGGAATCGCATGAGTCGACGCATGAGGTTTCATATGTTATGCCTTCTTCTCCATTATCTATTAGGCATTCTTCTCCAACATATGTTATGTCATCTTTCCTATCATCGAATATGCCTATTTCTACATCATATGTTATGCCTCCTACTTCCTCTGATGCACTAGTATGTTTTGAGGATCCATGTGTTTTAGTGCCTAATTCATCCAAGTTAAGCATCTCAATCGCGCCTATCAAAGCGTCCAGCCCAGAGACGATCTTTGTGGGTCCTGAGCAAGGTAATGAAATTTCTAACACTTTTGTGGATTATGGTGACTATTTGGATCCTTGGGAGCATTACTTCTACAAGACACCAGCGGAACTGTGTTGGTGGTCTTACATTCCCTCTGAAAAAGATCAACCTCAGGTAAGTAGGAAATTGTCCAAGCTTCTCTACAAGGTATCCTTAATTGTAATGTTTTTCATGTTATTGTTCATTCAAATTATGGTTGGGCACAAGAATTTGATTTGCTTTTAAGGGCTTTAACAATGTCTGAATGAGTCTTAAGGTAAGGACAAAATAACCCGTCGAGTCTATGACGTTAACCAAGGATGCTTCTTGGGAGGCAACCCATGATATGTTTTCTAGTTTGCAAGTTTTTCAATCCCTAGTTAGGTATTTAGATTTTCAAATTCAATAAAATGATAGAGTCCCATTTAGATATGTGTTTTTGGAGGAGTCTTGAGTTAACCATGAAATTTGATTGACTGAATGACGGAATGGTGTTCTGCACAACTAGCGCCCGCCGTTCCATCCACGGCGCCCGCCGTCACTATTCACAGACATGTTTCAGGATTTTGGTAACATTGGAAGGTAGTTTTTTCTATTCCTTTATTATTTTCGATTTTTAGGTCAACTTATATTTTCTATCTTATTTAGGATTAGATGTTTTTTATTTTTTATTTTTAGGAGTAGATTTTATTCTATCTATCTTTAGGATTAGATTTCTTTTTATTTTAGGTTAGATTTATTTATCTTCTATCTTTTAGGTTAGGGTTAGGTTGATTTATCTTAGGATTAGTTTTTATTTATCTTAGGACTAGATTTTATATTTTTATTTATTTTATTATTTCTATCTATTTCTAATATTTATTTTTCTTTTTGATAGACGATCCTTTCCCTTTTCAATTAATCATATATCCCTTTCCAAATTTAGATCATGCAAGCCTTTGTCTCCAAGCGACACAAGAACCCTAATTTCTCCACTTGAATCTAAATTCCAAAACCTAAGCCTTTTATTTCAATCAAAAGCCTTTCTTTGTCCCATCCATCATCCACATCTATCAATACCCTTCATCCATCAAATTCGATTCTTTTCCTAGCATTACCATCCCTACCACAAAAGGAAGACTTTGAAACCAAGTCCTGATCTTCAAAGAGCAATTTGGAAGGAGTTTGGACATTGGAACGTTGACGTTCAAACTCAGATTCATGGTTCAGCATACACGGTACCCATCGCCCCCTGACCGGCGCCCGCCTCCGCCCTAGTGCTCCAATGCTTGTTGTCCTACAATTATAGCCACCACTACCATGATCAAGTAGGTTCCCTCTTCCCCCAATTGTGGTTTTATTTTAAATTTTGTTGTCTTTATTTGATTTTCAATTAAGGATGATGAATAGTTTAAGTGTGGGGGGAAATATGTGGTATTCAACTACCCATCTTGCAATGTTTGTCCTCTATTATATATTTTGGCATTATCATATAAATTCCATTGCGTGTTTGGATTATTTAGCCTTGTCCTATAAAATTTGGTTTTCATATGAAGCATAATTTGGTGATGTAATTGAGCATGTATGATTGAGCTTGAGTATGATTGAAATCCTTCAAAACATAACCCTTATGAGATTGTTTTCGCCTTATTGAAATCAAATCATTCCTTTTGCTTTTATGTGTGATTTACTCTCCTTATGTTTCTACCTCTTGATATTCCCTTCATTATCTATTGTCAAGACCGACCCACATGTTTGTTGCTTGCGGATGTTTACGCTTTCATGTTTAAGTTTGGCTTTAGTTGCATGTGAGTTTTGAGTGAAATAAGGTGGCAATGGTTGAGACACTTAGTAACCGGATCTACGCATTACACCCATGGGTATGATTCGCGTAAAACGGTGTCAAAAGCTACCCACTAAGGAAGGAAGCTTGATCATTGAGTAACCGGGTTCCTTCATGACACCCATGTTTACAACTCGCGTCAAAAGGTGTTCAAGTGGGCTTCGTTCAAGTAAATTGAGGTGCTGATAGTCCCGGGCCATTTATGAAACCCATATTTGCGACTCATGTAAGGAATACACCAAGGCCGAAAGAAAGCGAAACAAGAAAAAAAAACAAAAAACAAAAAAAACCCAAAAAAAAGAAAAAAAAAAGAAAAAGAAAAAAAAAAGAGAAAGCGATCTAGAGCCAAATTGCTTATTTTTATTGTTTTTCCGCAAGTAATGGCATTTCGATGGAGATTTGGTGATATTGTTGTCAATTTCTTTGAGCTTAGCTGCATTTTGGATTGAGTTGATAGTTGTTCTTTAAAGCCTAAACACATGAAAACATGAGTGAAACCCATATTTCTGGTGAGGTTGGATGGTTTCTACTTCTATGATTTGATCACTAAATACACGCTACGATGTTTATTCACTTGATCTTGTGTTCATTTAAATTTGATGTTGCTTTTGATAAGGCAAATGCATGATTAATATGTTGTGGAGTGTTTGGTGATTGCTATGTTTTTCATTGCTTGAGGACAAGCTAAGCCTTAAGTGTAGGGGAGTTGGAGTTATGACAATTTGTTTACTTCTTTCATGTTTAATCTGCGCTTGTTATGGTATAAATTTTTTTTTGTTTAGACATGAAGAAGTCTCCTTTTCTATGCTATAATCTAGTTCGCTAGAGGACTAGTGAAGCTTAATTGTGGGGGAGTTTGATATTGCATATTTTACATGGTCATTTATAGGTAGTTTTAGGTGTATTAAGTATTCATATTGCATGCTTAATAAGCTTATTCATATTCTTGGTCATTTGTTATTCGAAGTTCGGAATTTACGGTTTTTAGTGTTTATTTGTAGGTCTGAAATGGAGAACATTGAGAAATCCCATCTTTAAGGTTCTGAGAAATTTGAATTAGCTTCTAAGGTCTTTATGATAATCGTAGTGCTTGGAAAGAGCTTTTCAACGCATAGTTATATGCGTCAATCGGAGGAAGGATGACTCCAGAAAGTGCGTTACAAGTTCAGTCTGTCGAAGCTGTCAACACTGTAGAGACGGCGCCCGCCGTCACGTCAGATCCGGATTTGCGATATGCGGCCATGCTATCTTTATGGGAACTTTTTATCTATCTTTCCTAGGGTTTTTTGGTCGATACCTTTGGCCTATATTAGACATATTTCTCAATAGGTTTTGATTGTCTAATTCATTCACCACTTTAGATTAAGAACGCTTTAGAGGATTTGAGGTTGAGAGATCCAAGGTACATCATGAATACCTAGGCTTATCGTGGTTTTTTCTTCAATTCAAAACTTGGTTGGTTGAATCGTGAGACTTGATTTCTATATTATTCCCATGTTTATTTCATTGTCCTTGCGCTAATTTATGTTTTTAGTTTTACTTTGATTCACATCTTTGTAGAATTGCATCATGCTAGGGTTTCAATTGATTCGCGAGAATAATTAGAACTTTTCGTAGGAAGCATAATTGAGTGATCTCGCGAGGATGATCTTGATTGTGTAGGGTAATGATAGTTTTTGAGGGATCTTTTCGCCGATAATTAAGGATTGTCATCTCCGCGATCGAGGAATGTCAATCCCTATAAACAAAAATCAGAATAAAGATTGAATATCTGGGAATTGAGTCAATGATCGAATATAACCAATCATTGTTGCGAATTGTAGATAAAACCACATTGTTCCTCAACCTTTTATTCTCTCTTACTAACATTCATCATACTTCATCTATATTCCTTATCGCCTATTTACATTCATATCTTGTCTTTACTTGCGAATTGATAAATACACATTGCATTGGAATACTTGTTTCTCTTCGGGTTCGACCCCTTACTTTTCCGCTATACATGTTTATTAGTTGGTGTATAAGTTTAGGAATCATTATCTTTGGCGAGGTGACACACACGACATTTCATCTAACCATAGGTTCTTGATGTGCTCCTTGTTCCATAGGTATAGAGCACGCTCAACCACCTGCACATGTATAAATTGTTGTAATAGAGATTATAACTTGATATTAATCACACACAGTTGTCATCAAGATGCCTATTACCAATATTGTAAAAAAAGTGTTAGACATGACATACTTGGTGAAGATCTTCAAAAGAATATATACCCACACTAATAACAGAAATTGATGACACAACTTAGTCAAATTCACACAGATGGCTCTATTTGAAACAAATTTTACAAGATTGTAGGAAAAAGTTAATTCGAACGAAAAAAATCATGCTGCAATCAATCTGAACTTTCACCCAACCATCATAGCACCTAACCATCATAAGCACAACAATTGTAATACAAAGTTAATTCAAACAAAGAAAAATCATGTTGCGATCAATATGAAATTTACAAGCTCTTCCATTTATGTCCTAGGTTATGTCAAAAATTGAAAACCTTTATAATAAAAATAAATATCTTGAAATCGGAAAATATAACACCCAACCATCATAGCACACCAATTGAAAAAAACAATTTTTCTCTAAGAAGTAAAGAAATTAAAGTATGTACTGGTTTCCAAGGCATAAATAAAATCTCAATGCACTATTAATTACATGAAAATAGATAGACAGATGAAAAAATTCTAGGGAAGCTTTCCTTGTAATTCCCAAAATCTGTCCGATTTAGAATAACTGTTTACCCTGTAATTCCCAAAATCTATGTCAGATGAAAAAAATGCAACTGGGGAGAAGGTCGCTTCTAGGTATAAGCTTCTCTGTCAGATTTAGGATTGATCCCCAAAATCTCTGCCAGATTTAGAAGAATAACAAGTAGAATAAGCAAAATCAGAAAGATGAAGGGATCACAAATTCCCAAATTTTAAAGTAAAGCTGTGCGGAGAAAACAAAAATATATGCAAAGCAAATAAGGATCGATTGCTAGGTGAGGGAGTACTTTGCTTCACAGCTCACGACGGCAGATGGAAATACTCCCGGAGAAGGACACGTGAAGTACCTATGCTCGAACAAATGAAGTACCTATGAAGTTCCACTACACAAATTAGGATAAATAAAGCGATTGAAATAACCATGAAATTCAACCTATTTAGAAGAACTCTCGGAGAAAAAAGAGAGATCAACACTGTTCTAGACCAAAAATGGAAGACGAAGAAGAATAAATGGTGAAATCGAGGAAAATAGGGTCATAGGGAAATCGAGAGGGGCAGGAGAAGAGAAATGGTAGAGAGATTTGTACCTTTGGAGGACACTTGTTGAAGACAAGCACCGTTCTGAGCCTCAATTTCTCCATTTTCTTCATCTGTTGAAGGCAGCGCTCCCTCCTAGCGGTTATTGAAGGCGGCGCCATTTTCAGAGAGCAAGCACCGTCCCAGCGGCTGCGTTTCTTCGCCATTTTCTTCACCTGTTGAAGGCGGCGCTCCCCCGCAGCGGCTGCATTTCACCGTCGGCGTCATTCTACGGGGTGGTCGGTCGGCGTTATTCTCAGTGGGAGGAAGACAGAAGGGCGAAGAGGAGGACAAGAGTGGCGGAGAGACGACAGATGACGTGGGACGAACGTCGTTGGCACTTTCTCCCTCTGTCAAATAGTAATAATATCCAAACTTAAACACATAACTAATAGGTTAGGCAATCAATCACTTGATAAACCAAATAACTACTAGTATATCGATGAAGTCCGGTGTCGAACCCACAAGGAGAAGCGATTGCCTATTCAATAACTCTTAACAAGCACTCTTAAAGCAAATCAATAATCTTGGACAAATAGCAAATATGTAAAAGTAACGAGATTGCAAATCACAAAGCAAATTGATATCAAGGTAGAAAGAACATTTCACCTGTAATTCTCTCACAATGGTTGGAATTCATGGTCCTCAGATTGATCTATTAATTATTCATATTCCTAGGTCTACTTGACTAAAGTTGAGAGATACGCAGAGATTCACTCATCTTATTCAATATCACTAAAGAATAGCATTAAGAACTCAAGTAATCAAGACCAATTGGCACATTGACTCTACACAATCAAGACAGATAGGCGCATACCGAACTCAATCCTAATCGCATATCCTCAACATAGATCAATTGAAATCATCCACTAAAAAGACAAAGAGACATCACTGTCATCAATACCTTTGTTTGTTATCGAGAAAACAACAACGAATTCATAGCTAGAGATGTAATTCCTAACATGTTGATCAAGCATAGAAAGGAACACAAATATAAATTAAGCACAAGATGATAACTAAGAACATGAATAATCAAATAGAATCAAATCCTCACAATCGAAACAACCATGTCTTCGAATCACATGCGAAACTATGAGTTTAGCAACTCATAGGCCAATTCTCTCTCTCTCTCTCTAATGGTGTTCATTGTCTCACACAATAGCCATACCACACCGTGAAATAAACTGAAAACAACCTTAAAAGGTCTCGCAAGGGTCGGCAAAACCCTTGAAGAATTAATGGGAAATAATATAAAATAATAGTCTTTGGATCCAAAACCGTGTTTCCGGGATCTAGGCCAACGACGGGCGTTGTGCAAGGGGCGGCGGGCGCCGTCTCTACAGTGCTCGACGTTCTTCAAGTTCCTTCGACAAATTCCAATATCGTGTCTCCTTGCTCCTCCTTAGCTCTTCCTTAGCCTCCATTTGTTCCAAAACATGCTTCTTAAGTTCTTCCCAAAGTCCATCCAAGGTCGAAATGTAAATCTGTAGAATAAACACTAAAAACGCATAGATTCCGAACTCGAATACTCCACAAGTAATAAACAGAACTAGATTCAAAACATAATAAAACCAATACCTAAAAGCAATAAGAAACACCTATAATGCCTATATGAAATATGCATTATCAAATCCCCCAACACTTAACTCTTGCTTGTCCTCAAGCAACCACAAGGAAAAACATAATCTACGCATCCCACAGGAAATCTTTCACAAATCAACTCATCAAAAGCAACATCATAAATAGTGAAAATATAACCAAACATACAAACATCATAACATGTATATATGGGATCAAGTTGCTTGCATGCTCAAAAATCAACGTTACCAAGGATAAAATGTGTATCTCTCACTCTCATGTGTTTAGGCTTTAAGCACACACTCACCTCAATTCCATATACAAGCATCAACTCAAATATTGACATTTATATCACAAAATCTCCACCGGATACATCAATGCAAAAATAAGGACATCAAGAGGACTTCCGCTCAATGGAAATCTTCATAGAAGATTCCATTCGGCGGGGTTGTAATGGGGCTTGGTAGAAACATAAGGGCAAGAAATTGTATTTGGTCATGTGGTGCAATAAATTCCGGGAAAACAAGATTTCCAAAACTCCCGACATAACACAAATCAACTCAATAAATCAAGCTCACAAATACACAACTTCTCTCAATATCATCAAAATAACTCCAAAAATCTCAAATCTCATCATCTTACATATCATGTAATCTCAACACCCAACCAATATATCTCACAACCAACCTAAATCCCAATTCTTCCTCATTATGCAATCATAAGATGAATGGCTCTTTATTCTTTCTTTTTTTGGATTTTTTTAAATAACTTGAGCCAAGAACATGAAAATTCAAATGCATAAACATGAGGGACTAAGTAAGCACATAACATTACATCTTCTCAACACCATAAACCATAAAACCACACTTTATCTTTATTCTCCTCAAAATCAAAAATAGATTCCAAAACCCATTCAAAATCTCAATTCCCCCGGAAAAAGGGTAAGGCTTATCATAGGCTAGGAATAATAATTTTGTGGAGCTAACAATAAAAAGGTTAAAGGCTCAAATTGGGTTCAAAGCAAGCCATAACATAGGGTAGATATGGATAAATATGGGCTAAAAGATTGCCTCTATCATTTGAACTTATCAAGCAATGAACATGTATATAATCGACCTTGAAAATAGATAACTATGGCAATACTCAATGATAAATGCATAGGAAGAGTATTCACACAAGAAAAGAAAAAGGAATAAAGATGTATCCCTTATAAGGCCAAAAATATCTCAATGGGACAATTTTTTTGTTGAATTCTAAGCATACTCCCAAACTTAGATCATACATGCTCAATTATATATGCTTAATCCACTACAAAAAATTGCTTTTGCTACACTAGCTAGAAACGGCAAGGAGATCCCGTGGCGAATGTTAGCTGTTTGCGACGGAATTAGCGACAACACTGTTCCCGTAGCAGAGTTTTGAGAGACGCCAATGCTATTTGCGATGGCAAGTTAGATACCGTTGCTACCCCTGATTTCCCCTAGGTGGAATTAGAGACGGTTCTCCCTTCCATGGCTAGCTGAAGTCACTTGGGCTTAAAAAAACCTAAAATTTTCAGTCTTGAGTTAAGAGAGACAAACAACTTCACGCCTTCACTTTTCTTCGTTCATCCAAAATGGCGATAATATTGAATCCCCTTCCTCTACTCCACCATTGAAATCCATGTCCTCTCTTCCACTGAAATCCTCGTCCTCTCCTCCACTGAAATCCCGTCGTTCTCTCGCGCGTCCTTCACCTTTCTTCACCGTCGTTCTCTCGCGCGTCGTTCTCTCGTTTCCTCCACCCCCGTCGTTCTCTCGCGCGTCCTTCACCTTCCTTCACCGTTCTGCTCGCGCGTCCTTCACCCCCGTCGTTCTGCAAAACCCTCAAAGTGAAGAGGTATGTTATGTAATTTTTGAGTTTTGAAATCGATTTAGGGTTTCGATTTTAGATTAAGTCTGCACGAATTAGTTTTTTGATTTAGGGTTTTGATTTTCTCTCCCTCTCTCTTCGATTTATCTCAAATTAGGGTCTTTGATTTCTGCGTTAGTCAGTTGTTGAACTGATTTGTGAGTTTGAATCCGTGATCTCTCGAGTTTGGGCTTTGGTCACTGTAGTGGCGGATTTCCTCTTTTATCTTAAGCATGGGAGAACACTTAAGGTATGCTGAGTCTGTTTCTGAAGTTTTGCATTCGATTCAGGGGGTATTTTGTGTAATGTATGAGTTTCAGCGATGGGGTTGAGGTATGAGTCGGGTTACACTGTGTTCTTGTTGGTGTCTCTTCCTTGGTCCTTCCTTTAGCTCTTCGATTACTTCATTGCCTATAGATGCTCTGTTGGGGTGGTTGTTACAATCGATTTGAGGTTTGTCTCCTGTTTGCTTATTTGTTCTGAACTGGTGGGTTGTCGTCTTTCGCTTCCCACCTCCGTTTTCCTTCTCTGTGCTCCTCGTGCCAGCCTCTCACTACCGACTGTATCTCTTGTTCGTCTTACTGATCGGCCACCATTGGTTTCCATTGTGCACTGCCTCTTCCTTCGACAAATTGATTTCTTGTTAGTTTGATTGAGGTCAGAAATCTATCTGTTTTCCTTGTTTTTTAAAACCCTAATTTCCCTTGTTTTTTTTGGTTGAATTTTTTTCCTGCCTAGATGTATTTCATGCGAATAGATGATTCTACATCTCCTTTTTTGATGAGCTCATATTCCCCAATTCAGCCATGAACTCAGTGTTTGAGTGTTTTCAAATTTGCCTTGCTTTTTAGTTATTTGAAACTTGCAAGACATAAATCTAGAATCCACCCTAAATCGACCACATGTAACCACTTCTATCTACAACATAATCATTGGCAAACTGTACTGTGATCACTACGGCACAATGCAAATATAGGGAGCCAATGGATATTCTTGTAAGATCAAGTTCAAGGAACAGTCATTTATTGATAAAAATCCTCATCAGGTACTTATCTTTGAACTTGAATGTAATAATTAAAGCATGCTCAATGAGCAGATTTGTATGCAGGATGTAAAATTAAATAAACATTTGCAATTTTTTGCTCTTTCTTTCTCGTTCTAGCAATTTATTCCTTTTGGTCTTGACGTGGCAATATGATGTAGGTATATGGAAGTGTTGTAGATAAAAGTGGTCACACATTTGCTAAATTGTTTGGCAAATGGGATGAGAACCCATATTACGTCGAAGGAGGCAACTTAAAGAAAGGTAAAGATTCCGATTCCCGATCTCAGCCTCGTTTACTATGGAGGCCAAATAAACCACCCAAATACTGAAGCAGATACAACTTAACAAGATTCCCAATCACTGTAAATGAGCTTACTCCTAAACTCAAGGTAAGAGATACACCTCATTTTTGTATCTTGTGGCAAACATGGACTTCTATCTTACAATTCATTTTGCTACATTTGGTTAACAGGAAAAGATACCACCCACAGATTCAAGACTAAGACCCGATCAAAGGCATATGGAGAATGGAGAGTATCAATCAGCCAACGCTGAGAAGCTGAAACTTGAAGAGAGACAGCGTGAGGTGAAATACCCATCATAATGACATGCCATCATCATTGCCTTTGATTGTTGCCATTTTCTGATTGCGAGTCTCAATGTGTGTATATACAGGCAACAAAGATACAAGAGAAGGGATGGAAGCCGAGATGGTTTGTCCATGATAAAGACGGGACAGGATATCGCGACATTGGTGGATACTGGGAAGCCAGGCAGCAAGGTAAATGGGTATCTTGTCCCAACATATTTGGTGAAATCCCATCTCAAAGTAATGCTTCATGAAAACCACTTTCGCTTGCTCAACATGATATGATGTTCCTATTTTCCCTTAAGGGGGGAAAAAGTGAAAGGATTATATATATACTCATATACATATAGTGCAAATAGCAGAAAGTGTAAGAGAAAACCACACAACATACGAATCCACTTAGACGAAATTCTTGAGAACAAGAAATCAGTGCACATTGTATTCTTTGATTTGTATGTACCTATTGTCCAAATTTTTTTAGGCCATATTGATGAGCTTATGTCCCCAATTGAGCCATGAACTCAGTGTGTGAGTGTTCTCTAATTTGCCTTGCTTCTCCGATTCATTTATGTGATATCAGCAGAAATTCCCAAAATATTGAGAGCATGTTACTTGCTGCAGTTTCTGGGAAGTTCGTGGGGTAAACTGTTGCTGATAGCTTATATTTCTAGAAACTAGCTTAAATTTAGAGCACTTTGAGCTTTGAATGGGTGCATTTGGCCAAGTATTGAAGGAGATATGATGATTTAAGCGTGCAACAACAAATCGGAAAAACTGCATATGTCCCATTACTGTTTCGATCACCATTTGCAAATAAATGATTAGAATGGATTGATTCTTTTTGTATTATCCTCTTAACTGGTTGTAGTTAGTGGCCTATGAAGGACTTGGGCAGATTCTTTGTCATTAGAGAGCTATCTTAAATCTTAAATAGAATGGGACTTACCGCTTTGGGGAAAATATTGATCACAGGTTACGTGCTGCAATTTCTGAGAAGTTTTTGGGCTTAACTATTGCTGATATCTTAGATTTATAGAAACTAGCTTCAATTTAGAGCATTTTGAGCTTTGAATGGTTGCATTTGGCCAAGTATTGAAGGAGATATGATGATTTAAGCTTGCAACAACAAATCTGAAAAACTGCATGTCACATTATTGTTTCGATTACTATTTGCAAATAAATGATGAGAATGGATTGATTCTTTTTGCATTATCCTCTTAACTGGTTGTAGTTAACTGGGTGTCCTGTGAAGAACTTGGGCTGCATTTTGGTTTAGATCATATGGAAAATTTGTCTGCTAATCAACAATTTATTTTGTCACTGGGCTTTCAACCTTGTTATTACTTTCTCTTTCCTATTTTATGGAGCTGGCCATTTTTGTTTCTCCATCAAGTTCTGGATATTGAATATCTGAAGGTCTTTGGCCTTTCACTGATTCATCATCTCTATTAATACCCAGCTATAAATCATGGTATGCTGTGAAATCATATTACATATACTATTGTAGGGTTTAAATCTTGATATTGCAAATGTGAAATCATTTAGCCTCCTGAATGGGAACTGATTCACTGAACATGAAATCATATTACACATATTATTCTAGGGAAAAGTAATTAACTTAGTTCTTTTTCTTTTTTTAAATATGGGAACTGTTGCTGATTGGAAAACTAATTAACATTGATGTTGTTCTGTGAATATATAGTGACAAAGATTATGATCCTATAAAGGAACTTCATATCACCATCAAATATGATTGAGGCTTAACTCTACTTTTTCCACTCTAAATGTCCTATTCTTCATTTTTGCTACTGTTGGTCTTCTTTTGCAGCTGGGGCACACTTTCTTTAGGGGGCTGCTATTTTCACTCATGTTTCTTGGCCATTTGGTGACAATGCTAGCTGAATTTTGAGCTACTACAGTTGTTTCTTTTCGATGTATGTCACTCTATCCTTTACCTTGGGAATCTTCTTTTGTAGCTCTCTTTTATTTCCTTTATTTTATGTCGTATCTGTCTTCTGTAATTTTTCTTTTTTAAATCTTCTTTGTCATTTTACACTTTGTTCTATCTGATTTTAAGTGTTTGGTTTGTTGGGCTTTCAGCTTTATCCTGCCTTGAGAATTTGATGCTTAATCTATCTGATTTAGCTAGATTTTTTTGTTACTGGGATTGCAGCCTCCATAACCCACCTTTGGCGTGATGCCTTTTAGTGATTTCTATTCTTTTCTTCAAGAAGTCAATATCAGAATTTAAGGGTTTCTTGTTGGTTGTTGTTGCAGGAGGATGGTCAAGTATGAAATAAATATGAAATAAAGTTCAGACTGACTTCCCTGTCTCAGCAAATAAATACAAGACTTCCTCCCATTGTAGTAAGAGAATAGTCAGGATCGAATCCACGAGGAAGCACGTCAGCAGTTCTCAGGTAGCTGTAAATTCTCACAGGCAAAGCAGCAGAATGACAGAAACAAGGAAAGAAACAGAAATAAAAGCAGAAAAAAAACAAAAGCAAAGAACAAAGCAAAACAGAAAAGACAAAGCAAAGCAGAAACTAAAAGCAAAGGCAGAGGCTCGTCGATCTCGACAAACAGCTACTCGAGATCGACCACAGCAGTGAACAACAGAAACTCAGAAAGTGAAGATCGACGAAAATAGAAGAAAACCAACTCGAACTAGACCAGCTCCTACTCGAGATCGACCACAACTACTCGATCTCGACAAGGCTTTCCTCTATGTCGACAACAGTAAAAGACAGAAACTTTAAATTTGCAGAATCTCGAACAAAACTCAGAATTTCGACAGAAATAAATTCAATATATTAAAAGACTTCCAAAGCCAGGGTTTCAACACCACAACGATAACCATGCAAAATAACACATAAAGGCACAAAAGATCATGCTTTCCATCAAATAACTTTCGTCATTAACAAATAGGCAAATAGAGGCTTTCGCATAAACCCTAATTGTTACTAACCCTTTTCACATAATTAATCCAAGTTGCATTAAGATCACTTTCGCTTCAATAATACAAACAAGGATCACCTTCAACTCTCGCAAAAGAATCATGCTCATAGGGATAGAAGATGAATTGCACAAAAAGATCTGACCTTTATCGCGTTATCTCACATGGCCACCGTCGGGCTCACCCCAGCCCCAGAAGTGGGTGGACTACTCACGCCTCATCGCAATAACAGACATCATTGATTTATAAAAAGAACTAAATTGCATTAAAACTAAATTCAAAGCCTTTACAATCCTGGCAATCAACTTTCGCAGAAAGCCAAAACCTTAAAAACCTTAAAACTCCTAAACTTCTCTGTGGAACTAACTAATTGTCTCCGAAATTGAATGAATGAAACTGAGCCCCTAGGGCTTTATTTATAGCCTTCTAATCCTTGCTAGTCAAGGATAGAATCTCCTATCTATATCTAAAATTATATCTAAAGGCATAAAAGATAAATAAAATGCTTTAAGGAAATAAATCTAAAAGGAAAAAGATAAATCTAAATAGGTAAGTCTTCATGATGTTGATAGATTTCCCTCCATAGATAGAACTTGATGGAATCGGATAGATCTTCGGCCAGCTCGACTTCTTTCGTGCCCAAGGATTCCCAATTCTACTCGGACAGGCACTCGTCGACGCGTTTTTGGAAAGTGGGCTACTCGACCTCAACAAGAATCTGGTCGACCTCGACAAGGATTCATCGTCGACTTGGCTTTTCGGCTAGCTCTGCTCGATGTGGCTCGGATCTGGGTTCCTGGCGCTCGTCGACCTCGACAAAACCTTGTCGATCTCGAGTAGGGTTCGTCGAAGATGGCTCTCTGGTGGTGTCGACTAGAGCTCCTCGGCATGGACTCGGACAACTTCTGGGCGGCTCGTCGATCTCGACAAGGGTTCGTCGAGATCGAGTAGGGTGTGCTCGTCTTCTCGGTCAGCTTCTCTCCTCGACTCCGGGTGTGGTGTCTGGGCTTCGTCGATCTCGACCAGGGCTTGTCGAGATCGAGTTGGGTCCGGAAGTCGGGTTGGCTCAGCTCTCTCGATCAGGCTTGCTCGACCAAGGTGGCTCGGACATTCTCGTCGAGATCGAGTAAGAGCTACTTGAGATCGAGTAGCCTGGACTCTCAGATTGATTCGACTGGTTCCGCTGCTTCCTTGATCTTGGACTTCTGTAGCTGATTTCCGAGCTTTTCTGAACTTCTGTAGAATTGCTGTAAAATGCCTCGAATTCTGCGAATTAAACAGAAACTGGTGTAGATTCCATAATTTGGCAAATAAACATAAACTACATAGATTCTGTACTATCTAAGCCCAAATGAATGCAATGTATGCAGAAATCGATATAAAAGTTACTGTAAAACATGGCAGATTCAGCTCACAACAAACACCCCATACTTAAGCTTGCTTGTCCTCAAGCAATACTTTTAATTGTCATTTAGGGGAAGAAATCAAAACTCTCAACATCTTAGATTCATTCTTTATATGTCCCTGCAATCAATTACCATCCTCGAAAAGGTACTAGTGTCACAGATCCATGCATGTGCAAATATATAAGAGCAACATCTACTCACAAAAGGAGGTTTGTGCACAAATAATTTTTATGTGACAAAGCAACAATAATGAAGAGGACTTTAATTTAAGCCAAATAAGGAGTAGATTGGTAAAAGGCTAAAGGTGGGCAATTTTTGGCAATGTGGTGCTAATGATCCGGGGAAATGGAGTACTTTCCAAACTGAATTTCCACATTCCTTCTCTTTGAGATTCATCACCTTTCATAATGCTTTTATCCATAATATTGCTTTTACCTCTCTAACCTCAGCACTGCCTTCTCGCGAGTCGCAAACATGGGTGTTATGAATGGCCCCGGATACTTAGTGCGTCGGACTCCTCACCTGGTGTCCCATCTCGCCAAACTATTATCTCAGCGAGCAGGGTCGATCTTTGATTGGATTTTCTTTCACTCATTAAATTTTCCATATATTTCAAATGATTCCGCCAAACTCCAATAATGATAACAATCACACAAACACCATATAACAATCTCCATAATGTAACATCATTCTCAACATAATCCCCGGATAGGAAATAAGGTAAAGAATGGGCAATATTTAGATCATGTGGAGCATAATTGAAATAAGGCATAATATGGCTTTTGTGTAATACATAAGCATAGGTAAGGCTAGGATATAACAATATGAGCATTATATGGAAATATAAAGTCCTCCATCATCTTATCATGCAACATGTCAAAAGCAACTTCAAATTTTACCTCCTTTCATGGTTTTCAAGAAATAATGCACTTCATTGTGACTTCCCTTTACTAGGCAATTTCATGCTATATCTCTAATGAATCCAATTTTGCATCGTCGAGTTCAATTAAAGCTTCCATGACATTAATCAAAAATTTTCAATGGGGGTCATTTTTCTCAAATTTTGGAAATCATGCATATAAGCACATAAATCAATAATGCATTCCAAAATAGCCATGTAGCAATTCAAAGAAATAATGCACAAGTAATGTCAAATATGATCAAATATGCACAAAGTAAGCCCTTCCCCCACCCCATACTTAAACATTACAGTGTCCTCACTGTATAAAAACAAGGTAAGGGTAAAGAAAGAAACTCACAAGACATGTGTGCAGGGCCTCAAAATTTCGAAATGGAGCACCTCCTGGCCGAGTTTGAATTGTTTCTATCCATGGACCTGAAAAGTAGAAGACATATACCCATAATAGCAAACTAAAAGTGTTCAAAACCAAAACAAAGTCTCAAAAAGTCCTAAAAAGTCTATGTACATGCTCTAGATTTTATAGTCGCTAGGCCGACTTTTCCATTTAGCTCAAGGTGGCATTTGCAGGGCCCATGTAGCTTGGGCCTCAAATAGAACTCCATTTTTGTCCCTTAGCTGTAATCCTCCAGAATGGACTTTGTTCACCACGAAAGGTCCCATCCGCTTCTTGTTGAATTTGTTGGGAAACCAATGATCCTTTGATTTAGAGACATAGAGCTTGTCTCCAACTTCATACTCCTTGGGCTCATCATTGGAAATCCTACATAAGCGCACATACCAAGGCAAACCTCTCCCATGTATAGATAAATCTTTAATGGAAATAGGAGAAGAAAGATCCATACCTTGGCTTACCTTCGCAGAGACGGAATCGGGGACAACTGTGTTTGGTCGATCTCGACTAGGGCTAGTCGATCTCGACAAGACTGCAGGTTCTGGTGGTGGTCGGTTCGAGGATTCAGAAGTCGAGGAAGAACAAGGCTTGTCGACATCGACAAGGCTGGTCGACCTCGAGTAGTTTGCTGCTCCTGGTGTCTGCAGCGTCGAAGAAGGTGCCGTCGAGGAAGGGCAGTGGTGGTCGATCTCGACAAGGGTGGTCGAGGTCGACGAGGATCTTGGCTTTGGTGTCGTCAGCGTCGAGGAAGCAGGTGCCCGAGGAGTTTGGTCGACCTCGACTACAGTAGTCGATCTCGACAAGTTTTGCTCGACTGGTGGTGGACTGGCCGAGATTGCTGGAGTCGAGGAGGCCTGAGGCTGGTCGACATCGAGTGAGCTCCTCGAGATCGACAAGGGTTCTGGTTCTGTCTGGCTGCTCGACGAGGCTGGTGCTGGTGGAGTCTCCTTGGTCTGGTCGAGATCGACTAGGGTTCTACTCGATGTCGAGGAGCCTTGGTCGATCTTGACCCCATACTTAGTCCCTGTCAAGGCATCCAAAAAATAATGAATCCACAACGACTTACCTTGGTCTGTGTCGATGGGATTCTCTGTGTTCTCCTTGAGGATTGCCATGATCTCCTCCACCTGGGCCTCTATGTCCCTCTTTTCCATCTCCTCAGGGGTCATATTTCTGACCTTGGGTTCCCCGCAGGTGATGTAGCCAGCTGAGATAGATTTGACCTCTTCCATTGGACCTGTATGCCTTTCAGTTTTATTAAAGGAATACTCAATTACCTCATCGCTGATGTTGAAGGTGAGCACTCCTTTCCTTACGTTTATGTTGGCATCCACCGTCGCCAAGAATGGTCTTCCTAAGATAATTGGACAAGCAGGATCTTCTTGCATATCAACAACTAAAAAATCAGCAGGGACAAAGAATTTACCTACTTGTACTGGCACATTATCCACCATGCCTGTTGGAATGACCACTGTGTTGTTGGCCATGTAAAGTCTAGCATCCACAGGCTCTAGGGCACCTATCTTAATCTTGGACCAAATTGTTAAAGGCATTATACTCACACTAGCTCCAAGATCACATAAGGCATTAATTTTGTATGGACCAAACCCAATAGTTATAGCAAACTTACCTGGATCCGGCCTCTTCTCCAATATGTCCAGATGGCTGCACTCCTCTGTGATTTCAGCCATCGATCGCTTTTTGCTCAGAATCTCCTTTAGGAATTTGACATAAGATGGCATTTCATTGAGAGCTTCTGTGAAGGGGATGGTGACGTTGAGCTTCTGAAGCATCTTGATGAAGCGCTGAAATTTCTTTTCTGCTGGGTCCTATAGAGATTTTGTGGGGAAAGGCAGCTTCTTTTTCTGAGTCGGAGCCAGAACAGACGTCGGAGGTGCTGCAGGCTGCTCTATGTCGACCAGGGGCTCCTCGACATCGACTACAGTCTTGTCGACATCGACCAGGTTGGGCGCAGTCGAGTTGCTGTGTGGTGCAGACGAAGATTTTTGCAGGTTCTCCTCGAGGTCGAGTAGGCCCTTGTCGAGATCGACTAGGCCTTGGTCGACTAGCTGTTCTTCGTTGTTCTGCTGCTTTCCGACCTCTGGCTCTTGTAGTTGATGGCCGCTTCTGAGTTTTATAGCAGCGATGTGTCCAGTCTTTCCCTTAGGATTTGGTTCTGAAGATCCAGGGAGCGCACCTGACTGTCTGGGGATTCCTGCTGCTAGCTGACCAATCTGTGTATCAACCGATTTCCGCCAGATATCAATTTCCCCAAGCCTAGAGTTGACACCTTGCATCTGAGTATAGACGGAGTTGAAGGATTGCCTAGTTTTTGAGTGGTTCCTCCGTATTTCATCCAGGACTGTCTGTATATCATCCCTTTTCTGCTCCCTTTCCGGATGTCCTGGAGCTCTGTAGGGCGGGGGGTTTCTAGGGACACCTTGGTTCCATTGTGGTTGCTGAAACCTTTGGTCCCCCATGTAGTGATTGGGACCCCCTGCGTAAGCTACCTCCTCTTGGTGTTCTGCCAGCCTGACTTGCTCGGTGTGTGGGCACTCAGTAGTGGTGTGCCTCTGAGATCCGCATTCAATACAAGGCTGGTTGACGGAGAGATACTTTACTTGCTTGATGAGCTTTTTGTTCTGGTCTCTGTAGTACTGCTCCCTAACATCTGGATCAATCTCCTTAGGTGGATCATATAGGGGCATGGATGGTGCTGGCCTGGCGTATGGGTTCTCTTCATAAGTTGCAGTAGACCCATACTTGTTGTCGTAGGTAGTGAGCTTCTCTAGCATACCCCATGCGTCACTTGGCGGCATTGTCAGATACTCATAGCGAGTATAATGGTTGATTCTGTCCTTAGTGTATTGATCAAGAGAGTTGAAGAAGATCTCCTGAATGACGTAGGGTGGCTGTCCATGAGTAGGGCAAGATCGCAGAAGTTCCTTGTAGCGCTCCCATGCCTTTGCCAGCGGTTCCCCTTGCTTCTGTCTGAAGGCGGTGATTTTCTGGCGGAGATGTGCTGTTTTGGCGGGTGGGAAGAATTTGTTCAGGAACTCTTGCTCTACTTGGGCCCAGGTTGTGAGTGATTTTGGTTTCAGCCCTTCCAGCCATTTCAGTGCAGGCCCAGCGAGAGACCAGCGAAAAGATTTCATCTTGACATATTCCAAAGTTGTACCTTCAGCAAGAGTACGGCACATGTCAGCAAAGTTTGTAATATGTTCAAGAGGATACTCATTAAATCTACCATAAAAGGCATTATTTTTAAGCTCTATAAGAAATTGAGTGCGAATTTCAAAAGAGTTATCAGGGATAAGAATCGCGATTCAGGCACGACGAGGGTTGGGTGCATATAGTCCTCTGCCGTGGTTGGGTATTGGGCAAGCTCAGCCTGTGCTTGTTCCCTTGCTGCTTTCTCAGCGGCGATAGCAGCATCTTTAGCGACTAATTCCCTGGTAAGCCTAGCGATCAGCTGTTCCTGTGTTTCAGCGGCCGCCATGATCCTTTTGAGTTTAGAGTGGATGTGTAGGTAGCGCTCTGGTTCGTCTAAGCTGTCAAACTCAGGTGTTTGACCAGAACGACGCATACACCTGAAAAGTAACTCAAAGAAACAGTGAGAACTGACTACCTAAGGCGCGATTGATAGCTTCCCCGGCAAAAGCGCCAATTTGTTGTTGCAGGAGGATGGTCAAGTATGAAATAAATATGAAATAAAGTTCAGACTGACTTCCCTGTCTCAGAAAATAAATACAAGACTTCCTCCCGTTGTAGTAAGAGAATAGTCAGGATCGAATCCACGAGGAAGCACGTCAGCAGTTCTCAGGTAGCTGTAAATTCTCACAGGCAAAGCAGCAGAAAGACAGAAACAAGGAAAGAAACAGAAATAAAAGCAGAAAAAAAACAAAAGCAAAGAACAAAGCAAAACAGAAAAGACAAAGCAAAGCAGAAACTAAAAGCAAAGGTAGAGGCTCGTCGATCTCGACAAACAGCTACTCGAGATCGACCACAGCAGTGAACAACAGAAACTCAGAAAGTGAAGATCGACGAAAACAGAAGAAAACCAACTCGACCTAGACCAGCTCCTACTCGAGATCGACCACAACTACTCGATCTCGACAAGGCTTTCCTCTATGTCGACAACAGTAAAAGACAGAAACTTTAAATTTGCAGAATCTCGAACAAAACTCAGAATTTCGACAGAAATAAATTCAATATATTAAAAGACTTCCAAAGCCAGGGTTTCAACACCACAACGATAACCATGCAAAATAACACATAAAGGCACAAAAGATCATGCTTTCCATCAAATAACTTTCGTCATTAACAAATAGGCAAATAGAGGCTTTCGCATAAACCCTAATTGTTACTAACCCTTTTCACATAATTAATCCAAGTTGCATTAAGATCATTTTCGCTTCAATAATACAAACAAGGATCACCTTCAACTCTCGCAAAAGAATCATGTTCATAGGGATAGAAGATGAATTGCACAAAAAGATCTGACCTTTATCGCGCTATCTCACATGGCCACCGTCGGGCTCACCCCAGCCCCAGAAGTGGGTGGACTACTCACGCCTCATCGCAATAACAGACATCATTGATTTATAAAAAGAACTAAATTGCATTAAAACTAAATTCAAAGCCTTTACAATCCTGGCAATCAACTTTCGCAGAAAGCCAAAACCTTAAAAACCTTAAAACTCCTAAACTTCTCTGTGGAACTAACTAATTGTCTCCGAAATTGAATGAATGAAACTGAGCCCCTAGGGCTTTATTTATAGCCTTCTAATCCTTGCTAGTCAAGGATAGAATCTCCTATCTATATCTAAAATTATATCTAAAGGCATAAAAGATAAATAAAATGCTTTAAGGAAATAAATCTAAAAGGAAAAAGATAAATCTAAATAGGTAAGTCTTCATGATGTTGATAGATTTCCCTCCATAGATAGAACTTGATGGAATCGGATAGATCTTCGGCCAGCTCGACTTCCTTCGTGCCCAAGGATTCCCAATTCTACTCGGACAGGCACTCGTCGACGCGTTTCTGGAAAATGGGCTACTCGACCTCGACAAGAATCTGGTCGACCTCGACAAGGATTCATCGTCGACTTGGCTTTTCGGCTAGCTCTGCTCAATGTGGCTCGGATCTGGGTTCCTGGTGCTCGTCGACCTCGACAAAGCCTTGTCGATCTCGAGTAGGGTTCGTCGAAGATGGCTCTCTGGTGGTGTCGACTAGAGCTCCTCGGCATGGACTCGGACAACTTCTGGGCGGCTCGTCGATCTCGACAAGGGTTCGTCGAGATCGAGTAGGGTGTGCTCGTCTTCTCGGTCAGCTTCTCTCCTCGACTCCGGGTGTGGTGTCTGGGCTTCGTCGATCTCGACCAGGGCTTGTCGAGTTCGAGTTGGGTCCGGAAGTCGGGTTGGCTCAGCTCTCTCGATCAGGCTTGCTCGACCAAGGTGGCTCGGACATGCTCGTCGAGATCGAGTAAGAGCTACTCGAGATCGAGTAGCCTGGACTCTCAGATTGATTCGACTGGTTCCGCTGCTTCCTTGATCTTGGACTTTTGTAGCTGATTTCCGAGCTTTTCTGAACTTCTGTAGAATCGCTGTAAAATGCCTCGAATTCTGCGAATTAAACAGAAACTGGTGTAGATTCCATAATTTGGCAAATAAACATAAACTACATAGATTCTGTACTATCTAAGCCCAAATGAATGCAATGTATGCAGAAATCGATATAAAAGTTACTGTAAAACATGGCAGATTCAGCTCACAAAGTCTTTAATGTCTGCTTCGCTGCATTGATTCCTGAATACTAAGCACTCTTTTTGTAAGTCTGTTATTTAATTTGATTTAATTTGACTCCAATTATGCCTTATTTGATTGGATTTAATTTGACTCCAATTATGTCTTATTTGATTGGATTTAATTTGACTCCAATTATGTATTTGAGGCTTTTTGCTAATTTATATCCTTTCCATGTTGGTGTTGATGTGCATGTGCTCTATTTTTAGATGACCATCTCTTTTATGTTGTATGTTTGAGATGTTTGGCATGATTGTTGTTGAGCTGTGATTGCACATGGCTTGATCTAATTTGTTTCCCTTCAATTATCTCTTTCTACTATGTTTATATTGCTTTTTTCTACTTTACAATGATTTCTCTTGTAAAACATCTTTCAGCTTAAGAATTTAATGGAAATGATTGTAAAAAAATGTGGTATTGATCCAACAATTGGAGATGACATTGAACTCTTACTATCAGACGAGGAGGAAGATGGTAAAGAAAATGATGAATGAGATTCACCTAAGAAGGGAGCTTAAGCTAAAATGACGAAGAAGATTCAACTAAGAAAGGAGCTTAAGAAGATTCACCTAAGGAAGAAGTTTTTGGTAATCTTAAATGTCGTAACTACAATAACTTCTATGTTATGTTATGAAATACTCTTCTGATGTTGTTGTGAGCCGAATCTGCCATGTTTTATAGTTACCTTTATATCGTTTTCTGCATACATTTCATGCATTTGGGCTAGGATAGTACAGAATCTATGTAGTTTATGCTTATTTGGCAAATTATGGAATCTACACCAATTTCTGTTTAAATTCGCAAAAATCGAAGCAATTGACAACAGTTCTGAGAAAGGAAGAAAAACTCGAAAGTCAACTACAAAAACCAAGGTCAAGGAGCAGCGGAACCAGGACAAATCGAGCTGAAAGCAAGGAAATCTACTCGACAACATGTTAATCGATATCGACTAAAGCTTGTCGATATCGGGTAAAGTTAATCAATTTCTAGCAAAGATTGACCAGAATCGAGCAAGACTAGGAATGAGAAGAAGCACAGCTTACTCGATATCGAGGAAAACCCAAGTCGATGCACCGTCCAGAAGCCAAGATCGACGAAGAAGACTGATACCGAGCAGAAGTTACTCGATGTCGAGGAAAAGTCCAGTCGACATGCATCCTGGGAGCCAACATCGAGTTGCTGAGTGGAAGACAAAGAAAGTGCTACTCGATATCGAGGAATTCTACTCGATATCGAGGAAATCCCGGAAGCCGACGTCGAGTTATCCGATTCTTGTTAAGGTTCTATCCCGAGTCCAATGGTGATATTTTCGAGATGAAATTCTATCCACATTTATCAAGAGCTATCAAGTCAAGGGAGAAGATATTTTATCCACATTAGATATAATCCTAGTTTTATTTATTTCCATGATTTATCTTAAATAAGTAGATATAGATATAGATAGGATATTCTTTCCTAATTAGAGAGGGGAGGAAGCCTATAAATAAAGAGCCATGGCGGCCGCAGAAACACAAGAACAGCTGATACAGAGGCTTCAAGCTGAGTTAGAAGCCAAGGATACTGCTCTCACCACTGAGAGAGCACGCACTACACAGGAAGTTGCGCAAAGGAGGCAATTGGAAGATGAGCTTGCCCAATACCCTACCACTGCAGAGGATTACATGCACCCGACTCTTATCGTGCCTGAATCGGCTATTCTAATTTCTGAGAGTAACTATGAAATTCACACTCCTTTCCTGATTGAAATTAAATATAATGCTTTCCATGGTAGATTTAATGCATGCCCTCTTCAACATATTACCAACTTTACTGATATGTGTCGTACTCTTGCTAAAGGTACCACCTTGGAATATGTCTTCATGAAGGCTTTTCATTGGTCTCTGGCTGGTCCAGCATTGAAGTGGCTTGAAGGTCTCCGTCCACAATCCCTCACACCATGGGCTGAAATAAAGCAGGAATTTCTCAACAAATTATTTCCTCCTGCCAAGACAGCACTCCTCCGCCAAAAGATTACAACTTTCAAACAGAAGCTTGGGGAGCCGCTAGCAAAGGCATGGGAACGATATAAGGATCTACTGCGATCATGCCCTACACATGGACAGCAACCCTGCATCGTTCAGGAGATCTTCTTCAATTCTCTTGACCTGGCTGCTAAGGATAGGATCAACACGTATACTCATTATGAGTATTTGACAATGCCTCCAACTGACGCACGGGCTGCCCTCGACAAGCTGACCAACTACGACAACAAGTATGGGACTCCGATCAACTATGATAAGAATGCCTATGCCAGGCCAGCCCCATCCATGCCCCTCTATGAGCCTTCTAAGGAGATGGACCCAGAGGTCAAGGAGCAGTACTACAGAGATCAGAATCGCAAGCTTCTCAACTAAGTCAAGTATCTTTCTGTCAACCAGCCTTGCATCGAATGCGGATCACAGCGGCACACCACTACTGAGTGCCCACACACAGGGCAAGTCAGGTTGGCAGAACACCACGAAGAGGTAGCTTACGCAAGGGGTCCCAATCGCTATATGGGGGACCAAAGGTTTCAGCAACCACAATGGAACCAAGGTGCCCCTAGGAACCCCCAGCCATACAGAGCTCCAGGACATCCGAAAAGGGACCAGAAGAGGGATGACCTACAAACCATCCTAGAGGAAATGTGGAGGAACAATTCAGACACCAAGCAGTCCTTAAACTCCATCTACACTCAGATACAAGGTGTCAACTCTAGGCTTGGGGAGATTGATATATGTCGGAAATCAATGGAGACACAGATTGGCCAACTAGCAACAGGCGTCCCTAGAAAGTCAGGTACGCTCCCTAGATCTTCTGAGCTCAATCCAAAGGGGAAGACAGGACACATCGTAGCCGTAAAACTCAGGAGTGGCCACCAACTATGCGAGACAGAGGTCGAAAAGCAGCAGGACAGAGCAGAACAACAACTCGATTTCGATGAACAACAACTCGATGTCGACCAAAACCTGGTCGATATCGAGGAAGGTCAACTCGATGTCGAGGAAAAACTGGACCACCCTTCGTCTGCACAGCACAGCAACTCGACATTGAGGAATTTGGTCGATATCAAGAAGAATCTTGTCGATGTCGAGGAGAACCAAGTCAACGTCGAGAAAACTGCAACAGCTCCGACATCTGTTCTAGCTCCGAATCAGAAAAAGAAGCTGTCTTTCCCCACAAAATCTCCAAAGGATCCAGCAAAAAAGAAATTTCAGCGCTTCATCAAGATGCTTCAGAGGCTCAATGTCACCATACCTTTCACGGAAGCTCTTAATGAAATGCCATCATATGTCAAGTTCCTCAAGGAGATCCTAAGCAAAAAGCGCTCAATGGCGGAGATTACAAAGGAGTGCAGCCAGATGGACGTTCTTGAGAAAAGGCCAGATCCAGGTAAGTTTGCTATAACCATTGGATTTGGTCAATACAAATTTAATGCTTTATGTGATCTTGGAGCTAGTGTAAGTATAATGCCTTTACCAATATGGTCCAAGATTAAGATAGGTGCCCTAGAGCCTGTGGATGCCAAGCTTTATATGGCAAACAACACGGTGGTCATCCTAACAGGCATGGTGGACAATGTGCCAGTACAAGTAGGTAAGTTCTTTGTCCCTGCTGATTTTCTAGTTATTGATATGGCGGAGGACCCTGGTTGTCCAATTATTCTATGAAGGCCCTTCTTGGCGACGGTGGATGCCAACATAAGCGTAAGGAAGAGAGTACTCACTTTCAACATCAGCGATGAGGTAATTGAGTATTCTTTTAATAAAATTGGAAGGCACATAGGTCCCATGGAAGAGGTAAAATCTATATCAGCTGGTTACATTACTTGCGGAGAGCCTAAGGTAAGAAATATGACTCCTGAAGAGCTGAAAAAAAGGGATATGGAAGCCCAGGTGGAGAAGATCATGGCCATCCTAAACGACGACACAGATGATCTGCTCGACATCGACCAAGGTAAGTCGACCTTGACTAATTATTTCTCGGATGCCTTGACAGGATGCAAGTATGGGGTCGAAGTCGACCAGAATTTCTCGACATCGAGGAACTTGGTCGACATCGACCAAAAGCAGAGCCCTCCACCAGCAGCAGCTTCATTTAGTAGTCAACCCGAAGCCGAGAATTCCTCGACATCGACCAATTTTGTCGACATCGACCAAACACCTGCATCCTCGACTGCTACTCCCTCGACACTGATTCCACCAGATGAGCACACCTCCTCGACATCGAGTAAATTACTCGATGTCGACCAAAAATTGCCTTCCTCGACTCCACCATCCTCGAGCAGCAGCCCACCAAGAGAAGAGAACTCCTCGATGTCAAGTAAATCTGCTCGATGTCGAGAAGAATCTGAGGTCCCCGAATCTGATTCTGCGAAGGTAATCCAAGGTATGGATCTTTCTTCTCCTATTTCAATTAAAGATCTATCTATACATGGGAGAGGTTTGCCTTGGTATGTGCGCTTATGTAGGATTTCCAATGATGAGCCCAAGGAGTATGAAGTTGGAGACAAGCTCTATGTTTCCAAATCAAAGGATCATTGGTTCCCTAACAAATTCAACAAGAAAAAGATGGGGCCTTTCGTAGTAAACAAGATCCATCCAGGAGGATTGCAGCTGATGGACAAGAATGTAGTCTTATTTGAAGCCCAAGCTACATGGGCCCTGCAGATGCCACCTTGAGCCTAAAGGAAAAGTCGGCCTAGCGACTATAAAATCTAGAGCTTGTAAATAGACATTTATTTTTGGGACTTTTGGACATTGTTGCTTTTGTTTGTTTTGTTTTTGGTTTTGAACTTTTAGTTTTTCTATTGTGAGTATTTTTCTTCTAAATTTTTCAGGGCCATGGGGATGGAAGCAAACTAAATCAGACTCGGCCCAGGCATTTACACTCGATTTTGAAGTTCTGCACATCTGTCTAGTAAAGTTTCTTTCTTTACCCTTATTCTTTTATACAGTGAGGACACTGTAATGTTTAAGTATGGGGTGGGGAAGGGCTTACTTTGTGCATATTTGATTTTATTCGACATTTTGTGCGCATGTTTAAAGTTTATTTCTTGAATTTCTTATACATGGCTACTTTGGAATTCACTATTGATTTATGTGCTTATATGCATGTTTTCCAAAGTTTGAAAAATGACCCCCATTGAAAAATATTTAATGTCATGGAAGCTTATATTGAACTCGACGATGCAAAATTGGATTCATCAGAGATATAGCATGAAATTGCCTAGTAAAGGGAAGTCACATTGAAGTGCATTATTTTCTTGAAAACCATGAAAGGAGGTAAAATTTGAAGTTGCTTTTGACATGTTGCATGATAAGAGGATGAAGGACTTTATATTTCCATATATGCTCATATTGTTTATATTCCTACCCTTACCTATGCTTATGCATCACAAAAGCCATATTATGAGCCTCATTTGCCCTTATTTCATATTTTGTTCCACATGTTCTAAATATTTTCCATTCTTTACCTTATTTCCTACACGGAGATTATGTTGACAATGATGTTACATTATGGAGATTGTTATATGGTGTTGGTGTTGTTGTTATCATTATTTGGAGTTTGGCGGAATTATTTAATATATATGGAAAATTTAATAAGTGAAAGAAAATCCGATCAAAGATCGACCCTGCTCGCTGAGATAATAGTTTGGCGAGATGGGACACCAGGTGAGGAGTCCGACGCACTAAGTATCCGGGGCCATTCATGACACACATGTTTGCGACTCGCGAGAAGGCAGTGCTAAGGTTAGAGAGGTAAAAGCATTATTATTGATAAAAGCATTATGGAAGGTAATGAATCAAAAGAAGAAGGAATGTGGTATGAAAGTTTGGAAATACTCCATTTCCCCGGATTATTAACACCACATTGCCAAACATTGCCTACCTTTAGCCTTTTACCAATCTACTTCTTATTGACCTTAATTAAAGTCCTCTTGATTATTAATGCTTTGTCACTTATGAATGTTTTTGCATAACCCTCCTTTTGTGAGTAGATGTTGCTTTTTTATTGCACATGCATGGATTTGTGGCATTAGTACCTTTTCGAGAATGATAATTGACTGCAGGGTTATATAAGAATGAATCTAATATGTTGAGAGTTTTGATTTCTTCCCCTGTATTACAAATAAAGGTATTGCTTGAGGACAAGCAAGCTTAAGTATGGGGTGTTTGTTGTGAGCCGAATCTGCCATGTTTTATAGTTACTTTTATATCGTTTTCTGCATACATTTCATGCATTTGGGCTAGGATAGTACAGAATCTGTGTAGTTTATCCTTATTTGGCAAATTATGGAATCTACACCAGTTTCTATTTAAATTTGCAGAAATCGAAACAATTTACAGCAGTTCTGAGAAAGGAAGAAAAGCTCGAAAGTCAACTACAAAAACCAAGGTCAAGGAGCAGCGGAACTAGGACAAATCGAGCTGAAAGCAAGGAAATCTACTCGACAACATATTAGTCGATATCGACTAAAGCTTGTCGTTATCGGGTAAAGTTACTCGATTTCCAGTAAAGATTGACCAGAATCGAGCAAGGCTAGGAAGGAGAAGAAGCACAGCTTACTCGATATCGAGGAAATTACTCGATATCGAGGAAAACCCAAGTTGATGCACCGTCCAGAAGCCAAGATCGACGAAGAAGACTGATACCGAGCAGAATTTACTCGATGTCGAGGAAATTCCTTGATGTCGAGGAAAAGTCCAGTCGACATGCATCCTGGGAGCCAACATCGAGTTGCTGAGTGGAAGTTGAAGAAAGTGCTACTCGATATCGAGGAATTCTACTCGATATCGAGGAAATCCCGGAAGCCGACGTCGAGTTATCCGGTTCTTGTTAAGGTTCTATCCCGAGTCCAATGGTGATATTTTCGAGATGAAATTCTATCCACATCTATCAAGAGCTATCAAGTCAAGGGAGAAGATATTTTATCCACATTAGATATAATCCTAGTTTTATTTATTTCCATGATTTATCTTAAGTAAGTAGATATAGATATAGATAGGATATTATTTCCTAATTAGAGAGGGAAGGAAGCCTATAAATAAAGCCTTAGGGGCTGATTTCTATTCATTCAATTCTAGTTACAATTAGTTACATAGAGAGAGTAGAGGAGAGAGCTTGTGGCGAGAGAAGTTGGAAAGACGAAAGCGGATTTGGCTTCGATTGGTTGTAAGTTCTTTTTGGTTTATTTTAATGAATTTTAGTTATTTCCTGAAATCTTTTATGAGTTTCTTGATGATGAAGAGCGAGTAGTCCACCCGCTTCTAGGGTCGGGGTGAGCCCGACGGTGGCCATGTGAGGTGATTTGGTAAAGGTTTGAGCTTTTTATGCAATTCATCTTCTATCCCTGCGAGCATGATTCTTTTGCGAAATTTGAAGGTGATCCTTGTTTGTGTTATAGAAGCGAAAGTGATCTTAATACAACTTGGATTAATTATGTGAAAAGGGATATTAACAATTAGGGTTTATGCGAAAGCCTCTATATTCCTATTTTTTTATAACGAAAGTTATTTGATGAAAAGCATGATCTTTTATGCCTTTATGTGTTACTTTGCATGGTTATCGTTGTGGTGTTGATACCCTGGCTTTGGAAGTCTTTAGTTTATTGATTTATTTCATCGAAATCTGTGTTCTGCGTTCGAAAGGTTACGATTTTAAGTTTCTGTTGCTTTGTTGATTTCGAGCAGGTTTTTGTCGGCATCGAGTAGTTTTACTCAACATCGAGGAAACTTTTGTCGAGATCGAGTTACTGTGTTTGATTTTCGTTTCTGTTTGTCGATTTTTGTTACTGTTGGTCGATATTGCTTGTCGATATCGAGTAAATTTAGTCGATATCGAGTAGTTTCTGCTGCTTTGCTTTATTTTCTGCTTTTCTTTGTTATTTCTATCTTTCTGTCTGTGAGATTTACAGCTACCATAGATCCGCTGACGTACTTCCTCGAGGATCGATCCTGACTTCCCGCTGCTACATCAGGAGGAGGTCTTGTAATTATTTGTATGGGCACGAATCTGGTTTGACTTATATTTCTATAATTTGAACTCGATTTCCTTCTACAACAGATGTATATCAGTTGATGCTAATCGACTGAATTATCATTTTATATAACGTAATGTAAGCCTAGCATCTAATGGTTATCATTTTGTATTGCGTAATGTAAGCCTAACATCAACTGAATTATCATTTTGTATAGCGTAAGATAAGATGATTCAAATTGTTATCTAATTAGGCGTATGAATGTTGATCTACTGATCTAGCAAATGAAAAATACAGGTGTTATAGCCTAGCCTATAGGGCACATTACATCACTGGCTACGACATAGGTAGTGGCAAATTGGAAACACATAAACTACCTTTAAGCAACGGAATCCGTCGTTGCAAAAAGAATTTTCCCGCGTAATTTAAATACGATGAAATAAGGGCGGGAAAAACATTCCCATCGGCAAGTGCCGTCGCAAAAAATGGAGGGAAACTTTCATTTGGAGGGAATGCCGTCACAAAATACAGTAGTAAATTCACTTGTTGCAACTGTATTTTGCGACGGCACATGTCGTCGCAAAATACAGTTGTAAATTCACTGGTTGCAACTGCCGTCGCTTAACCCGTCGCAAATATTTGGCCACGGCTCAATGTCGTTGCCAACCATTATTTCCTACCCCAGGGCTAGCGACCGAATGTTTACCGCCGCAGAGCCATGGCAAAAAAATTTTTGCGCCGGCAAACCTACTTTTTGTGACGGTAGTGAGCCGTTTCTAAAGCAATTTTTTTTGTAGTGATATTTCACATAAAACCCGGTTTTTAGGATAAAATCAAATCATTCAAGATTTTCATGGGATTTATAAGATCATGTCAGGACAAACTCAAATTAGATGGGTATCTTTAATAACACAAAATGCAAAACAACAAAACAAGACTCACTTTTTTTCATTTTTTTCGACATTTTTCAAATTTTTTTTCATTTTTGACATTTTTTTTAACATAAAAGAAATAACATAAAGGAAATAACAAATACTCAAAAGCAAAAACTTAAAACAAATAGAACTTCAAACATGAACTAACCTAACAAATTCACTTCAATCTCCCCCGCCCCCCCCCCCCCCCCCCCCACACACACACACTTACATGTTGCATTGTCCTCATGGATAGAAACATAAAAAGGAGTAATGAAAAATATAAAAATAAAGGGCTTGAAAGAAGCAAATGACTGACCAATTACTGTGAAGGCGGGGTTTGGGGTCCAAACCGTTGATTGATGTCCTGAAGGGCAATCAATATGGCGTTCTGAAGACTAGAAAGCTTCTCCGCAAGTTTAGAGAGCTTCTTAGCAGTGCTCGCCTCGAAATTAGCAAATCGACGCTCAATATCAATCAAAGTAGCATATGTAGGCTCGGTGTCTTCTTCAACTTCATTCTCACCAGGCACCTCAACTTTTTCAGCAACTTTAGTAATCTCAGCAGGTACCTCAATAGGCAGAACACCAGCATTCTCATCAATATCCTCATCCTGTGCAGCATCATCATCGGTGGCCTCATTATTAATAACAGACCATTATTTCACCCAACTACGCTTCGCAGGATCTAATGGAAACTTGTTGTGATAGAGGTTGAAATCTGACATTCGTAGGCACTGTGGTATTTCCGCAGGCAGATAATTGTGATGCTTCCTTCCTGGTCCCGTCATCCATTTAAAACACCAAGTTCTATCCGGACGCTAAGCCCACTCAATCATCTCCCACCATTGCAGGCTGGCAAGATTGTAAACGTTCTTATCATCAAGAGGCGCCAAATCATCAAGACAAACACCTACTCGGCGAGCAATCAACAATATCAAACCTCCAAAAACAATAACGCGCCACGGTCTCACATGAGTAGCTCCAATAACCTCCACACAATTTCCCCAAAATAGTTGAACCCAGTCAGGGATGTGAACCCCTCCCGGAGTCAAGCAGCAGATATATCTCCAGGCTCTCATAGTAACAACGGACAGATTCTCCACTCCCAAGAAAGATTTGCAGAGTACCAAGTAACACAATCTCAATGCAAGATTAGTAATCATAGATTCATGATCTTGTTCATCACAATCAGCGAACTCTGTTATATCCTCCTTCCACATATCCAGAGGATCTCGAGCGCCCAACTTATCAGCAAATCTAGCATCAGCAGGCCACTTGGTAACACCAAAAGCTTGTGTAATGAGATCCTTAGTGATCACGAACTTCCGGTTCCTCAGCTGAAAACAAATCTCCATATCAGAGCGGTAATCCAAGGTAGCCAAGAACTCTCTCACCAATGCTATATAGGTATAAGCAGACACATCTAAGAAATCTTCCAATCCCTCATCTCGCAGGAGTCGATGGACCTCCTCATATATTCCTAGTTTCTTCAAAGTCGTGGGATAATAGAATATGGTAGATTCAAACCGTCTCTCTTCAAGCTTGAGTCAACGATCCTTCTCTTCCTAAGACAGCAAATATGGCATTTTCATATTAGGCACAGACATGATGTAATTCAAGGAAAATCCGAAGAAAATCCGCAAAAACGACCAAAATACGGCCTCGTTGTAGAGGCGGTGGGCGCCGTGGCAGGGGCGGCGGACGCCGTATATGCGGAATCATGAATCCAAGTGAAAACATTAGAAAACCGACGTCCACTCCTTCAAACTTCAAACTTTCTCGAACAACTTGGTTTCAAGAGGTTCTTTTGTGATGGCTAAGGGAATGGAATGGGCAAAGAGTAAATTTTGTGGATGTAGGGTAATGGCGGAAAGTGTTTTGGTGGATTGAATCGATTGAAACACAAGGCTTTTAGGTAGTTCGATTGGATTCTAGTAGGCTTTTGGTATTCTTGAGATTTCTCTTGAACAAGTTTGATTGATCCACAATAGGAGAAATAGTATATGATGAGTTGGAAGGAATATCTATCAAAATGATAAAAGGAAAAATATTAGATCTAGATAAAATAGAAATAGAAAAGATAGAAAATCTAATCCTAGGAAATAAGGAAACTAGTCCTAAAAAGAAAAAATCTAGTCCTAAAATAAATATAAAATAATAAAAGATAAAATACTAACCTAAGATAGATAACAAATAAACTAACCTAAAACAAAAAAGAAAACAATTTAATCCTAGAAAGATAAAAATAAACTAACCTAAACTCGGAAAAAATAACCAAAAATAAAAATATAGAGACTTCCCTTCAAATTTTACCAAAATTCGGATTCGTTAGGCGGACACACAGGCGACGGGCACCGTGGCTGAGGCGGCGGGCGTCATGTCCACAGTGCACAACTCCGTCTTTTAAATCAATCAAAACTTAAACCCAACATCGGTTTAACTTACCGTAACTTCCGAAATCCGTTGACACGATTGATCCTACTTTATTGAATTGAAAAAAAAACTAAATGCAAAAACCTCAACATTACTAGGAATCGAATTTTTATAGGGAAAAGCAATAGAATCATTTGAATGAGGCACATTTTCATGTTACTTAAACAATTCTCAATTTTCTTCTCAATGTCATCTTTCCCTAAACCAATTTCACCTTTGTTAGAAAACTCAAGATTCAAGATTCATTTTCAACAGAAGTATCTAACAAAGCATTTGATTCATTCCTGTGATTAGTTTCATTAGAGTCAAGAACATCAACGGAATTATTGGTAGAAGAAACGATAGACTCAGATATAGTAAACACAATCTTTATACCATCAAACTCCACAGTCAGTGAACCTTCAAAACAATTAATCTTAGTCTTAGCCGTTCGCAAGAATGTCCTTCCCAAGATAATAGGGGCTTCTCGGGTACCTTGTTCCATGTCTAGAATGAAGAAATTAGCTGGAAAAATAAAATCATTTACCTTAACCAAAACATCTTCAATGACTCTTCTAGGCTTAATACTAGAACGATCATCGAGTTTTATAGTAACACCAGTTTCAGATAATGAATTGAGACCCAAAAACAAGTGCAAGTTATAAGACATAACATTGATTGAAGCACCTAGGTCTAACATAGCTTTGGTGAAGTTAGCATTACCTATTGCACATGGTATAGTAAACATATATTGATCTCCGCACTTTTCCGGGAATCGTTTCTGAAGCAAAGCAGAAACATTCTCACTTAGACTTACCTTTTCCTTCTTTCTCATCATTTGCTTGCGCTTCATCGTGCATAGCTCTTTCAAGAATTTCGCATAGTGAGGCATAGTTTTAATCAATTTGTTAAGTGGAATATTTACCTCACAATGAGAAAAGGTGTCGTAAAGAATTTGTTAATCTTCCCACTTACGATCGGATCTTAAGGCATGAGGAAAGGGTGGTGCAGGTCTTGAAACCTCAGAAGATCACTCTTTATAAGCTCTCTTCGGGAATTGAACAACGACAGAAGTTGGATCCGTCAATGGAGGTGGCGGCGGGCACCGTGGTGAGGGGTGGCAGGCGCCGTCTATGCAGTGCGTCTCTAATTCCGTCTCTTCCTCCTTGTCTCCCAAATCGACTTCCTCTCTATGACTTTCTTCCACATTCCTTGTGGGTATATTCACTTATTTACCGCCTCTAAGGGTCATGCCGCTAACATTCTCCTTCGGATTCACTACCACCTGCGATGTCAACTTACCCGAATCTTTCGCCTGCAATTCACCAATCTCCTTAGCCATTTGACTCATCAACTTTTCTTGAACACTCATCTTGTCCAATAACAACCTCAATGTCTCATCTTTGTCATCCTGTTGAGTGTTTCTAAGACGATTCTCATATTCTCCTATCTGAAAAGGAACTTGTTGTTGCTGGCCTCTTTCGTAGAATCCCCTTTGGTAGTTTGAATTGTAGCCCTAATGTTAATTGTTACCAAAGTTGCGGCAAGGTCCATAATCCATAGCATTCACTTCAGTGGTGTCCTCCTGAATCAAAGGACAGTTATCATTTGGATGAGTTGGATCTCCACAAACACCACAAAGTCTAGGCTGATGGGGTTGATTCATTTGCATAGCCATCTTGTTCACGATCTCCATAAGCCTATCGATATCATCCTTGTGTCCATCTCTCGAACTATCCAACTTATGAACTCCTCTTACTCCTTAGTGTCTCCCATATTGTTGCGATGCATTGCTTCCTGGGGTGTTTTATCCAAAATATCTCCTCCGCTAGTAGCATTGATGAAACTCCTGTCGGTGTCAAGCAAGCCTTCATAAAGATATAGCAGTAGATCATCCTCGGGTATACCGTGTTGCGGACAACTACCCTTAAGCTTCTTGAACCGTTCAACATACTCATAAAGACACTCTGTAGGTGATTGCTCAATACTGCACAACTCTTTCTTAAGTTTGTTGAGGCGAGTCGCAGGAAAGTGCTTTTGCAGGATTGCTCAATACTGTACCCAAGTAGTAATGCTTTCTGGGGGTAGGTAGTAAAGCCAATCGCTTGCAACATCTTTCAAAGTAAAAAGGAACACTCTTAGCATCAATTGATCGTCAGACAAGCCTTTGGGTCTCAGTATCTCACACACGCTCACAAAGGTAGCAAGGTGCTTATTTGGTTCCTCCCTAGGCAATCCATGAAAGTAATCTAAAATTGATGACCAATTTGACTTGAACTCAAATCTTTAACCCTCAGGGAGATCCGGAACGCTAATTGCAAGTGATTGAGCACTCAAATCAGGTTCCTTCAGGTTTCTCAGGGTCCTTGGCGGATTAACAACAACGTTTGTCATCTCTTCATCCGTCACAAACGCGAGCCTCCTCTCCGACCGAAAAGATCTTTCAACCTCAGGATCAAAAGACAAAAGCGGTGAATTAGAAGATCTAGTTTGAACCATACAAAGACACAACAAACTCAAAGTAAAGAGTAATTGAAAAAGTTAAAGAAAAGGAAACTCCTTTCCTCTCCCTGGCAACGGCGCCAAGAATTTGACACGGGACAAACGTAGTTGGCACTTTTGCCCTCTATTAAATAGTAATAATATCCAAACTTAAACACACAACCAATAGGTTATGCAATCAATCACTTGATAAACCAAACAACTACTAGTATAGCGATGATGTCCGGTGTCGAACCCATAAGGAGAAGCGATTTCCTATTCAATAACTCTTAACAAGCACTCTTAAAGCAAATCAATAATCTTGGACAAATAGAAAATATGTAAAAATAACCAGATTGCAAATCACAAAGCAAATTGATATCAAGGTAGAAAGAACATTTCACCTGTAATTCTCTGACAATGGTTGGAATTCATGGTCCTCTGATTGATCTATTAATTATTCATATTCCTAGGTCTACTTGACTAAAGTTGAGAGATCCGCAGAGATTCACTCATCTTATTCAATATCACTAAAGAATAGCATTAAGAACTCAAGTAATCAAGACCAATTGGCACATTGATTCTACACAATCAAGACAGATAGGCGCATACCGAACTCAATCATAATCGCATATCCATAACATAGATCAATTGAAATCATCCACTACAAAGACAAAGATACATCACTATCATCAATACCTTTGTTTGCTATCGAGAAAACAACAACGAATTCATAGCTAGAGATGCAATTCCTAACATGTTGATCAGGCATAGAAATGAACACGTACAAATATAAATTAAGAACAAGATGATAACTAAGAACATGAATAATCAAATAGAATCAAATTCTCACAATCCAAACAACCATGACTTCGAATCACAAGCGAAACTATGAGTTTAGCAACTCATAGGCCAATTCTCTTTCTCTCTTATGGTGTTCATCGTCTAACACAATAGCCACACCACACCATGAAATAAACTGAAAACAACCTTAAAAGGTCTCACAAGGGTCGGCAAAACCCTAGAAGAATTTATGTGAAATAATATAAAATAGTAGTCTTCGAATCCAAAACCGCGTTTCTGGGATCTGGGCCAACGGCGGGCGCCGTGCAATATCGTGTCTCCTTGCTCCTCTTTAGCTCTTTCTTAGCCTCCATTAGTTCCAAAACATGCTTCTTAAGCTCTTCCCAAAGTCCATCCAAGGTCGGAATCTAAATCTGTAGAATAAATACTAAAAACGCATAGATTCCGAACTCGAATACTCCACAAGTAATAAACGGAACTAGACTCAAAACATAACAAAATAAATACCTAAAAGCAATAAAAAAATACCTATAATGCCTATATAAAATATGTATTATCAAGAGATCTGAAATCTTTGGGGAGAGAGAGATTAGATCTAGAATGAAGAGGTGATGAAGACAACGAGTGAAAAGAGGCGGTGCCCAAAATAAATTAGGGTTATACCGCTTTCTCAATTTCAAGGCCCAAAAAATTTACCGCTCAAAAATCATTTTGGTCGCTAAAAAATTTCGACAGTGGGCTTGAATTGCTTTATTTATTTCACAATTTACATCTACAAAATAAAACTATTAATAAAACTTGTTATCATTAAATATATATTTTTGATATGTTTTTATCAAATTTATTTAGATATTTATACGTTTTTATAATATTTTACCCAACATCATTAAATTAGTTCAATACTTGTATCGATCGTATGCGATACATGGCTTAAACATTGATGGACTTATATTTATTTACCCAACGTACGGGTGATCTATTGGGCTTGAATTCATTGGGCTTTGACTATTTCTAACGGGCTTGACCGCCTCTAGGGCTTAAACATTGATGAACTTATATTTATTTGGATAGCTGATTTAAAATTAATATTGGGCATATTCATGGCTATTCATTATTTCCATAAATTGTGAAATTTCCGATACTAAATAGCCACGGATGTAGCTACGGATAGTGTATTGTGTCCATATCAGCTTCGAATACAGCCACAAATTTCCCATTCGTAGTTACTTTCGTGGCTATTTACCAGCACCAACCAACTATCGAGCCATGAAATCAACTACGGACATCAGGCCCGTTGCTATTAACCATGAATTTGATGACGTGAAATTCCAAGATTACAACCAGCAACGAATATAGCCTCGGATGATAATAGTCGCAACCAATGTCATTGCTTGTGGCCCCAAAAACTGGGTCGGCTAACATTCGTGGCTTAAAATCTCTAGCTATTTCCTGTTTTTAAGTAGTGTGTACCCATTTCCCATTTTTCCTCCTCTCAGTCCCTCTAATCCATATCTCCCCATCGATCTACCATTAACGACTTGCTCGACAATCCACCTTCAATCAGTGTTGGGGAGTAAGGTGGAACCAGTCATGGAGCTCGATCGACGAAAAGGTCGTCAACCCCATCACCCAGATGGGAGATAAACGACGCTGTCAGAGGCCGGAGGAAGAAGAGGAGGAGCTAAGAAGAGAGGAGATTTCACAGCCACCATCAGATTCGAGCCTGAAGACACTAGAGTCGTTGATGAAGGCCGATATTGAGTAACTGATTCAAGGCTTTGAGCTACCGAGGAGATCGTTGTGGAGTTTAGGAGGCCAGTCGGTAACTTTCAATTGATGGATCCGAGGTTTGAATCTGTTAGGAGTTTGAATCTATAATTTCTCGCTTTGTCCCTACTAGGTTCGCACATACCTCACCCTCTTCATCACGCTCTCTCTAGATTTCTCCAGGGCCAGACCTGAGGTGAGGTCCAACATGCCATTGCCTCAGACCCATTAGCTGTAGGGAGCCCATAGTATCAAAATAAAAATGAAGGAGTCTGAGAAGACTTATCAATCACTCTATTGGAATTTTCAAGTTGAGATTTAAACTCATTTTCATTTTTGTTTTAGAAGCCCATTGTGATTGTGAGGGAAACTATTATACCCCATTTAAGCCCATTGTGTTTTTACTTTTATTTTAGATCTACCGAAAATCAAAACCAAAATCTAGCCCAACTAGTTTTAAAAAAAGAAAAATTATCAACTACGGAGTATATACCATTCCAAAATTGATGCATATATCGCTCAAACCTATAAAAATCACTTATTTATCTACTAATTAAACATACTTAGTTATAAGTATTATTCAAAGTTTCAAAAACAATTCTAATAAATTACAGCTGGAGTGGTATGCTACAAAAACTATAAGAATTTATTTTTTTATTTAACCTTAAATCTATTCTACAAGAATTATATATATTAATTATTATATACATATCTTTTTCTTAGGGAAATAAAAATATTCAATATATGATCTAGAGGCCCATTTTCATATTTTGCCTTAGACAATTCAAATCTCAGGTCCGGCCTTGGATTTCTCGTCCATGCCGGATAATTAAGCTTCACAACAATGGCCGAAAGAGGGAAAACCTTGGGATCTCATATTGAAATCTGAGTTTTTATTAGTACTGAATATGATGTAATGTCACCACATTGAATTACATTATATGATGTAATCTCAGTTTTTTAAGTTGTCTTTTTAGGTCAATTTGCTTTGAATTTGCTTAATTCAGAAGAAGCTCCCTTTCTGGGTTCTTGTTGATACTTGACATTTGAAATCATAATTGAATCTTCACTGATGAGCCTGTGTTGATATATTGATTTCCCTAAGCTGCAAAAGACTGTCAAATGCCCAATGATAGATAAGGAATAAGATCGATGGTAATTTTCGAATTTGCCTTCATCTTCTAGCTCTGGTCATCTTGATTTGAGTGAAACTTTATGGGAGAATTTTGAATTTTTTTTTTAAACCTTGTGTGTATTCCCCATTTTAGGAATCCCTAACAAGTGGAATGTGTAATGTTGTGTAATGAATGAACAAGAGAAAGGGAAAAAGAAGCACATACCAGTCTTAATATCATCCAAAATATGATAAATAACTTTTCCAATTCCTCTGTACTAACAATAAATTACTCCAAAAGTTGCATACAAGTTTCGGCAAATGTTAGCAATACTCTTGCGGGATCGCTAGCCAACCAAATGGGAATCCCAGTCTCCAAATCCATAGAAAAGTATCTAGGAATCCCTCTAATAAATGAAAGAATTAAAATTTGTGTTTTCGATGAAGCTATCCAAAGTCTAAAGAAAGAGTTGTCAAAGTGGAAAATTTCTTCTCTATCCCAAGATGGAATAGTTGTTCTTATCCAAGCAAATCTCAACTCTAAAACAAACTAGCTAATGCAAAATTTCCTACTTCCAAAGGGAATTCTTCAGCTGATTGACCAAATAAATAAAAATTTCTTCTGGAATAAGCTCCAATCAGAAAGGTATACTTTGTTGATCAGCTGGGATTCTATATGCAAACCCAAACAACATGATAGACTTGGAATCAGAAAAGTAGAAGAACTTAACGAAAGCCTTCAAATGAAACTCCTATGGAAGATTCATACGGAGCAAAGTAATATTTGGATCAAACTGATAAAAGAAAAATATCTAGACCATGACAACATTAATCAAAGAACTCGGATGAACACCTCATGACAATTTGGAAGACTTCTCTCCCTTAGAGAAAAATTCATCCAAGGTTTACATTGGATTGTTGGCAATGGCTCATTAATCAATGTATGGAAAGACCCTTGGGTGAAAGACCAAGTCTTAGAAGAATACTCTCAAAACCTTGACCCAGAGATGAAGCTTAGCCAGCTACTTACAACACACAAACAATGGGACATCCCCCTCTTAAACAATATATTCCCACAACATATAGTCCAAAAAATTCTCGATACTCCAATTCCTGAATGGGACACGCCGGACAAACTGGTTTGGAAGCTAGAACCGAGTGGGATTTTCTCCAATAAATCCACCAAGAAACTAAATAGCATTAGCCACCAGACCATTGACGACATAAACTGGATCTGGCATTTAAACTTGCCACCCAAAATTAAAAACTTAGTTTGGAAGATTATGATTGATGGATTACCTACGAAAAATAGACTAAATAAATACATAAACCGTATACCCTCCCAATGTAGTCTTTGTGATTCTCATGATGAAGATTTCACACATCTGTTTCTTAACTTCAAGTATACAAGAGAGGTAATTCTTCATTATGAAAGATTATTGGGAAAAAAAGATCCTAAATAGTAGAGGTGACAACAATACAACTGATATCCTAGAAATACTTGCTAGCACAACGACCAAAAGTTCAATGGAAGACCTGTGATTCATTTGGCAAGCGATTTGGACCTCCAGGAATGAACTCATTTTCAAGAAAAAGAAATGGCCATACATTCCTTACTTGGTCCAACAAATAATAAAACACCAGAGTGATTGGAGATATGAAGAAAATACACAAGTACCCTTGCATAAAAAAAAAAGACGGAACACGAAATGGAATAGACCAGATGCTAATATATTCAAAATCAATGTCGATGGCTCTGTGAAACCCACAGGCGTCTGTCAGGTGGGAGGAGTCATCAGAGACTCCAATGGAAATGTTATTGATATTTTCTACCAGGCTACCCACAAAGGCTCAGTCCTTCAGACGGAGGCCGAGGCAATCTGTTTGGGGTTGCAGACAGCTACAATGAGAGGGTTAATTAAGCCTCTCGTCGAAGGTGACAACCAAACGCTTATTAAGGCAATAAATGGAAGTGGTATCGTCAATTGGGAAATTACTCATCAAGTGGAAAAGATCCGCTTATTGGTTAGAGACTTTGATCAAATAGAGTTTCGCCATGGTTACTGAGAAGCCAACAAAGTAGCTGACTATATAGCTACATATGGCATCATTTGTAATAGATCTACTCTCCCATATAATAGGGATCTGTACTCCATCATCCTTCAGGATGATCATGGTTGTACTTTACGTGTTGCATAAAGTACGCCAAATGTTTTCCTACTAAAAAAAAAGAGAAAGGGAAAAAGATTGACACTGTCTTTTTCCTTTTATCTTTTTCTTGGTAAAACCATCATAAAAGGTGGTGACAACACTTGGTACACTTGTGGTGACATGGATAAGAATGGTGATAGTGACATAGTAAAAGCTGTAAAAACAAAGTTGTCACAAAAAAAAAAGTTGTCACCACATGTGTCACCAATAGAGTGACCACTAATAAGGGCGGTGAGAGTGATAAGGGTACTGATAGTGACCCAGTAAAAAGAATTCTAAAAACAAAGCTATCACAAAAAAGGTTTCATCATATGTGTCACCACTGATAAGGGTGGTGATGGTGACCCCGTAAAAAAACAAAAAAAAAAACTCTAAAAACAAAGCTATCACAAAAAAAAGTGACCATATGTGTGACACAACTGATAAAATTGGTGACATTTTCTCATAAAAAAACCTCTAAAAACAAAGTTACCACCAAAAAAAGTTATCATCACATGTGTCACCACTAATAAGGGTGGTGAAAGTGACCCCGTAAAAAACAAAACTCAACAAAGCTGTCACCGAAAAAAATTCATATCATCATACATGTGTCACCAAAAGTCATTGTCCTTGACCGGTCAATGGTCAAATTAAAAAATCGAAAAGAACCGAAATGAGAAAGAAGGCCAAAAATGTCAATTTGGGACAATTACTTAACTCCCTAATGAAAATGGACATGGAGTAAAAAATGGGGTCTCAAAAGGATATCCGCCAAATTAATCCATTATAAAATGGTTAAAAATTAAAACTGTGTATTTTTACTTTTAAAAAAACGAAAATAAATATATAAACCAGACATAAAATAAACGATGGGGCTAATATATTAAACTAGTATGATCCCCGCGTCATGACCCAATTTTTTATAAATAAAATCTTAGTAATATATTAAATTAATATTATAAAATAATAGTAAAAGTTTAGATAATTAAATGTTTTGAATTGAACCCATTGGTTGAAAAAGCAATTAAATTAGTATATATATATATATATATATATATATATATATATATATATATATATATATATATATGCAGATTACTAATATTAATTTTATGTTTCTTTATTATTAATTTTATGTTTTGAATTAATTCTATTGTTTTTTAAAAAAATTAGTAAAATTATAATTTAGGCTAAGATAATGGATTAATTGAATTTTTAAAAAAATTGATGAATAACCTACTTTTAAGGAGAGAGTGACACCTTATTAAAAAATAGTTAGAGCATCTACATCGGCATCACTTAGAGGGTTTTTAAGAAACAAAAGTGAGAAAAACTAGGAGAGAGGAGGGTGGTGAAGTAAAAAACTCAAGGGAGATTTTGTAACTTCCAAACTCTCCTAAAAACCCATTAAATGGATTTCATCTACCTATTTGACCAGCTTTTGCATTTTTTACTTTTTTTTACATGGGCCCCACTAGCTAGTTTATATCTAAAATAGTTTTTAGATAGTACCGAAAATGGTTAAAAAATTTAATTTTTGTATTCTTTTATATTCATTTTAGCTAGTTTTTAGTCATTAAATATAAGAAATAAAAAAATAATCTTTTATTAAAATTCATAATTTATTTTAAGTCATTAATAGAAACCAATATTATATATGTTGAAAAAAAATATAATACATACATAAACAATATAACTATTTTTGGTTGTTTTTTATCTTTATAAAAAAATTAAAATTAATTTAGATATTATTAAAAAAATTATCTACTCATAGACACTAATATAAAATTAAATAAAATTGTTAAAGATGGTACAAAGATGTGAAGTATCTTTTTTCACCGAAATTGTGAAATATGAATTTATGAAATATAAAATTAAAAAAATTATTTCCCTATAAATATGACCATCTCCTTCTCTTCTTCAACATATTCATCCACCATCTCCACAATTTCCACCTTCCCCTATTGAATCTCCACAATTTTGAGATGGATCCAAATGACCCACAACACCTGTACAACTTCCGAAATTTTTTTACTAGTATGGAGGATTCCTCAAATTTGAATCCTCAACATCTTTCCTACTCTCCAGATTTTTCCAAGTTATATTCATCACAATCTCCAATTACCCATCTCTCTAATGCTCAAAATTTTTCAAATCCCAACTCTTATTCATCGCAATCACCTATTACCCCTAGATCTCATGGGAGCTCTTCTGGGGTGAATATGTGGAGCCAAGCGGAAGCAGTGGAAAGTCTTGACGATATTCAAGATTCACCCCAAGAGGCTAACCATGCAAGAGGAACTCGTGGGGGAGCAGCTCGTGAGAGGGCCACTCGTGGGAGAGGGCCGACTCGTGGGAGATCTGCTCGAGGAAGAACCACTGGTGAAAGGGGAGCTAGAAACTCATGGAGCAAAGGTGAAGATTTGTTGCTCATTAGTGGTTGGATGAACACAACCACTGATGGTCGAACAAATACTCAACAAACAATAGGGGCTTTTTGGGATAGAGTTGTTGATTACTACAACACAAATAGGGATGAAGATTGGTCAGAGAGGGTTGTTTCCACAGTTAAATTAACCAAGATGGTATAACATTTCCTCTGCTTTTTCCAAATTCGTAGGATGTTATGCGAGTGCCAAAAATCGCCAAGGTAGCGGGGAAAACGATTGTGATGTCATGAGGAATGCACACGCTATCTACAAAGACAATCATGGAAATGATTTTCTATTCGAGCATGCATGGCGTGAGCTCAAGACTGAGCCGAAATTCCATAGGTGGGTTCTAGCAAATGCTACTGCTAGTGGAGGAGGCTCGAAGATGACCAATGATAATGAATTTGGATCATCCACATCAAGTGAAGGGCCAGGTACCCCTTCTAGTGTTAGTAGATCCTCCGGTGCGACCTGAAGGCATAAAGGCAATGAAGCGAAAGGGAAAGCAGGTGGTTGGAAGCTCAAGTGATTCTGCTAGTAGAGAAGCTGAAGTGGTTGTGAGGGGATTATTTGAACAAGGAGTTCACAGGAACGCCTAAGAAGAATCCGATAAGGCAAAAGTTGCACATGAGTATGCAGTCGCACAAAAGGTTATCTTGCTTAATAAGTTGATCATGGAGCCGAACTTAAATGATGCACATATATTCACTAGGGATTCCGTCATTATAGAATTGTTCGGCGAAAAATGAGATTCAAAGGCAATCATGCATGTGGTTATTGATGTTGTTGTTTCAAGTGTTTATTTCCCTAAGTGAAGACTAGCTTCACATTGTTACATGTTGGTTGTTGTCGCTTTGTTTTAAATCTCCCTAAGTGAAGATTAGCTTCACACTATTGTGTATACTTTATATCAATGTATTGTTAAATTGCCATTAAAATGGTTGGTATGTGTTTGAAATATTTTATTAGTCTTCTACAAAGATGCTCTGCGACAAGAGGACAAATCTCTCTGCTCGAGGGTCTGCAAAGATGCTCTATGACAAGAGGACGAATCTCTCTGCTCCAGGGTCTGCAAAGATGCTCTGCCACAAGAGGACAAATCTCTCTGCTCGAGGGTCTGCAAAGATGCTCTACGACAAGAGGACGAATCTCTCTGCTCGAGAGTCTGCAAAGATGCTCTACTACAAGGGGACGAATCTCTCCGCTTGAGGGTCTGCAAAGATTCTCTTCAAATTAGTATAAATCAACTCAAATGTCTACCATTCACTATCCATCTCTTTAGTTTTCTCTAATTTGCAAACACAAACCTCCAATGGATCCTCAAGAAATGTATGACTACCTCACACAATCTTCAGGTCCATCCACTGATGAGCTAACCCGAGCTTACGCCAAGTGGTTGTATCTGTCCACAAAAAATAAGTCAATCATTGAGGAGGGAAGTTCTAGGCCAAGGAGACCTCGAGCTTACATAGAAAGAGAACGTTAGAAGGGCCACGATCAGCTTGTCGCGGATTATTTCTCAGAGGACCCACCTCTAGTGTATCTAGATGCAGTTTTTAGAAGACGGTTCAGAATGCGAAGACCACTGTTCTTACGCATTGTGAACCAACTCTCAAGCGAGGTCGATTATTTCATGCAAATGCACGATGCCACAGGCAGGCTTGGGCTATCTGCATTACAAAAATGTACTACAGCTATGCGCATGTTGGTGTATGGCGTAGGTGCAGATACGGTTGATGAGTATCTTCGACTAGGAAAAAGTACAGCCAGACTTTGCTTATCCAGTTTTGTGGATGGTGTCATAGCTTTGTTTGGTAATACATACCTCCGGAGACCAAATACAACAGATATACAATGTCTTCTTCATGTAGGATCACAATGCGGGTTCCCAGGTATGATCGGTAGCATCGATTGTATGCACTTGGAATGGATGAATTGTCCGATTGCATGGAAAGGCCAGTTCAAAGGCAAAGACGGAAGACCAACCATCGTGTTAGAGGCAGGAGCATCATATGGTCTATGGATTTGGCATGCATTCTTTGGCACCCCAGATACGTGTAATGATATCAATGTTCTTGATCGTTCTCCTATATTCGATGATGTGATACAAGGGGTATCTCCCCTAGTTAATTTTGAAGTCAATGGCCATCAATATCATTTAAGCTACTATCTAAGAGATGGTATTTATCCAAACTGGGCAACTTTTATACCATCTATCAAGCTCCCACAAAGAGAGAAGGCTAGATTGTTTGTTCAATACCAAGAGGCTACTAGAAAGGATGTAGAACGACCTTTTGGAGTCATGCAAGCCCAATTGGCCATAGTTATAAAAAAACCCAGCACTGGCATGTGATATTACTTTGGTGGGGAGGATAATGAGAGCTTGTATAATCCTTCACAATATGATAGTGGAAGACGAGGGAGAGAACTACAATCTATCCTTTGATTTGTCGCAGTTCGATCAAGTTGAGAATAACAATACTTCGTATTCAAATAGGCGATCTGTCCGCATAGAGAAATACATTGAAACGTGAATGCAACTTGGGAATAAAATTACATACTATGAACTGAAGCAAGATCTGGTTGAACACATATGGAAAAAGTTTGGAAATGGCTGTTAGGAAATTTAAAATTTTCTTCAAGCATTTCATGTATGATTGAGAGTACTCTTTGTATTTTATTTTCATTGCTTTTGTATTTCGATGAATTTCCATTTCATGTATGATGGAGAGTACTCTTTGTATTTTATTTTTATTGTTCTTGTATTTCGGTGTTCGTTTTGTTCCAGTGAAGTTGTTTGCATTAAATGTTATTATCTATTTTTACGTTTTGGATTTTTTTTGAAAAAATTATTATATACTATTATTATATTAATTAACAAAAAATATAATACATATGTAGATAATATATAACATATTATTATTATGTATATTTAAATATATAATAGATAATATATAGTTGGTGAAAAGTAAATTAAAAAACTCTAGAAACTCATTTGGATTATGAAAAAGTAAGTTGTGGTTTTTAAAAAGAGAGAAATTTATAAAGTTGTATTAAAAAACTCTATAAATCCACATTGATGCGGATGATATTAGACATAAATAGATAGATAGTACTCCCTCCGTTCCAAATTAAGTGTCGTTTGTCTTTTTCCGCACGCTTTTTGAGGAGGTAAAACACTATAAAATATTATTTTTAATCAATTTTTTTTAATAATTTCATACTTGGTATTCATAAGTATAAATTTATAAAAACAAATTTATTAAAAAATAATATTTTATATAGTTTTTACCTCCTTAAAAAACGTGCCGAAAAGTCAAACGACTTTTATTTTGGAACAGATGAAGTACTAGTTTACCAAACAACATCGAACAAGTATACCCACTATACTTTAACGTCACACATTTTAAACACCAATTTTAATTTTAATTCATTGTTGGTTAGATGGGTAGTCGTCCAAATTAATTAAGGAAAGGTACGTTCTTGTCGGGCCCTGCCCACAATAACTCGAAATCACATCACAATGAGAATATGGAAAACATACCTAATTTTTATACTTAGAAGAATTATTTGAGGTTTCTCATTGACTGAACTTGATTAAATAGCTACATGTAGGGGAGAAATTCTATCCTAATTAGATAATGTATTATAAAGATATAAGGAATGATATATCTAACAAATATCCTAATATATCTCAATACTCCCTCTCAAGTTGGAGCATGGTGAAGATGAATGTCCAACTTGGACAAAAGAAGATGAAATTGCTGCTCTCCCAGTGCTTTGGTGAAGATGTCGGCCAGCTGATTAGAAGAACGAATGTGAGATAAGGCGATGTTGCCTAATTGAACCTGATCTCGGACAATGTGACAGTCCACTTCAATATGTTTCGTGCGCTCATGAAAGACGGGGTTGGAGGCGATGTGGAGTGCTGACTGATTGTCACACCATAGTCGCATAGGAGTCCGATGAGCAAAGCCGAGTGAGCGGAGAAGAGCTTTCAGCCAAATGAGCTCACAAGTGGTGGTCGCCATGGCTCTGTACTCGGCTTCAGCAGAAGAGCGAGAGACTGTAGTCTGTTTCTTGGTTTTCCAGGAGACTGGGGATTCACCTATCTTGACAATATAGCCAGTGAGGGATCGACGAGTCAACGGACACGTGGCATAGTCAGAGTCGCAATAGGCAATCAAGCGAAGATCACTGTGTCGAGAGAGAAAGAGTCCCTGATCTGGCCGGCCCTTGAGATACCGTAGGACACGCAAGGCAACCGTCCAATGAGCCTGGCGGGGCTGCTGCATGAATTGAGCCAGAGTATGAACGGAGTAAGACAGATCGGGTCTAGTGATCGTGAGGTAGATGAGACGACCAATAACCCGACGGTACTGATCCGGCTTTGGAAGTAGAGGACTGGTGTCTAGAGCGAGCGTGTGGTTTTGTTCCATAGGAAAGGCCGCCGGTTTGGATCCAAGAAGGCCGACCTCACCCAAGATGTCCAGAGTATATTTGCGCTGAGACAGAACCATGCCAGTAGAAGTTCGAGAGACCTCTATGCCGAGGAAGTACTTGAGATGACCAAGATCTTTCATGTGAAAGCAAGAGTGAAGATATGTCTTGAACCGAGTGATAGAGGCAGAGTTGTTCCCCATAATGATCAAGTCATCAACATAGATGAGCACATGGAGAATAACACCAGACCGAGCATAGGAGAATAGAGAGTAGTCAGCGTAGGACTGGAAAAACCAACCTGGCGAAGAGCAGAGGCCAGCTTGGCGAACCAGTTCTGAGGGGCCTACCAAAGGCCATAAAGCGATTTTCGGAGTCTACATACCTTGGATGAGACGGCTGCAGAAAATCCAGGGGGCAAGGGCATGTATACCTCTTCATGAAGATCACCATGAAGAAAGGCATTGTGAACGTCCATCTGACGGAGCTCCCAGTTCTGAATAGAAGCTACTGCAAGAACAACTTTAACAGACACCAATTTAGCAACCGGAGCGAATGTCTCAGAGAAATCAGTGCCCTCAATCTGTCTGTTTCCAAGAACCACAAGGCGAGCTTTGTGGCGCTCAATACTTCCGTATGAATTATATTTCACCCGAAAGACCCACTTACAGCTGATAGCCTTCTTGTGAGGAGGTAAGTCAGTGACCTCCCAGGTTCCATTGCGATGAAGAGCGTCAATTTCAGAGCGCATAGCATCCCGCCAATGCTGATGACGGAATGCCTCCTGAAAGGAAGATGGTTCTGGAGTGGCGGCAATGGCAGCTAAGAAGTGGCTGTGCTGAGGAGTAACAGAGTGTGTATTGACATAATGAGCTAAGGGATAAGGAGTACCTGACGACGTGACGGAAGCAAATGAAGCCGAAATAGGATCAACCTTGCAAAGAGTATGGCAGACATAATTACGCAGCAGCACTGAAGGGTTATGGGGGGCGAGTAGAGCGACGAGGTGGGGGCAGCTGAGGGGCTGTAGGTTGAGTGACTGCAGGCGGCAGAACCTCGTCATGGGTAGCAGGAGACGGGTGGACGGGTGGCGCAGGGTCAGGTGACTCAAGATGCGCGCATATGGGAATATATCCTCATGAAAGGAAACATCCCGAGAGACAAAAGTCTGATGGGTAGTGAGATCATAGAGGCGTCATCCCTTCTGACCAAAGGGATAACCGATGAACAGACACTTACGACTGTGGGGAGAAAATTTGTTTGTGGAGAGAGGGATGACAAATGCATAGCAGAGACATCCGAAAACCCGAAGATGAGTGTAAGTAGGTGGTTTATTGAAGAGACATTCATAGGGTGTTTTGCCTTTCAGAACAGAGGAGGGGGTGCGGTTGATGAGATAGCAAGCAGTGAGTGTGCACTCCCCCCAAAACTGAACCGGAAGGCGAGCTTGAAACATGAGAGCGCGAGCCACATTGAGGATATGGCGATGTTTGCGCTTGACACGACCATTCTGCTGAGGTGTGGCGATACAGGAGGACTCAAAGAGAATGCCATGATCGGCAAGGTAGGGACGAAGGGCAAGAAACTCAGACCCGTTATCGCTGCGAATACGCTTTATGGTTTTGTGAAATTGGGTGATTGTGAAGCTGCAAAATTGCTTTAATAAATGGGAAACCTCTGATTTGCGAGTCATAAGATAGACCCAAGTGGCGCGGAAAAAATCATCAACAATAGTGAGGAAATAAGAGGCGCCCGATGAAGAGGGAATACGATAAGGACCCCAAATATCGCAGTGAATTAAATCAAAAGATGCCGAAGCATTTGACATACTAATAGGAAAGGAAAGGCGAGTTTGTTTTGCTTTGTAGCAGACATTACAAGGTAAAGTATTGTTGTGTAGACTATGACTAGAAAGTTTTGAAAATGAAGAAAGCAATGAAAAAGAAGGGTGTCCGAGTCTTCGATGTCAGAAGGAAGGGGATTCAGCCTGGGTAGTGTGGCAAGCGGGGCTGCTGACGTCAAGATGGTTGATCGACGAAGCCCAGCAGAGCCAATAGATCCTATTTTGACACTCACCCGCTCCAATCAGCGTCTTCAAAGTGCAGTCCTGAATCACACAAAGCTTGTCAGTTAATGTTACAACACATCGTAAATCAGCAGTCAAACAACCAAGAGAGATAAGATGACATTGAAGGCCGGGAACATAAAGTGCAGTGATATCAAAAGAATCACAGAGAGTGATTAAGCCAGCATAATTGACGGAGATAGTATCGCCGTCTGGATACTTGACTTGCCATTCATCGACGGTGTGGAGATCCCGGAGCAACCGGCGATCACCAGTCATATGAATCGAGGCGCCACTATCAAGAATCCAAGGGATAGAGGCAATACCTGCTAGAGTGTCATTCACGGACATAGTATTGAACTGCTGAAACATGGAGAGCATGCGGTCCCATTGTTCGTTGGTGAGGGTGATTCCGGCTCGATCAGAAGCGGTGAGATTGTGAGAGCCAGAAGATGACGGAGAATGCGTGAGAATGGAGTTGACGTTGGCAGTAGTGACCTTCCCACGACCCCGTCTAGCACCCGAATCAGAAGCTGCTGCAGAGGGCTTCGGTTTAGGAGGAGGCGCGCCTGTAGTTGGATCAGCGACACCGCGGTCGTTGTTCCACCAGTCCGGGTATCCCACAATCTTGAAGCAGGAGGAGGAGTCATGACCGGTTTTGTTGCAATGAATACAAAACAGGGAGCTTTTGTCGATTGGGGTGGAAGACGGGCGAGACGGATGACGCTGGGCAGCGAGGGCGTTCGGGGTTGGCTGCTGAGTGGTCCACATAGATAGCATCCGCTCTTCTTGAACGGCGAGTGAATGCACTTTGTTGAGGCCGGGTAGAGTATCTTGAGCGACAACGGTGGAACGAAGAGAATCGTAGCCGAGATCATCAAGACCCATGAGAAACTGATGAGTCAGCTCTTCATCCCGTTCTTTGACATGGTTGCCGCATGTACAAGCACGAGGAGCCAGGTGAGAATCAAGTTCCTTCCATAGTTTGGTAAGACGGCCAAAGTAGGCCGAAACTGACTGACCATCATGTCGGCAGCGAGCGATTTCAGATCTCAACTGTAGAATTCGAGGGCCATTGCCGATAGAGAAACGTTGAGAGAGATCGTCCCAGAGCTCCTTGACGGTGGAGAAATAGGTGACGGTAGATCGAAGAGAGGGCTCAATGGACTGAGCAATCCATCCAATCAGCATTGCATTGACAGGCGTCCAATATTGATGATCGGAGGAGGCGGTGGCCGGCTGGGTTATGGATCCGTCGATGAAACCATCTTTGCGTTTTGCAGAGAAGGCGTTTTTCATAGCGACAGTCCATTCTTGATAGTTGTCCCCTTTGAGAATCACCGAGCTAATAGAGAGACCCAGATGATCCGAGGGATGAAGGTAATAGGGAGAGGCGGGAGTAAGGGCCACTGGCGGGTGAGCCATGAGTTCGGCGGTGGGGTTGGCGGAAGAAGGTGGCGGCGGCGGTAGATTGAGCCGTCGGTAGGGTTAGGGTTTAGAGAATCATTGTTAAGCCTGATACCATGAAGAATTATTTGAGGCTGAAAAGATTGATTTTCTCATTGACTGAACTTGATTAAATAGATACATGTAATGTATGATAAAGATATAAGGAAAGATATATCTAATAAATATCCTAATATATCTCAATAATACTCTCTCCGTTTCAAGTTAAGCACGTAGTTTTAAAATGGTAAAAACTATATTAAATATTAATATTTTGATAAAAACTTTTAAATAATATTATACTTATCGCCAGTACGTACGAGATTATTGAAAAAAATTATTTAGAAAAATATTATTTTATACTGTATAGTTTTTCACACCTTAAAAAACGAAGATTAATTGTAAAAAGTCAAGTAAAAGAAACGGAGTGAATATATCTTTCTTTTGGATGCGTTTAAAGAAATGGGGATCATTAACACTCCGAAGAATTTGATGATTTTGGGTAGGGCTGGAAAATTGTACGGAAATTACCATACCAACCACGTACCAATCACAAACCAATGGTAACCACGTGAAGGTGGTACGATAATGGTAATGAAATCTGAATACCATGATTACCATGGTTACCGAGTATATATATTATTATTTTTTATTTAATGTTTTATTGTTATTACCTTTGAGTTTTAAATTTTAAATTTATATTTTGTGTTTTGATTTTGACCTAAATTGATAATTTTTACTTTTTCTACTAGAAACAATAGGAACATTTTGAATGTTTGTAGACTTTGAACTTGTTTTGTTTGAACTTGCAGGAACATTTTGAATGTTTGAACAATTGAACTTTGTTTGTTTCTTGAAGACTTTAAACTTGGTTGGTTTGAATTTGTTTGTACTTCAGGTTGTGAACTTGATTTATTTGAACTTTTGAAAGATGGTAACCATATTTTTTTTGTAACCATATTTTTTCGTTCGATAACTTTGATGACCATCGAAAGGTAGCCAAGGAGTTTCAAAAATATACAAACAGAATTCAAGCTTGGTAACCATGGTAATGTATCGATGGTAACCACAAATCGTGGTTACCACATATGCGGTAACCATGACTTGTGGTTGGTACGTGGTATGAAAATTTGCGTACCACCAGTTTGTGGTTGGTACCTGGCAATCACCATTTTTTTGTGGTAACCGTACCATGCCAACCTTAATTTTGGGGGAGTGAGGAGGAGTGTGCTCATGCGTGAGAGGCTTGAGAAGAGAGATGGAGTGGGGTAGGTTGTAATTTGTTATAGTTATAGGTAGACCTGGAAAAATCTGATCCGATCCGAATATCCGATCCGATTCACCCGAATTCGAACCCGATCGAAATTCGAAAATCTATAGTCATCCATAACCCGAACTCGAGATCGACCCGACCCGAACGTGACCCGACTCGAAACAGACCCGAACACAGATAAACCCGACCCGATCCAAACCCGACCCGACTCTAAACCCGACCCGACTTGAAATAGTTATTTAACATCAACATTTCAATGCTTGAATGTTAAATGGTTTTTTATTTTAACAAAAGTTTATGATTATACTTTTAACATATAAAACACCAATTATTTTTGTTAATTGTTATCATATGAATAAGAACCCAAGTAAAATCAATACACCATTTTTTTGTATGAATTATGATACATGATTATTTTTTTGGTGGAAAGAATTATTTATATCTAAATCAATAATTTTTTAGTTGTTATTTTATTTTTATCTATATTATTATATTTTGATAGAATTAATTATTTATATCTAGATTTGGTAAAAACTAATAATAATAATAATGAAAAAAAGACTAATGGGCCAAAAGCTAAAAATGAAAAGGGTATTGAAAATGAAATGGGTCAATGATATACTCAAACCACAAATAAGCTCATTTGCAACTTGCTAGTTAAAATAAGGTTAAATCCTAAATGTACAATTAATTTGATTTAATTATAACACCGATCAATTGGTTTAAATGTTTAAAAAAGGACGATGAGTGTATTTAACCGAGTCAAAATTATGACTGATTATGACTTTTTTGAATATTGGTCGACAACCGATGAGTCAATGACAATGAGTGTATTTAACCGAGTCAAAATTGCATATTGAAGTATTCAACCGAGTCAAAATCAACCTAATTATCCAAACAGGTCGAATATGATTCGACCGAAAACTCAAACAAACTGTACCCACTTTAATTCGAAACTCAAATGAGACCGAACCGCCTCTTGACCTGAAACCCGAATGAGCCCGACCCGCTATGACTCGAACCCGAATGGACATGACCCGATTTAATGAGAAATTCCGGCGGGCCATATAACGTGGGGGTCCACACGTCCGAGCGCATCATGCGCACCCAAGCCGAGCACACAAGACCAGCGGGGTTCCATTCTAAAACCAATTGACAGTAGGAGGAGTGGCCCACTGACTTATATGCAAGGCTCGGGTTATCGTGTTTTTCGATGTGGGACAATCCCAATACATCACAATACGCCCCCTCAAGTGCAACTGTCTGGCCTCGCAATATAAGCTAGTTGCACTTGACGTCTTGAGCCTTAAGGCCGGCTAGCAGTAGATAGATCGACCAGGGTCCCGGACCGCACTGCTCTGATACCATGAGAAATTCCGGCGGGCCATATAACGTGGGGGGTCCATACGTCCGAGCGCATCATGCGCACCCAAGCCGAGCACACAAGACCAGCGGGGTTCCATTCTAAAACCAATTAGCAGTAGAAGGAGTGACCCACTGACTTATATGCAAGGCTCGGGTTATCGTGTTTTTCGATGTGGGACAATCCCAAGACATCACAACATTTAACTCGAAACCCGACCAATCTAAAATTAATTATGATCGAATCCGATCCGAACCCGACCAGACTAGTACCGACCATAAATTTTACCCGAACTGAACCGACCCGTCAGTAACCCGACCCGAGCAAACCTGACCCAAATCCGACCTGAACGACCAACTTGCCAGCTCTAATTACAGGGTATTTTTACCCTATTCTAAAAAGTTACCGCCCCTTAAAAGTCGGTATTCGGGGTTGAATCCATGCTTCATCCTAATTGCACACGGCTGATATAAGAGGTTGTCTCAATCAACGCTTTCAAGCATCTTTTCATATAGTCTGGTAGCTTTAACACGGTTATTAAAACTTAAAAGTGGGCGTAGGATTTCTTAGAGGTGGGTGGGCGGGATTTTTTTTCCAATAAATATAATATAGATTTTTTTAGAAAAAAATGAGTGAAAGAAATGTGTTTTACACTTACAGTATACCAAATATTCAAGGTCTTTGCAAAAATGACATTTTCTTTCAAAATTTGCAAAAGTAGCAAATAAGCTCCAAAATTGACAAAAATAACCGGTTCACATGACCCCCTTTCACAGGTCACCATTCCTGTTGAACGAAACCCTCACCGCCCCGCCTCCTTCTCTCCGGCCGTTCCCTGCCCTCCACGAGCCTCCTCCGGCCACCCAATCACCACCGTTCGAACCGCCACCCTCACCCGCACCCCCCGAGCCCATAACTCAACCGGCTCATTCCCCCCTGACCCCACACCGAGCCCTCATCTCCCCTCCCTCGTTGTTCGTTTTCTCACCCTCCAATGAAGTCGCCCTCCTCAAGGAATGGATCGAATTCGGTAAGCCCGAACGTAGTTCGAACCCGCTCTCATCTAGGGCGGATTGGAGTCAGTGAGTGCTTCTCTCCCTTCCCTTCTCTCTCTATCTATGGCGGACCTTGAACGACGAGCGGTATATTAATTTTCTTGCCTCCTGTTAATTTTCTGTCAATGTTAAAAATCGAATCTTGCCCTTTTGAGGTTCAATTGTTGATTCATTTTGAGAAAGATTGGCAGTGGTTTCCTTTAATTTCACCCAAATTACTCGCTTTCTTTTTTCAATTCTTAAAAAAGAAAAAGAAAGAGGGTAATTTTCTGTTTGCCTAATTAGAACTCAACTTGCAGAAATGGTGGGTTGTGGTTGTAAATGTGGTGCCTGTTGGAATGCATTAAGTATTTTGCCCAAAAATTGGTTTGCAGCTTCAAGAATGTATCTTTATTAGTTTGAGTTTTAAACCAATTGAAACTCTTAAGATCTTTTTGAAGGGGACTACACAGCTGATTTCTGCCAAGAACAATCAATTGAATTTTGAATTGGGGATAATAATGGAGAAGATGTCAAATATCTTTCTTAGATTTTGTTGGCAAGATTAAGTAATGTGGATAAAAATCTGGAATCCTAATTTCCAGTATAGTTATAGAGGATTGAACACTTGTTTTAACAAGTGGTGTATCAATCTATAGGGTGTAAATCGCCATTGCCTCGCAACCCAACTGCTTCTGCTCTCCAGCTAGTAACTAAATCACATGCTTACAGGTAAATTGGCATTTCTATCATGGCAGGCATTTTTTTTTAATGGCAAGAATTATTTCAGTATTGGCTAGCTTTTTTTATTTACTGTCATTGGTGTTACCAACCTCTGAACAGGTTGTTCAATGATGTCACAGGTTCACACCGAGCGGCCATGACTAGAGTTAAAGGAGGGAAGACTTTTTGTTGTGTTAGGAATCAAACGTGATCTGACATTGGCAAGACAATCATGCATGTGGACTCGTATGCAACTTCATATTGTTGTATTTGTGTTGGTGATATTAATCGTGAAGTGGGATATATGTGCGGCCGACATTAGCTTTAGAGGGAGGTCTAACTACTTCTCAAATATGGGCCTCCTGGATCGCATGAACCAAGCCCTCGCTGCTGCACACTGGAAGATGTTGAAGGAAAGCAACCGACTTTAGCTTTAGTACTTCGTTGTGTTTGTTTTAGGTCTAAAACGTTTCCTCCCTTTTTGATGGCTGATCCCTTATGTTCTGGATTTATGTATGGATGGTTTTATGGTTGGTTGTTCTGAATGTTGTTCTGACAGCTTTAGTTTGTGCTTAATATTGTCTATCCTCCTGCTGGGAAGTTTCTGAGATTGACACAAGACCTGACAGGGATTAGTCTTATATTGGCTAAGACGAGATCCGACAGGGGTTACTTCTACATTGGCTAAGACATCGTTGTCACTGGCTAGATAATAGTATCTACTGGCTAGTAATTTGCATCGCAAATATTCGGGTTTCACATCTTAGGCAAACAAAATAGACAACCACATACTTTACCTTGAGTTCATGCAAAATAACAAAAACCATCATTCGCCGACTGAAAAGAAAAGGCGTCCGTACGACGAGCGGTATATGATGACCTTACCATTCCAAACTTACTTAGGTTTTAATTGTTTAATCGTTTCCACCTTTTGGATGACTTGTGTTTGATTACTGATAAGGTATGTTGTGGTCTTGTGGTCACTTGTTTATATGTGTTATGGATGGTTATTGTGAATTCTGCGTTATGACGCATTTCGTTTGAGTTTAATGGTCGATATACTTAGGATGAGAAGTTTATGAGATAAATAAGATGTGTCAGGGTTTATTATCTTATTGGCATAGACTTTGATTTTATTGGCTAGGGAAAATCATATACTGGCTAGTAAACAAAAAATCGCATACATTTGTCTTTTGCATCATCGAAAAACTAAACGGCCAGTTATGTACATTCAAAACCACCAAAATCCCAAAGTGTCATTGAGTTACAAGCAAACTAACAAAATACTACATTCGACTACGCAAAAGAAGAGTTACCCAACTAGACATCAATTTTTTCACCTTGCCACGCCACGCTTGCTTATGTCCTCCGACGCTTCCGGCGAAGGAACTCTCCCCAAGACGGGTACCTGCTTGTCTCCATTATCTTGCTCCTGACGGACCCAAACGACATGCTCTCCTCTATGAGCATTGCCCCCTCCTCCATGTCCACATCGGGAGCTTTACCTTTCATCTCCGGAGCAACGATTGTCGGTTCTACCCATTATGTTGTTTTGTACTTAACTTGTTATGTATTGGTTAGGAACTTTAGTACTTTGTAGTTTTTGGTTTAGGTTTTAATTGTTTTATCGTTTCCACGTCGGGAGCTTTACCTTTCATCTCCGGAGCAACGATTGTCGGTTCTGCCTAGGTTTTCTGGTTTATCTTGCCAGTTGTGTGAATTTCTGTGCTAGCTGAATTGTTGTATTTGTCATTTAAATGGTTATCCATACCATACTCCAAATTGAGATCAAGATGCGATATAGACCAAACTTTACTTCAAAATATTTTTTTTCCATAAACATATACAAAGTGGGTGTCTATAGATAGATAAAATTAAATTAAGTTCAAAAAAAAATTATTTTTTAATTTTAACAAATAAAAATGCCTGAAATTTAGTTTAAAATAATTAAATGGGTCTCTTTCTCTCTCCCCCCTCTCTCTCCCACCCTCTTTCCATTCGACACGTGTCCAAAATTTTCACACCCTCTTTCCCAGTTTGTGCAAAGTGTAACCGGCAAGCTATTAGGATTAATTTGCAAGAATGACAATTTGTCATTTCTTTGCCAATTTTTTGGGTTTAGGTTATTTTTGCAAAGTGGACCATGAAATGGTATATCCATGCAAATCAGCCTGAGTTAATGAAGCATTCAACCCATAAAATTGCTGGTAATTCCACATTTTAATCATCACTTTTACTACAAATGTGTTTGTTCGGTTCAGATTGATTTATGTATTTGTCCACTTCTTGTATATGAGAAGAAATAATTTAGTTCTTCCTCCTAGTTAGACTATTTATTGTTACTCTATAATCGAGTTAAGCACAATATAAGTGGCCAAAATGCATTTAGGATCGTAGAAAACACAACTAACAAATTAACCACCAAGGAACAAATAATAAAACAAATAAAATGAACAATCAACAACAATAAGCTCAGTATATCCAGCTCGGAGCACGGTCTAGGGGGTCGAATTGTACGCACCCTTGCCCTGACTAGGTCGGGAGGGTGTTTCCTAGTGATCCAAATGACAAGACAACAAGGAAAGATGATAACACACAATCTACAAACTACAAAACAAAAATTAAATAGAAAGAAGACGATGAAAAGAATGCGCATAAGAAAGTTGTGATATAGGGGAAGTGGGGCATGATGCGATAAACATTGCACCCGACTAGTGTTCGTCAACCCGGATAGGACTCCTCCCCTCCATCCTATAGCGTGTCATCTCCTTAGTGAGTCCCATCGCGGCCAAGTCATGTCTAATCACTTCACCCCAACTCTTCTTCGGACGCCCTCTTCCCCGACGAATGTCTTCGATAGCCAAGTTGTCACATCTTCGCACCAGCGCACTTGGATCTCTACTCTGTACATGTCCACACCATCAGAGTCTCGATTCCCGCAGCTTAGCCTGAATACTAGCCACTCCCACCCTCTCTCGGATAGTCTCGTTTCTGATTTTGTCGCACAAGGTTAACCCACATATCCACCTGAGCATCCTCATCTCAGCCACCACGAGTTTCTGTTCATGTGCCTTAGTTGTCGCCCAACACTCTGCCCCATATAATAAAGCCGGTCTTACCACCACTCTGTAGAACTTACCCTTGACCTTAAGTGGAACTTTTCTGTCACACAAGACTCCTGACGCAGCCCTCCATTTCTGCCAGCCTACTTGAATCCAATGCTCGACATCCATGTCTATACCTCTATCGCTCTGCATCACATATCTCAGATACTTGAAACTGTCTTTCTTCAGTACAGGGTCCCCACCCATGCTGACGTCCCCGTCTCCTTCCTCCTCTTCGCCCAGCTTAAACACCACGTACTCTATCTTCGTCCTACTTATTTGGAATCCCTTCTGCTCAAGCTTATCTCTCCATAGATCCAGCTTGCTGCTAACCTCTACTCTCGTCTCGTCCACCAGAACCACATCATCCGTAAACAACATGCACCACGGGATCCCACCCTGGATACTACTCGACACCACATCCATGACAACTGTAAAGAGAAACGGGCTCAAAGTCGAGCCTTGGTGCAAACCCACTTGTACCGCAAAGTACTCAGGGTCCCCACTGTGTGAGTACAGACTAGTCTGTGAGCCATCATACATATCCCTGACAACTCTCATGTAAGTTTCTGGAACCCCTTTAGCTCCCAAAAATTCCCATATAAGGTCCCTTGGTACTCTATCGTATGCCTTCTCCAAATCAATAAAAATCATATGCAAATTTCTCTTATGTTCCCTATATTTTTCCACTAAGCGCTTCATCAAATGGATAGCCTCTGTAGTTGACCTTCCTTGCATAAAACCAAACTGGTTCTCGGATATGCTAACCAAACTCCTCAGTCGCCATTCAATAACTCTCTCCCAGATCTCCATTGTGTGGCTAAAGAGTTTAATTCTCCTATAGTTGTTGCATTATTGTACATCGCCCTTGTTCTTGTATATTAGGATTAATTTGCTGAGTCTCCATTCCTCTGGCATCCTCGAAGTTCTAAGAATGACGTTGAAAAGCTTGGTGAGCCACTCCACTCCCTTTACGCCCATACACTTCCACACTTCAACCGGAATCTCGTCAGGCCCCACTGCTCTCCTACTCTTCATTCTGCTGATGACCCCTTTAACTTCCTAAAAAGATACGCGTCTACAATCTGTAACCTCCTCAAAGCCCTTATTGTTGAGAGTACCATCTGTTTCTCTATATCCTTCGTTAAGCAACTCGGAGAAGTATCTCTTCCATCTCTGCTGAATCTGTGAGTCATCCACCAACACTCTACCTGACTCGTCTTTAAAACATCTTGGTCTATCCAAATCTCTACTCTGATGTCCCTTGGCCCTAGCCAGGGAGAAAAGCAATCTATCCCCTCATTTCTGATCCAAAGCCTTGTACATTGCTCGAACGCCTTTTCTTTAGCTTTTGCCACATCAACTTTGGCTTCTTTCTTAGCCCTTTTGTACTCTGCTAGCCAATCTTTATTTTCAACCTCATTGGAACTGGTGACCACTCTTTTGAAAGCCATCTGTTTTACCCTAACCGTTGCACGCACTTCTTCATTCCACCAACATTCGTTGCCTTTGTACCTGCTGCTCCTTTGAGAAATGCCAAACACTTCTGAAGCCGCTCCCCGGATGCAATCAACGACAAATCTCCATATCTAATCTGCATTCTCTCTAATTATCCACGAGCCGCCCCCCTCTACCGTTGCTAAAATCTTCTCTTTCAAGAGCGCCCTAATATAATAAATTCACTTTAGTTCAACATTTCAAGAAAATCCATTCAATAAATTAGAAGTGCATTAGCAACATTCATAAAATCTTGAATTAATTCAATTTTTGAAACAAATCAGACTTAGATGGGGAAATTTACACTTCTTTTCTCTTTACAATAGCACACTAGCACTAAATTCAGTCGCTAGTCCCGCCACCCTTGCCGTGCCTTGTAGATCGCGTCACACCTCGGAGCCAGTGGTCGGAACTAGTAGTGGTGCAAGCGAATTAGCTTGTTACACTTGTGAGTCAGGAACCTCACACCTTGGTCATCTGTCATTCTCCCTCGAGGCCTCGCTAGTCTGCTCCCTTCTCTCCTTTGTCTGTGTGTATCCTAAATCTAAAAAAAAAAAAGAAGAGCTTAGTCGTTTTGAGCCAAAGTTGAGCTAAAATTAAGTTGTGACCATAGAAGTCATGTCAAAGAGTGTTGTGACTATATATGTCAAAGAAGTCAAAGACTAAAATTAAGGTGAGGCACAAATCTTCCCTATTGCTACCAAATGCAACTAATAACGAGAGTTGGTTGACCACTTCGAGGACCGGTCATTCCACTTTCCGTTTCTCCCTTTGAGGATCGGTTGTATTGGTGGCATAACAGAGAGGGTTGGTTCACCAGTTTGAGTGCATATAAATTAATCACATGCCCAATCATCTCTAAACTTAGACAATAACACATGGATTTGGAAGTTTAATGTTCCACCGAATTATGGTCAAGAATTTCTTATGGAAAGTTTGAAAGAATGGTCTCCTGACTGCTTCTAGGCTCGCCCAATGAGGGACATATGTTCCTTCCACTTGTAGCGTTTGCAACGACACAATAGAAGATGAAGTACACCTCTTGTTTGAATGCGAATATGTGCGCTCTCTCTACACACACAAACTTAAAAATATGTAGTATGATAAATCAATCACGAGATATAAAACCTATCATGACTTTCATCGCAAACAACCTTACCTCTGCCACTAAGGTGGATCTTGCTTTCTCTTGGTAGACGACTTGGTACATTCAGAATCAATATGTGTTTAGGCAGGTCCCCATCCCTCGCAGTGACTACTCTTTACACACTATTGAAACTCATAAGGATAATTGGAGTAAAACCTTGCACTTTGAGTGCAGTGTTGATGAGGATCCCGCTCTTCACAAAAAAAACCTAATCACCCAAGGAAGAAAAAGAATCATGATAAGATTAAATGTTGCAAAACCCCGAGGGGTACCCTCAAATTAAATTTTGACGGATCCACAACTGCAAACAATAACATCTCAGCTGGAGCGATAATCCGGGACTGGGAAGGATGACCGATACACATTTGTTACCAGAAACTTGGTAAACAAAGCCCGCTGAAAGTGGAAGCACTTGCTCTTAAGTTGGGAATCCAACATGCGCTACAACTTCGTATCGATAAAATACACATTGAATGTGATTCCATTATAATCATAAACCATCTGAACAATACATCTAAATGTCCTTGGGAAACAGAGTTGATCTTGTCTGATGTTAAACTCTTATTATCGACTATGAAAGAAGTTTCCTTCTTTCATGTTCCCCGGTTAGGCAATAAAGTGGTGGATAAGGTTGCACATCTTTTCCACTCTACCTGGGGTGTCGATATTTACAACGATTTCGGTCTTTCAGACCGCATCCGTAAGGATGCTGCTGGGTAGAGCTCACTCACCTGATTTTTTTCCTAATAAAAAAAATGCAACTAATAACAAAATACAAAATTTAGCCATTTACAAATTGACAGTAAATGGAAAGCCAATGGCTCGAATTAGCCCATGAAGTGGACGGTCACAAAACAAAATTCAGAAATTGAAACTCATGCTCCTCATTTCAAAATTATATGCTCAATTTGTACCAAATAACGACCTAATGGGAATATTATGGTCAGTAGAAATTGAAACTAAAGAAGGGGACAAGTCGACATGAGTCTCATATGTGTTGTCAAACTCCACCAACCTTTCAATAGTATCCCAAGCTCGTTGTGGTATGAGCTCAAGATACCCATAAGAAGTAGGTAATGATCCTCTCCTTGGTCGCCACATCTAGAGCGTTGTAGATGATCTCTTGAATCACATACAGTGGTTGCCCATGAGTAGGACACGATATGAGAAAGTCATGGTATCTCTCCCACACTTGTGCGAGAGTCTCATTAGGCTTCTGCTTGAAAAACATGATCTTTTGTCTGATTTTCACCGTCTTCGAAGGTGGAAAGAACTTGTTTAGAAACAAGTCATTGAGCTCAACCCACGTGCAGATGGACTGTGGGGGTAAGCTCTCCAACCATTGTAGCACATTTCTTATAAGTGACCACCTAAATGCCTTAAGACACACATATTCTAAGTTAGATCCATCAACAATAGTCTCACATAAATCAAGATAAGAAGAAATATGTCTCATAGGGGATTTAGTGGACTTCCCCTCAAAAGCATGCCTCCAAATCTTAGCGATGAAGTTTGTCTATATCTCAAAACTAACTTCCGGGATTACTATAGGAGATTCGGGCACTGTCAGCGTAGGGTGTAGATATTCCTTGGCATTCTGGGGGATCTGGTTCAGTTGATCCTGGCCTGCTTCACAGCTTGGGCTTCTCGATTAGCTCTTGCTTCTACCTGCCGTTGAGCTCGAAGGATTCTGGCCTCTCTGGCGTCATGTTCATGGATCTCCTTCCGGAGCCTCTCTAGCTCCTACTGGACGATCTCTTGATTGGCCATTGATTTCTTTAGCTTTTCTTTCAAACGTAGGTAACACTCCGGTTTGTCTAGTGACTCAAACTATGGCGTGCGATCAGTGGGACGCATACACCTATAAAACAAACACTAGATGAAAGCGTCAAATGGACGTGATTAATTGCTTCCCCGGCAACGACGCCAAAATTTATTGAGGGGGTTTTTTATAAATCAAACACTTGGTCAATCAAATAAATCAAGACCCCGTTATAGTATAGGGAGGTCAGGTTCGTTCTGCATGCGAGAAGTCAGCGGTTCTAGTTTAGTCGTTTAGCCATTGACCCTTGTATAATATATGGTTAGGGATTTAAAATGCAAATAGTTCAGGATATTATAAGAAATGGTTCAAATTGTATATAAACAAAAAATATATCCGAGTGGTTGTTTGTTGTTCTTACTAAATGGTTATTTTATGATGAATCACCGAGTATATAAGCAAAAAGAAGTGTTTTAGGCTTTTACTCACATATGGTTTAAGACTTATACAATAAATGGTTCAAGATTTTAAGATATGGTTCAGGATAGTAACAAGAATTGGTTCTGGCTTTAATACATATATTGTTCAAGACGTGGAACAACATATGATTCAAGATTTTAGAATATTAACAAGAACTTGTTTCAGCTTTTATACACGTTGTTTGATTTAGGATATTTACTCATACTGGTTCAATCATTTACTAATAGCGGTTTAGTAATTTACTCATAATGCATGATATGAGTAAGCAGTTCAAACAATATTCACTTGTAATAGTTCAAGAACTTTATATGATTAAAATATTAAGTAATATTGGTTCCTCTTATAGTCTTATGGTTCAATCATTTAGCTATAATGGCTCATATATTCTTACCATAAGATTCAATCATTCTTATTATATGTGGTTCGACTTTTTATAATCTTTTTGCCCAATCCGCATCGCAATAAGCTTGAAATAGAAAATTAGTGTCGGGTCCTATTCTTTGAAGTAACTTCACAAATACTGAAGCACATGCTTAGTTACAACAATGTGTGGAGCATAATGATCCTACATAAATTGGCTCAGAAGGTTCACAGGATAAGCTAGATAAGGCCGGGAATTAACGAGGAAATTCAATTTTCCAATGAGATGACTGGTGGACTGCTTTTACCAGGTGTAAATGCGTCGTTGGTCCTGATACCCCAAATACAAATTATATCCAAACTCAATGCTAAGCAAAAGATTAGTATAACAGAAAAGTAAGGAGTCAATCCCATAAAGAATACTGATTCGTACTCCTTATGATAATTCTTTAGCAAATAGCAATAAAGTTGTAGAAAATAAATGAAACAAGCAAATAGGCAAAAAGGTGTAATGATTGCAAATTAATAATAATATGAGAAAAACGCTTCACCTGCAATTCTTGACAATGGTTGGGGTTCATGTTCCTTGGAATGATTTCATTCTTATTTTAAGTTAATGCCGACTTGTCTTTTATAGATTGATCAATAGAGGGACAATCACTTAGATTCAATGTAATACAATGAAATAGAGGCCCAAGTGCATTGGCCAATTAGAAATATCAATTCAATGCAATTAGGAAACAAAATAATTCAAGGGTGCAGAGCTATTAACCCTAATCTCATTGAATCAATATAAACAAATAGTCATCATCCTGCAAAGACAATTGATGCTTTCACGGGATCAATTTCCCTTCCTTGCTAGATAGAAACCAATCACATGAAATGAATCGCTAGCAAATATGCAATTTTTGTCTAGTTGATCAATCGTAGAGAGAACATGCGCAAATACTTAACACTGAAGAAAAAAGATAATGAAATAACTCATGAATAATAATATGAAATCAAATCCTCACAATTCAACCAACTATGTCTTCGAATCACATGCGAAACTATGAGATAATTGATTCTTTCATGGGATCAATTTCCCTTGCTTGCTACAAAGAAACCAATCACATGAAAAGAATCGCTAGCAAAGATGCAATTTCTGTCTAGATGATCAATCGTAGAGAGAACACACGCAAATACTTAACAATGGTTTCAAAGGCTTTGACACATGGCTTGTGTCAATGGTCTTGAAGCTACAGCTGTGTTGATGAAACACAAAACCTCCCCGGCAACGGCGCCAATTTATTGTAGGAGGAAATCGAGTATGCAAAATAGAATGTAAATAAACTAAGGCAAACCAGATTCCGTCCCTTGCAGATAATTACAAGACCTCTTCCTGATGTAGCAGCGGGAAGTCAGGATCGATCCACGAGGAAGCGTGTCAGCGGATCCTAGGCAGCGGAGAAATCTCACGAAAGTCGACTACATGGGTCCTAGATCTCGAGTACAGCAACTCGACAGAAGATCGGACAGTCGAACACAGCGCAGCAGCAAGCACAGGCTCTCGGCAAAAGCTACTCGATCTCGACAAAGGGCTACTCGAGATCGAGTACAGTCCCCGTCGACGTCGGCTTGTCTTGGTCGAGTACCTGCACACAGAAGCTACAACGACCTGGGTCGAAGATCAGTAGTCGAGATCGAGTTGTGCTATTCGATCTCGAGGAAGACAGAGAATAAAAACGAAAGAAAATAAATGCAAAGGCTTTGGGATTTCGAACTAAAACTGTATGAAAAAGGGCTTCCAAGGTTGGGGTTTGCAACAACAATAACCAAGCATGCATAATGCAGAAATAAAACACATAATCATGTGAATCGCATCAAAGGAATAAGCTTTCGCCTTTTCCGATAATTAGACAACTCTTTCAAGAAACCCTAATTGTCTCTACTGATTTTATGTTTACAATCCAAGTTGTTAGAATGGACCTCCATTAGATGGGTAATAAACATATAACAATAGTAGATGCTCAAAACACGATAAAAGTCGGATTTTTACCTCAACTATGCATGGCTATCGTCGGGCTCGCCCCGACCCTAGAAGTGGGTGGACTACTCGCGCTTCATCGTAACCTCAGACATTGATTGAAAGGAAATAACAACTTGCATTAAATCAAACTGAAGAAAGTACAACCGAACAAAGCCAACTTGCTCTCGCTCCTTTGCTCCACTCGGCCTCACTTTCTCTCTCTACTACTACTTCTCCTACTGAAATTGAATGAATAACACTCAGCCTCATGGGCTTTATTTATAGATTTCTAAACCTTTCTACTCAAGGATAGAAATCTTTATCTATATCTAAAACTATATCTAAAAGGCTTAATGATAAATAAAAGCAACAACATAATTAAATCTAAATAAGGGAATTATATCTAAAAGTCTTAAGTGGATAAATCTTCTTCTTCCATGATGTATCTTGATAGATCGGATAGAACTATGCAACCTTCGGCCCCAAGGAATCCCAATCCGAGTAGGATAGATCAAAACGCGTTACGCGGCTTCTGGAGGCTTCCTCGATCTCGAGTAAGGCTACTCGATCTCGAGTAGACATGTCGTCGACTGGGCTGGCTCGGCATCTCGGCTAGCTGGTGCTCGACAGACTCGGACTCTGGCTCACCAATCACCTTGATCTCGAGTACGGTTGTCGACATCGAGTTGAGATGGCTCGTCGACTTGTGTAGCTTGGCTGGTCGGGCAATCCTTGTCGACATGCTCAGACATAGACTCCCTGGCTTTGTCGACATCGAGTAACAGTCCTCGATCTCTAGGAAGATGTCCGGGCATGGTCGGGTAGTCTCTCCTCCACTCCGGGATATTTCTCCTTAGATCCGGATAATCCATTCTTGGCTCCGGATTGGCTCGTCTTTCGCTCCTCGACATGTGCTCTTCGTCTAGGGTGTGTCTAGGCGTGATTCATCGAGATCGACTAAGGCTTGTCGATGTCGAGTGACTTTGAGCTCTAGTTCTCGCTTCTTGATTTTCTCCCGAAATGGTTCCATATTCTGCAATATTAAACAGAAACTTATGCAGATCTCTATTTCTGAAAAATACGCATATACTACATAAATCCGACATATTCCCAACCCGAAATATGCAAAATGTAAAGAATATGGAACTAAAATATGCATAAAGACATGGCTACTTTGGAGACATCATCTAGCACTCCAAGGGAACGTGAGTTGACTAGATTGCAATTGTATAGAAGAGAGGCTTCTCGGTGAGCTATTAGGATCCTAAGTCTTGTGAATCAATAAAGCCGGTTGAATCCTAGGGTTGTGAAAGAACCCTAGGCGGGGACGTAGGCCAAGTTCGTGCCGAACCTCGTTAACAATTTGTTGCGTCCTTTATTTATTGCTTTACCATATTTCCGCACTTGTTTCTAATTGTATAACTCTTTTGTGACTCAGGTTTTCCAGAGGAAAGAATTAAGTCTAATCTCGAAGGGTTTTGCAAGCGTTTCAAATATCTTGAGATTATCAGCGAAAAGTTGGCATACTCTATTCAACCCCCCTTCTAGAGTATCTTTATATTACTTTGTTATACATTATTGAACCTTCAATTGGTATCAGAGCTTTACTCACTGCTTTTGATCTAACAATCTTGTGAGTTTGATCATGTCTGGTGAAGCAAGCGGAGGATTTGCACAAGGGAGATCTACCAGTAGACCATCACTCTTTGTAGGAAACAACTTCGTCCACTGGAGGTCCTTGATGAAAATGTTCAATATAGATCAAGATCTGGAACTTTGGAACATTATAGAGAATGACCCAAAGGTTCCAGTGAAAGACGGACCAAATGGAACCAAAGTCGCGAAGACCGAGGCTGAATACATCCAAGCGGATCTTGAACTTGTCTCCAAGAACTATAAGTACGAAGGAACCACTCAAGTGAAGGACACCAAGATCAGCATCTTCCTTCGAAAGTATGAACTATTCAGGATGAAGCCTGATGAGTCTATTAAGGCCATGTTCACACGATTCACGGAAATCACAAACAACCTTGAATCTCTCGGCAAGACCTTTAAGAATGTTGAAAAAGTAAGAAAGATTTTGAGGTGCCTCCAAAAAGACAAATGTGGCCCTAAAGTGACAGTCATAGAGGAAGCCCAAGATCTCACCACTCTACCCCTTGATGACTTGTTTGGGAAGCTGATCACACATGAGATGATTCTCAATGAAGACGATGGAGAACCTCCAACAAGCACTAAGAACTTGGCTCTCAAGTCTAAGAAAGATGCGCCTAAAGATGTGTCCGATTCTGAAGATCAGGATGATGATGAGGATGATCCCTTTGCTATCATTACAAGGGGTCTTTCTCGAATCCTCAAAATGAATAAGCAATTCAACAACAAAGATGGATCAGAGTCTTCTAAATTTCGAGGTTAGTCTCAATACAACAAATATGACAAGAAGACTAAACCCATGTCTTGTTTTGAATGTGGTGAAACACACATCTAGTAAAAGACTGCCCTCAAAAGAAGAAGAGCCAGTTCAAGAAAGGTGATAGATGGAAGAAGAAAGCCATGCTGGCGGCTTGGAGTGATTCTGACTCAGGCGACTCGGACTCCGACGATGAAAAGGCCAACCTTTTTCTCATGGCCTCAGGAAATTAATCCCACGATGAGCAGCTGGAGGTAACTGTGAGAGAACTCATGGCAAGTCCAAAAGAGGTACAATCGGAATTCCTTTTTAATATGATTGCCAATGAACAGAAACTTATTGCCCAAACTGACACTCTTATCAAGAAAACCGTGGACGAGCAAAGAACTATTGAGGAACTGTCTAGGAGGGTCCAAAGTCTTGAAACCTCGTATTCTGATCTTGACATTAAAGTCAAGACCCTTGACTCAGAGAAATCTGAACTCAAGCAAGATCTCTCGTCTTTGAGAAGTGAACATCATGACTTAGAGAACGATAAGATCTCTCTGAATAAGAAGATTCAAAACCAACAGACATCCCTCATAAGTTTTACCAAATCCAAAGGCACTCTTGATAGGATGCTGGGTGAGCAACAAAGTTCTCTAAACAAAAGTGATATTGGTTACAATCCAAGGTTTTTAAAGAAGGAACACATTACCACTTTTGTAAAGGCAAAAGGAAGCAGAGCCTCTCCTATATGTCAACACTATGCAAGAAAGGGACATGTAAAAGAGACCTGCCCCTATAGGAGAAAGGATCCACATATCATTCGCAATACCTTTCCTGTTCACTTGAGAAAAGAACGGATAACGCATGTTTGGGTCCCCAAAGGCACTATTTTACCAAATATGGTTTATCCCAATAATGTGTCTAAATTTGCTTATTGGTCTAGCCATAAAGGTTGATGTTTGTTTTGTAGGAGATCACCAAGGTGAAAGAACAAAAATGGATTATTGATAATGGATGCTCGAGACACATGAGTGAGAAGAGGTCTCTCTTCCATGAGCTAAAGAAGCAATCCACTGGAACAATCACTCTTGGTGACAAAGGAAAGTGTGACATCATTGGTATTGGTAGTGTTGGGAATGATCCTAACCATAGTATTAAAAATGTTTATCTTGTTAATGGTTTGAAATATAATTTGCTTAGTGTTTCTCAACTATGTGATAGTGGTAATGATGTTGGATTTAACAAGAAAAGATGTCTAGTGCGCAGAGAAGATACAGGTGAAGTAGTTCTAACTGCCTATCGCTATAACAACATCTATACTGTAAATGCTGAGCAAGTGGCACAAGGAAGCTTATCCTGTCTAAAGGCTTTGACGGACCATCCAAAGCTTCGGCACAGGAGACTCGGTCATGTAAGCCCAATTACACTACAAAAGCTTGTGTCCAAAGGGCTTGTAAGAGGACTACCTGAGATGGACTTCAAAGGTATTGATATATGTAAAGCATGCACATGAGGTAAACAAACACGTAGCTCTTTCAAACCCAAGAAGGTTGTAAGTACTTCTAGACCCCTTGAACTTTTACATATGGATTTATGTGGTCCTATGCGAGTCAAATCTCCCAGTGGTAAAAAGTACATGCTTGTTGTTGTTGATGATTTTTCGAGATAAACTTGGGTTGCTTTTTTAAAAGAAAAATCAGAGGCCTTATTTGAGTTTTCAAAACTTTGTAAGGAGTTGCAAACTTTAAGAAACGAACCCATAGTGTCAATTCGAAGTGATCATGGCAAGGAGTTTGATCAACTTCAGTTTGATTTGTTTTGTGCTAAATATGGCATCTCCTATAATTTTTCTGCTCCTAGGACACCTAAACAAAATGGGGTTGTGGAACGAAAGAACCGCACCCTAGAGGACATGGCCAAGACTATGCTTTTAGAAAATGCATTACCTAAAACCTATTGGGCTGAAGCTGTTAACACAACTAACTATATTTTGAATCGTTGTCTTATTCGTTCCATCTTAAAGAAAACTCCTTATGAACTTTTTAAATGTTGCAAACCCCATATATCGTATTTTAAACCCTTTGGCTGTACTTGTTTTGTTCATAACAATGGGAAATATAACCTTGGGAAATTTGATGCGCGTAGTGATGAAGGTATATTTCTTGGCTACTCCACAAGCAGCAAAACATATAGAATCTTCAACAAGAGGACGAAAATGGTTGAGGAAAATATACTTGTTATATTTGATGAATGCAATGACGGTTCTTTAAGTGAAAATGTTGCAGATCAAGATCTTAACAGGCATACAGAGAATGAGGATGGTGATGATATTGCTACCCAGAATACAAAGAAGAGGAACATGCACAATCATATTCTTAACACTGAAGAATCGGCCCAAGGTGTCGAAGCTCAGGCCAAAACCCTTGGCGACCAATCCAAAAGTGTTGAGACTTCAGAAACTGCTGTAACTGAGCCTAACAGATCCAGGGAGTCTGATGTACCACAAATCAATCCTGTTGATGTGACGAACCAAGGAGCTGAGACTAGCAAGAGAAAGTTCAAATATTTCTCATCGCACTCATTAAAGGATATCATCTCTGACCCTGCATCTAGTGTTCAAACTCGTTCTAAACATAAAGATCTCTCTGCTTTTCACGCATTTGTTTCTCTTATAGAACTAAGGAAAGTAGATGAGGCCCTTCAAGATCCATATTGGATCATTGCTATGCAAATTGAGCTTAACGAATTTGAAAGAAACAAAGTCTGGACCTTGAAGCCTAGGCCAAAGCATCAATCAGTCATTGGCACACATTGGGTATTTCGAAACAAGCTAGATGAGAATGGTAAGATCGTGATGAACAAAGCAAGGCTTGTTGCTCAAGGCTACAATCAGGAGGAAGGTATTGACTACGAGGAGACATTTTCTCCCATAGCCAGGCTTGAAGCCATTCGCATTTTATTAGCATTTGCATCTTTTATGGGCATAAAGTTATATCAAATGGATGTCAAGTGTGCTTTTCTTAATGGTTTCTTAGAAGAAGAAGTCTATGTGGCTCAACCCCCAGGTTTTGAAAGTTCGGAATTTCCTAACCATGTTTACAAACTAGACAAAGTGCTATATGGTTTGTAACAAGCCCCAAGAGCTTGGTATGAGCGCCTGTCAAAATATCTTTTAGAAAATGATTTTAAAAGGGGGTTGATCGACAAGACTCTTTTTATCAAGACCAAAGGAAAGGACATTTTGGTTATTCAAATATATGTTGATGATATATTGTTCGGGGCAACTAACACGTCTTTGTGCAAGGAATTTTCTGACATTATGTGAAGTGAATTTGAGATGAGCTTGATGGGTGAACTCAACTTCTTTTTGGGATTACAAGTTCATCAATCAAAGAAAGGGATCTGTGTCAACAAAAGCAAGTACACTAAGGATCTCTTGAAGAAGTTCAAGATGGATCAATCTAATGCAGCCAAGACACCCATGAGCTCAACCTTATCTCTAGATCAAGACAAGACAGGGAAGAGTGTTAATCAAAAGGAGTATCGAGGGATGATTGGATCATTATTATATCTTACTGCTAGTAGACCTGACATCATGTTTAGTGTTTGCATGTGTGCTAGGTTTCAAGCTGATCCTACAGAATCCCACCTGGTGGTTGTGAAGAGGATCTTTCGATATCTCAATGGCACTAAGGAGCTTGGCTTATGGTACCCAAAGCAAAGAGATTTTACACTAATTGGGTATTCGGATGCAGACTTTGCAGGCTATAAGGTGGATAGGAAGAGCACGTCGGGATGTTGCCAATTCTTAGGAGCATCCTTGATTAGTTGGCACTCAAAGAAACAAAACTCAGTTGCTCTATCCACTGCCGAAGCCGAATACATAGCATCTGGAGCGTGTTGCTCCCAAATCCTTTGGATAGCTCAACAAATGAGAGATCTTACATCAACCTCAAAGGCATTCCCATTAAATGTGACAATACAAGTGTCATCTCCATTACAAAGAATCCTGTTTAATATTCAAGGACCCAACATATTGATGTAAGGCATCATTTCATTAGACACCATGTCGAAAAAGGTGATGTGTCCATATCCTTTATTTCAACTGATTATCAATGGGCTGTCATTTTTACTAAGCCTTTGGCAGAGGACAGGTTCACCTTCATTAGACGTGAGATTGGAATGCTTAATAGGGATGCACTTTCGTAGGGGGAGCTTTCCCTTTACGAAAGATAAATTCTACTCAGTGTCAAGACCTTTGAGATTCATGTCAATGTTTATGAACTGAATGGTAGAGCATATATAACGGATCATATATTTGGTTAATATCTTTTTAGATACTTGGTCAAATATAGTTTTAATATCCTTTTAACCTTCTTTATGCATTACACATTTTATTTTCCAAAAATCTTATATTCGAGTATATTTATTTATGGAAAGTATTTTTCGGAAATGTTCCTTCTTGATTTTGAAATGGGAAAAGATGGTTTGAATTTTGAATTTTGGCAATCAGATCTTTTCATTGTGCGATGTAGTGTTATGATTATTACCCTTGGAACCATAAACCCGTCCCATCAACTTACCCCTCTCACCCTTTTTAAACCACATATTCTTACCCTAACTATTCCTTACCTCACCCGAACTACCTAAACCCTCTATCTCTTAAACTTCTCCTTCAACCTTTCTCTGAAAGCTCCACCGAATCCCATCCATGGCACCCAAATCCAAAAAGACCTCCACACCCAAAAGCCTTGGCGCTACCCCCAAAGGACGCCAGGCCCCTCTTGTGATCTCGCCTCAACCCGAACCTACCTCTCAAGCTATTGTCCCCAGCACTGTCCCGAGCACCGTCCCTAAGAGCACTATTGCCGAAATCAAGCGGTCCCTGAAGCGCCCTACTAAGAAGTCTCTCAGTGCAAAGCAAAAAGGGAAGAGAAAGATCATTGCTGAGCAAGAGGAGGAAGAGGAGGATCTTGATGCGATTCTAGAGCGAGATGCTGCAAAAGAGGCCGAGGAAGAGGCCCAGAGAAGAAAAAGGCCGAGAATGAGGCTGAGCGAGCAAGGAAAAAGGCTGAGGAAGAGGCTGAGCAAGCAAGAAAAGAGGTTGAGGAAGAGGCCCAATGAGTTGCAGAGAAGGAGGTTCCCGTTTTGGAAGAACCGGAGGAAGAGGAAGAGAAAGAGGAGGACGACGAGACTGATGATGACGAGGAGGCCGAGGGAGATGATGCTGAAGTTTGTTCCTTCTCCTACTCCTCCTCCTCCTCCCCCATCTTCGAAGAAGCATAAAGCCACTAAAGCAAAGCCTCCATCTCCCAAGCGCACAAGGAAAGGCACTCTTAGAAGCATTGACGCGCATTTCAAGACGTCTGCTCCCACAAAAGCTCGAAGGAAGAACGCCGATCCTCCTGCACTTATCCAGGTAAACCAATCCTTACCCTCCTTTTGGTTTGAGAATGCTGAGATGGCTGGAAAGTGGGTAGATAAGTTTAGAACTCGTAAGATTTGTTGTTCCGATTTTATTGATCTTGATTTTCTGGAAGCTTTGAACCTACCCTGCATCCCTCTCCTCAAACGAACCTCTGCCTAGACCCTTCTGAACCTTGAATCCGTATACTACCCCCAACTCACCCATCTATTTTACATAAACCTCAAAGCCAAACACACTGCTGATGGTTGGTCTTTGGAGTCAGTCGTCAAAGGAGTTAGAATCACTTTCGACTCCCTTGACTTCGGTGATCTCCTTGGCCTTCCTAGACCTTGTCCACCCTCTCCTAAAACCCCCACAAAAGAACAATGTGTTGCCCTTGCCCGATCCAAATACTTGCTCCCCGAAGCATCAAATAGCACCACCAAACAGCTTACCCACTCGTCCCTCACACTCGAGGTAAAAATCATCTTCAACATCATTGTGAGATGCCTCTTACCCCGAATCAACTCTGGCTCCCTACTCACTGACAACGCTATGGTCCTTTTATACCGAATTTTGAATGGCCATGATCTTGATCTGGCCAATATTATTCTAGGATCCATGGCTCACACCCGCAAAGCCAGAAAAGGAACTCATCTCCCCTTCGCAAACCTTTTGACCCATGTCTTCAAAGCTTCTGAAATCGATTTTCAAAATGAAGAACACCAACATCATATGGGTAAATTCGACTCCAAGAGCTTTGAGAAGATTGGCATCACTCATCCCCCCAAGGGACTTGGAGTCGTGCCTCTCCATCAAAAACTCTTCCCACTGCCTCTGCCATCGATGAGCGCATGGAAAACCTGGAGTTGGGTTTGGAGGAAGTTCGCCTGGATGTCAAGGAGCTGCACCGAGAGTTGATGCTGGAGATGGGCGGGGTGGTTAAGTTGCTGAATGAGCTGAAGTTGCTGATCACGGATGGTGCTCTTGATGATGAATCCTAAACCCCTACCCTACCCTAAGCTTAATCTAAACACTGCTGGTTTTGGTTACTTTTTAAAACTTTTGGTTACTGTTTTATCCTCCTCCCTTTGTTGAAAGACAAAAAGGGGGAGATGGTTTGATGGTTTAGACTTTGAAACTGCTGTGAACCAAGGGTCTTGGAAGACCTTGTTTTGTTGTTTCTCTTTGGCTTTAAAAAACTTATGATCCAATATTTGTCTAACCCATGCAGGTACTTAGTCCAATTTTACTTATGATATTTTCTTGACTAAGATACAAGGACGCGCAGGTTTTGTCTTTCATCAAGGGGGAGATTAATAACTCCACACCCTTGATGAAAATCGGAAATGGTTTCAAAGGCTTTGACACATGGCTTGTGTCAAAGGTCTTAAAGCTACAGCTGTGTTGATGAAACACAAAACCTGTATTTTGTGCATATTATTTCCGGATGTTATTATACGTTATTATTATTAAATATATTTCCAGATATAATTGTATATTATGCACTAACATATGCAGCAAGTTTTTCGAATAATATCTCCTCCCTTAAGCTTGAAGTCGAAGAGAATCAAATCGGAGATTATGGCTTCGGAGTTTCCCAATATAGAAGATTGTGAAGATTTCCATGATCGGTCTAGCCATTGAAGAGAAGATTCTTCTTTTAAGGAGGTGCCGATTTATTCAATATAAAGGAAATGAAGAAGGGAAGACAGACATACAATTGTTGAACACAAGTTTTCATTCACACTCAAGCCTTCAAGTCAATCTGTCTTCTTCGTGTGCTCTCTGCTAGTGGTTAAGAGTCATATCTGTTGTTTCAAAGCATTTGAGAGTTACACAGTGAGCTTATAGGATATATTTCAAGAGAGTGTTATACTCGAGAGTTTGTAACTCAGGAAGTGGACACTAGGCGATTGATTCACGAAGTGTAAGAGGATTGTACTAGATAGCTGAGAGAGGTGGGGCTCTTCTAGATTGGTCTAGACTTCATGGGAACGTGAGTTGACTAGATTGCAATTGTATAGGAGAGAGGCTTCTCGGTGAGCTATTAGGATCCTAAGTCTTGTGAATCAATAAAGCCGGTTGAATCCCAGGGTTGTGGAAGAACCCTAGGCGGGGACATAGGCCAAGTTCGTGCCGAACCTCATTAACAATTCGTTGCGTCATTTACTTATTGCTTTACCATATTTCCGCACTTGTTTCGAATTGTATAACTCTTTTGTGACTCAGGTTTTTTCAGAGGAAAGAATTAAGTCTAATCTCAAAGGGTTTTGCAAGCGTTTCAAAAGTCTTGAGATTATCAGTGAAAAGTTGGCATACTTGTTGTGAGCATAATTCGCCATGTTTTATAGTTACTTTTATATCGTTTTCTACATGCATTTCATACATTTGGGCTAGAATTGTACAGAATCTATGTAGTTTATGCTTATTTGCCAAATTATGGAATCTACACCAGTTTCTGTTTAATTTGGCAGAAATCAAAGCAATTTACAGCAGTTTTGAGAAAGGAAAAAAAGCTCGAAGTCAACTATAGAAGTCCGATGTCAAGAAGCAGCGGAACCAGGACAAATGGAGCTGGAAACAAGGAAAAAAAGTTAGTCGATATCGACATGTGTAAGTCGATATCGAGTTGGCCACATCGAGCTGAAGTCCCAGCAATCGACGAGCAAGCTGGAGCTGGAACAAGCTTAGTCGATATCGAGGAACTCTACTCGATATCGAGTAAAAATCTAAGTCGACGTGCATCCTGGAAGCCAACATCGAGGAGCTGATCTAGAACCGAGGAAAAGTTAGTCGATATCGAGGAAGTTAACTCGATATCGAGTAGATACTTAGTCCATTTTCACTTCCTGGAGCCGAGATCGACGAAGAAGCTGAAGACGGACCAAACTTTGGTCGATATCGAGGAAATAACTCGATATCGAGGAAATCCCCATAAGCCGACGTCGAGTAATCCGAATCTTGTTAAGTTTCTATCCCGAGTCCAATGGTGATATTTTCGAGATGAAATTCTATCAAGATCTATCAAGTGTTATCAAGTAAAGAGAGAAGATATTTTATCCATATTTGATATAGTCCTAGTTGATTTAATTATTTAATCTTTAGATAAAAGATAGATAAAATTAGATATAGATATAGTATTCTTTCCTAATTAGAGAGGGAATGAAGCCTATAAATAAAGCCTTAAGGGCTGATTTCCATATAATTCAATTCAATAAACAATTAGTTACAGAGAAAGAGAGTAGAGGAGAGAGCTTGTGGCGAGAGAAAGGTGGAAAGGCGAAAGCGGATTTGGCTTGTTCGGTTGTAAGCTTTCTTTTTAGTTTATTTTAATGCAAAGCTATTCCCTTTTATTATTGATGAGTCTATTCATAATGAAGAGCGAGTAGTCCATCCACTTCTAGGGTCGGGGTGAGCCCGGAGGTAGCTATGTGAAGTGATGCGGTAAAGGTTTGATCTTTTTATGCAATTCGTCTTCTATCTCTGCGAGCATGATTCTTTTGCAAAATTTGAAGGTGATCCTTGTTTGTGTTATTGAAGCGAAAGTGATCTTAATACAACTTGGGTTAATTATGTGAAAAGGGTTCGTAACAATTAGGGTTTATGCGAAAGCCTCTATATTCCTATTTGTTAATAACGAAAGTTATTTGATGAAAAGCATGATATTTTATGCCTTTATGAGTTACTTTGCATGGTTATCATTGTGGTGTTGAAACCCTGATCTTGGAAGTCCTTTAGTTTATTGATTTATTTCATCGAAATTCGTGTTCTGCGTTGCAAAAAGTTGCGATTTAAGTTTCTGTTGCTTACTCGATTTCGGGGAAGTTTTGTCGACACCGAGGAATTCTTTTCGATATCGAGGAAAGTTTGTCGAAATCGAGTAGTTTCTGTTGGTTTTCGTTTGCTGTTTCGTTTTTTCTTTCTGTTTTACTCGACAGGTTAGTCGATATCGAGTACTTTACTCGATATCGAGGAATCTTCTGGTCGATTTCGCTGAGATCTTTTTGCTACCTGAGATTCGCTGACGTGCTTCCTTGTGGATCGATCCTGACAACCTTCTACTACAGCGGGAGGAAGTCTTGTATTTATTTGCTGAGACAGGGAAGTCAATCTGATCTATATTTTATATTTATTTCATACTTGACCATCCTCCTGCAACAACAATACTCTATTCAACCCCCCTTCTAGAGTACCTTTATATTACTTTGTTATACATTATCGAACCTTCAGAGACGATGCGAAAATTGAAGAGATTGGTGAAAAAAGTGGTGCTAGCCAAAACCGCATCTTCTTTGTCTCCCCCTAAGAGGAAAAGTGTATCGGAAACCCGGATCGATCAACAATGAATTACAAGCTTTGAGAGTGCATGTTGGGTGTTGTTTCAATTCGGAAAGTATTAACATAGGTATCATACTATCATTTTAGATATTAACCAATATCAGTTTCATTCCTTTTTTTTTAGAACTAGAGCTATATTATACATGTAACTTATGATTTGGTGCAACACAAAATCTGATCCAAGGTAAATGAACAGGTTGTTCAAAAACAAAACATTAGTTAGTTGACCTTCTTTGTTTAAAATAATGGCTAGTTTATTCATTCATTTCTACTTTATGTCCTGGCTTTGATCTTAATGTGCAAACTCTATCTTTAGGGCTCAAAGAAACAAAGAATGTCCCATCTATTGGCAATCTCTTATCTTGATGAGCTCTGTCAGGTAAAATGGACTGCCAGTGCTAGGCCCGTGCTTCATGGTCATGAGTCTCAATATGGACGTTGTCTATATTCATGGATTATTGATGCTTGATGATTATAAAATCATTGAGATGGATATTTTCACTTTTCAGGAACCTCCTTATTAGGTGGATCTGAATTCAGTGATCGTATCCTCCAACGTGTAGATACTACAATGAGCAAAGTTCAACATTTTGGTAGGAGCAAGAGGCAAAGCTCTTTAGAGCCTAGTTCTTCTGAAATGCCAAATAGGAGGCAGATGCACACGAGTTCACCTGAAGAGTGTCATTCTTCTAAAATGATAATTTTTTAGTAGAGAAGATTACTATATCATCGGGTATACTTTATCCTTGACCATTGAAAACTATGTTTCTTAATCAGAGATTCTGAGTCCACTAGTTATGTTGTTGTTTACATGTGACAATATGCCGTAAGTGTAACTCTATTATGTTGACCTTTTTATACTACCATTTTTGTTAATATATAATTTTTCCATCTCTTCATTCATAGATCATTTTTAAGCCAGTCACTGCCTAATGAGGGTAAGCAGAGACCAAGGTCATCTGAGATGTTTTCCTTCTCTGGTTTCTCTAATATCCAAACTGCCTACCGCATCAGCAACGTAAATTGTGCTCCTTTATGGCCTTTTTTTAACTTGACTTTCTCTCTCAACATTGATTTTATATCCCATTGCTAATTTTTTGTAGAACTTGCTGATGCAATTTTACTAGGCTTGAGAATTAAGTTGAGTAATGTAGTTGTAATTCATTTTAAACATTTTTTTCAGAACTAAATAATTTTAAGTTTATTATGGTTTGTTGTTAAGATCACAGTGGTTTGACCGAGAAGTATGCTCTAGTATAAATAAGGTTAGAAAAGTAGAATCGTAAGAAATAAGCGGAGGGTCTATGCTGTTGAGAGTGCTATTATCTCTCATTTCCTTTTGTTTGTGTGTAAATATGATCTATTCCTGCTGCTAGCTCTATCAGTTTCCAATCGAAGAAAAATCCTAAACCAATGTGCTTCTCTTTATTTGGGAGCCACTTTCGTATTACGAATACATAAGATGATGCAATTTAGTTAGATTGAGTTGTTTTGATTTTAGTGCTTATTTCTTCTGTACATATTAAGTCGGATTGAGTTGTTTCGGATTTAGTGATTTAGTGCTTATTTCTGATATGGCATTCTAACACAATATTATGATATCTGACAGATGACTATTAAGTTGGAGATGCTAGCTGTGAAGATTCACTCATAAAGGATGTTGAAGACAATGATTAACAAAGTTACTGAATAAGCTGGTGAGGATTTTGTACAAGCTAGTAAGCTACTGTAATCATAAAATTTAGAAAACTATGTTTTTATTTCATGTTTTATCGACACACTTGAACTGTAGACATGAATTGGAAAGATATTTAGCTATGTTATGTAAATTTGTTTGGAGTTTGCTTAATATGTAAGTGTGTTGTGGAAGAAACACCTAAATATGTTTGTGTACTTTTGATGTTTGGTATGCAAACTAAACAGGAAATCAATCTGAACAGGTAAAACAAAGAAAATGGGTAAAAATATGATTAGAAATTGGCAACGGTAGCTTGTCATGGCCAATATAGAAAAAGAGCCAAAATTTTGGTGGGAAATTCCAACAAAACCACCCACTTCTCTAGCCACGACAGTTTTCTGTCGCAAGTTATGAAAAAGGGCACCAAAAAAATTGGTGGGATACGTTTGGCTCCTTGGTGCCCCAAAATTTCTAGCCACTGCAGTCCCCGTCGCTTACATTGGTTACTCTAGGATGGCTACACCACGGCTGTTGGTGTTACCACTATCATTTTGCCACCGCGGGTTTGGTTACGCCTTAGTTTCCGTGGCTACAACCGTTGCTAGCCCCTTTTGGCCACATCAAATCCACTTTTTGCCACGGTATCTTTTCATTGCTAATTTGTTTTGTTTGTTTTTTTTGTAGTTATAATCCAAATGCAAGACAATGTAAATAAGACAAAAGACATGAAATATAAACACTCAAATGCAATAAAACCTATCTATAATACCTATCTAAAATATGCATTATCAAACTCCCCCACACTTAAGCGCGCTCTTGCTTGTCCTCAAGCAAATGAAGAATAAACATAAATAAATGCACCCCACATGATATTCCTTCAAAACTTTACCCCATCAAAAGCAACATCAAATCAAGTGCAAATATGAATAAGACACATAAACGTCATAACATGTATATGGGTGATCAAGTAGTCTGCATGCTTACCAATCCAACCTCACAAGGGAAAATATGTGTTTTCTCTAACTCTCATGTGTTTAGGCTTTAAGCATACACTCAATTCATATGCAAACATCAACTCAAATATTGACACTTATATCACAAAATCTCCACCGGATACATCAAAGCAAAATAAGAAATATCAAGAGGACTTTCGCTCAATGGAAATCTTCAAAGAAGACTCCATTTGGCGGGGTTGTAATGGGGCTTGGTAGAAACATAAGGACAAGGAATTGTATTTGGTCATGTGTAGGGTTGCTCAAACGGTCCGAACCGGCCCGAACCGAACCGAGTTAAACGGTTCGGGCCAAAACCGGCGACCCGATTTTTTGGGGAAGGAGGACCGTAGCCCGGCCCGAAACCGGTTCATCGGTTTTCGATTTTTATTGGGGCTCGGCCTGAATAAACCGAAAAAACCAAAACAAAGGCAAATTGAGTAAATTGAAAGTTGAAACGTGAAATCACTCTGTTGAATACATTCTTTGAGGGCATGTGATTTCCGAGAAATAGTAACAGTGGTGACCTACAATACAACTTAGTGTACAATTCTTTCAGGGCACACAAATGAAGACATGTATAAATCTGCAAGATGAAAACAACCTATAGAAGCTTTAATTTTTCACCCTTACTTCATTACTTAGCCTATTAGCCATAATCAGAAGAAGGCGCACAGTGATGGTGGTGACTGGTGAGGAACAATTTTGGAGACTGTTGGCGAGGATGGATCCAACGGCCTAGTCAAAGATCTCGCAAGAAACCAAGTTCGAACTTCGAAGTACTTCTTCTTCTGCTCGACGGAGCCAAGGAACCAACTCTACGGAGCCTCATCAAGTCGGTGGGAGGAGGAGAGGGTGACGCAATCGGAGTCGGACGGAGACAGGAAGAGTCATCGATTTGGTGGGAAGAGGAGAGAGTGACGCAATCGGAGTCGGACGGAGACCGGCAAAGGGCGGATGCTAAGTCTAAAGTAGAAAGAGACGGAGAGTTGAGATTGAGAGAACTGGAGGGTTGAGAAGAAGAGAACTGGAGGCTGGAGGCGGCTCAGGAAATTAGGGGTTTCCTTCTATCCCTGATTTCTTTTTTAATATATATATAATCCGGTTCAATCGGGCCAAAATCGAATTTTTCGGTTCGGTTCCGGTTTTCAGACCGAAACCGAATTTTAAAAATATGCGGCCCGTAGCTCGAACCGAATTACACCCGAGCTGGCCCGAAACTGGATTTTCGGTTCGGTTTTCGGGCCAGGCCGTATTTTGAGCAACCCTAGTCATGTGGTGCTTTTAATTTCAGGAACCAACATTCCTAAAACTTCCAACACAACTCAAAAATACATCAATCTTACATAAGAACATAAACTCTAAAAAATACATCAATCTCACATAAGAACGTAAACTCTAAAAAGTATAACAATAAGCTCTCAAAATAATATAAACTCTCAAAAATAACTTTAATCCAACTCTCATATGCAAGAATAAATAATAAGGCTCTTTATTCTTTTCTTTTTCCTTTTCTTTTCCTTTTTGATTTTTTCCTTTTTTTTTATTTTTTTATTCTTTTTTTTTCGATTGAGCCATATGGATGAAATATACATATGAGGATAATAAGCACATAACATTATATCTCACTCAAAACCTATCAACATAAGAACTAACTTTAGCTTCTCTCTCAAAACTCAAAAAGACATCCATAACTAACTCAAAATCTCAATTCTCGGAAGGGTAAGGCTTATCATAGGCTAGTAAACATGAATTTTGTGGAGCTTCATAGAAAAAGGCTAAAGGCTCAAATTGGCTTCAAGAAAAGATATAACATAAGGTAGATATGGATAAAATATGGCTAAAAACATGCCTCTATTATATGCAACTCATAAGCAATGATCATGTATATAATCGGCCTAAAAAATAGATAACCATGTCAATACTCAAAGATAAATGCATAGGAAGAGTAAATCAAACAATAAAAGCGAAAGGGAAATAGATGTAATCCCTTATCCGGCCAAAAATTCTCACTAGGACAATTTCGATTGAATTTCAATCATGCTTATGAACTTAGATCATACATGCTCAATTACATATATATGCCAAATCATATTTCACCAAAAATAATTTTCAAAACAAGGTCAAGTCATCTAGAATTCCATGGGATTTATAATCATGCCAAAATGAAATAGAGGACAAAATAAGCTAGATGGGTATTTGAAAAACACACACACACACACAGGTGCGGGACGAACATCGTTGGCACTTTCGCCCTTTGCCAAATAGTAATAAAATCCAAACTCAAACACAAAACCAATAGATTATCAAATCAATGACTTGATAAACCAAATAACTACTAGTATAGAGATGAAGTCCGAAGTTGAACACACAGGGAGAAGCGATTTACTATTCAATAACTCTTAACAAGAACTCTTATGACCAAACAATGATGTATGACAAATAATTAAGATGTAAAGTAACCAACTCTATGATTGCAAAGTAAATTGATAATAAGGTAGAGAAGATATTCCACCTGTAATTCTCTGACAATGGTTGAGATTCATGGTCCTAGGATTGATCCATCAATTACTCATAAACATACGTCTACTTGACTAAAGTTGAGAGATCCGCATGGATACAATCACCTTATTCAATATCACTAAAGAATAGCATTAAGGATTCAAGTAATTAGACCAATTGACATATTGATTCAATGCAATTAAGACAAACCGGAACAACCCTAGATCAGCCCTAATCGACAGTCCTCAACATAGATCAAGTGAAACCATCCACTACAAAGAAAAAGAAATATCACTACTTCAATACCTTCATTTTCTATCAAGAATACAACAGTAGATTCATAGCTAAGATGCAATTTCTAACATGGTGATCAATCATAGAAAGGAATACAAATATAATCAATAAGCACAAGATGATAAATATGAATATGAATAACTAAATAGAATCAAATCCTCACAATCTAAACAACTATGTCTTCGAATCACAGGCGAAACTTTGAGTTTAGCAACTCGTAGGCCAAAACTCTCTCTCTAATTGTGTTCATCATCTCACAATCCATATGCCACACACGGCTGGAACTAATAGAAATAACCTAATAAAGAGCCGGAAAAACCCCAAAAATATAATAATATAGTAATAGAAAATAGAATCTTTGGATCCACAATCGCAATCGTTAGAAACCGGCCCACGGCATGCGCCGCCATATCAGTGACGAAATTTCGGCTTTTCCTCGACTGTCTTCAATGTTGTGCTTCCTTGCTCCTCTCTAGCCTCTTCCTCAACCTTCATATGCTCCAAATCATATCTCTTAAGCTCTTCCAAGATCCCATCCAAGGTAAGAATGTAAATATGCAGAATAAACACTAAAAAAGCATAGATTCCGAACTCGAATACTTCACCAGCAATGTATGAAACTAGACTCAAACACATGCAAAACTCCTATCTAAATGCAATAAGAAATAACTATAATGCCTATGTAAAATATGCATTATCAAATCCCCACACTTAACTCCTATCTAAATCCAAATTGATGTCATGATAGATTGTCAAAAGTGTGATTATGCCGCCGAAAGCAATGCTCGTAGGGATATTCCCACGGTGATGAGCACGGGCCTTCACACACATTCTCCAAAACATAAGCACCCAATTTGTTACTATAGTAGACTTAGGAGTCAAGCAATACATGAAATCGACCATGCCAGGACTGACAACAATGGTATTCTCAGCTCCATAGAAGGTTGTACCCAAAATTCGCAGACAAAGGCGGGGAGCGAGGTGTGTAATCATATCATTAGGTCGATAGTCCCTAAAGGTCATAGACATCCTTGTCAGCTTCCTCCAGTTTTCTGCAAAGTCGAGAGCGAGCATAGCCAGCTCCCACCTTCTAGAACAACTCTTCGAAATTCCCAAAGCAGCACCAATCGAAGCATATGACGCATAACAACTTTTTCCCTTCAATTTGAAACGAACATCCTTGAACGAAATTACCTCCAAAGTGGCAAGGAATTCTCTGACCATGCGAGGGCAGGTCAGAGCCTTTCTATAACAAAATCGCCCAGCCCTCCATGTTCCATCAAAGTCATAACCGAATCAAGCAAACCCAACCTCTTCAATGCGTCCTCATCAAAGAACATAGTACACATGTAAACACGCCTCCCAAACTAATTCCAATAATTTACTTCAGTGTCATTGTGGTAGGCATGCACGTCTCTCTTACCGTATCCACTCATGATTGACGGAGAGCAAGAAGATCGCACAAGAACTCCCCAAAACAACTGAGAACGACCTCTCTGAAGTGACGGCGGTCGCCGTTTAAGGGGCGGTGGGCGCCATGTATCACTCAACACAAATCCGAGGAAAGACATTGAACAAACGACGTCCAAACTCCTCCAAACTCGAAACTTGATGACCAACTTGGTTTCAACGGCCTTCTTAGGTGATAGGTAGGGGAATGGTACGGAAAACGATTGAATTGGATGGATGTAAGGGAGTGGTGGAAAGTGTTTTGATGGGCAAACACTCAATTGAAACACAAGGCTTTAGGTTTTTGGAATGGATTCAAGTAGGCTCTTTGGGTTTTATAGGTTTCGTTGGAGAAAAGCATTGATTGATCTACAATAGGGAATTGGAATTTATGGTGAGTTGGAAAGGGGATCCATCTATCAAAAAGAAAATAAAAAAGATTAGAAATATAGATAAAAGATAAATCCTAACCCAAAGATTAATGGAAACTAATCCTAGATAGACAATATAACCTTAATATAGATAAAAAAAAAAAGATAAAAGATAGATAGAACTGCCCTAATATAGAAAATAATATCTAATCCTAAATATGGATAAAATAATTCAATTCCTACAATAAATAAAAAGAATAACATCTCATCCTAAATAGATAGAAAATATAAAGACTATCCTAAAACAACTGGAATTAATAAAAATAAGAAGATAGAAATACTCCCTTCCAATTTTACCAAAGATCCGGACCCGCCGGTGAATATGATCAGGCGGTGGGCACCGTGTAAGGAACGGCGGGCGACGTGGTGCTCATAACGGTATTCCGTACTTGAATCAAGCAAAATTCAACTCCAACAAAGGTTCTAACTCACCATCACTCCATTATTCAGCAAAGCCATTTATCCTACTTTATTGAATTGAAAAACTAAATGCGAAATCGAAATGATATTACCTAAACTACCTTGGGTTGCCTCCATAGAAGCGCCTTTGTCTCACATCTTTGGCTCGGCGTGATGCATTTCTTGATCAAGTTATCCCATCAAAATCCTCCACACTTGTCCTTTTCAAGACAAGAGGGGGAACTTTAGGAACTTCTCCAATATATCCATTACTTGCACCAATCAATTCTTTATTGAAATGAGTTACTCCTAGAGGTTGCCCTGAAATTGCAAAAACCTCAACATTGTTAGGAATCGATTTCTCATAGAGAATAGCAATAGAATCATTTGAGTTAGACACCTTGTCATGTGACTTAAACAAATTCTCAATTCTCCTTTCAATTTCATCTTTCCCTAAATCAACTTTTTCTTTGTTAGAAGACTCAATATGCAAAGATTTATTCTCATTAGAAGCATCTAACAAACTATTTGATTCATTCTTGTGATCACTTTCATTAGAGTCAAGAACATCTACAGAATCATTAGTAGAAGAAACAATAGGCTCAAATATAGAAAACTCAATCATTCTACCATCAAATTCCATAGTTAGTGAACCTTCAAAACAATCAATCTTGCTCTTAGCCATTTGCAAGAATGTCATTCCCAAGATAATTAGGGTTTCAGGCGTACCTTGGTCCATATGTAATGAAGAAATCAGCTGAAAATATCAAATCGTTTACTTTAACCAGAACATCCTCAACAAATCCTCCAGGCTTAATACTAGAACGATCAGCGAGTTGTATAGTAACATCAGTTTCAGATAATGCATTGAGACCCAAAAACATGTACAAATTATAAGACATCACATTGATTGAAGCACCTAGATCGATCTAACATAGCTTTGGTGAAGCTAGCATCATCTATTGCACATGTAATCTTTTATGTGGTAAAACAGAAACATTTTCACTTAAACTTACCTTTTCTTTCCTTCGCATCCATTTCTTGTCCTTCATCGTGCACAATTCTTTCAAAAACTTCGCATAGCGAGGCACAGTTTTAATAAAATTGAAAAGTTGTAAAGGCTCGGATTTTTAAATCCTTATTTTTCGGAAAAAGAGAATTAACAATTTAATTAAATCAGTTTTAAAACTTGCTTAGCGGATTCCGACCGAAATGTAAAATTTATCGAACGATTTCCGTCCTTTTACTTGGAGAATTCAAAATAATTATCGGATAACGATATCCTTGTCGATTTTAAAAATCTAATTGATCGAGAAAGTGAGAGTCGGAGAAACTAACATTCGAGAACTAATTTTAGGATTCAAAATTCGTGTATTCTGAATTTATTTCCGGGTAATTATTTACCCATTTCCACACACTACCTTCAGCAACTCCCTCACCATACCTCTTGAAAGGTCACCCCGTTACCCCGTCATTCACCATTCACCATCATCACTTGCTCCCTCCTTCACACGCCTCACCATCACTCCCGCTCTCTCTCGGCTTCACCATCCCACACCAGCACATGTTCACAGTACCGAGCACCTCCACCACTACCTTCTCGTCGCCACCCAAGGCACCCCAGTGGCGCCACCAGCCCCGAGTTTCCCCGACCATCGTTCTTTTTTGTACCGAGCCCAAAACCGAGCTCACCGCCCCCGTCCCTCCTCCTTCCTTCAAGGGAAGCAGCAAAAACATCAATTCCCATCTCCCTTGATGTCCACCAACACCGCGAGGCAGCCCAGAAGCCCCCAATGCCACCACTGAACTACCGATGTTCCATCACCCTGTTCAAGCGCGAACAATCTTTCGGTAAGCCGTTCTCGCTCGTTTTTGATCGGAATTGTCCTCAGGCTTCACCGTCACGCTCACCCATGTCCGACGCAGGTCCGACAAGCCATCGCGAGCCTCCGAAGACGCCCAGACCTCCGATCGAGAGCTCCGAAGTCGCGAACTTCCCTGGTGAGTCCCGCCTTTTCCCTCCTCTGTTTTTAGTTGATTTCTGATGGGGTCGGGCTTTGGGCGAGTGCGAGTGTGTGTGAGCTGAGTGCGGGGAGTCGGGCAGGCTCGAGAGCTGTGGCGAGCTCGGATTGGTGATCGAGAGCGCAGCGAGCGCTGGAGAGCGAGGAAGCCGAAGACGAGCAACAGCGAGAGCTAGCAGAGGCACCGAGCACGGGCGAGAGGCGACCAGCTGGAGCAGGGATGAGCAGCCAGGGTGGGTAGGCTAGCTAGCACGAGCCGGCGGATGCGGGTGAGCCGAGGCGAGCACCGGCGAGCGCGGGTCGAGCAGGCGGGCGCGGGCTCTCCATTTTGAATCCGGGAAGATGGAGTTGAAATGTGTCATGTGGGTCCCCCCTACTAACATATACGGAGTATATAAGGCCATGTGCAACAGATAATTTAGAAATATTAATTTATTTTAATAAAACATTTTGTTGATGATATTATTAATATTAATATTAATACGTATAATTAAAATAAAAAAGACACACAAGTGAATTTAGAAATATTTTATTGAATTGATAAACTGCAAAAAACACGTAAAAAAAAAATTACACAACTTAAACTTGCAAACAACAAATTAAATTTGAAATGACACACACTCGTACAATAAAATTAAACATCGTCTCCGAGAGTTCCAAATTTCTACCATATATGCTCAATCAAGTCGGCCTTGTGTCGATTATGCGTACTTGTGTCTCGGAATGTAGCCCTATTTTGTATCAATTGACTCATTTCAATTGGTAGATTTGCGATTGTCATAAGTTCAGCTACAACAACTTGATTGAGTTGATTATGGTTGAAGTGTTTGTTGAATTAATAAGTTCATGTTGTTATTGACTATAAATCTTTAAAATATGTTAAACTTAGCGAACTTATTTTTTTTCCCAAATATATGCAAAATAGGTGACATTGGATAGAGAAAAATAAATCCTATGTAAAAATAATTTTTTTTTAAAAATAAATTTATTTGACGAATAAATAGAGGTTTGTAATTTAATTAAAATCCCTTTGCCATATGGCATGTTCCCATTGGTTGGGAAAAAAAAATCCAGATGAGTCGAAGCAAATGCAAGCCGTGTTTCACCCGAATAAAAAATTTCTCTCTCCTCCAAGATGCCAAACATGCTGAGCTGGCGCTGCTTTTGATTCGCATGGTGCTCCGTTGCACTTGGTCTAAGAGCTAATTGGGTACATAAATATATAATTGTTATTTGGTTAGCCGGTTGGGATTTGTCGGTTCGGTTCGCTTCGCTTCGCTTCGGTTTGGTTTGGATTTATCCGTTTATTATTTAACTAATTAGCGGTGTATAAATTATTATATAATATTATATGAGGACTTAAAAGATAAAACATTATTTTGATAGATCCATAAAGGGTTGGTTTTCTTAAATGGTGTTTAAAATATTATATCTATAATAATATTTAGGAGTTAACATAAAATCTTTTGCGACTTGAAGATTTGAGAATAATTTGGAAAAGAATTCCAAAGTTGGAGAGTAATCTAATAAATAAATCGTAAAGGAATTTAGCGAGTATTTTCAAGGGTCGGAATTCTTAACTATTTAATTCGGATTTGAAACGATTTTGGAACTACCTTGCGAATAAGACTTATTCAATGACTAACTAGCATGATAATATATATGATTGTTTGACTAACGGCATGATATGTGTGTCTAATAGCATGACTTGTGGTGATTTATTATAAAGGGTTAAAAATTGGTTATCGATGATCATGATGATATATATCCTTATGGAAAGTATGGGTATGAAATAGTAATATATGCGAATTTGGCTAAGTATGAGATGAGAGATGATTGATCATGATGAACTGGAAGTATGACAGATGCAAACTTGTTTATTTATCTGTTTGTATGAGTGTTTGATATATGTGTATAGAGTGGCTAGAGACATTTACTCAGTGTATTATCGTTACGTACTTAGGTGATACTCTGTGATCGTGACTACTGTGTGCTGGATCCTTCTTTTGCTAATCTTCTAGCCAAGTAAGTCCTCCGGGGCTTACTCAGTAACCAGTACCTTCTACCTGATGTGTCATATAGTATGTAGGTGTTGCATATGCATAAAAGCATGTCATGTATTATCATGCTTAGGAATCGCACTTACCAATGAGCATTCTTATTCTGTATGCGTTTGAATACCGAACGACCATTATCTGTGAGTCCTTGCTAGGGTCATAGGACAGCCTAGTCCCATCGGGTTTCGTCCTGAGTCATTCGAGCCGTTGGAACACCTTTACTATTATCAGCATTATTATTTTATTTTCGCAAGATCCACGATATGATGATGAGATTTGAGATGCTATAAAATCGAACTGGCTAGTCTCCACCCTACCTGGAAGGGGGTGGTGGTAGAAGAGGGATATACCACTTGGTATTCTTTGTTAAGGCCTTACTTAATATTCTGCGTATATGAATTAGGAACATGATAGTGTGGTTAATATTTCAGTACTGCATGAAGGCATCCTTTATTCTAGGTATAGGCGTATTATATGTCCTCAGTGCGGTCAAAGGACCAGCGGGCGGACTCTTGGCCTGACTTTGTGGTATACTTTTAGGTACCCGTCTCACTGCTTGATTTCGTGCTGTTATGACGGGGTCCATTCATATGGCGGAGAGTGAGTGTTTGAACCCTGACTTCACCAGATTTATACTTTTGAGATTTCTCCCTACTTATATTCTGTTTTGACCCGGCTCTGTTGTGGCGCCCGTTGTATCGTTTTCAGAACTTATGTCCTTTGCATGATAAAGGGTTTTCCACGTGTTAGACTTAAGACAGGCACAGGGGTTTACCCCGGGGTCTCCAACGGACCTTCCAGATTTGGGTGTGAAATCCCGCTTTAAACTACACATCTTCAATTTCAAACCATCAACCTGTACTTGGGGCGCAAGATCCCAACGAGTGGTTTCATCCCTCGAAACGTAACTCGGGAATATAATTTCGGGCCATTACAAAGGTGGTATCAGAGATGAGGTTTTGCAATCCGAGTACAATAGGTTGAAGATGGTTTTGAAAATCACCCAATGTTTTCAAATGGTTTTGGAACATGTTTTTAAAAGGAAAAAATGAAGTTAACTGGAATCAAACCTAAATGAATAAGGGGAAACAATCTCGTGGGTAGAGACCAAAGTGATAGACATCCCTTATGGATGTAGAACTCGGGAAACGGTAGGCAAAATACTAGCTTTTATTTACAAATGGGACTAGAAGACCCCAAGAAGCACCACGAAGGTTGGAGTGTCGAGTTAGGAGGTCGTGAGGTTCATGCCCCTCCGGTCAACTGTCCCTTGAAGGATGGCATAGATCGTCTCTATACTTACGTTATATATACATATATGCAATTTGGCCCGAGGGCGATCCTCCTCGAAGAGGATCATATTAATCTTGTTGATTGCTTCCGTATTTAGGGCTATTGTGGTTAGGATAGCGAACTAATTAGAATGCCTTAACTTGAATGTGCAAACGGGATAGCGGGAGGAAACCTTGTTCTTATGTAATCAGATTTTCTGTCTTGTCGGAATAGTTCTTCCATAGTACAACCCCCTTGATAATCCTGATTCCGTCGTCCGTCCCACCAAAGCACTTGGATGTGTTAGTAAGGGTCGAGAGTGTCCGTTCCTCTTGACTTGAGTCCTTTTGTATTCCAAGCATAGATGTCCATCGAGTCTCATATCTAATGTCAACGTTCTCTACGGGAAATTGGGTCGGTCAACTAACTACTTGCAGGGATTGTGTATGATGTGAGGGTTACCTAAGGTTGATTATCCACATTCTTCCGAGTTAGGAGTGCGTTATCTTATGGAGTCATCCCTCTTGAGTCTCGTAACGGTCAACCGTGTCTCCTTGCCAAAAGAGTCTAAACACGAATTCTACCATCTTCTTTCGAAAATGGCGTGAATGTCCTTGTGTCCAGCGAGTCATACTAGCATCCCAAGGGGAAACGGGGTGGTGAGTCTGTGATTGTCCTTAGAGAATTCTGTCAAGTTATAATGATAGCCTTCTTGTGATTTCTTGACATGCTATATTGGTATAATTCAGCATGACTTGCCTGGTACCTTACATGGTTGCACTTATAAGTGGATGTATGTGTCGTATGTTTACATTCTCCCTATGAACTAGGTCCATGATAGTGTGGCCAACTCTCATTGCATGTTTAACACGTGAATTAGATGACTTAACATGTCAGTTTAACCTAATTGGACCTCATTGATTGTGTACATGTTTAATGAGTATTGCTAGTATCATGTCAGGCATATACCTCCCAGTTATAGGCCCTCGTATGATTGTGTGACATCCTAGTCTTACTATACGAATATGGATGTATGTGATGAGATAGTTGCTATACCAACCCTACATGAACTGACCATACCCCTAGCATGATTTTTGGGGTACATCTTAGCATGCTTTCCATAATATTATGACTTGTTTAATTGTGTATTTAAATGAGTGATAAGTCGTGCATATGATATCATGTGATGTTTGATAGATCTTGCATAACTTATGCCATATATGTCCCATGTCAGTCTGTGCATACATGTTCTTAGTCTGTCAAGCATGATTGGTGAATGAAATGATAGGTTGCTAGCTTGTTCTGCGCACATATAAAGATGATTATATGAACATGTTATGAAGGCATAAATCAATATTCCTTGAGATAGGTGCATGCTAGTGTAGAATAATGTGATTGAGATTCGTCGTGATTGCTATGTGTTGCTTGCCATAATTATAATCTCACAAAATACCCTAAATGCATCATTGTAACTCTCAGTTTGGGATCTTGTCTCTTGTCTCTGGTCTCATTGTCCTTACTCCTGGTCTGTGTCTGGATCCGTAAGGAAGTCGTGTTGTCCGTTCTTGTCCCTCCTCTATCTCCGTAACTTCTAAACCCTTGTGATCCCTTTGATGAACATCGACATGGAAGGAAGAGTGAACAACCGTGTAGCACCGGAGCGGCGCAGCGGAAGCGTGGTGGGCCCATAAACCAAAAACCCCAGGACCGACATCACCGATGGCACAAAAGGGACGGTTACGCTTCAAAGATGGCAATCGTGGATACGATCATTAGGAATGACTCAAGGAAGGGCGTTCTTCATTTGAATTATGGTTTCTTCTATGCTAATTTGAAGTGATGTTGTGCGATAGGCCTAGAACAGACATAACTAGAAATGTGATGACTGATATGCTGAGCTGGTAGTGAGTAATTGCCTGATTGTATTGTGCTTATGATGATATGCCTTGATACTTGAGTATACTGATGTGTGCTATTGAGTAAGGTTTGAGGTATATTTTGGATGGTTCTTTTGTCAAGAACATGGGACGCGAGGTTCTTCGGTAAGCTAGGTTGAAAAGTGGTTGGTGGGTTTAAGGTCTTCGGATGTGGTCTTTGGTAGTGTGAGATGGTGTACAGGAAGAATGCATTAACTTAGGTAGAGCCGAGTGAATTAGGACTGGTAGGAGATAGTAGATAGTGGGGTTCTCATATGAGCTTCTAGGTAGGTCTTAGATAGAGGTGGAAGTATAGACAAGTAGTGTGTGAGGGTATAGGTAGTTTGGATAGTTCTAGAGGTGGCTGGATAGGCTAGAAGTGGTCGAGGAGTTCTTGTAGTGGAAGTGCTATTAGACGGGTTGGTGCACTAAGGGTAGTGTCTAGGTAGTCTAGGAGCGGAGTTTGGGCAACGTAAGGATGATCGATTAAGGAACGTCTGAGGAATCGTAGAATTTGGGACGAGGTGATGTGTGCTGTGAGTGAGAGCGATTTCGGTAAGGGATGAGGTTGAGGAATTGCCAAGGAAGAGTAGTATGAGGTTGCTTGGGAAATTATCGATCGAGGATATTAGGTTGTTCACATCAGGGTTGTTCGTTTGATGAGTATTTGGGGTTGTTTAGATATGATTGGTAATGCTTGGGGAAATTATGGGTGAAAGATTTCTAGATCGTTATTGGAGGATTTAGGCATAGGGAATGAATCGGGATTTATGGGTGGAGGTTATTGTGGCTATTTAGGTATTTGAGGATGTGAGATGAATCTTTGAGGAAAGGCTATGATGAGACCCGAGGACCGGGATCGACCAAGGCTCGAGCTTTCGAACATTCTATTTGTGGGACTAATTTTTGGGGTTTATCGAAACTGAAAAAAAGGATATGTGGAGCAAGATTCGCTGGCCTCTCACCCTTGAATCCCCTACACTCGATCTCCATCCTCTCGGAATCACACTGTGAGGATCTCGAACCTTTGACACCTTCGCCTCTCACTAGGGTGTCACCCTCGGCCTCTCACCAAAGAGTTCGCTCTTAGCCTCTCACCAAGAACTCGATCCTTAACCCGGAATCATAGGAAGCTATTAGTGGCTCAAACTTTAACTAAACTCAACTTGGCTTGATTTAAAATGAAGGTTTTACAAGCAATATATAGGATTAAAATAGAAGCCCCAAACATCTCTAAACGATGTGGGATTATTTTTTGATAGAAATAAATGCATGAAAAATGTCCAGATTTGAGCTGCGGGAAAGATTGTCGAATTCAAGCATCTTCAAAACTGATTTAGGAGAAGTGTTCTTCAGGAAAGTTGTAGCCATTTAAAATAGCTTTCCAACAAGTGCTCATTGGCTTCAATCGGAATTTCATACAGCCTGAAAGAGCCAAAATACCACAGTGTCGACATGCTGTTTTCTCAAACGAGGGTTGATGTTCGGCCCCGGCAACATAGCTTTGTAGGATAGAGGATTCGAGCTCATTGATGACTAGGATCACATCATCTTCCTCCCCTTGAAAAGGATTCGTCCTCGAATCCTTGATGGAAACAAGCGAATTCTTCGGATGTGTTCCTTCTTCCTTGATCGGATCTTGAATCACCTCTTCTTCTTGAATCTGAAAGGCAAGCAAGACGGAATGAATGAAGTCGAATCTAACCACTTACTTGACATGGAATTCAGAAAGCTAGGCATGTCGGTTGGCATTCGTTTCTCTTTCACGGAAAGCGCAACCTTGGGAACTTGGATGATTTCCTCATCTTTCTTAAGCTTAGGGTTTACTTTCGCAATCTCAATATGAACATCATCGGACTTGCCTTCTTTAATCTCAAGTGTCTCGGCCATGGCCGTAGAGGATTTCGTCTTTGAAGAGGGAGGTAGGGCTGTTGTGGACTTTGATAGCGTCGACCCCAATGTGTTGACGACTTTTCGCATTTCTTGTACTTGTTGCATTGAGTCTTCCACGAGCTTGCGGATCTCTTTCCAAGGTGGTTCAACCTTCTTCTTATGCCGAGCCTCATCCTCTCGAGCCCTTCTCTTTCGATATCTCCTCTGGAGCTCTTGATCAACTACATCATATGTAGCACCATCCATGTCGCTCCAATGAAGATACCCATCATCATAGGCTCGAATGGACCATCGGATGTACTCTTCGAACAAAGGCTTGAAACTCGTCTTCTTGAATATTTTGACTAGGAAGAAACAACTCAGTTATCGAAAGCTCGATGGACTCGAATCGATTAGCTCTGATACCACTTGATGAGACCCGAGGATCGGGATCGACCAAGGCTCGAGCTTTCGAACACTCTTTTTGTGGGACTAATTTTTTGGGGTTTATGGAAACTGAAAAAAAAGGATATGTGGAGCAAGATTTGCAGGCCTCTCACCCTTGAATCCCCTACACTCGATCTCAATCCTCTCGGAATCACATTCCGAGGATCTCGACCCTTTGACACCTTCGCCTCTCACTAGGGTGTCACCCTCGGCCTCTCACCAAAGGGTTCGCTCTTAGTCTCTCACCAAGAACTCGATCCTTAACCCGGAATCATAGGAAGCTATTAGTGGCTCAAACTTTAACTAAACTCAACTTTGCTTGATTTAAAATGAAGGTTTTACAAGCAATATATAGGATTAAAATAGAAGCCCCAAACATCTCTAAACGATGTGGGATTATTTTTTGATAGAAATAAATGCATGAAAAATGTCCAGATTTGAGCTGCGGGAAAGATTGTCGAATTCGAGCATCTTCAAAACTGATTTAGGAGAAGTGTTCTTCATTAAAGTTGTAGCCATTTAAAATAGCTTTCCAACAAGTGCTCATTGGCTTCAATCGGAATTTTATGCGGCCTGAAAGAGCCAAAATACCACGGTATCGCCATGCTGTTTTCTCAAACGAGGGTTGATGTTTGGCCCCGACAAGATAGCTTTGTAAGATAGAGGATTCGAGCTCATTGATGACTAGGATCACATCAGGCTGGTAGCTAGGTAATGATTTAGTTGAGATTCCTAGTAAGACTGTGGGCTTAAGGTTGAGATAGGGAGATTATGAGTATGGATTTGGGAACTAGGAAAAGCAGAAGGTATTGAGGATGCTAGAAGGTAAGAGATTTTAGAAGGTTGGTGAAGTTGCGGTACTTAGGAAATTCGGACGAGGTTGTTATAGGAATTCAGTGAAAATGATGATTGGTACATAAGAGTTTAAGCGGTAGAGATTTCAAAGTTTGAGGAAGCGTGATTTGAGGCAATTTGGGGAAACATGCGGAGTTGAGGGAACTAGTCCAGGTAGAGTATGCTGGGAAGAGGATCTAGAGTGGTTCGGCCTTAGGGTCATGGTGATTCGTGGTTGGGAGTACCACTAGTTGGGTTCTGCGCTAGAATTGGTCGGGAGTGTTAGGTGTGAGATGGTCAACATGAGTTGGGTCCTTAGAGGTGGATGGTTAGTGAGAGTGGTAAGTGGCGTGGGAAGTATGATCCGGTTAGCAAGGTAATTCGAGATGTCTCCTTAAGAGATGATGGTCGGGAGGAGTCTTGAGAGCCTAGGAAGAATAAGCGAGATTGTTAAGAAGCATCTAGATCGATCGTGAGGAAGGTTCAGTTAAGGACTTGGGATCTCCCTGAGAAGGCGAAGATGGGACCGGTATAGGACCCCTTGGACGAGGGTGCATTTGATAAGGAGTCTTGGTAGTTGTTCGAGTGGTTAAGCTTGTCGGATCAGGAAACCATGTGATTGGGAACTCCGAGAAATAATTTAGATAGTCGAGTGGAAGGTAGGACTTAAGATCGGGATGTCGAAGTGGATTGGCCTTAGATGGTTTGGTGGCATAGGTGTTGGAATGCCTAGTAGTGGTTTGGGTAATTGGCCTTGATTGCGCGTAGTTATGAGACCAGAAAGGTTGTATGTGAGCGGGATGCAATGATGTCTAGAACTAGTAGTGGATTGAGTTGGTAGACCTCGGTGAATTTGATCTTAATGCAAGAGCTGATGGGTAGTGGTCGTGTCTTGTCATGATTCGTAGTTATAGGCAGGTTCTCTTGAGGTTGTGATCTAGCGTATGCTTCACTTGGGGCCGAATGTGGTGCGAATTTTATACTACAGACGATGTTGATTCTCTGATGTATTGTCGTTGACAATAGTGAACTGTTAGTACTAATATAGTTATCTCTGAACTCGATGGAATGCTAGTGTACGGAAGCACTTGTTTGCCTCTAATGCGATGACGCTTGGTAGTTAGCATGAGTATGATGTGCTTATCTGATTGATATGGTGTGTAACTTTTGTGAGATGATGTGATAAATCCTACCATATATGATGCGATGCTATATATGTTATGGTATGTGACTGTCAGTGACATGAGTATGACCTGGCTAGGAATGCGTGATGCGATTGCTATATTGTACGATTGTTATGTTATATGATGTCCTGAATTGGAATTGCTAGGATGCTAGAACCAAATTCGTGAAATTTGACTCTGACTTGGAATCTAGGAAGGAAAATATGGGATTAGCCTTAGAGGTGGATGATTCCACCTCTTGAGTTCTGAAATTGCTTGACTAACGTCGGATTCAAAGGATTTTAAATGGTGTTTCAAAATAAACTAACTTAGATTTTAAGAAACTAATGCGACACTAGTTTTCATTATAACGCCACACGAAGTGGATACAAGCATTTTATTGGGGTACCTGTAGATTGCTTGCTAAGACCTAGTGATGACATTATTATGCCTTTTGAGTTATGATATGGCCGAGAAGTCAGAGTAAGGATTTGGTAGGGGCCCATATTACCCTTTGACACCTTCGCCTCTCACTAGGGTGTCACCCTCGGCCTCTCACAAAAGGGTTCGCTCTTAGTCTCTCACCAAGAACTCGATCCTTAACCCGAAATCATAGGAATCTATTAGTGGCTCAAACTTTAACTAAACTCAACTTTTCTTGATTTAAAATGAAGGTTTTATAAGCAATATATAGGATTAAAATAGAAGCCCCAAACATCTCTAAACGATGTGGGATTATTTTTTGACAAAAATAAATGCATGAAAAATGTCTAGATTTGAGCTGTGGGAAAGATTGTCGAATTCGAGCATCTTCAAAACTAATTTAGGAGAAGTGTTCTTCATTAAAGTTGTAGCCATTTAAAATTGCTTTCCAACAAGTGCTCATTGGCTTCAATCGGAATTTTATGCGGCCTGAAAGAGCCAAAATACCACGGTATTGCCATGCTGTTTTCTCAAACGAGGGTTGATGTTCGGCCCCAGCAACATAGCTTTGTAAGATAGAGGATTCGAGCTCATTGATGACTAGGATCACATCAGGCTGGTAGCTAGGCAAGGATGTAGTTGAGATTTCTAGTAAGACTGTGGGCTTAAGGTTGAGATAGGGAGATTATGAGTATGGATTTGGGAACTTGGCAAAGCAGAAGGTATTGAGGACGCTAGAAGATAAGAGATTTTAGAAGGTTGGTGAAGTTGCGGTACTTAGGAAATTCGGACGAGGTTGTTATAGGAATTCGGTGAAAATGATGATTGGTACATATGAGTTTAAGCGGTAGAGATTTTAAAGTTTGAGTAAGCGTGATTTGAGGCAATTTGGGGAAACATGCGGAGTTGAGGGAACTAGTCCAGGTAGAGTATGCTGGGAAGAGGATCTAGATTGGGTCGGCCTTAGGGTCATGGTGATTCGTGGTTGGGAGTACCACTAGTTGGGTTCTGCGCTAGAATTGGTCGGGAGTGTTAGGTGTGAGATGGTCAACATGAGTTCGATCCTTAGAGGTGGATGGTTAGTGAGAGTGGTAAGTGGCGTGGGAAGTATGATCCGGTTAGCAAGGTAATTCGAGATCTCTCTTTAAGAGATGATGGTCGAGAGGAGTCTTGAGAGCCTAGGAAGAGTAAGCGAGATTGTTAAGAAGCATCTAGATCGATCGTGAGGAAGGTTCAGTTAAGGACTTGGGATCTCACTGAGAAGGCGAAGATGGGACCGGTATAGGACCCCTTGGACGAGGGTACGTTTGATAAGGAGTCTTGGTAGTTGGTCGAGTGGTTAAGCTTGTCGGATCAGGAAACCATGTGATTGGGAACTCCGAGAAATAATTTAGATAATCGAGTGGAAGGTAGGACTTATAATCGGGATGTCGAAGTGGATTGGCCTTAGATGGTTTGGTGGCATATGTGTTGGAATACCTAGTAGTTGTTTGGGTAATTGGCCTTGATTGCGCGTAGTTATGAGACCAGAAAGGTTGTATGTGAGCGGGATGCAATGATGTCTAGAACTAGTAGTGGATTGAGTTGGTAGACCTCGGTGAATTTGATCTTAATGCAAGAGCTGATGGGTAGTGGTCGTGTCTTGTCATGATTCGTAGTTATAGACAGGTTCTCTTGAGGCTGTGATCTAGCGTATGCTTCACTTGGGGCCGAATGTGGTGCGAATTTTATACTATAGACGATGTTGATTCTCTGATGTATTGCAGTTGACAATAGTGAATTGTTAGTACTAATATAGTTATCTCTGAACTCGATGGAATGCTAGTGTACGGAAGCACTTGTTTGCCTCTAATGCGATGACGCTTGGTAGTTAGCATGAGTATGATGTGCTTATCTGATTGATATGGTATGTAACTTCTGTGAGATGATATGATAAATCCTACCATATATGATACGATGCTAGATATGTTATGGTATGTGACTGTCAGTGACATGAGTATGACCTAGCTAGGAATGCGTGATGCGATTGCTATGTTGTACGATTGTTATGTTATATGATGTCCTGAATTGGAATTGCTAGGATGCTAGAACCAAATTCGTGAAATTTAACTCTGACTTGGAACCTAGGAAGGAAAATATGGGATTAGCCTTAGAGGTGGATGATTCCACCTCCTGAGTTCTGAAATTGCTTGACTAACGCCGGATTCAAAGGATTTTAAATGGTGTTTCAAAATAAACTAACTTAGATTTTAAGAAACTAATGCGACACTAGTTTTCATTATAACGCCCCACGAAGTGGATACAGGCATTTTATTGGGGTACCTGTAGATTGCTTGCTATGACCTAGTGATGACGTTATTATGCTTTTTGAGTTATGATATGGCCGAGAAGTCGGAGTAAGGATTTGGTAGGGGCCCATATTACATTCTTGCTACGGTCTATTGGAGATATTATGATCACATCAACGGTACTGTGAGGATCTCATAGGGGCACTTATGAGGTGTTTACGGGATCAATGGCATGATCCTTGGACTCACCTATTTCAATTTTCATCCCCTGTTTTAAAATGATTTTAGTCTCGGGGACGAGACGTGTTTTTAAAGGTGGATGATGTAAAGGCTCGGATTTTTAAATCCTAATTTTTCAGAAAAAGAGAATTAAAAATGAAACTAAATCGGTTTTAAAATTCGCTTAGCGGATTCCGACTGGAATGTAAAATTTATCGAACGATTTACGTCCTTTTACCTAGAGAATTCAAAATAATTATCGGATGGCGATATCCTTGTCGATTTGAAAAATCGAATTGATCGAGAAAGCGAGAGTCGGAGAAACTAACATTCAAGAACTAATTTTGGGATTCAAAGTTTGCGTATTCAGAATTTATTTCCGGGTAATTATTTACCCATTTCCAGACTCTAACTTCACCAACCCCCTCACCATACCTCTTAAACAGTCACCCCTTTACCCCATCATTCACCATTCACCATCATCACCTGCTCCCTCCTTCACACGCCTCACGATCCCTCCCGCTCTCTCTCAAATTCACCATCCCACACCAGCACATGTTCACAGTACCCAGCACCTCCACCACCACATTCTCATCGTCACCCAAGGCACCTAGTGTCGCCACCAGCCTCGAGTTTCCCCGACCATCGTTCTTTGTTGTACTGAGCCCAAAACCGAGCTCACCACCCCCGTCCCTCCTTCTTCCTTCAAGGGAAGCAGCAACAACATCAATCCCCATCTCCCTTGACGTCCACCAACACCCCGAGGCAGCCAAGAAGCCCCCAACGCCTCCACTGAACTACCGATGTTCCATCGCCCTGTTCAAGCGCGAACAATCTTCCGGTAAGCCGTTCTCACTTGTTTTTGATCGGAATCGTCCTCAGGCTTCACCGTCACGCTCACCCATGTCCGACACAGGTCCGACAAGCCATCACGAGCCTCCGAAGACGCCCAGACCACCGATCGGGAGCTCCGAAGTCGCGAACTTCCTCGGTGAGTCCCACCTTTTTCCCTCCTCTGTTTTTAGTTGATTTCTGACGGGGTCGGGCTGTGGGCGAGTGTGAGTGTGTGTGAGCTGAGTGCGGGGAGTCGGGCGGGCTCGAGAGCTCCGGCATGCTTAGATTGGTGATCGAGAGCGCAGCGAGCACTGGAGAGCGAGGAAGCCGAAGACGAGCAACAGCGAGAGCTAGCAGAGGCACCGAGTGCGGACGAGACGCGACCAGCGGGAGCAGGGACTAGCAGCTGTTGTGAGCTGAATATGCCATGTTTTATAGTGACTTTTATATCGTTTTCTGCATCCATTTCATGCATTTGGGCTAGAATAGTATAGAATTTATGTAGTTTATGTTTATTTGCTAAATTATGGAATCTACACCAGTTTCTGTTTAAATTCGTAGAATTCGAGGCAATTTACAGCAGTTCTGAGAAAGGTTGGAAAAGCTCAGAAATCAGCTACAGAAGTCAAAGGTCAAGAAGTAGCGGAACCAGGACGAATCAAGCTGGAGCCTATAAGTTACTCGATATCGATAAAACTAGTCGATATCGACAAATATGTCCGAGCAGTGCTGGTCGACTAAGAGCATGATCGAGGAGCTGAGCGCCAAAGACAACCCGACTCCGTAAGCCTACTCGATATCGAGTAGTTTACTCGATATCGACAAACACCATGAAGCTATGTACGGAGTCGAAGAAGCCACACCAAGTCGAGAAGCCGAAGACCTCGATATGTCGAGCACCTAGTACTCGATATCGACAAAAGTTGTCGATATCGACAAGATCTGCATCACCTGTGCAAGCCAGTATCGGGGAAGAGTACTCGACAAAGCCCAGCAACACAAAGTCGACACAACTTTACTCGATATCGACGAAACTTGTCGATATCGAGGACCCTAGATCACCTGACCGAGCCTGATCGAGCAGCAGCAACCCGACATGCCGATCCAGCCGTAGTCGACGACACACTTTACTCGATATCGAGTAGCTCTTGTCGATATCGAGGAGATCTTTCTGGAGACGTGTTACGTGGTGTTCTGTCCGTGTCGAGCTGGCTTTCCTTGGGGCCGAAGGAGTCCGAGTTTTGCCGAGATCTATCAACATCTATCAAGACCTATCAACACATGGAAATATTTACCTACCTTAGATATAATTTCCTTTATGGATTTAATTCCTTTATTGCATTTATTTATCTTTAAGCCTTTAGATATTTAGATATAGATTTAGATAAGATGTTCTTTCCTTGATTAGCGGGGTTTGAGCACTATAAATAAAGCCTTAGGGGCTAGGGTGAGCCCGACGGTAGCCATGTAAGGTGAAGCGGTGAAGGTACAATCTTTTGATGCAATTCGTCTTCTATCCCTATGAGCATGATTCTTTTGCGAGAGTTGAAGGTGATCCTAGATTGTATTATTGAAGCGAAAGTGATCTTAATGCAACTTGGATTAATTATGTGAAAAAGGGTTAGTAACAATTAGGGTTTATGCGAAAGCCTCTATATTCCTATTTGTTAATAACGAAAGTTATTTGATGGAAAGCATGATCTTTTATGCCTTTATGTATTATTTTGCATGTTTATCGTTGTGGTGTTAATACCCTGGCTTTGGAAGTCTTTTAGTATATTGATTTATTTCGTCGGAAATCTGAGATTATGTGTTCGAGAAGTTTGCATCTTTTAGTTTCTGTGCTTGTCGATCTCGGGAAGCTTTTCGTCGATATCGAGTTGGCTTTACTCGAAATCGAGAAAGGTTTTACTCGACACTGTGTTTACTGAGTCTCCTGTCTGTTGTCGATTTCTGTTTCTGTTGTCGACATAGATTTAGTCGATATCGACATAGCTGTTGTCGATATCGAGTTAATTCTGCTGTTTACTTTATTTTCTGCTTTGCTTTGTTATTTCTGTCTTTCTGCTTTTTCTGTCCATGAGATTTACAGCTACTCGAGATCCGGTGACACGCTTCCTCGAGGATCGATCCTGACTTCCCACTACTGCATAGGGAGGGAGTCTTGTAATCATTTGCGTAGGCACGAATCTGGTTTGATTGATTATTGCTATATTTTGAACTCGATTTCCTCCTACAACAAATTGGCGCCGTTGCCGAGGATGCAATCATTCGCACCTTAGGTACTCAGATCTCACTTTTCTCTTGAGTTACTTTGCAGGTATATGCGCCGTTCTGGTCGAACACCTGAGTTTGACGCCTTAGACGAACCAGAGCGCCTTATACACATCCAAGCTAAACTGAAAAGAGCCATGGCGGCTGCAGAAACACAAGAATAGCTGATTGAGAGACTTACGAGGGAACTAGCTACTAAAGATACTGCTCTCACCGCTGAGAGAACACGCATTACACAGGAGGTTGCGCGAAGGAGGCAATTGGAGGATGAGCTTGCCCAATACCCTACCACTGCAGAGGATTACATGCACCCGACGCTCATAGTGCCTGAATCGGCCATTCTAATCCCTGAAAAGAACTATGAAATTCGCACTCCTTTCTTAATAGAAATTAAACATAATGCGTTTTATGGTAGATTTAATGAATGTCCTCTTCAGCATATTACAAACTTTACTGACATGTGTCGTACTCTTGTTGAAGGCACCACCTTGGAGTACATCTTGATAAAGGCATTTCGTTGGTCTCTCGCTGGTCCAGCATTGAAATGGCTGGAATGACTGAAACCACAATCTCTCACGACATGGCCTCAAGTAAAGCAGGAATTTCTCAACAAATTCTTTCCTCCTGCCAAGACAGCGCTCCTTCGCCAAAAGATCACATCTTTCAAACAGCAGCCTGGAGAGACGCTAGCAAAGGCATGGGAACGTTGTAAGGATCTACTGCGATCATGCCCTACACATGGACAACAACCCTGCGTAGTTAAAGAGATCTTCTTCAATTCTCTGGACTTGGCTGCAAAGGATAGAATCAACACGTATACTCACTATGAGTATCTGACAATGCCGCCTGCTGACGCATGGGCTGCTCTCGACAAGCTGACCAATTATGACAACAAGTATGGGACTCCAGTCAACTATAAGGAGAACCCCTACGCTAGGCCAGCACCATCTATGCCCCTCTACGAGCCCCCCAAGGAGATTGATCCAGATGTAAGGGAGCAATACTACAGAGATCAGAATAGGAAGCTCCTCAAACAAGTAAAGTATCTTTCTGTCAACCAGTCTTGCATTGAATGCGGATCGCAGAGGCACACCACTACTGAGTGCCCACACACAGAACAAGTTAGGCTGGCAGAATACCATGAAGAGGCAGCTTACGCAGGGGGTCATAACCGCTACATGGGGGACCAAAGGTTCCAGCAACCACAATGGAACCAAGGTGCCCCTAGAAACCCCCCACCCTACAGAGCTCCAGGACATCCGGAAAGGGACAAGAAGAGGGATGATCTACATACAATCCTAGAGGAAATTCGCAGGAACCATTCAGACACCTAGCAGTCCTTCAACTCAGTCTACACTCAGATTCAAGGTGTCAACTCTAGGCTTGGGGAAATCGATGTCTGGAGGAAGTCAATGGAAACACAAATTGGCCAGCTAACAGCAGGCATTCCCAGACAATCAGGAACACTCCCTGGATCTTCAGAACCAAATCCTAAGGGGAAGACCGGACACATAGCTGCTGTGAAACTCAGGAGCGGGCATCAACTACACGAGCTAGAGGTCGGAAAGCAGCAGGACGGAGGAGAACAACAACTCGATATCGACCAGACCTTGGTCGATATCGACAAAAGGCAACTCGATATCGAGGAAGGTTTACTCGATATCGACGACAAAGTAGGCCAACCTTCATCTGCACAGTACAGCAACTCAACATCGAAGAATCTGGTCGATATCGACGAAGATCAAGTCGACTTAGAGAAAGCTGCAGCACCTCCGACATCTGTTCTGGCTTCGAATCAGAAAAAGAAGCTGCCCTTCCCAACAAAATCTCGAAAGGATCCAGCGGAGAAGAAATTTCAGCGCTTCATCAAGATGCTTCAGAAGCTCAATGTCACCATACCCTTCACAGAAGCTCTCAATGAAATGCCATCCTATGTCAAGTTCTTGAAGGAGATTCTGAGCAAGAAAAGATCAATGGCTGAGATTACAGAGGAGTGCAGCCATATGGACATCCTTGAGAAAAGGCCAGATCCAGGTAAGTTTGCTATAACCATTGGATTTGGTCAATACAAATTTAATGCTTTATGTGATCTTGGAGCTAGTGTGAGTATAATGCCCTTAACAATTTGGTCCAAGATTAAGATAGGTGCCCTAGAGCCTGTGGATGCTAAGCTGTATATGGCCAACAACACAGTGGTCATTCCAACATGCATGGTGGACAATGTGCCAGTACAAGCAGGTAAATTCTTTGTCCTTGCTGATTTCTTAGTTATTGATATGGCAGAGGACCCTGCTTGTCCATTTATTCTAGGAAGGCCCTTCTTGGCGACGGTGGATGCCAACATAAGCGTGAGGAAAGGAGTGCTCACTTTCAACATCAGCGATGAGGTAATTGAGTATTCCTTTAATAAAACTGAAAGGCATACAGGTCCAATGGAAGAAGTAAAATCTATCTCAGCTGGTTACATCACTTGCGAGGAGCCCAAAGTAAGAAATATGACTCCTGAAGAGCTGGAAAAGAGGGATATGGAAGCCCAGGTGGAGGAGATCATGGTCATCTTAAAGGAAGAAACAGAGAATCCACTCGACACGGACCAAGGTACGTCGTTATGGACTAACTATTTTTCGGATGCCTTGACAGGACGCAAGTATGGGGTCGAAGTCGGATAAAATTCCTCGACATCGAGTAATTTAGTCGACATCGAAAAAATTCAGAAGCCTCAACCAGCACCAGCGTCATCGAGCAGCCAACCTGAAGCTCAGAACTCCTCGATATCGAGTAGGCTACTTGATATCGACCGAAATCCGGCCGCCTCGACTTCGCCTTCCTCGACCAACAACCCACTGGCTCCAGACGACAACTCGATATCGACAACCCTAGTCGATATCGACCAAACCATATCTTCCTCGACTCTAGAATCCTCGAGCAGTCTACCACCAGAAGCAGACAACTTGTCGATATCGAGGACTATTCATCGAGATCGACCAAACACCGTGGCTCCCGAATCCGTTTCTGCGAAGGTAAGCCAAGGTATGAATCTTTCTTCTCTTATTTCCATTAAAGATCTATCTATACATGGGAGAGGTTTGCCTTGGTATGTGCGCTTATGTAGGATTTCCAATGATGAGCCCAAAGAATATGAAGTTGGAGAAATACTCTATGTTTCCAAATCAAAAGATCATTGGTTTCCTAACAAATTCAACAAGAAAAGGATGGGACCTTTCGTGGTGAACAAGATCCATTCTGGAGGATTACAGCTGATGGACAAGAATGGAGTCCTATTTGAAGCCCAAGCTACATGGGCCCTACAGATGCCACCTTGAGCTTAATGGAGAAAGTCGGCCCAACGACTATAAAATCTAGAGCTTGTACATAAACATTTACTTTTTGGACTTCTGGACATTGTTGCTTTTTGTTTGTTTTTGTTTTTTTTAGTTTTTCTATTGTGGGTATATGTCTTCTATATTTTTCAGGTCCATGGGATAGAAGTAAGCTGTATTCGGACGCGGCCTAGTGTTGTGAGCTGAATCTGCCATGTTTTACAATAACTTTTATATCGTTTTCTGTATACATTTCATGCATTTGGGCTAGTATAATACAGAATCTATGTAGTTTATGTTTATTTGCCAAATTATGGAATCTACACCAGTTTTTGTTTAATTTCACAGAATTCGAGGCAAATTACAGCAGTTCTAAGAAAGGTCGGAAAAGCTCGGAAATCAACTACAGCAGTCCAAGGCCAAGAAGCAGCGGAACCTGTCGAATCAAGCTAGGACCCCAGGTTACTCGATCTAGAGTAATCCAACTCGATTTCGACGAAGGTGTCCGAGCTCAGGCCATGTCGACTAAGCACTGATCGGGAAACTGAGTCAAAGACAACCCGACTCCCGGAACCCTACTCGATCTCGAGTTCTCTTGTCGAGATCGACAACACCTCAACGCCAAGTCCGGAGTCGATGAGCTGTGCCAAGACGAGAAACCGAGAACGGAGACGCCGAGCCAATTCTACTCGATCTCGAGTTTTTGTTAACTCGATCTCGAGGACCCCATGGCGCCAATCCGAGTCTGTGACGAGCACCAGCTACTCGACTACACCAGGCCAGCCATCCTCGACGACAACCCAACTCGATCTCGAGTTGTTTAGTCGAGATCGAGGAGCCAGGAGCACATGTCCTGGCCATGACAAGCACCAGACCAAGCCCAGCTAGCCATGGTCGACGCCATGTCTACTCGATCTCGAGGAGGCTTTGTCGAGATCGAGAAGCCGCGTCCGAAGCCGCGTTATGCGGTTTTGAGCAGTCCTACGCGCTGTGGGAGTCCTTGGAGCCGAAGGAATCCGAGATGGCCGAGTCTATCCTACATCTATCAACAACTATCCATGGAAGACAAGATCTATCAACAAGAAGATATTTACCTATTTTATATTTAATTTCCCCTTTTTCGATTTAATTTCTAAAGTGCTTTTATTTATCTTTTAAGCTTTTTAGATATAGATAAATATATTCTATCCTTGAATAGCAAGGAATAGAAGACTATAAATAAAGCCTTAGGGGCTGAGCATTAGGCATCTTATTCCAATTCAATTCCATTCAAGTAAGTAGGAGTAGAGAGAGAGAGTTTGTGGCAAGCAAGGTGGAAAGGCGAAAGCGGACTTGTCTTGTTGGTTGTAAGCTTTCTTTATTTAATTCAATGAAAGTTAGTTTCTTTTGTTATTTAATGTCTTTCTTGATGATGAAGAGCGAGTAGTCCACCCACTTCTAGGGCTGGGGTGAGCCCGACGGTGGCCATGTAAGGCAATGCGGTAATGGTACAATCTTGTTATGCGATTCTTCTTCTATCCCTATGAGCATGATTCTTTTGCGAGAGTTGAAGGTGATCCTTGTTTGTGTTATTGAAGCGAAAGTGATCTTAATGCAACTTGGGTTAATTATGTGAAAAGGGTTAGTAACAATTAGGGTTTATGCGAAAGCCTCTATATGCCTATTTGTTAGTAACGGAAGTTATTTTGATGGAAAGCATGATCTTTTATGCCTTTATGTGTTACTTTGCATGGTTATCGTTGTGGTGATGATACCCTGGATTTGGAAGTTTTTCATATATTGAGTTTATTTCTGTCGAATTCTGAATTTTGTGTTTGAAATCTGCAATTCGAAGTTTCTGAGTTTTAGTCGAGATAGAGCAGTGGCTTGTCGATCTCGAGTTAGCCCTTGTCGAGATCGAATAGGGTCTTGTCTAGGTCGAGTTGAGTTTCTGCTTCTGTCGTGGATTTTTAGTTTCTGTTTCTGCCGTTCTTTGTCGATCTCGAGTTGTTGTTGTCGAGATCGAGTACGTCTGTCTTTGCTTTTATTTCTTGCTTTCGTTTGTCTTTCTTTCGTTGCTTCTTTGTTTCTGTCTTTTCTGCTTGCTTTTCTGTGAGATTTACAACTGCCTAGGATACGCTGACACGCTTCCTCGTGGATTCGATCCTGACTTTCTCTTACTACATTGGAGGAGTCTTGTAATTATTTGCGTGGGCCTAAATCTAGTTTGATCTATTTTATTATATTTCATACTCGATTTCCTCCTAACAACACCTAGGCATGTTCAATCGAGATTTTGAAGCCCTGCACACCTGTCTAGTGAGTTTCCTTCTTTACCCTTGTTTTTATACAGTGAGGACACTGTAATGTTTAAGTATGGGGTGTTGGGGGAAGGGCTTACTTTATGCATATTTGGTTTTATTTATGTGTGCATTTTTAAAGTTTATTTCATGAATTGCTTATACATGGCCATTTTGGAATTCATTATTGATTTATGTGCTTATGTGCATGTTTTCCACAGTTTTAAAAAAAGACCCCCATTGAAAATTTTGATAAATGTCATGGAAGCTTTAATTGAACTCGACGATGCAAAATTGGATTCATTAGAGATATAGCATGAAATTGCCTAGTAAAGGGAAGTCACAAAGTGCATATTTTCTTGAAAACCATGAAAGGAGGTAAAATTTGATGTTGCTTTTGACATGTTGCATGATAAGAGGATGGAGGATTTTATATTTTCATATATGCTAATATTGTTATATCCTAGCCATACCTATGCTTATGCATCACAAAAGCCATATTATGCCTTATTTCAATTATTTGCTCCACATGTTCTAAATATTTTCCATTCTTTACCTTATTTCCTATCCGGGGATTATGTTGAGAATGATGTTACATGATGGACATGTTATATGGTTGTTGTGTTACTATCATTATTATTGGAGTTTGGAAGGATTGTTTGAAATATATGGAAAATTTAATGAGTGAAAGAAAATCCGATCAAAGATCGACCCTGCTCGCTGAGATAATAGTTTGGCGAGATGGGACACCAGGTGAGGAGTCCAAAGCACTAAGTATCCGGGGCCATTCATGACACCCATGTTTGCGACTCGCGAGAAGGCAGTGCTGAGGTTAGAGAGGTAAAAGCACTATTATTGATAAAAGCAATATGAAAGGTGATGAATCTTATGGAGAAGGAATGTGGAAATTCAGTTTGGAAATACTCCATTTCCCCGGATTATATAGCACCACATTGCCAAAAATTGCCCACCTTTAGCCTTTTACCAAATCTACTCCTTATTTGAGCTTAAATTAAAGTCCTCTTGATTATTAATGCTTTGTCACTTATGAATGTTTTGCATAACCCTCCTTTTGTGAGTAGATGTTGCTTTTTTAAATTGCACGTGCATGGATTTGTGACACTAGTACCTTTTCGAGGATGGTAATTAACTGCAGGGACATATGACAATGAATCTAAGATGTTGAGAGTCTTGATTTCTTCCCCTGAATGACAATTAAAAGTATAGCTTGAGGACAAGCAAGCTTAAGTATGGGGTGTTTGTTGTAAGCTGAATCTGCCATATTTTACAGTGACTTTTATATCGTTTTCTGCATACATTTCATGCATTTGGGCTAGAATAGTATAGAGTCTATGTAGTTTATGTTTATTTGCCAAATTATGGAATCTACACCAGTTTCTGTTTAAATTCGCAGAATTCGAGGCAATTTACAGCAGTTCTGAGAAAGGTTGGAAAAGCTCAGAAATCAGCTACAGAAGTCAAAGGTCAGGAAGCAGCAGAACCAGGACGAATCAAGCTGGAGCCAAGAAGTTACTCGATATCAATAAAACTAGTCGATATCGACAAATATGTCCGAGTAGTGCTGGTCAACTAAGAGCATGATCGAGGAGCTGAGCACCAGAGACAACCCGACTCCACAAGCCTACTCGATATCGACAAACACCATGAAGCTATGCCCGGAGTCGAAGAAGCCACACCAAGTCGAGAAGCCGAAGACCTCGATATGCCGAGCACCTAGTACTCGATATCGATAAAATTTGTCGATATCGACAAGATCTGCATCACCTGTGCAAGCCAGTATCGGGGAAGAGTACTCGACCAAGCCCAGCAACAAAAAGTCAACACAACTTTACTCGATATCGACGAAACTTGTCGATATCGAGGACCCCAGATCACCAAACCGAGCCTGATCGAGCAGCAGCAACCCGACATGCCGAGCCAGCCGTAGTCGACGACACACTTTACTCGATATCGAGTAGCTCTTGTCGATATTGAGGAGATCTTTCTGGAGACGCGTTACGCGGTGTTCTCTCCGTGACGAGCTGGATTTCCTTGGGGCCGAAGGAGTCCGAGTTTTGCCGAGATCTATCAACATCTATCAAGAGCTATCAACACATGGAAAGATTTACCTACCTTAGATATAATTTCCTTTATGGATTTAATTCTTTTATTGCATTTATTTATCTTTAAGCCTTTAGATATTTAGATATAGATTTAGATAAGATGTTCTTTCCTTGATTAGCGCGGTTTGAGCACTATAAATAAAGGCTTAGGGGCTGGTTTTTAATCATTCAATTTCAGAGAGAACAAGTAAGTAGTTACATAGAGAGAGAGAGAGTTTGTGGCGAGCAAGGCGGAAAGGCGAAAGCGGATTTGGCTTGTTCGGTTGTAGGCTTTCTTTTTAGTTTTATTCAATGCAAGTTAGTTTCTTTTGTTTATTGATGAATTTCTTGATAATGAAGAGCGAGTAGTCCACCCACTTCTGGGGCTAGGGTAAGCCCGACGGTAGCCATGTAAGGTGAAGCGGTGAAGGTACAATCTTTTGATGCAATTCGTCTTCTATCCCTATGAGCATGATTCTTTTGCGAGAGTTGAAGGTGATCCTTGATTGTATTATTGAAGCGAAAGTAATCTTAATGCAACTTGGATTAATTATGTGAAAAAGGGTTAGTAACAATTAGGGTTTATGCGAAAGCCTCTATATTCCTATTTGTTAATAACGAAAGTTATTTGATGGAAAGCATGATCTTTTATGCCTTTAAGTATTATTTTGCATGGTTATCGTTGTGGTGTTGATACCCTGGCTTTGGAAGTCTTTAAGTATATTGATTTATTTCGTCGGAAATCTGAGATTCTATGTTCGAGAAGTTTGCATCTTTTAGTTTCTGTGCTTGTCGATCTCGGGAAAGTTTTCGTCGATATCGAGTTGGCTTTACTCGATATCGACGAAGGTTTTACTCGACACTGTGTTTGCTGAGTCTCTTGTCTGTTGTCGATTTCTGTTTCTATTGTCGACATAGATTTATTCGATATCGACATATATAGCTGTTGTCGATATCGACTTAATTCTGCTGCTTCACTTTATTTTCTGCTTTGCTTTGTTATTTCTGTCTTTCTTTCTGTCTTTCTGCTTTTTCAGTCTGTGAGATTTACAGCTACCCGAGATCCGCTGACACGCTTCCTCGAGGATCGATCCTGACTTCCCACTACTGCATAGGGAGGGAGTCTTGTAATCATTTGCGTAGGCACGAATCTGGTTTGATTTATTATTGCTATATTTTGAACTCGATTTCCTCCTACAACAGCAGCTAGGGTGGGTAGGCCATCTAGCGCGAGCCGGCAGACACGGGTGAGCCGAGGCAGAGCACCGGCGAGCGCGGGTCGAGCAGGCAGGCGCGGGCTCTCCATTTTGAACCCGAGTAGATGGAGTTGAGATGACTCATGTGGGTCTCCCCTACTAACATATACGGAGTATATAAGAGCTAATTTGGTACATAAATACTCCCTGCGTCCAAGAATACATGATCCTTTAGGCTCATGCACATTAATTAAGAAACCTATTTTTACATCTTAAATCTCATCATTATTATTAAAGGTTAAAATAGTGATTGGAAGTTCAAGGGTTTTCTTTAATTTTTCCAAGAGTTTTATTTAATTTTAACAAATAAACAAGGTAGTAATTTTAGAGGTAATAATTACCTATACATCTAAAAGCCCATGTATTTTCGACAAAGTTTCAAGGCCTAAAAGGCCATGTATTATTAGACGGAGGGAGTATATAATTGTTATTTGGTTAACCGGTTGGGATTTGTCGGTTCGGTTCGGTTTGGTTTGGGTTTATCCGTTCATTATTTAACTAATTAGCGGTGTTTAAATTATTATATAATATTATATGAGGACATAAAAGATAAAACATTATTTTTAGAGATCCATAAAGGGTTGGTTTTATTAAATGGTGTTTAAAATATTATATCTATAATAATATTTGGGAGTTAACATAAAATCTTTTGGGACTTGAATATTTAATAATAATTTGGAAAAGAATTTTAAAGTTAGAGAGTATTCTAATAAATAAATTGAAAAAGGAATTTAGCGAGTATTTTCAAGGGTCGGAATTCTTAACTATTTAATTTGGATTTGAAACGATTTTGGAACTAACTTAGGAATAAGACTTATTCGATGACTAACTAGCATGATAATATATATGATCGTTTGACTAACGGCATGATATGTGTGTCTAATAGCATGACTTGTGGTGATTTATTATAAAGGGTTAAAAATTGGTTATCGATGATGCTGATGATGATATATATCCTTATGGAAAGTATGAGTATGAAATAGTAATATATGCGAATTTGGCTAAGTATGAGATGAGAGATGATTGATCATGATGTACTAGAAGTATGACGGATGCGAACTTGTTTATTTATCTGTTTGTATGAGTGTGTGATATATGTGTTCAGAGTGGCTAGAGACATATATATACTCAGTGTATTATCGTTATGTACTTAGGTGATACTCTGTGATCGTGACTACTGTGTGCTGGATCCTTCTTTTGCTGATCTTCTAGCCAGGTAAGTCCTCCGGGGCTTACTTAGTAACCAGTACCTCCTGCTTGATATGTCATATAGTATGTAAGTGTTGCATGTGCATAAAAGCATGTCATGTATTATCATGCTCAGGAATTGCACTTACCAATGAGCATTCTTATTCTGTATGCGTTTGAATACAGAACGGCCGTTATCTATGAGTCCTAGAGTCCTTGCTAGGGTCATAGGATAGCCTAGTCCCATCGGGTTTCATCTTGAGTCATTCGATTCGTTGGAACACCTTTACTATTATCAGCATTATTATTTTCTTTTCGCAAGATCCACGATATGATGATGAGATTTGAGATGCTATAAAATCGAACTGGATAGTCTCCACCCTACTTGGAAAGGGGGTGGTGGTAGAAGAGGGATATACCACTTGGTATTCTTTGTTAATGCCTTACTTAATATTCTGCGTATATGAATTAGGAGCATGATAGTGTGGTTAATATTTCAGTACTGCATGAAGGCATCCTCTATTCTAGGTATAGGCGTATTATATGTCCTCAACGCGGTCAGATGACCCGCGGGCGGACTCTTGGCCTGACTTTGTGGTATAGTTTCAAGTATCCATCTCACTGCTTGATTTCGTGTTGTTATGACGGGTTCCATTCATATGGCGGAGAGTGAGTGTTTGAACCCTGACTTCACAGATTTATACTTTTGAGATTTGTCCCTACTTATATTCAATTTGGACCCGGCTCTGTCGTGGCGCCCGTTGTATCATTTTCAGAACTTATGTCCTTTGCATGATAAATGGTTTTCCAGGTGGTAGACTTAAGACAAGCACAGGGGTTTACCCCGGAGTCTCCAACGGACCTTCCAGATTTGGGTGCGAAATCCCGCTTTAAACTACACATCTTCGATTTCAAACCTTCAACCTGTACTCGGGGCACAAGATCCCAACGAGGGGTTTCATCCCTCGAAACGTATCTCGGGAATCATAATCCCGGGCCGTTACAAAAGTGGAATATTTACCTCACAATGAGAAAAGGTGTCGTAAAGAATTTTTTCATATTCGCCCTTACTATCAAGTCTTAATGCATGAGGAACGGGTGGTGCAGATGTTGAAATCTTAGAAGACCACTCCTTAGATGATTTCCTTGGGGATTCAACAACGTCAAAAATTTGTTCCGTCACTGAAGGGGGCGGCGGGCACCGTCATCAACAGTGTGCGATTCCGACTATTTTTCATCTTCTTCTCCCACAACAATCACTTCCTTAGGCTTCTCTTCAATATTCCTAGTGGGCACATTCACTTGTTTACCTCATCTAAGGATGATAGCACTAACATTCTCCTTCGGATTCCCTACCATGCCACCTGCGATGGCAACTTCCCCGAATCTTTCGCTTTCAATTCTCCAATATCCTTAGCCATTTGACTCAACCACTTTTCTTCAACACCCATCTTCACTAGTAGAAAAAACACATTTTAGCCCGTACCTAAAAGTTAATATAGCCCGGATATAGACAAAATAGGGTCCGGGCATCAGAGTGGTGTGATAATAGGTATAGAGCCCGGACCTAAAAACCACACGCCCGGGTTATTAGAGTCGACTGAATTTTTCCTTCAAAATTTTAAAAGACTTTAGAGCCCGGATCTGTTTTATATCCGGGTTATTTGATACATAATATAGCCCGGATATTAATAACATCCGGGCTATATAGCCCCTTATTTTTACAAAAAAAAAGGAGCTTTTAACCCGGAATTTATAAGATTCGGGCTAAAAGACCTCTTTTCCAGACAAAAAAAAAATAGATAATACAGTATGTAATTTGATTCCGAATCCTAGTGATCACCAGAAATGCACATCAATTTGGTTAAAACAAAGAAACAATCTCAAAAGTGTCAACATGTTTATCTAACATATCGTCCTATTAACAAAAAAGCTGTTACAATCAGTAAGAAAACCTCTACAAAGATTGATGTGAGACGACACGAGCATTCACCATAGCTGTCTAAATGCTAAGTTGCAGTCACATGGTATCCCGCACAAGCGCTTCGTAGAGATGATGAATGAGCAAAAGTTGAACAGCAAGATTAGATATAACCTTTGCAGTAAAGATATCTCTGCACCACTATATATGCAACAAACATCTACTGTCTGAAGAAGGTCTTTCATTGAGTACCTCTTTACGTGGATGTGTGTACCTGCAAAGTAAAACAAATAAGCACTGAAAATACAAGAAGGACACTGTCATTATGGCAGCTCACAAGAAAACACAAACCATATACACACACACTCAAGAAAAGAATAAAAATTATTAATATGTAAATCAATGATGTCTATTTACAACAAAGCATAAAAAAATATAACTAAATATGCACAAATTCGTAGGCAAATAGACACTAAAAAACAGCCATTGTGAACTAAACATTCAGAAATGTCAAACCAGGAGAAGTCATGAGAGAACTACAACTTTTTAATCAAACATAATCTTGAAAGGCATATAGGATACGAGTACGATACCTGAAACTCAAATAGTTGTGCAGAGAGTGCAACAATCTCAAGGGCAGATCTTGGGATGACAAAACCTCTACAAAATCGAGAAGCTGTCTCACAGAGAGAGTGCAACAATCTCAATCCACGCAAAAGATAACCCAACAAGGCTTCATCTCTTTGGGATGACAAAACCACATCAATTAGATGCAATGGGAGCAATCTTGCAAGTTTTTCCACATCAATCCGAAAACAACGAAGAATATCAGTTTAAATGTACTAGACAAGGCTCAGCAAAATAGACTTTTGAACGATCACCATTGGACTTTTATATGACCTGTAAGTTCGACCCATTTTCTGTTATTCACATAAAAAAAAAATCTTTAGAGTTCTTTAGCAAATTAACAAGATCTTGAGGTCCAAGTCCATGTGTTCCTTTGATTTGTACGTGCAACCAAATCAATGGCCTGTTTGTCAGAGAAACATGGATTCAAATGTGAGTACGATTACAGGACAAAATGAAGGGATGATAAAAGAAGCATGAAGGGATGATAAAAGATCGAAGCTATATATTCATGCACATCCACCCTATGCAATTATAGCCAATTAGCATGCGTGTCATTCTAAAGATATTTAACATATGTTATTTGTCCATCACAAAGAATTATCTCAAAATTGAAATAAACAGGGCGGAGTCAATGGTGCAAAGCCTAAAAAGATTTTACTTTGCAAGATATAACCCTTATTCCTTACACATTAACCTTATTTGTTTTCTCAAATTATCTGAAGTCCTAGCTTACGAAATCAATTTTATCCACAGTTAAGACCGACATTAACCTGAAATAAGCGTGGACTGAACCAATTAAAACACAACTTCACTATCAAAGCATTCGGGTACACTAGAAAAGTAGTGAACTGAAACTACAGTTAAATCAATATATGAATAGTCTTTGTATAGTAATTACAAGGGATCACCAGCCTTTAAGATGAAAACCAGAAAGTAGTGAACTGAAACTACAGTTAAGACCGACATTAAGATGAAAACCTGATCAGTTTGATGTCTGTATTTATATTGCCAAACAAAGCATCTGTACAATGATCCAAAGAATGCCCTGCAATTGATAGTAGAGAGACAAAATTAAAACCACGGTGTCTGCAATTTCAAATATTGATTAAAAAAATGCCATATGTGGAGCCAACATACTTAAGTCTTAGTTGGGGCTCATGAGATGTCTTGTCAGCATTGCATAACCACAGTTTGACCAAACCACAATTTTGTTTAAAAAAAATGAGCAATCAAGCCACACACTAATTCTAGAACAAAAAGGATCTTACATCATTTGTCATGGAGTGCCATTATGTGAATCCCTGAGACCACACCACTCGGTACTTTGAGGACAAGCGAAAGAACAAAACTAATTAACAAAGTTATTTAAAAGGAATGGATTGATGTTAAAAGTCTAAAAAGCTTAGATGAAAAAAGGCATCTTACAGAAGTTGGGATTTCTATATGATTTTTCCTATGTTGTATTAGGAACGTACTTACTCTGTAATGAAATAAAAATCAGATTAGAACAAACAAATTAATGACTAAAAACAAGTGGAAAAATAAGTAAAATGTTACCAGAAACGTTTGGTTGTGTCACACATTAGTATCTTCTCCTCCACCTTTTCCCAATTCTTTGAGCCCTGGTTAATTTCTTTCTTTCTTAGCATTAGTTGAGGTATGTTCTCCTTCCTCTGATGGTGGCAATCCTCTGATGGCTAGAGGTATGTTCTCATTTCTCTCAATCTTTAATGGTGAAAGAAGGCGAGAGCACAAAACCCTCTACTTACTGCTCATGTCAAGACCATCATAAACAATTAGCCATAGCTATATGATCTAATCCCTCTACACTCACTGCTCAAATCAGAAAAATTGGACTATTCACCACCAACTAGACAACAACTAGCTAGGATGAGAGAAGGCGAGAGAGGAAGACCGAGTTAGGGCAAACTTACCGAGTCAGAAAAATTGGGCTCGGTGAGACAGCCAAAGGCGAAGATGGCGACGTTCCGGATGGTGAACGGTGAAGACGGCGAGCGATGACGGAGAGACGACGGGAGGCGGCGAAGGCGTAATCTCGATCTCTTCTCTGAGCAAGCGAGCTTTGATAGCAAGCGAGGATGGAGTTGGTCGGCGAAGATGGTGAAGACGGTGAACCTTTGGACGGAAAACTCGATGGACCTTTGGATTTCGTTTCAATTTGGGCAATCGTCCTGGAATCTCCGTCCGGAGCTTGGATTTCCTTTCAATTTGGGCGAAGATGGTGAAGAAGACGGATCGAGAGGAAGATAGGGTTAGGGCTTCAATTAATTTCAGATTTTGCCCCTTTTTTTTTTTTACTTTTCCGCCCCTCTTTTATACCCCTGATGCTATTAGGGGCTTTTTTTAATGTTGGTGCATTGGGTACAAATTAGCCCGGACCTTCGGGCTTGTTGACACGCCCGGGTCATTAGAGTGTTATAATAACCCGGATATTTTAGCTCCGGGTTATTTGATTTAGGTTGTGGTGAGATTCACATGACATTTTAACCCGGGCGTGCCATATATCCGGGGTATATACTCTACAATTTTTTAAAAAAATAAAAGATTAAAGATTTAAACCATATTATACCCCGGATTTTTCACATCCGGCCTCTTATGTACCAGGCTATATTCGCATTTTTCTACTAGTGCTTGTCTAACAACAACCTCCATGTCTCATCTCTATCCTCTTTTTGAGTGTTTCTCTGATGGTTCTCAAATTGTGCTATTTGATAAGAAACTTGTTATTGCTGACCTCTTCCATTGAATCCACTTTGATAGTTCAATACTAGATAGCTCCTTTTTAACTTTGTTGAGGCGACTCGCAGGAAAGTACATTTGCAGGAAAGCTTTCATCAATTCAACTCAAGTAGTAATGCTTTCTAGGGGTAGGTAATAAAGACAATCGCTTGCATAATCTTTCAATGTAAAGGGGAACACTCTCAACGTCAATTGGTCATCAGTAAGGCCTTGGGGTCTAAGTCTATCACACACACTCAAAAAGGTAACAAGGTGCTTGTTTGGTTCTTCCACATGCAATGAATGAAAGTAGGGTAAAATAGTAGACCAATTCGACTTATACTCAAATCTTGAACCCTCGGGGAGATCAAGAAGTCTAATTGCAAGTGCTTGAGCACTCAAATTAGGTTCCTTTAGGATTCTCAGCGTCCTTCTTGGTGGATTAACAACTTCGTCTACCATCTCCTTATTTGTGTCAAACTCAAGCCTCATTTTCAACCTAAGAGATCTTTCAATCTCAGAATCAAAAGACAAAGGCAATGAATTAGAAGATCTAATTTGAACCATACAAGGACAAAAAAGACTCAAAGAAAAAATGAAAACAGAAACTAAAAAATCAACGAAAGAGATAAAGAAAAGCAAACTCATTTCTTCTCCCCAACAACAGCGCCAAGAATTTGGTGCGGGACGAATGTCATTGGCACTTTCGCCCTTTTTCAAATAGTAATAAAATCGAAAGTACTCAAGCACAAGACCAATAGATTATCAAATCAATGACTTGATAGACCAAGTAACTACTAGTATAGCGATGAAGTCCGGAGTCGAACCCATAAGGAGAAGCGATTTACTATTCAATAACTCTTAACAAGAACTCCTATGACCAAACAATGATTTATGACAAACAACCAAGATGTAAAGTAACCAACTTTATGATTGCAAAGTAAATTGATAATAATGTAGAGAAGATATTTCACCTGTAATTCTCTGACAATGGTTGAGATTCATGGTCCTAGCTAGGATTGATCTATCAATTACTCAGACCAATTGGCATATTGATTCAATGCAATTAAGACAAACTGGAACAACCCTAGATCAGCCCTAATCGACACTCCTCAACATAGATCAATAGAAATCATCCACTATAAAGACAAAGAAATATCACTACTTCAATACCTTCATTTGCTATCAAGAATACAACAACGAATTCATAGCTAAGATGCAATTCTTAACATGGTGATCAATCATAGAAAGGAACACAAATATAATCAATAAGAACAAGATGATACCTATGAATATGAATAACTAAATAGAATCAAATCCTCACAATCTAAACAACCATGTCTTCGAATCACATGCGAAACTATGAGTTTAGCAACTCATAGGCCAAAACTCTCTCTCTCTAATTGTGTTCATCGTCTCACAATCCATATGGCACACACGGCTGGAACTAATAGAAATAACCTAATAAAGAGTTGGAAAAACCCTAAAAATATAATAATATAATAATAGGAAATAGAATCTTCGGATCCGCAATCACAATCGCTGGAAACCGGCCCACGACGGGCGCCGCCTAAAGCACGTCGGGTGCCGCCATATCAGTGACGGAATATCCTTTTTTCCTCGATTGTCTTAATTGTTGTGCTTCCTTGCTCCTCTCTAGTCTCTTCTTCAGCCTTCATATACTCAAAATCGTGTATCTTAAGCTCTTCCAAGATCCCATCCAAGGTCGGAATGTAACTCTGCAGAATAAACACTAAAAAGGCATAGATTCAGAACTTGAATACTTCACAAGCAATATATGAAACTAGACTCAAACATATGCAAAACTCCTATCTAAATGCAATAAGAAATACCTATAATGCGTATATGAAATATGCATTAACACACACACACACATATGCAATGCATGATATTTTTGAATATTTAACATTTTTCCTTTTTTTATTTTTGACTTTGATAACAATATAAATAAAACATGATTCATGAAAACAAAATCAAAAACATAAACATAATGTAAATAAACAATAACATAAATAAAGATGAAACTTGAATCATAAACATGAACTAACTAACATAAACCCCCTCCCCCACACTTAAATGTTGCATTGTCCTCAATGCATAAAGATAATTCCTACTTCCAAGGTTAATCCATCTATCCTCTTGCTCATTCGTCAAGTATGTCTTCTTTCCCATACTAGGAACAAAAGATATATTGCACGAAACAAACGAAGAACACACGAGAACTCACAACAAACCGAGAACACACCTCACTGTAATAGCGGCGGGCGCCGGTTATCGGTGATCTCGAAATCTGAATTTCAACGTCGCTGTCTGAACGTCGAAATCCCTTCCAAATTGATTTCTTGAAGTGCAAAATTTAGTTTTAAAGCCCTCTTTTGTGAAAAGTATGGGTGTAATGGTTAAAAGGATTGAATTTGATTGGGGTTTAGGGATTGGATTTGAAATTGATGGATGAAGGGTAGCAAGTGATAGAATTTGTGATTTGAGGTTTAAGATGGGATGAATGGGTGATGTTGGATAGGTAAGAGTCTTATGGTTTCTTGTGTTGCTTAGAGAAAAAGTTTGAGAAAGAGTGGAAGATTGAAGATGGAAGGTATTTGTGTGGAAAGGTAATGAAAAAAGATATTTAGGATAGATAAATATAAAATCTCATGGCCCTTTCCAAGATAGACATCGTATCTCACACTGAAGAAGCGGCGGGCACCAGTTTTTCCAGTGCTCCAACTTCGTTCTTTTCTTCATTCAAACTCACCTACAAGTTGGTTCTCACACAAAATCTTGCAAAAATACAGCAAATAGACTTGTCGTAATTTATTGAATTGAAAAAAAAAGTGAAAAACAAATAAACTACCTACTTACCTTGGGTTGCCTCCCAATAAGCGCCTTTGTTTCACGTCTTTGGCTCGATGTGTTGCTCTTCTTAGCTCAAGTCTCTACACTTGTCCTTTTCTTGACAAGTGCAGACACCTTTGGAAGGCTCAGCACTCTATCCAAACATTAATTTGTCCATCTCTTCAATCAATTTCTTTCCTTGAACTTGGATATCTCCTGGAGGTTGTCATAAAATTGCAAAAACCTCCACATTATTGGGAATTACCTTTTCATAGGGTAGAAGAATAGGTTCGTGTGGATTAAGCACACTCTCAATCTCCATCTTGAGCTCTTCTTTCCCTACATGAGATTTCACATTGTTAGAAGATTCAACATTGAATAAATCTTTTTCCTTAGGAATTTCGAACAAATCATGAGGCTCTATCCAAACTGTAGTGAAATATTTCATGGAGTTTTCAGCTCATTTAATATGTCATGGAGTTTTTAGCTGATTAAAAAAAGTGTCAAATAGTAAACGCCCTTATATTGTGCAACGGAGGTAGTAACAATAATTGAAACTCCTAAATCCAACATAGCTTTCATGAATTTAGTATTTCCAATTGCACAAGGAATTGTGAACATACCTGGGTCTCTGCAGTTTTCAGACAATCTCTTTTGCAAAACAAATAAAAAAACATTCTTATTCAAACTTACCTTTTCTTTTCTTTTCAACCTTGGCTTTCTCTTGATAGTGCATAACCCTTTAAAAAACTTAGCATAGCGTGGCACAGATTTAATTAAATTCAAAAGTGGAATATTCACCTCAATACGCAAACTTATTGTATAAGATTTGCTCGTCTTCCCACTTTCTATTAGCTCTCAAGGCATGTGGAAAGGGTGGTTCAGGCTTGTAAGCGTCAAAATACCATTTTTCGATGATTTGTTTGTGTTAGGATCGGAATCAACAATCGGATCAGTTACTGCAGGGGGCGTCGGGCGCCGGTCAAGGCGGTGGGCATCAGTTGGTGATGATTTCAAAACCGAGATGCCTCCTCATTCATTCTCCATGTCTATGAATTTCTTAGACTTTTCTTCCATGCTTTTTTGGGAATTTTAACTTCTTTTTCGCCTCTAAGGGTCATAACACTTACATTTTCCTTTGGATTGACTACCACTTGCCAAGGTAGCTTGCTTGAATCCTTAGCTTTGAGTTCTCCGATCTCTTTAGCCATTTGGCTCAATAGCCTTTCTTGGACACTCATCTTTCCCAACAATAACCTCAAAGTTTCTTTTTTATCCTCCTGTTGAGGATTCCTTGAACGGTTCTCAAAATTGGCCCTTTCCTTGATAAGGTATTTGTTGCTGCTGACCCCTACCATTGAAACCACTTTGATAATTTGAATTGTAATTGGAGTTGAAGAAATTGTTACCAAATTTTCTGCGAGGTCCATAATTCATTGCATTGACCTCAAAAACTCCTTCTTGAATCAATGGACACTTATCATTAGGATGACTTGGATCTTCGCAGACTCTGCAGGGTTTAGCCTGTTGTGTCTGATTCATTTGCATAGCCATATTTTTTACTATCTAGGCGAGTCTATCCAAATCATCTATGCGACTGTCTCTAGAATTGTCCAGTCTATGAACTCCTCTTACACCTTGGTGTCTTCCATATTGTTGCGAAGCATTGTCTAAGTCCTCAAAGATTTGGATTGCTTCCTCAAGCATCTTGTGTAAGACATCTCCTCCACTTGTAGCATTGGTGACATTGTGCTCTCTATCAAGCAAGCCTTCATAAAGATAGAGGACTAGATCATTCTCTGGTATACCATGTTGCGGACAACTTTCTTTAAGCTTCTTGAATCTCTCAACATACTCATACAAGCTCTTTGTAGGTGATTGCTCAATATTATACAAGGCGAGTGATAGAAAAGTACTTTTGAAGGAAAGATTTCTTCAATCCAACTCAAGTAGTGATGCTTTCCAGAGGAAGATAATATAACCAATCACTAGTTGCATCCTTTAGAGTAAAGAGAAACACTCTAAGCATCAATTGGTCATCTGCCTGGCCTTGAGGTCTCAGTCTGTCGCAAACACTAGCAAATTATGTGAGATGCTTATTTGGTTCCTCTCCAGCCCTTTCATGAAAACTAGGCAAAATACTAGACCAATTGGATTTATACTCAAATCTTGAACCCTCATGGAGAGAAGGAAGCCTCATTGCAAGTGGTTGTGCATTCAGATTAGGCTCCTTTAAGCTTCTCAGGGTCCTTCTTGGCGGATTTTCAACTTTGCCATCATTGTTGTTGTTGTTGTTGTTGTTGTTGTTGTTGTTGTTGTTGTTGTTGTTGTTGTCTTTCATCTCCTCTTTTTGATTAAAATCAAGTCTTCTTCTTAACCTGGATAGAGACCTTTCAATCTCATGATCAAAGGAAAAAGGCAATGAATTAGTAGAATGGGTCTAGAACATTCAGAGTAGGCCATGCCTAAAAAAAACCAACAAAAAGACAACAAAAGAATACGAATACTACACTTCCCCGACAACGGCACCAAGATTTGGTAGGCTGCTTTACCAGGTGTACGTAAATGTGTTGTTGGTCCTAGTCCCCCAAATGCAAATTATATCCTAACTCAATGCTAAACAAAGATTAGTGTAGCAGAAAAGTAAGGAGTTGATCCCACAGAGAAGACAGATTCGTAGTCCTTATGATAATTCTTTAGCAAATAGCAATAAAGTTGTACTCTCTCCGGTGAAATTTATTGGATTTTTTAGGATTATTATTTTGATAAAAAAAATGTAAGATTTTGAGTAGATTTTCGCTATTCTCAATAAATTGCCCAAATGTCTAGGAACTTACAGTACTAAGTACGGAGTGCAATAATTTAGAAAAGGGTAAGTCTTTTTAGTTACCCACGCTCCTCCATCTGTTACTCAGGAGATTTTTTTTTTTTGTAACCCTCCCTGTGTTAAAAGACTATGAAGGGAGGACTATGAAGGATAAATAGTTGTTGTGATCAATTAAGGTAACTCATTCACAGGACCATGTGTTCTTGATCTTATTTTCAGCATTTTTGAGAATCGGTGTTTGTTTGATGAACTTGGTTTTTATTGACTTTTTCCCTCTTGTATTGGTATTTTTGAATGTACTCCAGCTAATTCCCTGCTTCAACATGGTTCTATCCATCGACGGAGGTGACAGTGGTCTTCATTTGAACTCATCACTGTCTGACAATGAAGATAGTTGTGAGACATATATCACCAATGCCATTCAAAGTCAATGTTGAGTTGAATGTCAAGCACAATTTCGATCTGAACTCGGTACTGAATGAGGAAAAAAATATTATGGTGCATCGTGACTTCGACCTGAACAAGTCTAATGTTGTGCTCTATGTATCTTTTGGTATCTTTTGGGGTCTTTTTTTAACATTTCTAAGTAATGGCGTCCAATCTCTCAATATGGACTTATGTATATTGACTTTGTCGAGAACATGTTGTTGTCACTAGTGAAGTTTTTCTTGTGGTTCACTCGACATCCCACATTTATGTTGCTTGTTTACTGTCTTAGAGTTGATATCTACAACTTAGCCCATGAACACAACCCCTGAAATTGGCAACTGAATTGAACTCAACCCCTGAACACAGAACACAAATGGGCTTAGCCCCAGAAATTAACACATTGAACTCAGCCCCTCAACACAGAAAACAAATGGACTCAGCCCCTGAACATAAACTCAACCCCCAAATAGAACAAAAACGAGCACTATTACCTCCCTTTGATGTGACAACAACAACAAAAAAAACACATACATGATTTTAGGCCAAATCTTCAAGAAGGAAAAAACTTATTACCTCTTTATAAAACTATAGGAATTTACAGAACTCAATTTGGTGCTCTGTGGACGAATTTACACATTTTTCTATCGAAACCGAACATTTTTTCCTCTTTTCTATAACAGCAGCACCAAAAATACAAAAACACCTCATTTTAGGCCAAATTTTCATGAAGGAAAATAGTGCTTACCTCTTTAGAAAACTATAGGAATTTACAGAACTCAATTTGGTGCTCTGTAGACGAATTTACACATTTTTCTATCGAAACCGAACATTTTTTCCTCTTTTCTATGACAGCAGCACCAAAATACAAAAACACCTCATTTTAGGCCAAATTTTCATGAAGGAAAAGAGTGCTTACCTCTTTAGAAAACTATAGGAATTTACAGAACTCAATTTGGTGCTCTGTAGACGAATTTACACATTTTTCTATCGAAACCGAACATTTTTTCCTCTTTTCTATGACAGCAGCACCAAAATAGAAAAACACCTCATTTTAGGCGAAATTATCATGAAGGAAAAGAGTGCTTACCTCTTTAGAAACCTATAGGAATTTAAAGAACCCGATTTGGTGCTTTGTGGACAAATTTACACAATTTTTTATCGAAATCAAGCGCTTTTTCCTCTCTTTTCTTTGACAGCAGCACCAAAACAAAAATTATAGGAATTTCCAGAACTCGATTTGGTGCTAAATGAGTGAGGCATAAGAAAAGGTAGAGGGGACTAGTAAATTAGTGAGGCATAAGTCCAAACTACTGCCAACAGATTGCATTACATGCTACTGCATACTTACAAAAATACAACGTGCATCAAGATGTATTGATCATTCACCCCTTGATACTAGGTTATTCATTACATTTTCAACCAATGCATATTCACAACTGATTTGCCTTGGAAGACGACCATCCCTTTCTAATCTGTCCTTATTTATATGTTGAAGTTTGTAGCCGTTGGATCCCCCACATTTCAAGATTTCCTTCATGCATAATTGAAGCGTTATGAACACATGGTCGATCTTTGATGACGGGTATTCATCGAAGGCCTTCTCCATTAAATCAATGAGTTCATCTACCGTCTTTGCACAATGCTTCTCTTGCAAAGACTGAATAGCCCTGAAGAAACCAAGATCAAGAACGTTTAAGTCCGGGGAGTTGGCTGGTTGATACATCAATCTAATGTCGAATCCATTTTGTGAAGCGGCAAGCTGAAATTGCTCATCGTTTGGATGAACATGAGTTCTTGCGTTGTCTTGTTGGATGAAAATCGTAGCCCTTGAATCCTCCCTTGGCCACATCGATTGAATTGCGGGGATAACCTTTTCAATTAGAAAGGTTCGGATAATTTCTTTTATCGCGGATGTAATCGGTTTTGTTTCCAAAGTCCCAGCTTCTCGATTTCGACTTCTTCTCCTGGCTGGCTACTTAGTGACAAGAGGAAACAATCCTATTTTCCCCGAAAATATTTCATTTCTTGCATCATCAAATCTTGTCCTTGCAATCACAGCTAGAAACATAACTTTGCCAATAAAATTCTTACTTTGACATGAACGCAACTGTCCTTCTTCTTAGGGCAAGAGGTAGTATGAATTTGACTTCCTTGTCATGTAGAACCATTTCTCATCGATGTGCACAACATTATACATGTCTACAAACTTTGGCTCATGCGGGATGCTACTTCTGTCAAGCATAGATATGCAAAATCGGAGACGTTCTATCTTGTTCTCTTCCTTCAAATGAGGTTTGATGGCGTTTGAGTGACTTCGAAACAGACCTTCCTTGTAGCGAGAATATAAGGTGCCATAGGATATATGCAATGCTTTAGAAAGTGACTTTAAGGGTGTCCTTCGGTTTAAAGGTATATCAGACATACGAGAAAGTTGCACGTCTAGTCGCTTTCGGCCACAATTGTTTGTTCTTCTATGGGAAACATCAACTGCCAAGCCGTGTGGTGTATTTTTTGCCCTTCTCCAAATCCGTTGAACGGTTTGCAATGGCACCGATAATGACAAAGAAACCTCTTTCGTCATATACCGTTTTAGTTTGCCGTTTGCACTTCTAGCAAGTAAGGCATTATATATTGCCCGACGTTCTTCATTTGATAAAAATCTCCTCCTGTGACGCTGGTCCTCGGAAGGATCTGTTTACAAAAGGAAAACATGTCACACATAATTGAAGTTATACCGGTCAGGAAAACAACGACAGTTGGGGCAGTTGATGGCCTTTATCAAGTTTCAAGTCACACCATGTGTAGTGAAGTGTTGCAATAAAGTCATAACCAAAACAACACAATTCAATACTTACCCGGATCTAATGTTGTGTCATGCTCATCATTTGCATTGAATTGGTCAACTGGAGTAGGGATGATCGAGTCTTCGAGTTGTCCGTTCTCGAATATGTTTCGTTCAACTTCAGCTCGTTGATTTATAAATAGAGTGTCATTGTTGAATTCAGCAATCTCTTCAAATTCCAAATGAGGCAGCTCGTTCTCTTCAAATTCTGAATGAGGCAACTCATTTTCTTCAAATTCCGAATGAGGTAGCTCGTTCAAGTCAAATGACTCCCTATCAAGTAGAGCATAACCCGTGATCGCCATTGGAGTGTATGAATGGGTAGGAGTGTAGAGGTGGACAATCAGTTATTGTGTGATGCTCATTTTCGATATTCAGTTGATCGACCGTGAGATTGAAGATCGAGTTGGGAAGTGCTCCTACCTTCACCCCGTTTTCCTCAAGCTCTCTTTGTCCCTCCGGGAACGGATTATCATGGACGACCTCTCCCACTACTTCAACCTTCATCACAGGCAACTCATTTAAATCAAAGGTCCACTCCATATTGTGCATCGATTTCAAAATGAATCCATGATCGAACAGATGGGATTTTGGAGGTCAACTAAGATGTAAGTGAAGGTGGCCATGTTTGTACTCCTATATACTCCGTAAATAATCTTGGTAACAATTTGAAGATTTTTAAAATTTGGCTCCAAAAAAATTGTTTGTATATTTGTTTAAATTTGAAATGGGTTGTAATCTGAACTCAAATACTCAGTACGGAGTATGGGTAGAAGATTAAGAGTCTTTCAACAGTCTTAATTATGGAATATTCAGGAAGTCATTTGATTTCCTTAATTCTTGTGCCATTTTCTACAAAATCTAACAAATTTGATCGGAGGGAGTAGCAAACAAATGAAACAAGCAAATAGGTAAAAGGGGTAATGATTGCAAAGTAATATTAATATGAGGAAAACGCTTCGCCTGTAATTCTTGACAATGGTTGGGGTTCATGATCCTTGGAATGATTTCATTGTTATTCTTAAGATATTGTCGACTTGTCTTTTGTAGATTGATCAATAGAGGGACAATCACTTACATTCAATGTAATACAACGAAGAATAGCATAGGGACCCAAGTACATTGGCCAACTAGCAATATCAATTCAATGCAATTAGGAATCAAAATAATGCAAGGGTGCAGAGCTCTTAACCCTGATCTCATAGAATCAATATAAACAAATGGTCATCATCCTATAGAGACAATCGATGCTTTCACGGGATCAACTTCCCTTGCTTGCTACAAAGAAACCAATCACACAAAAGGAATTGCTATCAATGATGCAATTTCTGTCTAGACGATCAATTATAGAAAGAAAACGCGCAGATACTTAACAATGAAGAACAAAGATAATGAAATAACTCATGAATAATATTATGAAATCAAATCCTAACAATTCAATCAACTATGTTTTTGAATCACAGGCGAAACTATGAGTTTAGTAACTCATAATCAAAGTATCTCTCTCTCCTTCTCTAAATTGTCAACAGACACACAGATAACCACCACACGGTTGTAAATAAATAGAAATAATGTAAATAGAGTCGAGAAAAACCCTAGAGAATATAATAATAATAAATACTAAGAGTATCTTCGGACAAAATCGCAAATGCTGATCGCGCAGTACCGACGGGTCCCGGTGGAAAAGCGATGGGCGCCACTATTCTGGTTCCTCGATTCATGTTTTGCTTCGACATTATGCTTCTTTTCTCCCTTGATGCTCCTTTAGCCTCTCTTATGCTCCAAAATCATCTCTTCTAAATCTCACTAGCCTCTCTTCAAGCTTGGATTGTAAAACTACAGAATAAATACAAAATAGCATAGATTCCGAATTCGAATACTCCAAATGCAAGACAATGTAAATAAGACAAAAACACATGCAATATAAACACTCAAATGCAATAAAACCTATCTATAATTCCTATCTAAAATATGCATTGTCAATGACGATAAGAAATAGGAGCATGAAAAATCTCCCCATTAGAAGGGAAAAGGTTCAAATGGAAAGGTAAAGGTATGGTGATTGTAGAACTACAACATTCAAACTCGTTGAAAATCTCTTAAATAAACTTTTTGTTGAGTCATTACCATGCCCTTAGGCACTCTGATAAACTCTATCCCAAGGAATAGAATCAAGGTACCAAGATGTTTAATCCAAAACTCTTAATCAAGATATGACTCGACAGAATTGAGTTTAGCCAAATCATTCCCAACCAGAAGAATATCATTGATGTAACCAACAACAAAAGATACCGAATTTGCTGATTTTTTTAAGAAGAGAGAATAATCATTTTTGGATTACTAATAACCATACACCTTCAAATTAAAAAAAATGGAAAGACATGAGTACCATTGTCTCAAGGCATGTTTCAACTCGTAAATAGATTTAAGAAGACAAAAAATTGTATGAGCTCCATCGACAACTAAACCAAGAGAAATTTTCATGTACACCTCCTCCTCCAACTCTCCGTGGAGGAAAGCGTTGTTAACGTTGAGTTGTAACATGTGCCACTATTTCTTCAAGGGTGGAAAGGAGAGCTCTGACTGTAGTCATTTTAATGACATGTGAGAAAGTCTTTGTATAATCGATTCCTTCTTATTGTGTGGAGCCTTTGACGATCAAACAAGCTTTGTAACACTCAATGCCCCCATCTGATTTACACTTCACTTTGTAATATATCCCATCAAAACCCAACTGCTTTTTTTCTTTTAGGAAGTTGTACAAGGTCCCAAGTACCATTGAGCTCTAGTGCATCGAACTCGACATGCATAGCCTGTTGCCCAACATCATATTCACTAGCTTCAGGATAAGTGAGGAGCTCATGCTCAGGGTGGGCATCACCATGAGTGTGATAAGATGAAAAAGACACCACTGAAGTCAAGGTGTTGCAACAAAATGTAGGCTCAATGTGGATGCTATTGCAAATATAATCCGAAAGATGGGTTGGTGGATGGGAAACAAGATCTAATCTTCAAAACTCGGGATCATGAGTTAAAGAGGGAATAGCATTTGAAGAAGAAATGGGTTCAGCACAATAAAATGACCCGAGTGGGAGATCAAAATATGAATTTGAAGGTGATTGAATGAAGGAGGAAACTCCGGTGTTGAAAGGCATGATTTCCTCATAAAACACAACATCCTAGGAGAAGAAAATCTTCTTTGTTTCCTAATTGAGCACTTTATAAGCTTCTTTCCTGGTGGATAACCGAGAAATGCATAGGGAACAGCCCAAGCCGACAGCTTATCCTTACCATGTTGTAAGGTTGCAGCACAACAAAGATAACCAAAATAACGAATGTGCTCATATACAACCCTATTAGAATGAAAATGTTTATAAGGTCACTGAAAATGTAGCAACTTACTAGGTAATCGATTGATAACATAAGATACAATCAACACACTCATTCCTCAAAATTCAACATGCAATTTTAAATCAAAAAGGAAAGCTCTGACCACCTCCAAGAGGTACCTGTGCTTTTGATTGACAACCCCATTCTGTTAGGGTGTTGCAATGTAAGAAATTTGATGAGTAATTCTCGCACTCAAGAGAAAATCAGTGTTCTATCTGCTAAAGCCAAGCTCCAGAGAATTGTCTGATTAGATTGATTTAACCTTCCCATCAAACTGCCTCTCCACCATAGCAATGAACCATTTGATGACAGTAAAGGCTACATCTTTCCCTGCCAACGGATGCACCCAGGTGAACCTCATGTAATTATCGACTATCGTTAGAAAGTCATTAAAACTAGTATATATGGGTGTATGTTATGGGCCCCACAAATCAACATGAATAAGTTTGAAAAACACAGTAGTGTGTACAAAACTCAAAGGAAATAAACTAAATAAGCCCTGGCATGTCTAGCTTTTGCACACAGATCACACGTTTTAATAAGTGTATTGTAAACATCTTTATGCTTGATAAAATCTAAAGCTTGGAATCTATATAACAAAAATTGTCCCAAACACCTATGCCATAAACTGCCATTAGAAGAACATGTAACATTGCTTCAATGCAATCTCGTTAAGCGGAATGGTGCAACTCCTTGCTATGCTTCATTGTTTTCAGCAAGAATAAGTCCCTCACAACCTCACCAATCCTCAAAGGATCTTTATAGTAGGTGCCTGCATAAAGCATCCCAAGGGAGTGAACAAAACAAAACATCACAACGCCTTACTATCTTGCCTATTGAAAGAATATTGCATTTGAAATTGGGAACAAGAAGAGTATGATGCAGTACAAGGCCTAGTCGATAAGGAAACCACAAATGGTATGGACAAAGTGTACGTGGAGTTGAAGCAAGACACGCCACTACACATGTGCCTATTTGCACCACTATCCACAATCTAAGTCATCCCATCCAATACATGTTTTGGTATAGTTTTACCTGAAAAGCCTGCAAAATCGTCGGCTACTGGTTCCTTAGAGGAAGCGGTGGGAGCTCTAACATTTTGTAGCATAGTCATTGATAATGCATGATTTGTATAGGTAATTTAGGCCATTCTTAGGTCATTTAGGCTGCATTTAGTTAGGTTTTTATTATAAGTAGTTGGCGCCGCACGCGACACCCACTCTTATTATTTTACTCCTTTCGATTAACAATATGTGTTGTTTTATGCTTGAAATTTTTTTAAAAAGAAAAATATCAATTTATTTATTCTTTTATCAGTAATTGTGATAATACTTTTTTTGTAAATGGTATGTTATTTCTCATGAGGTAAGGGTGTATTTTTTTTCTTAAATAAACTATGAGACATATGTAGTATTTGTGGACGCAGGTATAGCAAGTGAGTCTTGGTCCATATTAAACACAACAAAGGCATGTAGCTTGTTTTCGCACCAACTCCTTTTAAAACATGAGTTTTCATAATTAAATTTTATAAACATATCAATATAACGATATAGAATCTAAAAATATTTTTTAAATATTTATTTATACCTTAAATATTTTTTTGACACACCAAAGGGGAACAAAGGATGTGGACTTCATTCACAATGCTAACTCTAAATAATTTTATGTGATCATTGAATTATTATTCTTTATATAGTCTTTAATAGTTTCCTCATTTTAAAGATTTAGAAAATGCAACATGTGAATAATTCATCTCTTGTATTCCCTAAGTTAGTGAAGTTATTGTACTTCGTATGGGGCATTTCAACCTTTATTATTTTAGAGTTAATAATATATGCTTCCGAAGAAAGATAACAATAAATTTTATAATTTAGAAATAATAATATTCTGAAGACATCTCATACTCGAATGACTACAAAATGCCACATTTACACATTCCATGTGGTTGATTGGTAAGATCGGTAACCGGCTTTGCTTTAAACATTACCAAAAACACAGGAAATAGCCACGGATTTTTTAGCGACATCATAAGGTTGTGGCTAATGTCGTGGCTGATAGCCACGACCTGACATGTCGTCGCTATTTAGGAAGTGAGTGAAAATTTTCGTGGCTATATCCGTGGCTGGGGTGCTGATAGAAATTCGTGTCCAAAAATTCGTGACTTTTAGCCACGAACAGGAATGGCGTGGCTAAATTCATGATTGTTAGCCATGACGTTAGCCACTATTAATATACTCGTGGTTGTACCTGTGGCTATGAAAATGGCAAGCATGCCTTGCTTTCGTGGCCGATGGCCACGAATTAAAACGTCGTGGCTGTACCCGTGGCTAAGGAAATGGGGCATATGGCAAGCGTGCCCTGCATTCGTAGCCAATGGCCACGAAACATATGTCGTGCCTATAACCGTGGCTAATAGTCACGGATATAACCACTGGTTGAATATCCGTGGCTGGATTCGATGCTAATATGACCATGGCCATTGTTAGTTAATTCCTCCGAAGTTGGGTAATTCTTCACAAAGCCCAATAATTTTAAATCACAAAATCTCACCCAAAAAACATTTTAGAGCCCAATGGAGGTCAATCCAATATCAGAGATAGTCAAAGCCCAAGTTCGGTCAACCCATTAGTGGTTGTCAAAGCTCAATGAATAAAGAAGCTCAACCAATAGTTCTCGACGTATTAAGGAGCCCAAATATTAGGCATGGTCTTATCCGTGGCTAATTTCGTTGCTATTTTTACAGTTGAGTTCATTAATGCAATTCGTACTTTCTAGTTGTCGACTTTAACTTGATGGTGAAAGCTCCCTGCACAAATGCTAAACATGGTTGAATTGTCGTCTTCTTCACACAGTGAACTGAGGAGGGTTATAGTTTCAAGTGGGAGATGAAATTTTGAAGTTGAGAGGTGTGTTATATATTATATATTTTATATTTGAGTATAGATATATATGCTATACATGTGATGTATATTTTATTAATTACTTAGTTGTATAGATCTAATAATCAAAAAATTTGTAGTGTAAAAATGTTGTGGTTATGGATTTTGTGTTTGATTTTGAAAATTTTTGGACTTTGAATAGTAATGTAACACTAATGGGTTGTTGTGGAGTTCGTGTTTATGGACTTTGAAATTTATGGACATTGTGTTTATGGATTTTGTGTTATATGGAATTGTTGTGAGCCTAATTTGTCATGTTTTATACTTATATTTATATCGTTTTCTGCATACATTTCATACATTCGGGCTAGAATAGTTCAGAATCTATGTAGTTTATGTTTATTTGCCAATTATGGAATCTACACCAGTTTCTATTTAATTTCGCAGAAATCGAGGCAATTTACAGCGGTTCAGAGAAAGGAGGAAAAGCTCGAAGTCAACTACAGAAAGTCTGAGGTCAAGGAGTAGCGTAACCATGACAAATCGAGCAAAGGACAAGAAAATCGAGTCAACACAAGTTGGTCGATATCGAGTTGACCAAGTCGATATCGAGTTGGCCTAAAATCGAGTCAAGATCCGGAATCGACAAGAAAGCTGAAGAGGAAAAATGAAGGTCGGTATCGAGATAGCCAAGTCGATATAGAGTAAAGTCAAGTCGATTTTCACCCTGGAGGCCGAAATCGAGTCAAGAAGTGAAGCTGAGAAAGTTGCAGGTCGATATCGAGTATGCCAAGTCGATATCGAGTGGAGTCACAGTGGCTGATTTCGAGTATTCCGAGTTCTAATCAAAGTTCTATCCAAAGTCCAATGGAGATATCCACAAGAGGAAATTCTATCAAGATCTATCAAGATGGAAGAGATATTTATCTACTTTAGATGTAATTCCTTAAGAGATTTATTTCTTTATTTCCATTATTTTATCTTATGTTATTAGATAGATTTAGATATAGATAAAGTTTATTTCCTAGATTAGCTTGAAATGAAGCCTATAAATAAAGCCTTAGGGGCTGAGCTTTATTCAATTCCAATTCAATTTCAGTTACAATTAGTTACATAGAGAGTTAGGAGAGAGAGAGAGAGGCCGATTGAGGTTAGAGAAGGCGAGAGCGGGATTTGGCTTCGATTGGTTGTAAGCTTTCTTTGATTTTATTTAATGCAATTTAGTTCCCTTTTATTATTGATGTCTTTCTTGATGATGAAGAGCGAGTAGTCACCCAACTTCTAGGGTCGGGGTGAGCCCGACGGTAGCCATGTGAGGTGATGCGGTAAAGGTACAATCTTTTGATGCGATTTCGTCTTCTATCCCTATGAGCATGATTCTTTTGCGAATGTTGAAGGTGATCCTTGTTTGTGTTATTGAAGTGAAAGTGATCTTAATACAACTTGGGTTAATTATGTGAAAAAGGATTAGTAACAATTAGGGTTTATGCGAAAGCCTCTATATTCCTATTTGTTAATAACGAAAGTTATTTGATGAAAAGCATGATCTTTTATGCCTTTATGTGTTATTTTACATGGTTATCGTTGTGGTGTTGAAACCCTGATCTTGGAAGTCTTTTATTTTATTGATTTGTTTCACGAATTTCGGATTTTAAGTTTCTGTTGGAGTCGATATTGAGTTGCTGCAGTCGATATTTCTACTCGATATCAAGTTAGCCCAGGTCGATATCGACCAAGTTCTGCTTTTTGTTTTGTTTCCGCTTTTCTCTGCTATTTCTGTTTGTCTGGTTGGTTTTCTGCTGAGTTTCTAGAACTGAAAAGGCGGGCGTTGACACGTGTCCTCGTGGATCGATCCTGACTGCCTTCTACTACAACGGGAGGAAGTCTTGTATTTATTTGCTGAGACAGGGAGTCAGTTTGCTTTATATTTTATATTTAATTCATACTTGACCATCCTCCTGCAACAACAGGAATATGTATTTACTTTTTAAAATTTATGGACTTTTAATAGCAATATAAGTTGTTGTGTTCATGGATTTAAGGTTTTGTGTTCATGGTTATTTATATCTCAATGGGTTTTAATATATTATTTAGTCCACCCATTTAGAATTTTATAATTCGAATTAATATACATAAATTGGTGAAGTGCAATATGGATGATCGTTCATGGATGTATGAAGGATTAAATGATCAATTTTTTCAAGGGGTGGATGAGTTTATAAAATTTGCATTGGAGCATCCACTTTATGTCGATGAAGGAAAGATTAAATGTCCATGTCGGCAATGCACTAACTACAAATGGTACAGAGCCGGTGAGGTTAAGAATCATTTATATCATCGTGGGTTTATGTGTGATTATCATCGATGGACAGCACATGGTGAAACTATTGCGCCTCCAAATCAGAATCTGTCTATGTATGATCACTTAACGGGAGATCAAAGGATGGTGTTTGACATTGCAGGTTCGAACTTTATATCATATATTGTACGTTTAATGTTCGATTGAAATGATGATGAATTACAAGAAGTTGATGGGGTTTGAAATTTCAGGTCCGAACTTTGTTCCTCCTACATGGTTTAATATTGATGGAAATGATATTGAATTCCAAGAAGGTAATCATGGTGGTGGTGAAGACATGATGACAGAGGATGCTAATCTCTTAGCAACGCAATTTGCAGAAGTGCTCAGAGCCGCTAATGAACCAGTGTTTCAAAGTTTGTACTTCACATACTCAGTTGTCCTTTGTAAGCAGACTTATGAGCATGAAGTGTGAATATAATGTCCCCCATCCACTCTTCAATGGATTCGTGCAATTGTATGATGAAGTGTTGCCTCCTAACCATAAGTTTCCCACTAGTTACTTTGAATCTGAGAAGGTGGTTCGAAGTTTAGGTCTACCGGTGTAAAGAATAGCCATGTGTCCTAATGGTTGTATGTTGTATTGGAAGAATGATTCCAATGAAGAATCGTGTAGATTTTGCGGGCATGAAAGATATAAAGTTGCAAGCAACGGAAGGACCACTCCACACCAAGTGTTGTTCTACTTACCTTTAACTCTGAGACTTCAGAGATTATATGCTTCTAAGGTGACAGCTAGTCATTTGACTTGACATGCAGAACATGTAACAGAGGAAGGAATGATGTGTCATCCGTCAGATGGAGAGGCCTGGAAAAGGTTAGACATAAAGCATCCTGCTTTTGCTTTAGAGGCTCGTAATATTCGTTTGGGTTTATGCACTTATGGCTTTGCTACCTTTAAAAAAAGTGGGCAGATTTATTCTTCTTGGCCGGTCATTGTTACTCCTTACAATCTTCCACCTCATTTGTGCATGAAAACAGAGCAAATAATTTGATTGATGTTTGCCTCCAACCTCTCATTGATGAGTTGATGCAGTTGTGAGAGGTCGGTCTACCTACTTATGACATTTTGAGGAGAGAGACCTTCATTATGCATGCAGCTCTACTTTGGACAATAAGTGATTTCCCTACATATGCTATTTTGTCGGGATGAAGCACTGTTGGTTTGATGGCTTGTCTGATTTGTATGGAATCGGGATCTGATTGTTTTCGGTTGAAAAATGGAAGGAAGGCTACCTGGTTTGATTTCCATTGGAAAATTTTCGACATTGACCATCCCTTCCATAGAAATAGGAAGGACTTCTATCGAGGACATGTGGAAACAACTTTGCCACCGCCGATGCTATCGGGGGAGCAGATATGGGAGCGGGTACGACAACTACCAATGGTCATTGACGATCCTTTTTCACACGTCACTGTTGTGGGGAGGAAATCGAGACTTGCAATTAAAATATAAATAAAGCAAAGCAAACCAGATTCCGTCCCGTGCAAATAATTACAAGACTCCCTCCCGATGCAACAGTGGAAAGTCAGGATCGATCCACGAGGAAGCGAGTCAGCGGATCTCAGGTAGCGGAAAATCTCACAAGTGTAATCGACTACAGAAGACCAAATCGATATCGACTGGTGGTAGTCGATATCGACCTAATCAAGCCGATTTTGGGCAGCTGTGCAGAAGTCCCTGGATTGTGGTCGATTTCGACGAAGACAACCCGATGTCGAGTTGAACTTGGCCGTAGTCGAGTAAAACTAGTCGACTTCGGGTTAACTGCAGAGACACAAGCAACAACGATCTGCTTGATCGAGAATGAGAAGTCAACGTCGAGGAGTGCTAGTCGACGTCGAGCAGTAACAGAAACTAAATAAAAAACAAATCTTTGCGGGATTCGGAATAAACTATGTATGAAAAAGAACTTCCAAGATCGGGGTTTGCATCAACGATAACCAGACATGCATAAGGCAAGATAAGTAATGATAATCATGCAAATTGCATCGAAGGATCAAGCTTTCGCATTTTCCAACAATTCGACAACTCTTTCAAGAAACCTTAATTGTATCTACCGATTTTATGTTTATAATCCAAGTTCTTAGCATGGATCTCTATTGAATAGGTAATAAACACATAAAAGGCAGTAGATGCTCAAAACACGACAAAGATCGAATCTTTACCTCAAAACACGCAGGGCCATCGTCGGGCTCGCCCCGACCCTAGAAGTGGGTGGACTACTCGCCCTTCATCACAATTGCAGACATCATTGATTGAAAACAAACCACTTGCATTAAACCAAACTGAAGAAAGTACAAACCGAACAAAGCCAGATCACTTTCGCTCTCCTTGCTCCACTCGGCCTCCACTCTCTCTCTCTCTCTCTCTCTCTCTCTCTACTCTCCTACTTCCTTCTCTCCTTCCAAAATTGAATTGATTGAATGAATAAAAACCAGCCATATAGGCTTTATTTATAGGCTTCCAATCCTTGCTAATCAAGGAAGGAATATCTATCTAATATCTAAAGATAAAACTTTAATAAAAGGAACATTTATCTTAAAGGAAATAATTAAATATCTAAATATCTTCATGTCTTCATGTGGTAGGTAAATCCCTCTTCCATAGATAGATCTTTATAGAATAGGATAGATCCGGCCTTTGCTTCGTGCCCAAGCAATCATCTCGTACTCGGATTAGCCAAATCGACTCGCGGCCCAGGCAGTTTTTTGGTCGACTACGACCAAATTGGTCGACATCGAGGAACGTTGCTCGATCTCGGCTTTTCCTTGCTTTCTCGAGTTGTCTTCTCCTCGTCGAGCTCGGGTTGAGTTTCTGGTTTAGTCGACTTCGACCAGTTTGGTCGACGTCGAGTAAATGTGTCGGCTCTCAGCATTCTGCTCTGTTCTTGAAACGCACTTTTCCGAGTCTTCGTTCACCGGATTGACGCATATGAGCATGCGTTAGAAAGCTCTTTTCGAGGGCTACAACTTTCATGAAGACATCGAAGCTTGATTCAGAATTATTGATGTCGAAATATGGCCTTTTCTCCAGCTACACCATTCTTAGCTTCTCCATGAGTTTCCTTTAAGCTCCAAAGTGCGTCCGATTTCTGCGAAATTAAACAGAAACTAGTGTAGACTCCATAATTTGACAAATAATCATAAACTACATAGATTCTGTACTAATCTACCCCAAATGTATGAAATGCACGCAAAAATCGATATTAAAGTAAGTATAAAACATGGCACAAAACATGGACATCAAATCACCCCATACTTAAGCTTGCTTGTCCCCAAGCAATAACTCGGATGGTCATTCAGGAGAAGAATTAAAAACTCTCAACATCATAGATTCATTCCTATATGTCCCTGCAATCAATTACCATCATCGAAAAGGTACTAATGCCACAAATCCATACATGTGCAATAAAAAGCAACATCTACTCACAAAAGGAGGGTTATGCAAAAATAATTCATGTGACAAAGCATTAATAATCAAGAGGACTTTAATCTAGGCTCAATAAGGAGTAGATTGGTAAAAGGCTAAAGGTGGGCAATTTTTTGGCAATGTGGTGCTAATGATCCGGGGAAATTGAGTACTTTCCAAATCGAATTTCCACATTCATTCTTCATTTGATTTCTCACCTTTCTTAATGTTTTTTATCAATAATAATGCTTTTACCTCTCTAACCTCATCACTGCCTTCTCACGAGTCGCAAACATGGGTGTCATGAATGGCCCCGGATACTTAGTGCTTTGGACTCCTCACCTGTGTGTCCCATCTCACTGAACTATTATCTCAGCGAGCAGGGTCGGTCTACCTTTATCTCCTGAGGTGATCGGATTTTTTTTACTCATTAAATTTTCCATATATTTCAAACATTCCCGCCAAACTCCAATAATGATATAACAACACAACACCATATAACAATCTCCATAATGTAACATCATTCTCAACATAATCCCCGGATAGGAAATAAGGTAAAGAATGGCAATATTTAGAACATGTGGAGCAATGTATGAAAATAAGGCATAATATGGCTTTTGTGATGCATAAGCATAGGTATGGCTAGGATATAACAATATGAGCATTGTATGGAAATATAAAGTCCTCTATCCTCTTATCATGCAACATGTCAAAAGCAATATCAAATTTTACCTCCTTCTATGGTTTTCACGAAAATATGCACTTCATTGTGACTTCTCTTTACTAGGCAATTTCATGCTATATCTCTAATGAATCCAATTTTGCATCGTCGAGTTCAATATAAGCTTCCATGACACTATTTCTTTGAACAATTTACAAGCTTTGGGAGATGTCTCATAAAACTTTGAGTTTAGCATTTAAGCACAAAATTTAAAAATTTACCCAAAATTCACCATGTAAATTCACCATGTAAAACCAAAAGCAAGAATAAAACATAAATAAATAATATTACGCTCTTCCCCCACCCCATACATAAAATATACAGTGTTCCCACTGTATAAAATAATATAAAAACAAGGGTAAAGGAAGGAACTCACCGAATAACGCACTGAGGAAGCAAAACAGGGGTTGTCGAGTAACAGAGTGTTGGTCGGCGTCGAGGAGTGCTGGTCGATGTCGAGCAAGCTGGTAGCGTCGAGTGGAATGGTGAAGTCGAGGAAGCTTCTGGCTTGGTCGACGTCGAGTTGGCCTACTCGATGTCGAGTAGTTCTGGGCTGCTCCTCTTGGTCGATTTCGACTGGCCTAGTCGATTTCGACTAACTTTCAGGGACTTCTTTTTCCACTTTTTGCGATCCCTTTCATGTTTCCCTACCTAAAAATGTTAGCTTTTGCACAAAGACAAGACCTTACACATGAAGCATTCAAAACCAAAAACAAAAACAAAAACCAAAACCAAAAGTTTCAAAGTCCAAAAAGTTTTATGTACATGATCTAGATTTTAGAATCACTAGGCCGACTTATCCGTTAGCGCTTAGGTGCCTTCAATGTAGGGCCCTCTCGTGCTTGGCCCTTCTCCTGGCTCATCTTTGTCCGGAAGTATAGGCGGGTCTGATGGTTTCTCCGGAGGTGGGAAGCGTGGAATGTCATCCGGGAGCATCATATGGTGAATTTTAAATTTCCCCGAGTGAACGCTCTATGGATCCATCCATTCATCTTCCTGGGCTCTAGATAGCATGTATAAAGGAAGACATAAAGAAAAGATACATACCTTGTTACCATACCTCTTCCGCTTCTTAGGTTGACTTGGTTGTGTATCTCCACCACAGCAGAACGGTGGAGCAGGAAGAGATATTTCCACCTTATCCTATGGAGCTTCATTCCACTTTGCGAGGACCCCATACTTGAACACGAACATCGGTTGCTCAAAATCATCGGGGACAGCCTTCACCCTGTAAGGTAAAAGCGACTTTGAAACAACATGGGCAACGATGTCCGACTTCTTCTTTTCTAGCTCTTCTTCTTCTTGGGATCCTTCAAATGGTTTTTCAAAGACAGGTAGCAAAGTTGGAATTGAGATTGCGGAGGGACATACCTGGGTATCGACAAGAGATAGGTCCATATCGACTGGAGATGGGTTGACATCGACTAGGTGTTGGTCGAGGTCGACCTCAGGTTCGGATCCTTCTTCTAGCGGGATTGGGGCTTCTGGCGGAGATTTTGATGACTCTTGTAGCTTCCCAAATGTGCGTACTCCCTCAAGCCATGCCTCCTCATCAACCATGTATAGCCATCTCAAATATTCCAATTCTTTTGCATACCGTCTCTCTCTTTCCCTTTCGGCCCATGTTCCCAAACACTCGAAGGTGTCCTGCATCCACCTGTTGAAGAAAACTCAAGGAAAACGTGAGATCTAACTACCTAAGGCGCGAATGATTGCTTCCCCGGCAACGACGCCAATCCTCCCCGGCAAACCAGATTCAGAAACCGAAATTCCAGAACGACGACGAACAATTACCTCCATCAAAGCTATCCATCAAAGTCTTCCATCGAATCCATCCATCGCGCTCGATCGAGAATCCTCTTACGTCGCAACCGAAATCGAAATTCAGGAACCCTAGCCCTAAAATCCTCTTAATTTCTACAATCTCCATCGTTGTCTCAAAGAAAAAAAAATGGAATGAAATTACAGAACCCCTAATGTTAGAATGTACATTATGGCTCCTTTTTTAAATATAAACAAAACAATGGGCCTTTTAGCCCCGCCCACACCACCCAATCTATTCCCAAACCCTAGCTATTTTCAGTACGTGGGCGAGGGAAATTTGAAATTTCATCCAAAATCCAAAATTTCACAAACCCTCAGAAACCCTCCTGAAGGTTCGATAATGTAAAACAATGTAATAAGAAATACTCTAGAAGGGGGGTTGAATAGAGTATGCCCGTTTTTCGCAGAAAGTCTCAAGACTTTTGGAGCTCGTATAAAACCCTTTGAGATAAACCTGAATCACAAAGTTAGACAATCGAACCAAGTGCGGAAATAAGGTAAAGCAGTAAAGGACACGAGTAATTGTTTACGAGGTTCGGCACGAACTTGGCCTACGTCCCCGCCTAGGGTTCTTCCACAACCCTAGGATTCAAAAAGCTTTATTGATTCGCTTAGCTTAGGATCCTAATAGCTCACCGAGAAGCCTCTCTCCTATACAATTGCAATCTAGTCAACTCACGTTCCCTTGGAGTCCTAGACCAATCTAGAAGAGCCCCACCTCTCTCAGCTATCTAGTACAATCCTCTTACTCTCACAAATCAATAGCCTAGTGCAACTTCCCGAGTTACAAACTCTCGAGTAACACTATAAATGAATATATCCTATAAGCTCACAGTGACTCTCAAAGGCTTTGAAATAAACAACAAACTCTTGAGCGCTAGCAGAGAGTACATTTGGGATGACAGATCTCGCTTGAATGAATGAAAGCTTGTGTAGCACTTGTATGTTATGTCTTCTTCTTCCTTTCCTTTATAGAAGTAACATGGAGCGTGAGGGTCTTCAACACCAGATCTTCAACAATGGCTAGTTTGGATCATGGCGCGCCAGGATCTTCTATTTTTGGACACTTCGAAGACATGATCTTTCTTGAAAAGGATCTCCTCAATATGCACCATAAGGAAAGATATAATTTCGAAAATACTTCCTGGAAGATTAGTTACACATATATATAATATAAAGGAAGTATATAATAATATTAAATAATATTCGGACTTATAAAACAGGTTTTGGATTTCATCAACTGTTAATGTTCCTAGACCGTTGACATAAACAACCTGTCAAGGCCTTTGAAGCATTTATTTCGATTTTCATCAAGGGAGGGAGTTATCAATCTCCCCCTTGATGAAAGGCAAAACCTGTGCATCCCTGCAACTTAGTCAAGCATAGATAATATAATAGAAATCGGACTAAGTACCTGCAAGGGTTAGACAAATATTGGATCAAATTTTAAAGCATGCAAACGCCATCCAACCGAAAACCAAAAATCAAAAACCAAGGTCTTCCAAGACCTTCAAGCAGATAGGTTTTCAAAGTCTAAACAACACCACAGATCATCTCCCCCTTTTTGTCTTTCAACAAAGGGAGGAGGTAAAACAGTCACCAAACAAAAAGGTCACCAAATGTTTTGAAAACATTTCCAAAAACCAGCAATGTATCAAGTTTCAGGGGTGGGATAGGGTAGGGTAGGGTTTAAGCTTCGTCGTCCGGAGCATCATCAGTGAGCCTCGTCCACAGTCCTTGTAGCATCTTGGATATCCCGCTCATCTCCGTCATAAACTCCTTTTGCAGCTCCTTGATATCCAGGCGAACTTCCTCCAAGCCCAACTCTAGGTTGTCCATGCGTTCATCGAAAGCTGAAGCAGTGGGAAGGTCTTTTGAAGGAGTGGCAAGACTCAAGGTCCCTTGGGGAGACCGAGTGATGCCAATCGTTTCAAGGCCCTTAGAGTCGAACTTACCCATATGACGCTGTTGTTCTTCATTTTTGACATCAATTCCAGAAGCTTTGAAGAGAGGGGTCAAAAGGGTAGCAAAGGGGAGGGGAGAGCCTTTTCTAGCTTTTCTGGCATGAGCCATGGTTCCAAGGATAGTATTGGCCAGATCAAGGTCAAGGCCATTTAAGATGCGGTAAAGCAGGACCATGGCATTGTCAGTAAGGAGTGAGCCAGAGTTAAGACGGGGTAACAGGTATCGAACAATGATGTTGAAGATTATTTTTGCCTCAAGGGTTAGGAATGAGTGGGTGAGTTGCTTTGAGGTGCTGTTGGATGCTTCGGGTAGGAGGTACTCGGCACGAGCAAGGATGATGCAATTCTCTTTTGAGGGATGTATTTCAGAGGGTGGAACTGGGGTAGGTAAGCCAAGGAAATATGCAAAGTCATTGGAGTTGAGAGAGATTCTAACCCCTTTGACAACAGACTCCAAAGACCAACCATTGGTGTCGTGTTTGCTTTTAGGTTAATGTAAAACAGACGGGTAAGCTGGGGGTAGTAGACGGTTTCAAGGTTGAGAAGGGTCCAGGCTGGAGATTTTTTGAGAAGATCAATGCAGGGTAACTTCAAAGCTTCGAAGAACTCAAAATCCAAAAAATCAGAACAGCTAATCCTACGAGTTCGAAACTCATCTACCCACTTACCAGCAGTCTCAGCATCTTGAAACCAAGAAGAGGGCAAGGATTGATTTACCTGGATATATGCAGGGGGGTCGGCATTCTTCCTGCGAGCAATTGTCGGAGCAGCTCTCTTGACAGGCGCTTCAAGACTCCTGAGGGTGCCCTTCCTGGTGCGCTTGGGAGATGGAGGCTTGACAGCAGCAGGGGATTTCCGCTTCTTCGGAGATGGGGGTGGAGGAGAAGGAGAGGGAGATTCTTCCTCCTCTTCCTCAGGCCCCGAGTCCTCACCGGACCCCGCTTCATCTCCTTCAGCTTCCTCGTCATCTCCAGATTCCTCTTGCTCTTCTTCTTCTTCCTCAGGCTCCTCCTCGGATGGAACCTCCTCGGCTTCGGCTTCCTTCCGAATCCTCTCAGCTTCTTCCTCGGCCAGTTTCATTGCAAGCTCGGCCTCCTCATCGGCCTTTTTCTTCTTCAAGGCTTCCTCCTCGGCTTCCTTGGCAGCATCTCTTTCCAGGATGGCATCGAGGTCATCTTCCTCCTCTTCGTCGTCCACTTCCTCAGCCAAAATCTTCCTCTTCCCTTTCTGTTTGGCACTGAGAGGCTTCTTAGCAGAGCGCTTTTGAGTGCCCTTGGTAGCAGTGGTCGTGCTCTCAGCGATGGTGCTCTGGACAACAGTTGGGACAATGGCTTGAGGATTGGGTTCAGGTGTCGGAGAGATGGCAGTGGCCTGACGTCCCTTTGGGGTGGCGCCAAGTCTTTTGGGTGTGACAGCTTTCTTTGTTTTGGGTGCCATGGAGGAAATCGGCTAGGGTTTCTTTAGCATAGGTTGAGAGGTTGAAGAAGAAGAAAGTGAAAGGGTTTGGATCAGTTTTGAGAGTGTGAAGAAATCGGGTACAGAGGTGGGTATAAGTAGAGAGAGATGATGGAGTGATGGGACGGGTTTAGAGTTCCAAGGGAGGGTAATGATAACATTGCCAAGATTTGAAGAGTTTCCAACTCAAAATTCAAATATTCCCATTAAAATCGGACTGAAAAATTGAGGGATTTAGTTCCAAAATTAAAAATATCTTAACGGTTAAGAATATCACAAAAATGGGCAATTTTGAAATCCGATAAAAAATATAATTGATAAATATCTAAAAAGATATTAACCAAAAATATATGATCCGATATATGTAATCCACCATTTAGTTCACACACCTTGACATAGTTCTCAAGGGTCTTGACACTAAGTAGAATTTATCTTTCGTAAAGGGAATGCTCCCCCTACGAAAGTGCATCCTTGTTAAGCATCCCAATCTCTCGTCTTATGAAGGTGAACCTGTCCTCTGCCAAAGGCTTAGTAAAAATGTCAGCCCATTGATAATTAGTTGAAATAAACGAAATGGACACATCACCTTTTTCAACATGGTCTCTAATGAAATGATGCCTTACATCAATATGTTTGGTCCTTGAATGCTGAACAGGATTCTTAGTGATGGAGATGGCACTTGTATTGTTACACTTAATTGGAATACCTTTGAGGTTGATGCCAAGATCTCACATTTGTTGAGCTATCCAAAGGATTTGGGAGCAATAGGCTCCAGCTGCAATGTATTCGGCTTCTGCAGTGGATAGAGCAACTGAATTTTGCTTCTTTGAGTGCCAACTGATCAAAGATGCTCCTAAGAATTGGCAACATCCTGATGTGCTCTTCCTATCCACCTTATAGCCTGCAAAATCTGCATCAGAATATCCAATTAATGTGAAATCCTTTTGCTTTGGGTACCATAGTCCAAGCTCCTTAGTGCCATTGAGATATCGAAAGATCCTCTTCACAGCCACGAGGTGAGATTCTTTAGGATCAGCTTGAAACCTAGCACACATGCAAGCACTAAACATGATGTCAGGTCTACTAGTCGTGAGATATAATAAAGATCCAATCATTCCTCGATACTCCTTTTGATTGACACTTATTCCAGTCTTGTCTTGATCTAGAGACAATGTTGAGCTCATGGGAGTCTTGGCTGCTTTGGATTGATCCATCTTGAACTTCTTCAAGAGATCTTTAGTGTACTTGCTTTGGTTGACAAAGATCCCTTTCTTGGATTGATGAACTTGTAATCCCAAAAAGAAGTTGAGTTCACCCATCAAGCTCATCTCAAATTCACTGCACATGATGTCAGAAAATTCCTTCAACAAAGATGTGTTAGTAGCACCAAATAATATATCATCAACATAAATTTGAATAACCAAAATGTCCTTTCCTTTGGTTTTGATAAAAAGAGTCTTGTCGATCAACCCCCTTTTAAAATCATTTTCTAAAAGATATTTTGACAAGCGCTCATACAAAGCTCTTGGGGCTTGTTTCAAACCATAAAGCGCTTTGTCAAGTTTATAAACATGATTGGGAAATTCTGAACTTTCAAAACCTGGGGGTTGAGCCACATATACTTCTTCCTCTAGGAAACCATTAAGAAAAGCACACTTGACATCCATTTGATATAACTTTATGCTCATAAAAGATGCAAATGCCAATAGAATGCGAATAACTTCAAGCCTGGCTACGGGAGCAAGGTCTCCTCGTAGTCAATACCTTCCTCTTGATTGTAGCCTTGAGCAACAAGCCTTGCCTTGTTCCTCACGATCTTACCATTTTCATCTAGCTTGTTTCGAAAGACCCATCGTGTCCAATGACTGATTGATGCTTTGGCCTAGGCTTCAAGGTCCAGACTTTATTTCTTTCAAATTCGTTGAGCTCACTTTGCATAGCAATGATCCAGTCTGGCTCCTTAAGTGCCTCATCTACCTTCTTTGGCTCAATAAGAGAAACAAACGCGTGAAAAGCACAAAGATCTTTAAGTTTAGAACGAGTTTGAACACTAGAAGTAGGGTCAGAAATGATATCCTTTAATGAGTGTGAAGAGGAGTATTTGAATTTCCTTTTGCTAGTTTCAGCTCCTTGATTCGTCACACCATTAGGATTGACTTGAGGTACAACTGACTCCGTGGTCCTGTTAGGTTCAGTTACAGCAGTTTCTGACGTCTCAACACTGTTGGATTGGACACCAAGGGCTTTGGACGAATCTTCAACACCTTGGGCCAATTCTTCAGTGTTAAGAATCAGTTCCTGCATGTTCCTCTTCTCTATGTTCTTGGTAGCACCATCATCACCTTCCTCGTTCTCTTCATGGATGTTAAGATCTATATCTGCAACACTTTCACTCAAAGCACCGTCATTGCATTCATCAAAAATAACATGTATACTTTCTTCAACTAACTGGGTCCTTTTATTGAAGATTCTATAAGCTTTGCTACTCGAGGAGTAGCCAAGAAATATACCTTCATCACTACGCACATCAAATTTCCCAAGGTTATCTTTTCCATTGTTATGAACAAAACAAGTACAACCAAAGGGTTTAAAATAAGATATAAGTGGTTTGCGGCCTTTGAAAAGTTCATAAGGAGTTTTCTTTAAGATAGAACGAATAAGACAACGATTCAAAATATAGTTAGCTGTGTTAACAGCTTCAGCCCAATAGGTTTTAGGTAATGCATTTTCTAAAAGCATAGTCCTGGCCATATCCTCTAAGGTGCGGTTCTTGCGTTCCACAACCCCGTTTTGTTGAGGTGTCCTAGGAGCAGAAAAGTTATGGGAGATGCCATATTTAGCACAAAACAAATCAAACTGAAGTTGATCAAACTCCCTACCATGATCACTCCGAATTGACACTATGGGCTCGTTTCTTAATGTTTGCAACTCCTTACAAAGTTTTGAAAACTCAAATAAGGCATCTGATTTTTCTTTTAAAAATGCAACCCAAGTATATCTAGAAAAATCATCAACAACAACTAGCATGTACTTTTTACCATTGGGAGATTTGACTCGCATAGGACCACATAAATCCATATGTAAAAGTTCAAGGGGTCTAGAAGAACTTACAACCTTTTTGGGTTTGAAAGAGCTACGTGTTTGTTTACCTCATGTGCATGCATTGCACATATCAATACCTTTGAAGTCCATCTCAGGTAGCCCTCTTACAAGCCCTTTAGACACAAGCTTCTGTAGTGTATGTGGACTCACATGACCGAGTCTCCTGTGCCAGAGCTTTGGATCGTCCGTCAAAGCCTTTAGACAATTTAAGCTTCCTTGTGCCACTTTATCAGCATTTACGGCGTATATATTGTTGTAGCGATATGCAGTCAAAATAACTTCACCTGTATCTTCTCTACATACTATACATCTTTTCTTGTTAAATCTGACATTGTTACCACTATCACATAATTGAGAGACACTAAGCAGATTATACTTCAAACCATTAACAAGATAAACATCTTTAATACTATGGCTGGAATCGCTTCCAACACTACCAATACCAACGATGTCGCATTTTCCTTTGTCACCAAGAGTGATTGTTCCCATGGATTGCTCCTTTAGATCATGAAAGAGAGAACTCTTCCCACTCATATGCCTCGAGCATCCACTATCAATAATCCATTTGTGTTCTTTCACCTTGGTGATCTCCTGCAAGACAAACATCAACCTTTGTGGCTAGACCAATAAGCAAATTTGGATCCATTGTTGGGATAAACCATATTTGGTAAAATAGTGCCTTTTGGAACCCAAACTTGTGTTATCCGTTCTTTTCTCAAATGAACAGGAAATGTATTGTGAATAATATATGGATCCTTTCTTCTATAGGGGCAGGTCTCTTTTACATGTCCCTTTCTAGCACAATGGTGACATATAGGAGAGGTTCTGCTTCCTTTTGCCTTTACAAAAGTGGTAATGTGTTGCTTCTTTAAAAACTTTGGATTGTAACCAATACCACTTTTGTTTAGAGAGCTTTGTTGCTCACCCAACATCCTATCGAGAGTACCTTTGGATTTGGTAAAACTTATGAGGGTTGTTTGTTGGTCTTGAATCTTATTATTCAGGGAGATCTTCTCGTTCTCTAAGTCATGATGCTCATTTCTTAGAGAGGAGAGATCTTGCTTGAGTTCAGATTTCTCCGAATCAAGCGTCTTGACTTTAATGTCAAGACCTGAATAAGAAGCTTCAAGACTTTTGACCCTCATAGACAGATCCTCAATAGTTCTTTCCTGGTCCACAGTTCTCTTAATAAGAGTGTTAGTTTGAGCAATAAGCTTCTCTTCATTGGCAATCATATTGGAAAGGAATTCCGATAATACCTCTTTTGAACTTGCCATAAGTTCTCTTACAGTAGCTTCAAGCTTTTCATCGTGGGATTCATCTTCTGAGGCCATAAGACAAATATTGGCCTTCTCATCATCGGAGTCAGAGTCGGAATCACTCCAAGTTGCCACCATGGCTTTCTTCTTCCATTTGTCACCCTTCTTGGATTGGCTCTTTGTCTTTTGAGGGCAGTCCTTCACAAGATGATCTGTTTCACCACATTCAAAACAAGACAACGGTTTAGTCTTCTTTTCATACTTGTTGTATTGAGGCTTACCTCGAAATTTTGAAGACTCTGAGCCATCCTTGTTGTTGAATTGCTTCTTCATTTTGAGAATTCGAGCAAGGCCTCTTGTGATAAGAGCAAAAGGATCATCCTCATCGTCATCCTCATCTTCGGAATCAGATCCATCTTTAGGCTCATCCTTCTTAGACTTGAGTGCCAAGTTCTTAGTGCTAGCTGGAAGTTCTCCATCGTCTTCATTAAGGATCATCTCATGCGTGATCAGCTTCCCAAGAATGTCATCAAGGGGTAGAGTGGTGAGGTCCTGAGCTTCCTCTATAGCTGTTACTTTTGGACCCCATTTCTCTTTTGGGAGGCACCTCGGTATCTTCCTTACTTTCACAACGTTGGTAAAGCTCTTGCCGAGAGAGTCAAGGTTGTTGGTGATTTCTGTGAATTGTGTGAACATGGCCTTGATTGACTCATCAGACTTCATCTTGAAGAGCTCATACTTTCGAAGGAAGATGCTGATCTTGGTGTCTTTTACTTGGCTCGTTCCTTCATAGGTGACGACCAGTTTGTCCCAAATCTCTTTAGCTGACCTACAAGATGAAATACGGTTAAACTCATCAGTGCTAAGACCACAATAAAGTAGGTTAATAGCCCTGTAGTTTTTGGAGACGATTTCAAGATCTGCTTGGTTGTATTCAGACTCCTTCTTTGCAACTTTGGTATCATTTGGTCCATCTTTCTTTCGCACCATTCTCTATAATGTTCCAAAGCTCTAGATCTTGGTCTATGATGAACATCTTCATCAAAGATCTCCAGTGGACAAAGTTGTTTCCTACAAAGAGTGGCGGTCTGCTTGTGGACCTTCCTTGTGCAAATCCTACGCTTGCTTCACCAGACATGATCGAAAACTCACAAGATTGTTAGATCAAAAATAGTGAGTCAAGCTCTGATACCAATTGAAGGTTTGATAATGTAAAACAATGTAATAAGAAATACTCTAGAAGGGGGGTTGAATAGAGTATGCCCGTTTTTTGCAGAAAGTCTCAAGACTTTTGGAGCTCGTATAAAACCCTTTGAGATAAACCTGAATCACAAAGTTAGATAATCGAACCAAGTGCGGAAATAAGGTAAAACAGTAAAGGACACGAGTAATTGTTTACGAGGTTCGGCATGAACTTGGCCTACGTCCCCGCCTAGGGTTCTTCCACAACCCTAGGATTCAAAAGGCTTTATTGATTCGCTTAGCTTAGGATCCTAATAGCTCACCGAGAAGCCTCTCTCCTATACAATTGCAATCTAGTCAACTCACGTTCTCTTGGAGTCCTAGACCAATCTAGAAGAGCCCCACCTCTCTCAGCTATCTAGTACAATCCTCTTACTCTCACAAATCAATAGCCTAGTGCAACTTCCCGAGTTACAAACTCTCGAGTAACACTATAAATGAATATATCCTATAAGCTCACAGTGACTCTCAAAGGCTTTGAAATAAACAACAAACTCTTGAGCGCTAGCAGAGAGTACACTTGGGAAGACAGATCTCGCTTGAATGAATGAAAGCTTGTGTAGCACTTGTATGTTCTGTCTTCTTCTTCCTTTCCTTTATAGAAGTAACAAGGAGCGTGAGGGTCTTCAACACTAGATCTTCAACAACGGCTAGTTTGGATCATGGCGCACCAGGATCTTCTATTTTTGGACACTTCGAAGACATGATCTTTCTTGAAAAGGATCTCCTCAATATGCTTCATAAGGAAAGATATAATTTCGAAAATACTTCCTGAAAGATTAGTTACACATATATATAATATAAAGGAAGTATATAATAATATTAAATAATATTCGGACTTATAAAACAGGTTTTGGATTTCATCAACTGTTAATGTTCCAAGACCTTTGACATAAACAACCTGTCAAGGCGTTTGAAACATTTATTCCGATTTTCATCAAGGGAGGGAGTTATCACCTCCCACTCTCCTCACAAACCTCAATCGTCATTCACCTCTCTCCTCTCTCCTTTTCAATCACAAACCCTCCAACTCTCCTCTCTCCTCTTCAATAACCTCTCTCCTCTCCAAAAACCCTAGCTCTCATCTCTCAATCTCCTCTTTTCGATCTCTCAATCAACTCAGTTAGGAAGATGTGAGGAGGCCTAAGGAGACCTGCTCGCCATGTCGACAATACCCAACAACCACTGGCTCCACAGTATGAAAGGACAACCACGACTCGCTCAACCCACAACCCAACCATGCAACCGGTGACCTCTCCTGCTACCTCTCCACCGGTGGTCTCCTCACCTGTTAGATCTCTTACCAGGACAAAGACAAGGGCCCCCGCACGAGTCTCCCCTGCCAGGGCCACCAAACGGGCAAACACAACACCCTCAACCACCCACCAACCCTCTGCTCCTGTAGCCTCCCAACCCTCCGCCTCCCAAGGTACTGAAGCCACCCACCAACCCTCTCCTCCTGTAGCCTCTCATCCCTCCGACTCCCAAGGTACTCAAACCACCATTCTCTCTACCTTCCAGAATCCTCCAAACTTCCGTCGACGATTGATCCCATTACCTGCAAGCCTTCTCTTGCCGGATTCTCCACCTCCATCGGGTGCTTGTGAGGCGGGCTTGACATCAGAGACAGAAGACAAAGTCGTGTCTGAGAATCCCGTGGATGAGGATGCCCCAGAGAATGAGGAAGCCCTGCAAATTGAGGATGGCCAACAGAACGAGGAAAACCAAGAGAATGAGAACGACCAAGAAAATGAGGACGCTTCTAGGTGGAATAGACCAGTCTCCTTTTCACTGATCAATGGATCGTAAGTCACCTATTGTTCTCTACTTTTGGTTCTGTTTGTCTCTGAATTGTGTATATATTTTATAATGGAAATTGGAAAGCATGTTTACAAAAAGGGGATAGATTCTGCAAGTGTGTGTATATATCATCTGCAAGTGTGTGTCTCTATGTGGTTAAAAAAAATGGGCTACCATCTGCAAGTATATATGATGGAACTTTGTCTAAATAATGGAACTTTGTCTGTTTTGATTGAACTTTGAATAAATAATGGAAATGGGATATCTGATGCAAATGTGTTTTGCTTGAACTTTGAATAATGGAACCTTTAAATAAATGGGATAGCCTCTAAATAATGGGATAACTTCTAAATTTTTATGTTTTGATTGAACTTTGAATAAATAATGGAACTTTTGTTTATTTTGATGGAGTAAGAAGCTAACTAAATTTGTTTCTCCATTAGAAAACTTAGGGTGCATTTGTAATTAATTTTGTTTGTTTTGTGAATTTTGTTTCAATTTGATTCTATTGCATCTACGGGATGGCTTAGGAAAGTGTGTGTATATAGCTTCTGCAAGTGTGTGTATGTATGTGGTTAGCTTCTGCAAGTGTTTGTATATAGCTTCTGTAAGTCTTTTTATATATGTGCTTCAATTTGTTTGTCTTTGAATTTGGTATGTTTTGATTGAACTTTGAATAAATAATGGAACTTTTGTGTAATTTGATGGTGTAATTTGATGGAGTAATAAGCTTGCTAAATTTGTTGCTCCATTAGAGAACTTAGAGTGTGTTGAACAAAAATGCGCGATATAATTGTACAACACATTTTATTTAATTTGTAATATTTGAGTTCGACCCCTTTTGGTTATCCTCTTGATTCGAAGTTATATCGATACCAAGATTTAAGTGGTTTTGGTGATTTGGGCTACACCCGAATTTTAACGGGTTGCCTACATATCTCTTGGAAGAGAATCAAGCCTTACGTAGTCAGAGTGTTTTAGTTTGTGTGTTTTACCCCCTTAAAGGTTTTCATGCATCATTGGATCGTATCGGGACCCACCTTCTCGAAAGGGTAGCCCTAACATAAATCACACTATCATATGCATGAGATTTTCTCGTGTATCATCCGAATAAATCGAGCACACCTTCTTGGAAGGGTTTCTCAACTTAACGGCTATCTCTTACACGAAAAATCATGTGTATTTAATTTAGATTTAATTTTAACCCCATTTTCATTTTAAAAGTGAATTTAGGGATTAGCGACTGTACCTGACATAATTTGAGATTTAATATCGGGTTACCTACGTAGCCGTTTTTACGGCGTCAAGTCTTTACATAGTTCTTTCTTTTTTTCAAACCATTTGATTTGGTTTTAAAAAAATTTGATCGTTTGAGGATCATGTGATTGAACCCGACGAGCTATAGCTTTGTATCGGGTTTCCTACATATCCGGTAAAGCGGAATCAAATCTTATGTAGTTCTTTTGATAACCATTTGATTTTTTTTGTTTGACGATTGAACCAGACGAGCTTTAGCTTTATGTCCGGTGGCCTACGTATCCGATAACTCGGAATCAAATCAGGCGTAGTTCTGTTCCGGTGATTGAATTCGGCGTATTTGAAATTTTATACCGAATTTCCTATGTAAATCGTAAAAGAGTATCAAGTCTATATGTAGTTCGGAATGAACCAAGTTTATATTTGGTGAAACTTGATTTGAGGTTTTGACTCCATTTTTGTTGGAGCCGATTTGAGACTGACCCACAAGAATTAATTGGTAAAGAATATTTAACGAGTTTAATTTTATGTTTTAATCAAACTCGAATTCTTAATTTATACCAATTGTAATTCTTATATTTTAATGGGTGAAATATGTAATTAAACACACCCATTTTTTTTTTAACCATAGCCGAAACATGTGCATCAATTTTTTACAAAAATTCAATGAACTTCATGTTTGAATAAATTTCCATGATTGGATGGGCCACAGTCCAAACAACACCGAGTTCCAGACTTTTGTTAAACCGGCTCCTTTTGTTTCTTTTTATTAAACCCAGCCCAATTCATGTGTGTAAAACCTATTTTCCAATACACCTTCGCCATTTTTTTTTACTTCACAGCTTCAGCTTATCCCCTTCTGACGGACAACACCGCCGCCTCCGACAACGGCTACACCTTAGCGCACTGATCTGGAGCTGCATCTTCGGCAATCGGATCAGAGGAGCGGGACAAGTCAGGCTTCAACAACTCAAAACGCATTGAAGATATTCTGAGCTTCTGTGCCTCCAACTAGGTACGTCCTAGGGTTTTATTCAAAAATTTTCCACCTCAAATATGCAATTTGTTTCAATGGTTAGATGATTTAGGCTCCAAAATTTGGATCCCCTCTTACATCTATTTCCAATCAAGTGTTCAATTTCGAAATTTGACTGATTTTGTAGAAACTGTGACTTTGGGCGTTTTTTTTTATTAGGGCTAAGAAGGGGGCACACGACCTCAATACCTTAGGAAACTTAAGGAGGCGCTGGAGAATCGGACTTCAAACAATTGAAAGAACGGGGTACGCGCTCCTCAATTCGGCTTAAAGAGGTTGGCCCAATTTTTTGTTTCTTCGCCATTGTGTCTTTGCTTTGTGCGTTTGGGTTGAACATTGGCTAATTTAGGATTGCCTACTACAGCTTCTGACTGATTTTTTTTTATATCACCAGTTACTGATTTTTAAAATCCCAATTCAAGCTTGCATGTATTTTTCATGCCCAGATTTTTGGTTTGGAGATTGTGTGATTGCCTCTGCAAAACCCATTTTCTTTTTGAACGAAGAAACATAAACTTTGTGGTCCTCGGTTGAATTTAAGGAAGGGTTGATACTGCCTCCTTTGTTTGATTAGTTAGTGTTTTTTTTAGAGAACTGATTTTAGCAGAAATTTTGCCATAGTTTCGCCATGGTTTGGGCGATTTTGAGATTCCAAAACCCATACCATATGCTTAAAACAATATAACTGTACAAAGCTATATCATTTTGGATAGGGGGGTTTTGGAATCCATTGAAACTACCTTGATTTCTTCTTCCTGTTGTTGCTGGAGAAACTTTTGATTGAATTTGTATTGCTTTTCTTTGCTGATGCGTGTGTGGATTCAAGGCTTTCTTTTTTCACTCTCCCTCCGTCCAAGACAAAAAAAACTGATGCCCCACCCTAGCTTTTTATAGGGAGTAATGGAAGCAGTTACCTAGCCTCAACCCCCCCCCCCCCCCCCCCCCCACTTTCCCTCCTTCCTACAGTTTTTTTTTCTTATAGTCACTACTAGAATTGTGCTAATAGACATCGGGTCTTTGACATCGATCAGAAAAACGCATGATTTTAAAAATAATTATAACATCTGTTTGAAAATTTTCGATGTTTTTAGAAGTAGATACATCAATCTTATTATCTAGACAATATTAAAATGTCATTTTAAAAAAAATTCAAAAACGCGCATCTAATATTTTGATGACATCCGAGGCGGTAAAACCAAACACAACCAAAAAAGGGTTATAATTTCTATGTACCCTCTGTACACTCACTCTCTCTTTAGTCTCTCAAAGAGTCCAAGATCCACATACTCCTCTCAACTCCTCTCTGGTAGTCATCCTCGCCACCGCCACCGCCACTGCTGCCAACATCGCCACCATCACTGCCGCTACCGCCGTCGCCACCACTCCACTTTCTCGATCCCTACTTTCATCCTCAGCTTCTCTTCCACCTCTCCCTATAGATCTGAGATATCCTCTTTCTCCCAATGTTATTCCGAAACCCCCAAACTTTACCACTCTCTCACCAGATCTGAGATCTCTGAAGGCCGGCTCGTCCGTTTAACTCCTCTCCTTCCAGATCTGAAATATTCTCTTTCTCCCAATGATCTCCCGAAACCCTAAACCTTGCCCCTCTCTCTCCGTTCTCGGAGTCTCCATCTCCATATCGAAGATGGGAAAGAGCTACTCGCGGTGGATCTTCTGTCTCGCCGACCTCTTTTTCTCTCCGTCCTCTCATTCCTTCTACCTCCCCGACGTGGCTTCTTGCGATTTCAACAGGGTTCGTTCTTGGAACTTTTCTCTATTAATTCATTCCTCTTTTTATCTTTTTTTTTAATTGGTAATTGAATGTTCTTTTGTTGATTTGCTGATTTCTTCGGATCCTGTGTTGTATTTATGATGCTTTTCAAACTAATCCACAATTTAGGGTTTTTATATCTATTCTAGTTTTTGGTTTTGTTTCATGAATCGATCTATCATTTTATTGTTCTGTCAGTGAATCTTTACTCTTTCATGTCCAAGCTACTAGTTCTTTGTTTTTAGATTCAGTTGCTTGGAAAAAATGATGGTTTCTTTTGGGAATATGATAAAATATGCCAATCAAGGTGAGGACTCGTTCATTTGTAATTAGCTCCATGTTATATAGATAAGATGAAATGTGTTTATTGCCTCTTTTTTTTCCAACATTCATGAACTAAATTAAATGATGCAGTCAATAGGTGATCTATTGGAATTAGCTCCATGTTAATGTATCTTTGCCCCTCATTCATCAGCAAGGCCCTCAAACAACACACAATATAAGTTGTTCTAATTGGATAAATAGTTATAATGTTGATATGTAGATGTTGTATTCTAGGAGCTGTCTCAAATGGGAGATAATATGACTTATGAAGTAACATAAATTATTTTGAATTCAAAATAATTGATACATAAAATGAGGAATGGAGGAGACATATGATTTTCTAGATTTTACTTCTGAGTGGGTGTTCTAATCACGACATATAGTGACTACTGACTTAGAAGGCACTAAATTATTTATTTATTTTCATTGTATTTTGTATTTGCTGTGATTTCTCAGTGCTTACTTGTCTTAATTGCTTTGCTTTTGCTTTTCATTAATCGGCTTCTTAGAGTCATGGTTTTGGTAGTATCAATTTGAAGAGAATGCAAGCAGAGAATGTAAGGAATATTATTCCTCTAGCTTCTCATACCTATAAGCTTTTCTATCAACGTATGCCAAACTTGAGCTTGACCGTACGAACAGGTTTTAATGTCCTTGACACCTAATGCATCTTGCCACTTAATCATTTGCAAATACAGGTGATGTTTTCTCTTGTGTTGGTCCCCTAGCAATGGCTGCTGCGAAGAAAATGAAATATGTCTATGTGAGTGACTTGAATCCATTGGACGTTGATTATCTAGAAAAGAGCTATGTTCTTAATAGACTTGAGAGAAAGATTGAGGTGTAGTATCTATTTGCCTAAATTTAGTTGATTTGATTCGATATTTTGTGGTTTATTACTTGTTCTATGTGCATCAATGCTTAAAAAGGTAAAAAATGGACAAGAAGGATAACTGCATAATTGACCAATTAAGTGCACGTGCAACTTATTTTGTTTGCAGGAGACAATGTGTTGATCTTGGATCTTTGAAGGCTGCTATCACTTCAGCTACAGATGTGATGCAGGCAATGACATCCTCTATCAGTTATGTGCTCTCAAATCTGAGTTCCCGTTGGCCTCTCAATCATGATCATCCTTTTTTGTTGCTGTAAAATTGATCATATGGCTCAGGTAAACTAAACTACTATACATGTGGCTTCTCATAACACGCTCTATTTCTTAAGTTCAACATATAGATGATCTGTTAAGGCAATGACGACTTATGTTTGTAGTAGAATTTAATTTTCAAAAAAATTCACAAGGTGACTTATCTTAATCTATATATGTCACTTCACTCTTAATTCCTATAATCATGAAATTTATAAACAAAAGTACATTACCTGTGCTTCTTTACCAATTGTTCATGACCTAAAGTGTGGGGATTGAATAAGTGTATGTTAGTTGTTGATCTGTATTTCATTAATACTTTGTATGCAGCTAATAAATATATGTTAGTTGCTGACCTGTATTTCATTGACCCGTAAATATTGAACAAGTGAGACTTTTTTTATAATGGTTTTTGTTTATAACTAGAGACCCCTTTTCTTTTTCCTTTAACTCAGAAGTAGATAACAATATCTTACAATGTTATTTACAGACTATATACATGAATTATCAGAAACTTACTTTTCAAGAGAGTCCAGGAGTTGCTTGATACATTGTTGTTGATTTTAATGGTTTCCTAATTTCTCGTGGTAGGATTGATTGTTCAAGTAATCAACAGACCTGGCTCACAAACACTCAGAGCCAATGGCTGAGATGACGACCCTATTGTAAGCGCTCTTCCTTTTCCTGCTTTGCCTTATTCTACTTTTTTGCTTTAGTTAGCTTGCTCTTTCATCTTCCCACATATATATGTAGCCTCTTTTTCCACGATCAGATCACACCATACACCAAGGAAGGAATTATTTAATTATTTCTCATTAACATGTTGTGATCCCATATCATTCTTAACTCATTTTTAGTGATACATATGATAGATGGAATGTGAGCTTAGTTAGTTACTATAGACAGTTAGTGTATATTTATCAAGTGATATATATATATATATATATATATATATATATATATATATATATATATATATATATATATATATATATATATATATATATAGGGATGCGCTCCGGTGAAAACCAAAATTACGGTAGAAACCCGTGAGGACCGGCTTTTTAGCTCGGTTCACTTGCTTTATAGACCGGTTATGAATAGAACCGACCTATAAAGTCACAAATTTTAGCCCGGTTTTGAATAAAATCGAGCTATAAAGTCACTATATAATTTTAAAACATTAGTTTTTTAGCACGATTTTTCGGTTTGACCGAACTATAAAGTCATGAATTATTTTAAAATTGGAGTTTTTAGCACGGTTTTTAGGTTGAACCGAGTTGTAAAGTCAACGTGTGATTGAGGTTTTTAGCACGGGTTTAAAAAAAACCGAGATATAAAGTAGTCCTCACGGGTTTTTACCACAATTTGAGGTTTTCACCGGAGTCAATCCCTATATATATATATATATATATATATATATATATATATATATATATATATATATATATATGATAGATGGAATGAAGTACTTCATGTTGAGAATCAAGTGCTAAGTTCCTTTTGGATTGTAAGTACACCTTACAGAACTTGTTTGGTTCCCAATGTTGGCCTTTAACTCCTCTCAGGAGGTTTACAAGCATTTAATATAGTGAATGCCATTTGTCGTCTACAAGCATTTCGTATATCGTCTGAATGACATCTCTGTTTTTAAAATTTGTAATTTTGAACATATTTAATTGCTGAATATGTATGTGTATTTATTGTTGAATCTGTTTTTTAAAATCTGTAATTTTGAACAAATTTTAAAAATAGAACAGATTTTACAGTTCAGTAGGGGATCAAAAACTGAAAAACCCTGCAGATAATCAAATTACATATTTTAAAATCTGTAATTTTGAACCGATTGTACAAATTATAGATTTTAAAAAATACAGATTTTAAAATCTGTAAATTTGAAATCTGTAATTTAAAAGATACATATTTTGAAATCCAGCATATAATCAAATTATAGATTTAAAAATCTGTAATTTGATGTGGGCCTTGACTATAGATCCTGAAAAAGACGAAATTCTGCTTAATAAGGTTTTTCTATGCTAGATCTCTTTTATCCCATCTTCTATTTAAATGGAAACTTTTCATATTATGCAAGCCGTTACTCTAATTCTGTTTTTCTTAGGAGGTGACTAATGATGCATGTAATGCTTGTTTTGAACAAAGGCAAATATTCACATAGCAAGTCCTTGTGAAGGTCCTAAATCAACTAGTAAGTTTGCAATATCCAAGTTCTGTTTCTTTCTCTGTCTATTTCTTTCTTCTTGCAGATGGCCTTTTCCCTTTTTTTTACAGTAATGCCATTGATTATCGAAGGTTGAACAAATTCCACTTCCATTATTATTCATGCGAACAAAGGCGGAGTTGTTGGCTCGAGACAAAGAGTGGGAACTGGAGCTGCAAAAAACGAAGAAACTGCTCGCTGAGCATGAAGCAAAGAGGCAACTTTGTTATTTACTTATACAATGTGTTTGTATGCAGCCTGGTGGATGATGTATTGAATGTGGCTATTTTTTTTTGGTAGAATATTGAATGTGGTTAATACATGTTGGTGGATGGTTTTTTGGTTGTAATTAACAGGTGTGTTTGAACGTGTGAAATATATAGCTAATAACCGAAAGACATTGAACAAAAAAGCGATGTCTATTTTTGTACATACGTCGACTTCAAAGACACAAAATGATTTCAGAAGTCTCGAATATATCAAAACTGCAATGCTACCTGATGTCAATAGGAAACACTTACATCGTTAAACTACTATAAACCGATATCTTACAACATAAAAACATCGTTTTTCTACTGAAAAACGATTTTCAAAATATACGAATAACATCGACTTCAAAATATTCAATATGATACATTATATTTATATAAATTAATATGATAAACTTATAAATGAAAAAAGAGTGCACACAAAATGAATAATGTATTACCGATATGTATATTGTTGTGAGCCTAATTTGCCATGTTTTACACTTAAGTTTATATCGATTTCTGCATATATTGCATTCATTTGGGTTAAGATAATACAGAAGCTGTGTAATTTATGTTTATTTGTCAAATTATGGAATCTACACCAGTTTCTGTTTAAATCGCAGAATTCGAGGCGTTTCACAGCAATTCTAAGGAAGGTCGGAAAAGCTCGGAAATCCACTACAGAAGTCCAAGGTCAAAGTAGCAGCGTAACCAGTCGAATCAAGCTAAGAACCCAAGCTACTCGATCTCGAATAGCCCTTACTCGATCTCGACGAGTACGTCCGAGCACAGCCTTGTCGATCAGGAGCAACGTCGAGAGCCAGATCAACCAAGCTCCGGAACCCAACTCGATCTCGACAAGACCTGGTCGAGATCGACGAAGCCTAGTGCCACACCCGGAGTCGACAAGGAGAAGAGCTGATCAAGAAGCCGAGGACAAAAAGCCGAGGACAAGAAGCCGAGCACATCCCTACTCGACATCGAGTATAGCTACTCGAGGTCGACAAAAACGTGAAGCCAGGACCCGGACTCGAGGAGAAGTTACTCGACCTGACCAAGAAGCCGAGCACACCCTACTCGACCTCGACAAGAGCTAGTTGAGATCGACGAAGCCCGGAGCCCAGATCCGAGCCTGTTGAGTAGACCTACCCGAGAAGACCTAGTCGATGACCCATTCTTACTCGACATCGACTAGGGTTACTCGAGATCGACGAGCACCAGGATCCATGTCCGAGTCTGTTGAGCACCAGCTAGCCGAGACGACAAGCCGAGCCAGTCGACCAAGGTTTCTACTCGAGATCGACAAGACCCTGGTCGAGATCGAGTAGACCTCCAGAACAGCGTTACTCGGTTTGACCAATTCTATTCGACTTAGGCTTGCTTGGGCTCGAAGATTGCCGATTCTATCCGAAACTATCAAGATCCATCATGAAGAGAAGAAGATCTATCCATGGAAGACTTTAGATATATTTTCCTATTTTGGATTTAATTATGTTATGTCTTTTATTTTATCATTAAGCTTTTAGATATAGTTTTAGTTTTAGATATAAATCTTCTATCCTTGGATAGCGAGGATTAGAAGCCTATAAATAAAGCCCTAGGGGCTGGTTTTTAATCATTCAATTTCAGTAGGGAGAAGTAGTAGTAGAGAGAGAAAGAGAGAGTGAGCGGCCGATTGGAGTTGTGAAGCGAGAGCGGAGTTGGCTTCAAGCGGTTGTAAACTTTGGTTTATATTTATGCAAGTTATTTCTTTTCATCAATCAATGTCTGAGTTGGCAATGAAGCGTGAGTAGTCCACCCACTTCTAGGGTTGGGGCGAGCCCGACAATAGCCGTGCATAATTGAGGTAAAGATCCGACCTTTATCATGTTTTGAGCATTTTCCTACTTGTTTATGTGTTTATTGCCCATCTAATGGAGATCCATGCTAACAACTTGGATTATAAACATAAAATCGGTAGAGACAATTATGGTTTCTTGAGAGAGTTGTCTAATTATTGGAAAAGGCGAAAGCTTAGTCCTTTAAATGCAAATTACATGATTATATGTTTGATTTTGCCTTATGCATGTTTGGTTATCGTTGTTGCAAACCCCAATCTTGGAAGTCCTTTTACATTAAGTTTAGTCAAAACCCCAAAGCATTTGTTTTTACTTTCTTTCGTTTTCGTTTTAAGTTTCTGCCCTCGTCGACCTCGACCAAGCCCTGGTCGATCTCGACCACTGATCTTCGACCCAGAGTCGCCGTAGCTTACTGTGTGCAGGAACTCGACCAGACCCACTCGACCCAGACGAAGGCTACTCGATATCGAGTAGGGCCTTGTCGAGATCGACCACCATTGCCGAGTTGCTGCTGCTGTGTTCGACTGTCCGATCTTCTGTCGACTACCCTAGTCGAGATCGAGGACCCTGTTGTCGACTTCTGACCGTGAGATTCCACCACTGCCTAGGATCCGCTGACACGCTTCCTCGTGGATCGATCCTGACTTCCCGCTGCTACATCAGGAGGAGGTCTTGTAATTATTTGCAAGGGACGGAATCTGGTTTGCTGTGATTTATTTATATTTTAAATTGCAATCTCGATTTCCTCCTACCAACATATATCAACCTACAACATCTCTTTTAAAAAATTTAGTGATGTTAATGTCAATTTTTTTATTACCCTACAATGTTTGAAACATCTAGAAATGCAAAATAACAATGGTTGAACATTAGGTTCATCAACCAAAACGTAATTATATCAACGTACTTAAATCGTTATCAACAATAAAAACAATGTTATAAATAATTATAGACATCGGTTAAAAACCGATGTGGTAAAGTTGGGATCTTTAACACCACCCACTAACACGTCGATTTTTTTTTTATTAACATCGGTTTATACTCGATGTCTATGAACCAAATTCTAGTAGTGAGTAAAACTGCAGAAGTTACGCAGTAGGACAGTTCAAAATATTTTGTAACGTGTGTTTTTTTCTTCTTCTTTTTCATAGCTGCCATAACATGAATTTGGGCTGGTCTTTTTTCAGGCCTTTCAAGCCTTTCTATAAATTTATTAAGGGTTGTATTCTCAGCCCATTTGAGTTGTATTTTTTATATGCCATGCTTAGATAACATTATTGTTTCTTCTCTTTCTTCTCAGCTCGAGTCTTTGCTTACGAAGGCATGCAAAGAGGCTGCATTTGGAACTTTCACAAGTGACTTTTTGTAGAAGTTGGTAAGCTATGGACACTCGTTCAACGTATTAGGTTTCTCCACTTGTATCAAATTTTGTAAGACATATAGAATGCCCCCAAATTGTAATACATCTGTTTGATATGTATACAACAACTCGATACACTTTTATGAATAAATATGTAATATTGATTGAATATGTTTTTTGTGAAATTTCACCCCCGAACAGTTGTCCTGAACTTTGAATTTGTAAGAACCCCGTCGAACAGTTTCAAAGTTCGTCTGCTTCCTTTGATTTCTAACTTGATGAACACTCTTTTAGGTTCTCAGAATGGATGCTTATGGGAATAGTCAGCCTCAGAGAGCTCTGGGAACTGATGGTCGGGAACTTGATCATGGTCCTATTTATCGTAGGTCCCACTCAATTCGAGAAATTGCTGTTTGTAAACAATTCCCCTCCCTGAAAACGTGGACGAGAAAAGAGGACGCTTTTCATGGTAGATTGCGATTCCTCCGTGATGATGATAACGGTTGTGTACAAACCACTAAAGATTTCGGCAAGAGATTTACTGGTATTTTTCTGGACAAAGTTCAAGCTGGCGAGCCCCCAACCAAGCTCCCTCTTGATGTGGAGTTTTATCCAGTGCTAAAAACTTTATTGGAGAAGAGATTGAACTGGGGATCAGATTTCGCTTTTCAAGGACTAGCCACTTTCATGCCTTTTTTGATGGAATGGACTGAGGAGATGAGAGAGCGGCATGAAGGCATATTGCGTCAAGCTGGTATTTATGGCCTTGTAGCAATTTCACGCTTTCCCTACATGTACAACAAAGATGTCTAGAGAGCCTTTTGTGAGCTTTGGAGTCCATTAACGAACACCTTACATCATGCAAATGGTGAACTTGGGATTTCTCTTCATGATTTAAAGCAGATTGCAGGTTTGCCGATTCTTGGTGAACCTTATGAGGACTTCTTACCGCCAAACGAACAGCTATCTGACAGAGTTCAGTTCCCTGACACCATCTTAGAGCTTTTGCATGTCCATGCTACTCTTTGCCGACATTATGATAGTGGGTCGGTCTCTTGGGAGAACTGGTTAGCTCATTTCTATCGGGGTGAGGAGATCTATGTCGCCGTTAAAGAAGGCTCTGATATTGCTATCAAAGTTAAGCAAGCTGTTCATCCGAGTTCTTTGTCTCATGCTAAAACAGCATGTCAGAAGGATTTGCTCCCTCTTGTAGTAAGTGAACAAGCTGAGCTCGCTGCGTTTTCATCCCTCTTATTGAGCAGATTTGTTTTGCCACAACATTCTAAGGCAGTGCGACCTGAAACATTTGTGATGGCTTGTTTGATGGCTCAGGGCACACAGGTCTCACTGGCTCCCACGGTTCTGGGTCACATCTACCATGGTCTTGATGAAATGGCAACACACCCTACCCATCCTGGTAGGGCAAATCCTAGCTTTGGAATTCACTTTGTGATTGGTTGGCTGTCTGAGTATTTTCCTGGTTTATATCAGAGCAATACTGATAGTGACTTCCCTAGCAATTTCCCTCTTTTGAAGCGTTGCGCGGGGCTCAACAGTGAGGCACATGGGATTCACAAGGCCAGATATATAATGAGACACGATCAACATGTTCGATACCACATCATACCATTCGGGGCAAGGGTTGACCTAGATCTGGCCGATGTTGATGGAATTTCAGACACTGACTTTGAGCGTTTAGTTTGCTTACGCTCAGCTGTATTACCAATTCGGGTGGGCCGATCTTCACTCTTGGAGCCTTACTACCCGAATAGGTTTGCTCGTCAGTTTGGTTTTGATCAGGGAGTGCCTACTAACAATTTGACGTTTGGCTTTCATCATAGATCTCAAAGATCTTTGGAGGACATTGCTGATCGCTATGCTCGTCTGTTCAGGAGGAATACTGGTGATCTTTTTCATATACCCCGCTCGAGTTTTCATGGGCAATGTACTTGGTGGCATTGCTCCTGGTGGATTGCAGTTTCGACTCCCTATTTAAGTCAATCGATCACGAAGGTCAATGTGACTTTGACAAAGGGAAATGCTCGTATCAAAGATAATGTTTATAATATCGTTGATATTAGGAAGGTGGTTAGCAGATTCAAAGATATTAGGAAGACTTCTGACACAGCTGAACCTTCCTCCAATGAACTATTTGGCTCGCCTATTATCAGTTCACCAGTACCGTCGATGGTGGCAAACGAGGACTTAGGAAGTCTCCCAATTCCTGAAGATGTGTTGGAGAGTTGCCCAGAACACATCTCAATGTCTGCCGAGGTAGCAGAAGGAAGCCAGAAAAGTCCCCTAGTGCTTGTAAATGTGACAAGGGAAAACTCTAACAGCTTCTCAAGTAGTGAGTTACACCCTAAAAGAAAGAAACCGAGAGATAAAAGCCCCATGTTGTTGGAGGATTCAGGCGTTGGAAACGAAGGTGCAACCTTGTACTTCTCACATTTTTTTATCTCCCTTTTTTTTTCTCTCTTCTTTTTTTTATGCTCTTGACCATATTTTTAACATCTATCTCTGATGTTAATGCAGTAAGGAAATTGACTTTTCCGAGTGAGCACTAATCAGATGAAGAGGATTACGATGATAGCGATCCGGAACTTGATTTTGATATTACCGGAGCGACCTCTACCAATTTGGAGATGCTAGCACCATTAACCAATGAAGTTGATGATGGTTTGATTGTTGGGCTACAACAGCAGCCTCTTGAGCCGACACAGAATTTGCAAGACTCTGCTCCCATTGAGAATGCACCAGCTTCATCTGCTCCCATTGAGAATGCACTAGCTTCATCTGCTCGCCTTGAGAATGCACCGGCCTCCTTGGATAGTCTATTTCCTGACTCGGTGCAGCCCTACCTCCGCACAGCGGTCATGGAAGGTATCAAAGCCATTGCTAAAACTATTCTAGCTTCTCAATCTGCTTTGACTTTGTTGTCTACTCGAGATGAAGTTTTCGAACGCTTGGAGGCATTGAAGCTCACTACCAAGGCTACCAAAGTGGATGATGGTAGTGTTTCTTGGATAGTTTCCCAAGTCAACCATCTTTTTGAGAAGATGGAAACTATAGTTGCAGCAGAGAGCACTATCGACTCTACTGCTTTGAATGAGGTATCTACCACTCTTTCTCACTGTAATGAGGATCTTGCCTCTGAAAAGAAGACATTAGCCCAGGTGGAGGAAGACTCTCTTGCTATAAAAGGGCAAGAACTTGCTATTAAAGAGCAAGAAAGGGAGGTTTTGCTAGCGGAAGAAAAGCTTCGAACCTTGAAGAACAATCTTGCTAGGAACCAAGAGGCGCTAACAAAGAGAAGATCTGAAGCTGAGCATCATATCCAGCTCCCTACGGAGAGACTACGAAGTCTAGAAAAGCTGGAGCGGGAAGGCAAGGCGAAGCTGGAGGATCTCAATTCGAAGAAAGCTCACCTCCAAACTCTCATTGCTGCTTTTACTTCATTCGCCTCTATGTAGTTAGCGGATTTTTCCTTTCATCATTTTTTTTGTATGCTTTAGGAACTTTTAGGCCCCTATTTGATTCTGCACATACATTTTTTTATATGAATACATGCAAACACTTTTTTTTTAGGTACAAGAGCTCTACAGAACTTAATATCAAATCAGCACAACTTATTGCTATGACAAAATTCCTCCTTCCTTGCTTCTTAGGTAGGACAAGTGTATGCCCCTGCATGTATGTTGCATGTACTCAAAAGATTTCATCTCTATACTCTTCGATCCACCGATAACCCATATTCAACTCGACATAAAGAGTGACAGCATCCCTTGTATTTTATAAGCCAGGCTCTATAACTAATTTGTCAAACTCCAACCTGAACTCATTTTATTTAAACAATACCTCAACACCAACCTGAACTTGACCAAAACACTGGTCTATCTTTAAGTGACACATTCTTACGAAAAATGTACTCACTCTCCTTTTAAGAGGGCAATTGGTATTGTGTTTGTTTTTGGGGTTGCGTCTAGCATTTTTCATCGGCTAGGTTGCCTACGTACCCTCTTCGTGAGGGATCAAGCCTTTCGTAGTTCATTTGGGCACTCGTTTTTTTGCACATATGCTCCAGAGTGCCTCATTTCGGACTAACTTTCAAGTCCATATTTTCATTCACCATTTTTTACCGGGATTTTTCTTTTCTTTTTTTTTCTTTTTTTTTCTTTTTTTTTTACCGCATCACTCGGATTATCTGGGCCCACCTTCTAGGAAGGGTTTCCCAATTGACCCGACTATCATATGCGAACCCAGATTTTTTTTTGTTAGACTGAATTTGACAAATGATTTTGATGTCAAACGTCCTACGTACTCCTTTTTGGAGATCAAGTCTTAACGTATTTCTTGACGTTCCGATTCTCAAACTTCATGTGAAAAACCTTTCCACAAATTTTCCATTCACACATGAATATACCACTTCGCCTTCAGTATTTGAGAGTTCATATGCGCCTTTGGGAAAAACTTTGGTCACCACATAAGGACCTTCCCATTTCGATTCAAACTTCCCTTGCGCTTTTCGATTAATGACAATTGGTCATCGAATGGTAAGAACCAATTCACCAATAGCGAATGAGTGAAACTTGACCCGCTTGTTGAATGCCCCAGCTACTTGACCCGGATTTTGACATTCTCTTCGAGGTCGGTAAGTTGAACCGCTACTCTAAGAGACAGTGGTAAAATAGCTTCGGACCCAAAGACCAAGTTGTATGGTGTACATCCTGTCGATTTTTGGGTTGTAGTCCGGTAAGCCCATAGTGCCTCTGGTAACCGTTCATGCCAATCTCTCTTCGATTTTGAGACCATCTTCTTGAGAATTTTGCATAGCACTTTATTAAATGCTTCAGCTTGGTCATTTGATGATGGATTATAGCTAGATGAAAAGCTATGCTTAAACCCGAATTTCTCGCTCAACTTCACCAACATTTGATTCTTGAAGTAAAGAGCGTTATCGGAGATGATCTTCGAAGGCACTCCATATCGATAAATCAAATGAGTCTTTATGAAATTGGCGACTTCTTTAGCTCCCACTTCCTTCAAAGGTATCGCTTCAGCCCATTTGGAGAAATAGTCCGTAGCCGCCAAAATATACTGGTGACCTCGGGAAGAAGATGGCTTTATGCTCCCTACCACATAAAGACCCCATGCATTGAAAGGCCATGACAAAGTAGTAGGATGTAGCATTTGAGGAGGTTGATGTATGAAGTCGCTGTGAATTTGGCAAGCGTGACAAGCTTTAGCGAAGTCCATTGCATCTTTCACCATAGTAGTCCAATAGTAGCCTAACCGTTTGATTTGATTAGCTAACTTAGGACCTGCCTGATGCGCTCCGCACACTCCAGCATGAGTTTCGGCTAGAATGTATTTAGCTTCTTCTTTGGACAAGCACCTTTGCAAGATTCCGTCAAATGTTCTTCGATACAAAGTATCATTCTTAAGTAAGAATCTTGACACTCGTCTTTTAACGTCCACCCTCCTTTTCGCATCCTCGGGGAGGACTCCATGATGAAGATACTCAACAAGTGGTTGTCGCCAATCCATTTCTTCCTCAATTTCATAAACGGAAGCGACCTCCACTTCTTCTTTTGGCTCATCTCGCTCCGAGGATGGCATAAGCAAATGGCGTTCACCGATGGTAACCTGAATTTCCCTTTCATTTGGTAATGTCAACGATGAGGCTAATTTTGACAAAGCGTCTGCCTTGTCATTCTCACACCTCGATATATTTACCACTTCAATTTGACGGAATTGATGTGTGAGATATTTAGCTCTTTGATGCAAAGGGATCAAGTTCGCGTTTCTGACCTCGTATTGCCCATTTAACTGTCTGATGACTAATTGAGAATCAACAAACACCTTTAATGGATCAACACGCAATTCAAGAGCCATCTCCAAACCGATAATGAGTGCCTCGTATTATGCCATGTCATTTGTGCAATTCTCCAAAAGAGAAAATGAGTAAGGCACTATTCCGTCATTTGGGGTAATGAAAACAATACCCACCACTAGCCCCTCTCTTTGTTGCAGCACCATCAAAATACAACTGCCAAGATTTTTCCTCTGTCATGAAGACTTCTTCATCCGGCAAATCATCTGACAACTCCTCATTGTCCGGAGTAGGGTGGGCTGCTAAGAAATCAGCTATAACTTGCCCTTTCATTGCCTTTTGAGGCACATATTTGATGTCGAAAGGAGCTAGAAGCATAGTCCATTTGGCCAATCGTCCCGACAACACAGTTTTTGATAAAATGTATCATAGAGGATCAACTTTGGATATTAATGTGATTTGGTGGGATAAAAGGTAATGTCGTAGCTTTTGAATGGCAAAGATCAACGCTAGACATATCTTCTCCATAGCGGAATAATTTTGTTCTGCCCCCACCATTGTTCGGCTGATGTAGTATAAGGCATTTTCCTTTCCGTCATCATTATTTTGAGCCAGCATAGCCCCTAACGATCGCTCAAGACTTGCGATATACAAAATTAAGGGCCTTCCTTGAACTGGTGCCATAAGAACTGGCGGATCGATTAAATATTTCTTGATGCTCTCAAGGGCATTTTGGCAAGCTTGATCCCAAATGAAGGGAACATCTTTCTTCATCAACCTTAGAAACGGTTGACATCTCCCCGTTAGGTTCGATGTGAATCGTCGGATATAAGCAAGCCTGCCCTGCAAGCCTTGCAATTCACGGAGATTCCTCGGAGCTGGCATTTCCATGATCGCCTTAATTTTATCGGGATCAATTTCTATTCCTCGACCTCGAACAACGAAACCAAGAAACTTTCCCGATGTTACACCAAAGGCGCATTTAAGAGGATTCATTTTCAACTGGTGCTTGCGCAATCTTTCGAAGATAACTTTAAGATCATTTATATGATCCTCCCTCTTCTTCGTTTTCACCATAAGGTCATCTACATAACACTCAATGGTGTTGTGAAGAAGATCATGAAAAATGACCGTCATGGCTCTTTTTGATAGGTTGCCCCGGCATTCTTTAACCCAAAAGGCATCACTGTATAGCAATACGTGTCTAATGGTGCACGGAAAGCCGTTAGTTCTTCATCTTCGGGATGCATTTTGATTTGGTTATAACCCGAGAATCCATCCATAAAGGACAAGGCTTGGAATCCTGTAGTGAAATCAACCAAGAGCTCGGTTATGGGAAGAGGGAACTCATCCTTGGGGCATGCTTCAATGAAGTCCCTGAAATCAACACAGATGCGCAGTTGACCATTCTTCTTTTTTACGGGAACAATGTTAGCCAACCATATCGGGTATTGGACCTCCCGAATGAATCCGGCCTCGATGAGCTTATTGACTTCAACTTTGATTTGTACAGTCAACTCGGGCCGAAAACGGCGTTGCGCTTGCTTTACCGGCTTCTCTTCTTCTGAGATGGACAACTTATGCATTGCCACCTTTGGATCTAATCCAGGCATGTCTTGGTACCCCCAAGCAAATACATCTCGATATTCATGGAGAAGCTCCTCATATAATCCTTTTTCCTTGTCTGTTAGAAAAGCACTAACAAAAACAGGTTTAGGATTTTCGACACTCCCGAGATTGATCTCTTGAAGTTTATCGACCGTGGCTTGACCACCATCCTCCATTTCTGGTGGAGCCGACTGGATTATGTTAACAAAATCTTGTGAGTCTTCAGCCGATTCACTCTCACTAGAGGCCAACACCATGTTCACCTCCTCCATTTGAGTATCCATTGGATCCTCCGGCTTACAAGTAGTAGCTCTTGACTTCTTTTTCTTAAGCTTCCACTTCTTATTTTTCTTGCCATTAGCCTTCTTGTTCTTGGACACACTGGCTTCTCCAAGTCTCTCAAACACAGAAACTTTCGGAGAACTTACTCCTAGTCTTCCAAAAACCGAGACTCGTGGAGCGTTTGTTGTCTCTTGCAAGAACATACTTTGCTCATGACTTGTAAGAGTCATAGGCTCTAAGACTTTGGCCGATAACAACTCGCCTTCTTGTGAAAGCTGCAAATCATCCATCGAGATCTTGCTAGGGGGGTTTTGTTGGGTTTTACATTTCCACGAGGGTTTCGTCACCTTAATTTTGACTTTTTTATCAAGCTTTGAAGGGACCTGTTCATCGGGCAACTTCGACGACTCGCCCTTGAACACTATCCTCGTGTCTTCATTTCTTTTCTCTCCGAAATGCCGATGAATGACCAACTTCTTCTTAGGCACGGATTGGTCAATCTTGCAGAGAGGACAAGTGTAACTTGTCATTAAAGAATTCATGGCCTTCTCCGTGGCACTTAACAGCTTTTGACCGGGATGGCGCTTGTCTTTAGGTGTGTATTTAAACAACACCTTCGGACGAGTCACTTGCACCTCCTTCTTGCAAACAAGAGAGATTTTAGATGGTGACAACTCTTTTCGGCCAATCTCTTCTTTTTGAGGACTTTCACTTCTACTGTCCTTTTTCGCTTCTGAACGAGTGCTAGGACTACAACACACCGATTTGTAGAATTTGGCGTTCGCGTAGTTAACACTTTCACCTTGAAAAGGATCACTATCGCCTCGGATAGTCCTCTTATTCCCATTCTCATCGGTGTATTTTAAGCACTGATGAAGTGTAGAAGCGATTGATTTGCTAGCATGGAGCCAAGGTCTTCCAAGCAACGCATTATAAGAGGTCCCGGCATCGATCACATGGAAGAGCGCATCTTTGTAAAGATCATCCAGAACCACTTTTAAGGCGATAGCCCCTAGCGCTTTTTGCCCCACTTGGTTGAATCCCTGAATAGTGAGTATTGTCGGCGATAGATGATCAACGGATAACCCCATCGCTTCCAAAGCCCGCAAAGGCAATAAGTTCACTGCGGAACCACAATCCTATAGGATTCTATTCAATTTTGTCTCCCCGACCATACCCGTTACATATAACGGTCTGTTATGGTCGTTGCTCCCCAATTGGAGATCTCCATCGGAGAAAGTTATACACGCCATGCAAGAAGCGCAATGAACCGGAGGAGATGGTGTGACTTCGTTGACCTCTACATGATCAACTTGGTCTTTATAATCTTCCGGATCCATGAGAGCTTGAATTAAAGCCTTCCTTAGGTCGGTCGACATTTGTAGAGCATCATACACACTTAGACGTGCTGGAATGCGCTTTAAGTGACCGATAACATCATACTTCACCTTCTCTTTATAAGAAGTTTTTCGAAGTGACATCGGCACTCGTGGTGCAACATCTTTTGGATTAGATGCCCCAACCTCGTCACTTTGGCTTGGTATGGAAGCTTCTTTATCAACCGCCCCCTCAAAATTTATCGTCTTTGAGGTCTCACCAATTGGTGACTCCTTACCCTTTTCTTTTTCATTGGGTTTAGAAGAAGACAACTTTTTTCCTGACCGAAGAGAAATTTCATCGACCTCTTCTTCCTCGACCATGTCGGCCCATGAGGTCATGCAACACTGGACGACTTTACCTTCCCAAAATAATTCTTCATCAAAAGAATCATCGACAACTTCACCTTCCCGAAACAATTCTTCATCGGAAGAGTCATCCTCCAAGAACTCTTTTGGAATGTAATCCATAAGAGTGAACATTTTACGTCCGGGTTGAGTATACTCTTCGTCGGACTTACTTTCGGGCTTCTTATTCTTCTTACCCTTCTTCTTGTTTTTCTTCTTATTATTTTTATTTTCGGGCTTTCTACCGATCATCCTAAAGCCCGTAGGTCCTGCTCGTCGGGTGGTCTTTGAGGGAGACTTTTTCCGACTTACACAAACCTGCCACTTAGAACCATTCTCGCCCTCACCATCCGGCGGAAACGATTCTTCGATGTTTGTTTGCATCAATACGTCATATAAAGACATGCCACCTGGACCGTCTCTTGGCATATCCGGATAGGCCCATACAGTATGCACCTCATTGCGCATTTAAAACTGCACGGGGACAGCCTTCGTAGGCAATGATACTGTAGGAATGGCATCCTCTTTGACAACCTCCGACGAAGTGTTGCTCTCTACCTCTTCCGCTATCGATATAGGATTGGACGAAGCGGTTTGGTTTTTAGAGCTTACTCCCTCGATTTCACTCTCACCCTTGTTGATCATCCTCTCGAAAATGTCTTTGAAAACATAGTAGTCTTCAATTGGATGACTAACAATACGGTGATAAGGGCAATATCTCGGATCACCCGTTTTGTTGACTTCATTTGGCCTCTTTGACTCCGGGAGAGATATCATTTTCTCCTTTATCAACTCGCTGAATATACCCCTTACATCTTCATCATCAAAGGGGTATTTCTTTTGCTTCCTCTCCTCGGGAGTTAGCCTTTTAGTAGTCTCTTTGGCCTGACCCTTCTCATTTGCCCTAAAAGTACTCCCGGAGGGTTTTCCTTGGGGCTTAATGAAGGTGGCCATCGATTCTCCTTTTTTCGCGGGTTTTCTACCCTCATCTTTCCTTACTTCGTTAACTTGAGGCTGACTCGCCCCGATTTTACGCCGAGCCAATTGGCGCTCAACATTGCAGACCTTCGACACTAAAGCATCAAAAGCTTTAGGTTCTACACTGCCTACATGCACCGCTAGCTCGGGAATCAAGTTGTTAGTGCACATTTGCACACATGCTTCTTCACTCAATTTTTCTGGGCATTGAAGTCGCAAGCTTCTCCACCTTGCAATGAAATCATTTGCAGACTCATTTGGCCTTTGATGAGCATTTGCAAGATCTATGATGGAAACTTTGGCCTTTGAGCTCACAAATTGGGCCAAAAACTCCTTTTGTAGGTTATCCCAGGTATGGATCGACTCGGGCTGAAGCTGCGTATACCATGTAAACGCGGATCCTCTTAACGATTGTACGAACTGCCTTATCAACAATCGATCACTTAAAGCAGTTTCTCCGCACGCGGAGTAAAAATGAGCTAGATGCTCATGAGGCGAACCATGAATGCCGTCAAATTTATCAAAAGTCGGCCTTTGAGATTGCGGAGAGAAAGGAATTGCATTATAATCCGCAGGGTATGGCTTTCTATAGCCAATCACTGGCGGACTTTGGGAGATCCTAAATTCCCGAATCACTTGAGCAATTAAATCCTTTATCTCTTGGGGAGAGATAGAGGAGCTACTTTCCTCTCGTCTTTGCTCTTGCCTGTTTTCGGAATTTTGTTGTTGCATTTGATCCATGAGGAGTTGTATTTGAGCATCTCTTTCCTCCAACTTTTTCTGCAAATCCTGAAGTTGTTCTTCAACGGTTGAGGCTCCAGTAACTAGGACTGACATGCTTTCAACTTCCTCCTCGGACCCATCATTTGATCCGATACCGCTAACAACTGCCATCGGAAACTCATCTTCATGAAATAACGAGTTTGAATCTCCATATAAAGGAGAGCTTTGTTTCTTTTTTGTTATAGTTGGCGGACTTGGTGAACGAGTAACTACGCCGGCATATGACATGGTCTTAGACCTTGACCTTGTCATTGGCCCCTCGTACCCCTCCATATAAATGGGGAGTGAGGTAGCTTTTCTTGACACCACTATGCTCTTCCCTTTTTCATGAGCTTGAAAAGAGGCTTGGACATCCTTTTGAGGCTCCGTAGGCTTCAGCACTTTAACCTTCGAAACTTTGGCTTTCCGATCTCTCTTTTTTAAAGATCCTTCTTCGACCTCCCCCTCCGAATAGGAGGTAACCATGACTTGTTCCACATGGTTCATATCCCAAGGAATTGAACCAAAGAAAATATGGCTTGAGCTCGCGGTTTGAGGTGCGATGTTAGTCTTGTTTGCCTCAATGAGGTCTTTGGCGGCCTTCCATAGGGTTGCGTTGGCCAGGTCCAACGCCGGGGATGGGGCCAACTTGCGAAGTGCCCCAGCTTCCCCGCGTTGGGAGCCGCACTTTCGCCCCCTTCTCCTCCGGGGCTTGTTCTCCTTCTTGGTCTCAACCACCGGTGGAATGGAGCCCTTCACCGAATTATCATTTTTCTTGATAATTCGAATGATAGGGCCCCTGCGAAACAGCACGGGTCGGCCTGCTCTCACTGCTACTGGCCACACTGGCCTCCCCGACTCGGACATAAGCCGGCTTCCTCTTGATGAAGACTTTGGCGGGCTTCTTGTCACTTTGTCCCGAGGAAAGGACGGATGTTCTAGGGACCCAAGTCCGCACCGCTGCATCCTCCTCGATGGCCTCGAACACATTGCTTGTTGGGATCACGGCGGAGATGGAGTCCCTAGTCACTTCAAACTGCACCTTGAAGGATCTCTTCCTCAACCAACGACCACCCTCCACGAGGAAATTCGCGGGTTGCTCATGGTGCCATTTTCCTTGCAACCAAAATAAATAGATAAATATTAGTATCGAATAAAACTAAGATGAAAAGGAAAAAAAGGGTCCCACTGGGCGTGCCAAAAATATGTTGAACAAAAATGCACGATATAATTGTACAACACATTTTATTTAATTTGTAATATTTGAGTTCGACCCCTTTTGGTTATCCTCTTGATTCGAAGTTATATCGATACCAAGATTTAAGTGGTTTTGGTGATTTGGGCTACACCCGAATTTTAACGGGTTGCCTACGTATCTCTTGGAAGAGAATCAAGCCTTACGTAGTTCAGAGTGTTTGAGTTTGTGTGTTTTACCCCCTTAAAGGTTTTCATGCATCATTGGATCGTATCGGGACCCACCTTCTCGGAAGGGTATCCCTAACATAAATCACACTATCATATGCATTAGATTTTCTTGTGTATCATCCAAATAAATCGAGCACACCTTCTTGGAAGGGTTTCTCAACTTAACGGCTATCTTTTACACGGAAAATCATGTGTATTTAATTTAGATTTAATTTTAACCCCATTTTCATTTTAAAAGTGAATTTAGGGATTAGCGACTGTACCCGACATATTTTGAGATTTAATATCGGGTTACCTACGTAGCCGTTTTTACGGCGTCAAGTCTTTACATAGTTCTTTCTTTTTTTCAAACCGTTTGATTTGGTTTTAAAAAAATTGGATCGTTTGAGGATCATGTGATTGAACCCGACGAGCTATAGCTTTGTATCGGGTTTCCTACATATCCGGTAAAGCGGAATCAAATCTTATGTAGTTCTTTTGAGAACCATTTGATTTTTTTTGTTTGACGATTGAACCAGACGAGCTTTAGCTTTATGTCCGGTGGCCTACGTATCCGATAACTCGGAATCAAATCAGGCGTAGTTCTGTTCCGGTGACTGAATTCGGCGTATTTGAAATTTTATACCGAATTTCCTACGTAACTCGTAAAAGAGTATCAAGTCTATACGTAGTTCTGAATGAACCAAGTTTATATTTGGTGAAACTTGATTTGAGGTTTTGACTCCATTTTTGTTGGAGCCGATTTGAGATTGACCCACAAGAATTAATTGGTAAAGAATATTTAATGAGTTTAATTTTATGTTTTAATCAAACTCGAATTCTTAATTTATACCAATTGTAATTCTTATATTTTAATGGGTGAATTATGTAATTAAACACACCCATTTTTTTTTAACCATAGCCGAAACATGTGCATCAATTTTTTACAAAAATTCAATGAACTTCATGTTTGAATAAATTTCCATGATTGGATGGGCCACAGTCCAAACGACTCTGAGTTCCAGACTTTTGTTAAACCGGCTCCGTTTGTTTCTTTTTATTAAACCCAGCCCAATTCATGTGTGTGAAACCTATTTTCCAATGCAGCTTCGCCATTTTTTATTTTTACTTCACAGCTTCAGCTTATCCCCTTCTGACGGACAATGTCGCCGCCTCCGACAACGGCTACACCTTAGCGCACTGATCTGGAACTCCATCTTCGGCAATCGGATCGGAGGAGCGGGACAAGTCAGGCTTCAACAACTCAAAACGCATTGAAGATATTCTGAGCTTGTGTGCCTCCAACTAGGTACGTCCTAGGGTTTTATTCGAAAATTTTCCACCACAAATCTGCAATTTGTTTCAATGGTTAGATGATTTAGGCTCCAAAATTTGGATCCCCTCTTACATCTATTTCCAATCAAGTGTTCAATTTCGAAATTTGACTGATTTTGTAGAAACTGTGACTTTGGGCGTTTTTTTTTATTAGGGCTAAGAAGGGGGCACACGACCTCAATGCCTTAGGAAACTTAAGGAGGCGCTGGAGAATCCGACTTCAAACAATTGAAAGAACGGGGTACACGCTCCTCAACTCGGCTTAAAGAGGTTGGCTTAATTTTTTGTTTCTTCGCCATTGTGTCTTTGCTTTGTGTGTTTGGGTTGAACATTGGCTGATTTGGGATTGCCTACTACAGCTTCTGACTGATTTTTTTTTATATCACCATTTACTGATTTTTAAGATCCCAATTCATGCTTGTATGTATTTTTCATGCCCAGATTTTTGGTTTGGAGATTGTGTGATTGCCTCTGCAAAACCCATTTTCTTTTTGAATGAAGAAACATAAACTTTTTGGTCCTTTGTTGAATTTAAGGAAGGGTTGATACTGCCTCCTTTGTTTGATTAGTTAGTGTTTTTTTTTAGAGAACTGATTTTAGCAAAAAATTTGCCATAGTTTCGCCATGGTTTAGGCGATTTTGAGATTCCAAAACCCATACCATATGCTTAAAACAATATATCTGTACAAAGCTATATCGTTTTGCATAGGGGGGTTTTGGAATCCATTGAAACTACCTTGATTTCTTCTTCATGTTGTTGCTGGAGAAACTTTTGATTGAATTTGTATTGTTTTTCTTTGCTGATGCGTGTGTGGATTCAAGGCTTTCTTTTTTCACTCTCCCTCCGTCCAAGACAAAAAAACTGATGCCCCACCTTATCTTTTTATAGGGAGTAATGGAAGCAGTTACCTAGCCTCAACCCACTCCCCCACTTTCCCTCCTTCCTACAGTTTTTTTTTCTTATAGTAAAACTACAGAAGTTACGCAGTAGGGCAGTTGAAAATATTTTTCAACGTGTGTTTTTTTTTCTTCTCTTTCATAGCTGCCATAACATGAATTTGGGCTGGTCTTTTTTCAGGCCTTTCAAGCCTTTCTATAAATTTATTAAGGGTTGTATTCTCAGCCCATTTGAGTTGCATTTTTTATATGCCATGCTTAGATAACATTATTGTTTCTTCTCTTTCTTCTCAGCTTGAGCCTTTGCTTACGGAGGCCTGCAAAGAGGCTGCATTTGGAATTCACAAGTGACTTTTTGTTGAAGTTGGTGACCTATGGACACTCGTTCAACGTATTAGGTTTCTCCACTTGTATCAAATTTTTTAAGACATATAGAATGCCCCCAAATTGTAATACATCTGTTTGATATGTATAAAACAACTCGATACACTTTTATGAATAAATATGTAATTTTGATTGAATATGTTTGTTGTGAAATTTCACCCCCGAACAGAGTGCTTCAATGAATTTTGTTTCAAATTCATCTAAGGGATGGCTTCTGCAAGTGTGGGTACATAGCTTTTGACTGTGTGTATATATGTGCTTCAATCGAGTCACCTATGTTTGTGTTTTCTCAAATGCTCTGATTTTTTTAAACTTCAATTATATTGACAACATTTGCTATAACATTTTTTGGTTTTACATGAAGCTTTGATTCAACAAATTCTGCATATGGTGTCATGCTCCAAGTCATTCATTCTCATTTCGATGGACCGTATATACAGTGGAGGGATGTTCTTGAAGCAACAATATAGTTATGGTGGGGAATGTTCAAGGTTAAAAAATTTCAATAATATGCTAACATTCAGTGCATCCTTGTGAAATATTTCAAAGCTCACTTGTTTGTTGAATATGTCTAGAAGCGAACACGATGGGATGAAAGTCTCTACTCGGAAGCAGCTGACTACAAGGCTTTCCACACAAAGGGAGGGGACCACATCGGGAACAAATTTGGGAAGGCTCGCTCTGGAAATACAAAGAAGCCTACATGGGTGAAGCAAGTGATATGGGCGCAAATGCAGAAGAAATGGGCAAGCGAGGAAAAATTTCGCCGCCAATCTAAAGTCAACAAGTAGAATCGAGCCATCGCATCAGAAAAAGGCACTCCGATTTTCACTGGTGGATCGGTTTCAACAACCGTAATCAAGGATCGACTAGTATGTACACCTTAGATTAGTTCCTGATGCTTTCCCATTTCATATAGTTTCAATCACTCCTAAATTCATAATTGACCATCTGTTTAGTTTGCATATATGTGTACTAATTAACTAACTAGATTTTCTTACAAAAGAAGGAGCTTGGAAATGACCTAACCCCAAGGCAAACATTTGAAATGTGCCATAAGAAAAAAGACGGTTCTTGGGCTGGCACTCAATGCCAACCAACTGTGGAAAGTAACAATATCAAGTGACCCTTGTGACCCTTGTTGTTATGTATATGTGATGTGAATGGTTTAGTTATGTTCTTTGGGTTCACACTTTCTGTTTGAATTTTTTGTTTCTCTTGCTGTGTTTGGTACCTGCTTATGTTTAGATATTTTTTGTGCTTATGGACTTTCCAGTTGAATGTGTTCAGTTATACATGATGTGATGTAGTTTTTTGTTGGTGGGTAGTGGTGTTTTGGATATGAAGATTGTATGTAAAGAACTCATTTCCAATTGGCTGGTTGAACTTATGTTTGTGTTTTGGTTGGTTGAACTAGGGGTGGTCACGGGTTACGGGTCAACCCGTGACCCGGCGGGTCCGGGTTGATGGGTAGCGGGTTAGGGTTAGGGTCGGGGATTTGTAACCCGGTGACCCGGTGGGTCGAAACGCTGGGTCGACCTATTTTGAAAAAATTTAGCCGTTGTCGTGGGGCCCACAGGTCGAAGGATTTTTTTAAAAAAATTTAGCCGTTGTAACGGCTAGTTGAGTGGGAGCTTAGGCTCGGGGCTATAAATAGCCGACTCCTTCATGTCACAAATCACATATATTCCCATCCAATCCATCAATCACCTATCAATTTTATTTCATAAGCTCCTACGTCGTAATCATGTCCGACGCAACTAGATTCGGTGACAACCTTCGGACGACGTTGTTCCGGGATCATTACGAGAAGGTGGAGCAAGCCGGTGGAACATTCGAAGCCGTTTGTCGTCATTGTGCTAAAAGGTACAAGGTGAAAAATAACCTTGGATATGGTAATTTGAAGCTTCACATCACCAACAAGCACCCCGATAAGATGAAGAACGATGGCGCATCAAGCTCGAGTGGTGGTAACTAGTCTAGTATTCCTAAGTCCTAAGTCTTAATCCAAAGTAGTGAGTATTGTAGTTATGTAGTAAGTTTATGTTTTATGTTTTTAGCTTTTTATGTTATGTGAATCGGTGAATGTGAGTCGTGATTTGTGAACTTGTATTTGTATGTCGGTTTATAATAAACTTGTGTTTGAATGATTCAAAGAATAGAGTTTTATAAGATATTTTTTTTAGTAATTACCTAACAACTTAGAAAAAATTACCTAAACATTATATATTACATTTAAAATGTTAAAAAAATAAAAAACTCAATAAAATTAATTGGAAACTTGACATATAAATTTAATTACAAGTTAAGATAGTTAGTAAGAAGCCAAACAACACCCAAAAAAAAAATTAAAATTTCCGGGTAACGGCTAGTTTCCAACGGTCGACCCGCCGGGTCAAACGTTGGACCCGGCGGGTCGACCGTTGCCCAACGGTCGGTAACGAGCCAATTAGGCTCCGTTTGGCCCTATAAATACCCGTTTTCCCTCCCATTTTCAACCCACACCTCACTCATCTCCTCTAATCTCATCTTCATCTCTCTAATCGCTCTCTAATCGCACGATCTTGTCTCTCGTAGTCCCGGTTTCCTAATCTCTCTCTTACATCTCTTAAATCTCTAAAATTCAAAATGTCGGGTGTCTTCAACCGAATTACCCGGGGTCGCAAGAGTGTTAGTGGAGCCCCATCTTCATCGACCCCGAGTGTTGGAGGCGGAGCCGGCAGCTCGAACCCGGCGCCGGCGGTGGCACCAAGCCTTCGGCGAAGTGCATCGGTCTCGGCGGCGAGCGGATCTCGATGTCGTCGAGATGATGCTCTTCTAGCCGACCACGTCAACGAGATCATGGAGGAGGAGGAGGCCGAGCCCGAGGGGACCCCCCAAGACAGAACTCCGACGATTCCGACCCAAGAGTCCGGCTTCCCCGCCGAAGGGAGCCAAGGAAATGCGGCCGATGGCGACCCTATTACTACGGCGGAAGTTCGAGCTGCTACTTTCAAGTATTGGTTCACGAAGGGGCCTAGGGAGCCGGCTTGGGAGGAAACGAGTTGTGCAGCCAAGTGCAACTTCTGCGGCACGGTCTACAAGCACAAGAAGGGAGGCGGATATGGGAACTACGGTGGTCATATCCGATCGAAGCATCCCGAGAAGCTTGGCCTCGCCAAAGGACAAACTCAACTAACCGGGTACGCATCTTCTCCCTCTCAACCCGCTGGTTTATGGTCTTATGATTATCGTAGTTGTCATGATAAATATGCGGAAATGATAGCTACCGAGGGTTTAGCTTATAGTTTTGCCCAACGTTGATGTTTCAATGATTTTATTACACAAAATGTTCAGCCTGCATGGCAAGGTATTAGTCGAAACACGGTTAAGAGGAAAATACTTAGACGGTATGACACCCGTAAAAATGAATTAATCGAATATTTTCACAAAAACCATGATTTACATGTTTCGATTTGTAGTGACATTTGGACCGACCATTGCTTACCGGATACGTAGGCAACCGGAAAACCGATTCAAGCCCTTCTTCCTTCCCCCCCCCCCCCCCCCCCCTCTCCCTAATACACAAATTGTACAATTGTATTGTAAAACTTATAGAGTTATAGTTGTAGACTTGTAGTCTTGAAAATTATAAAATTTAATATTAAATATTGTATTTTGTACCTAAAGACTAAAGTTATTATTTGTGAACATGAAAGGATATTTGTCAAACATATATGCGTTCAATACCCGTTCTCGACAAATCCGACAATTCCGATTCCGAACAAGTGCAAACCCGTCCAACCCGGGCCAAACTCATCGAGTCGACCCGGCGGGTCGACCCGTCGACCCTTTGACCCGCCGGGTGACCCAAACCCGCCAACCCATGGAATTCACGGGTTAGGGTTCGGGTCGCCCTTCCCCGACTCTTGACCCAGTGGGTCGAACCCGTCGACCCGCCGGGTCTGACCCGTGGCCACGCCTAGGTTGAACTTGTGGTTGTGTGTTGGATGTGTTTGGAATGAACAAATTATGTCAATGGTTGAATGGTATTTTATTTTTATATATTTGTGTCCAGCATTATTAAATATATTATATTTAAAGAGTTAAATAAGATGTGGCAACGACATTAGCCACAGGTATTTGCCACGAGCATACATTGTAGCCACGACCATAGCCACATATATGCCACGACATTAGCCACGGTCATAGACACGGCATAAATTGTAGCCACGAATATAGCCACATGAGGGCCAGATGCTAGCCACGACGTTAGCCACAACAATTAGCAACACATATGGCAACGACTTCAGCCACGACATCAGCCACGGCAGTCGTTGTCCCTCAATGGAGACTCACACGTGTGTTGCAACGACATCAGCCACGACCATATCGTGGCTGATGTTGTGGCTATAGCCACGAATTCCTCGAGTATGACCCAGCCACGGTCTTAGCCACGGACTTGTCAGATCATGGGTATTAGCCACGGATGTTGGAAATCTGACATTTAGCGATGAGGCATATAGCCACGAATGGCGACGAACGTAAAATTCGTGGCTATGTCCGTCGCTAAACAATTTAGCCACGATCTTTTGTGGTCTATCCGTGGCTATTTGGTCGTGGTAATTTCCTATGTTTTTGGTAGTGAAAGCCCAAACAAAAGCTCATTTTCATTCGGTTGTGCTATTCACACGGTCTGATCTCGCCATTCGCATGGTGCCGAGCTCGCGGTCCGGTGTCGGTGGGTTGGCTTAACATAGTTTCCAGGTTGCACCATAATCTAAACATGGACCTTGACATCGATGCCGAGTTCAAAAGTCGGCAAACAAGATGCAGCATTAATCTGAACATAATTTGCAGGTAGCACATGGACTTTGGCTCCTCCAACTTAATGTCGATGCCGAGTTCAGATATCGGCATACAAGCTGCACATGAATCTCAACATTTCCAGGTTGCACATGTTGTCTTCATTAGCTAGCGTCGAGACAAGCTTGCCGACTCTGGGTCACGGCAGCGACACTGTGCCGATGGCGAGAAGTTAACCGTGCATATAACAGAACCCTTTCATTTTTGTCTTTTTAAACCAATTTTAAAAGGATTTGAATTTCATTATGTGACTAAATTATGATTGGTGGGAGCTTGTGTCTCTAATTAGCTCAATCTTTTCATGTACTGTATGTAATTAGACAGGATACGATCCCTCCCATTTTGGGTTGTTATGGGCGTACTTTATGGGCTGGACATGTAAATAATTATTGGGGACAAAATGGTCACATCACTATTCATTTGCCCAACTCAATATAGATATAGATATAGATAGATAGAAATATGTTTACTGTCTTAAAACATGCAAAGTTCGAATCTACGAGTTTTATGCCTATTTATGAAGATTCCTAAGGATCATGCTAAAGAAGACAGATGAAACCTAAGACAAGGAGCTTAAGAAGCACAAGGCATGACCTGTGAAGGAGTCGGAAGAAGAATCGAGCAAGACAAGAAGAAAAGAAGAAGAAGAAAGACACTGCAGAGATCAGCGGCGCCCACCGACCTCGACACACAGAACAGGCATCCGTGGAGCTACAGTGGATCAACGTCTGCCGATCACCAATCGGTGCCCACCGACAGCTGTTTCTAGAGATTCTGCGCGTGGGCAAATCTGGCCCATTGGACTTTTCTTCTACCTTAAGATCTCCGATTCTTAGGGTTTCTTTGCCTATAAATACACCCCTCCTCACCGGCCCCCATTTCACACATCTACTCGACACCACTCACCACTCACTTCTCTACTTTTTCGTTTTCCGCTATTTCAGTAAGCCATGCTCGGCTAAACCTTTTATAGCTTTGCTTATATTTTATGCATTGGTTAGAGACATGTGAGGCTTGTTTTTAATACTATTTTATAGTTATGGTTTATGCATATTTGGTTATTTGTTACTCTTGTTCTTAAATGGTAGGTTGTTTACTTGTCTTAACTGGCCACTAAGATAGATAATCAACATGTTAAGAGATTATTGCTATCTTGATGAACAGGATGGAATTCAATGAATATGAAAGAGTAATAACATATAGTTTAGTGTTATTCTTAGCGGATGCGATAGCTAGGTTGACAACCAGGTGACCCGTCGAGTATGCAGGAATTACATGAATTATGTGCTTATGTGATTAGGGACTTATTGCTTCTCGACCCTCATGCAAGAGTTTAGGGAATTGATAGTAATCGAATCAGGAAGCTATTCAATTTTGTGCACAAACCGACACTAAGATATCCAAGCATAACCAAACAACTCGATGATCATGGAACTACCAATGTTGCGAATATAAGTGAAACTATATATCTTTTTTCTTATTGTTTACTTTTGTAACCATTACTCGTTTACTTTATTTCTGAAATTATTGCTTTCATTCTCATCACGAATCGCTCGCTTGCTTGAAACGCTTGACCAAAGTCGCATGCACTCTCTATTGGATCGACATGTACTGGCTGTTAATGCTAGTTATTAGTTGAAGGTATAGAATTCAGATTTTGGGTGTAGAACACACGACATTCTGCACGTACCAACCATCAACTAATCAACTGGTCATTGGTCAATTCTGGTACACCAGGTTGATTCACATACCCTGCAAACATTTCTCTAGAGCCAGCTTTCGTGCCTTTGCCTATATTTGCATATCCTGGAGGAAATCTGATCAAGTAAAAGCATGATTCGAATCTATGGTTAGTCTTTTTGCAATTTGTGCAACACAGAGGCTTCCTCCCATCCACATTCTTAAGAGTATCAACATCCTTTCCAGAACTTTGAGCCTTAGTTGATATATTGTAGCATCAACACTAAATGAATTTAGACTCTATTTTCTTTCTCACCGATTTTCATCCTTTGCTAACAACGAATAAACTCTATGATTGTCCGGCAACGGATCCATCATGAGTATAGAACCTCTAGGAGTTGTAAAACACTCATTCAACCCCATTAATAGTTGAAGTATCTCTTGTTCATCCTCATACTTAAGCATATCTATTGCAGCACCACAATTATAATCGACAATTTACGAATGCTATCAAGCTCATCCCAAAGTGATTTCACACGAGTACATAAAATAAATGGAGAATGATTCAATATCTTGTTGAAGGTCATTATGCTCCTTCTAAACATAATACAATTACGTCGTGCCTCCATATTTTCAAAAATGAAGCTCCAGTTCTGTCCAAATTCCTTTGGTCGTGTCTGTGAAGACCACAATTCGCCGAATCTCAAGACTAAGGTTGTCGATCATCCAAGAGATGCCATGCCTTTGCAGTGCTCCCACTGTCTGATCTTCAACACATTAGATCTAGGTTTTGCAATGGCTCCGGTGATAAAAATCGATTTTGTTTTTCCCAGAATGAGCTTTCCTCACCTATCTGCGCCACTCGTTGAAAAGGTGGAGTCAAAAGTACTAGGTCGGGGTGATCACTTGGATGAAGATAAAAATGATCATTGAGATCAATCTTTGAATCTTCATCGGCCTCCCATATCTCCCGATCTAGCTCAGATACAAAACAAAGTGGATGGAAAAGAACATGAAGGAGAAAACCAAGTTCGATCTACTCCTTATAGCTATGATACCATATAGAAATGTAGATCTAAGAGTAAGAACGAGCTGAGAACCGTAGCGGAACTAAAGAAGAAGAAGAAGAAGCGGGAAGGAGATGGAAGTATTGTGTTATTCATCAAGTAAATAACTGAGTACATATAGGGCTATTTATACTACCAGACTGGGCTACACTTATGGGTCAAGCCCTGTACAGATTTGACCAAGAAATAGAGAGAAACAGGTCTACTACTTGAATTGGTAAATAAAAAGCGGTCATATCCGGGGTTTGAACCGGGGACCTATGGATACTATCCAGAAGTCTTTTCCGGTGAGCCATTCCGGAATAGTTGAAACAAGTCTACTACTTGATACCGGTTGAAACACAAATGATGAACCGAGTTTATTATGAAACACCTACACCAATACTACGAAATAGAGAGAAATGAGGCTACTACTTAATACCAGTTGAAACACAAACGAACCGTGTTTATTATGAAACACCTACGGCTACACCAATATAACACGTGTGTTTAAAGCATATAATAAAATCACATAACTTTTAATTTACATGATGGAACAAGCATGAGGATTGTCATCACTAAACAAATAAGTATAGAGCTCTTGTTGTTGATGATCATCAAAGGCCTGTGGAACATCCCTAACATACCCAGAGGGAGCCTTGGCGTCATATGCTTGCTCCGCGTATGGGTACGCTGCCAATTTGTAGGGAACGTATCGCCAGAGATCTGCCGCTTTCCCCGTCCTCCTCACTGCCTGCAGTACCTCCTCCTCCTCGACGTACCCTTCAACCGTCACTTTGCATTGGGCTCTGTTTACTTCCACCCTTCTCGCTCCTATTATATACATATACACATACACATACACATGAATCACTTGATCAATTTGCGATGCTAGTTATATAGGTATGTATGTTTTACCACGCATTCGAGAAACAACGTTTCTGATTCGTCTTTCACAACCATTGCAGTCAATGTCGACCTCGATTTCAACTGTCTGCATCCGTTTCTTGTTGATTATAAACTAAAAAGAAAATTATAAAAAAAAAACAGCAATATATATCTATGAATATGAGATCACCATATATACGTACCTTTAAGATTGGCCTGTGATTTTTGCAGCTAGGGATTGTAAAATCACAACGATCCATTATGTAATCTATGAATCCCATCCTCTCTCTTTCTCTAGCTCTTGAGAGAGAGAGAGAGAAATTAAAATGGAGAATGAAGAAAGCTTTTTAATTTGAGGTGAGACAAGAACAGGGTTTGTGGCTTCAAAGGAACATGTTGATCGAAATTTTATTTTATATGGATTAGATTATCATATATCTTGCATTATAAGCTAGCTAGTTCCAAAATGTTACATTATGTATGTTGGTGTTCCAACTCAGGCTTTGAAACAAGACAACCCTTAAATTTTGTGAACTAGCTTGTATTTTTATCTTACATTATAAGTTTACATACATTTAATTAATTAATCAAAGTTTCGCCATGAAATTTTTGTAATTGATCGAAATTGCTTGTAGAGTAGCCTGGTTATGTTTTCACGGAAATTAAACGTTTATTTTTCTCCCCCATTATCTTTAATCTTTTTGGTATTAAAAGATACGTATGAATGGATTTGTTTTATAAGAAGAACGTACATTATATATTTGAAAACTCAATTGAGTGGGAAATCATCCAAGATCTCCATTTCTCCCATTATTCAACAAAGAGAGTGTTTGTTACATTCATCAAATTGTACAACTGCAATTGGCGCCCAAAACCCCTATATGTAGCTCCAACCGGATTAGTTACAGATTAGGTGAAATTACCAATTTGCCCTTCAAACAACCAAAGCTGTCGATTGCACCTTATGTGCTGTGGAGCATCCACCAATTTGCCCTTCTAATAACCTAAGCTGTCGATTGCACCTTATGTGCTGTGGAGCATCCAATGTAGTGTTGCTATATCTCCCATAATATATACATTGTTCGAAAGCTGTCTTTAGTAAGATAGCCCTACAAATACGTATCCTATCTCCCACACTCAATTTAATTTTTACGCTATATATGTAAACTAGCTACTACGTACAGTAACGTACTACATATATTTAGCTCATTTAATTAATTATCTTTTCAACTTAGTTAATTGATTTAATAATTGTAATTAACAGTCTTGAATCTTGATGGTTACTTCTGCGGTGTTCCAACATTCAACGCGTACTCCTTATACCGGCAAGAGGATACTTAATCGTGGTTTTGCGATGTCGTAATTATTTTCCAAAAGCATCTCCGACCATTGAAAAAAATCAAACAAGATCGAATCCCCCTTCTATCTATTGTAATTTAAGGGTGGGCATATGGGACGGGACAGGACAGCATTGGGGTAATTTCGTTTCCCGTTTCGCATATTTTTTATATGGTGGGATTGATTTTTTTTTTCAAATCCCGTTTGATCTTATTCTACACGGGACGAGATTTGTCCTTCGTAAAAAAAATCCAATGAACTTCAAAAATAGCAAATAGAAAGGTGCAAATTAAACTCTTACATAATAATCTCATTACAAAATATGCCTAGCAAGTAGCAAATTAAATTATTGCATAATCACCACAGTAGCTTTTAAACATAGCAAACAAATAATAATAGCAATTAAATTTCTACTTGAACCACTAGATTTTCTCTTATTTCTTATATTTTTTTTAATGTTTTATTATTATATTAAATTTTGTATTTACATAAATGTTAAGGTATAATATAAATTTTGTCGTCAATTAACCACCTCCTCCTGCAGGTCCTAGATTTCCTTTCGACACTCCATCTGTGTTGAGCTTCACCCAATGGATCAGTGGTGACGCGTTTATGAGATTTCGCCTATATTTATTACCTCACTATGACGACAAAATGTCTTAAAATACCTGCGGGCCCTGACGGTGTGAAGTGATAATTAGATTATATACTTATTAGTCTAAGCGATGGGGATTATGAGTTTGGCTCGCGATGATTTAAGTCATTGCTTAGTCGTCGTTTGTAGAGGGAGCTAGGCGAGGTTGTTATCCCAAATAACGTTCTACTCCGATCAAAGATCTTTAGAACTCAACTCCGGGGGCTTTAAGTCCGGGGGATAATCAGAGCTCTTATGCTTTCTATCTTGAAAATCGGATCCCTTCCTTTGAGGTCGGAGGGGGGTATTTATAGGGAAACTAAGCGAGCAGCTAGCTGGCAACCTCGTCGTTCTATGTAGGAAACGTGTAGCGCATGCCCACACGCTTAGGGACATAGGCAATACACGTGGAGCCATTAGAGGCGAGGTGCTTGAGCCAGCGAGCTGCTTGCTAGGATTTCGGAGGGTTACGAGATATTTGGAGAATCCACTCTGATTCTTACGCGGGGTTCAGGTCGCGAGGGAAACAGGGGTCAAAGTTCTTGGGGGCGCTAAGCCTAGTCATTTGGGCTTGATCGGATACCTTGCTCGCGATTGATCCAATGGTGGGACCGGACATCCCTTTGCGTTAGGCGGCCCATTTATGACGTCATATGTTGTGAGCCGAATCCGCCATGTTTTATAGTTACTTTTATATCGTTTTCTGCATACATTTCATACATTTGAGCTAGAATAGCACAGAATCTATGTAGTTTATGCTTATTTGCCAAATTATGGAATCTACACTAGTTTATGTTTAATTTCACAGAATTCGAGGCAATTTACAGCAGTTCTGAGAAAGGAAGAAAAGCTCGAAAGTCAACTACAGAAGTCCAAGGTCAAGAAGCAGCGGAACCAGGACAAATCAAGCTGGAAGCAAGGAAAATTCGACTCTACAACATCAAGTCGATATCGACCAATTCTTGTCGATATCGAGTACACCTAAGTTGATTTCTAGCAAGCTGCCCAGAATCGAGCAAGGAAAGCTGGAGAACATTAGTCGATATCGACTTCCTTTAGTCGATATCGAGTTGAGCACATATCGAGTCAGAGACACCAGACATCGACAAGTGAAACTGGGAGCTGGAGCAGGTTAGTCGATATCGGCAAGAACTGGTCGATATCGAGTAAGCACCCAAGTCGATTTCCATGTCCAGAGCCGAGATCGATGAAGCTGAGCACTAGGAAGCCGAGCAGAAGTTAGTCGATGTCGAGAAAAATTCCTCAATATCGAGGACAACCCAAGTCGACATGTGTTATGTTGGCCGATGTGGAGTTGCTGAGCACAAGATGAAGAAAACGCTAGTCGATATCGAGGACTCCTACTCGATATCGAGGAAGTCTCAGTGGCGGATTCCGAGCTATCCGAATATCCTGTTAAGTTTCTATCCCGAAGCCGATGGTGATATTTTCGAGACCAAATTCTATCCACATCTATCAAGAGCTATCAAGTCAAGGGAGAAGATATTTCATCTACTTTAGATATAGTTCTAGATTTAATTATTTATTCCATTATTTTATCTTAAGTAAGTAGATATAGATATAGATAGACTTTCTTACCTTGATTAGCAAGGATTGGAAGGCTATAAATAAGGCCTTAGGGGCTGATTTTTCTATTCATTCAATTCAGAAGCTAGAGAAGTAGTTCCACAGAGAAGTTTAGGAGTTCAAAGGTTTTAGGGTTTTGGCATTCTGCGAAAGTTGATTGCCGGGATTGTAAAGACTTTGAATATAGTTTATTACAAGTTATTTCTTTTCAATCAATGTCTGCATTTGCGATGAGGCGCGAGAAGTCCACCCACTTCTGGGGTCGGGGTGAGCCCGACGGTAGCCATGTGAGGTGATGCGGTAAAGGTTTGATCTTTTTATGCAATTCGTCTTCTATCCCTATGAGCATGATTCTTTTGTGAAAGTTGAAGGTGATCCTTGTTTGTGTTATTGAAGCGAAAGTGATCTTAATACAACTTGGGTTAATTATGTGAAAAGGGTTAGTAACAATTAGGGTTTATGCGAAAGTCTCTATATTCCTATGTGTTAATAACGAAAGTTATTTGATGAAAAGTATGATCTTTTATTCCTTTATTTGTTATTTTACATGGTTATCGTTGTGGTGTTGATACCCTGGCCTTGGAAGTATTTTAGTTTATTGATTTAATTCATCAAAATCTGCGTTCTGTGTTCGAAAGGTTGCATTTTAAGGTTTCTGTCTTTTGTCGTCTTCGAGCAAGTTCTTGTCGATATCGAGTTGATTTACTCGATATCGAGGAGGGGTTTACTCGACGTTATTCTTTTCTGAGTTCTGTTTCTATTGCTCGATTTGGACCTACTAGTCGATATTTCTTGTCGATATCGAGTTACTGTTGTCGATATCGAATAACTTCTGTTTCTTTGATTTCTTTTCCGCGTTTGTTTGTTATTTCTGTCTTTCTTTCTGTCTGTGAAATTTACAGTTACCTGAGATCCGCTGGCGTGCTTCCTCGTGGATCGACCCTGACTTCCCACTGCTACATCGGGAGGAGGTCTTGTAATTATTTGCGTGGGCCCGAAACTGGTTTGATCTATTTCATTATATTTTAAACTTGATTTCCTCCTACAACAAATTGGCGTCATTGCCGGGGAAGCAATCATTCGCGCCTTAGGTAGTTAAATCTCACATTTTTCTTGAGGTACTTTGAAGGTATATGCGTCGTTCTGGTCAAACACCTGAGTTTGACGCCTTAGACAATCCGGAACGCCTTATACACATCCAAGCTAAATTGAAAAGAGCCATGACTGCCGCAGAAACACAAGAACAGCTGATTGAGAGGCTTCAAAGGGAACTAGCCGCCAAGGATACTGCTCTCACCACTGAGAGAGCACGCATTACACAGGAGGTTGCGCGAAGGAGGCAATTGGAAGATGAGCTTGCCCAATACCCTACCACTGCAGAGGATTACATGCATCCGACTCTCGTCGTGCCTGAATCGGCTATTCTAATCCCTGAGAATAACTATGAAATTCGCACTCCTTTCTTAATAGAAATTAAACATAATGCTTTTCATGGTAGATTTAATGAATGCCCTCTTCAACATATTACCAACTTTACTGATATGTGTCGTACTCTTGCTGAAGGCACCACCTTGGAATATATCTTTATGAAGGCTTTTCGTTGGTCTCTAGCGAGTCCAGCATTGAAGTGGCTTGAAGGTCTCCGTCCACGATCCCTCACTATATGGGCTCAAGTAAAGAAGGAATTTCTCAATAAATTCTTTCCTCCTGCCAAGACAGCGCTCCTTCGTCAAAAGATTACATCTTTCAAACAGCAGCCTGGAGAGCCGCTAGCAAAGGCATGGGAACGCTATAAGGATCTACTGCGATCCTGGCCTACACATGGACAAAAACCTTGCGTCGTTCAGGAGATCTTCTTCAATTCTCTTGACTTGGCTGCTAAGGATAGGATCAACACATATACTCATTATGAGTATCTGACGATGCCGCCAACTGACGCATGGGCTGCCCTCGACAAGCTGACCAACTATGATAACAAGTATGGGACTCCAATCAACTATGAGGAGAATGCCTATGCCAGGCCAGCCCTATCCATGCCCCTCTATGAGCCCGCTAAGGAGATCGACCCAGATGTCAAGGAGCAGTACTACAGAGACCAAAATAGGAAGCTCCTCAGGCAAGTAAAGTATCTTTCTGTCAAACAGCCCTGCATCGAATGCGGATCACAGCGGCACACCACTACTGAGTGCCCACACACAGAACAAGTCAGGCTGGCAGAACACCATGAAGAGGTAGCTTACGCAGGGGGTTCCAATCCCTATATGGGGGACCAAAGGTTTCAGCAACCACAATGGAACCAAGGTGCTCCTAGGAACCCCCCGCCCTATAGAGCTCCAGGACATCCGGAAAGGGACCAAAAGAGGGATGATCTACAGACCATCTTAGAGGAAAGGCGGAGGAACCATTCAGATATCAAGCAATCCTTCAACTCCGTCTACACTCAGATTCAGGGAGTCAACTCTAGGCTTGGAGAGATTGATATATGGCGGAAATCAATGGAGACACAGATTGGCCAGCTAGCAGCAGGCGTCCCCAAATAGTCAAGTACGCTCCCTCGATCTTCATAACCAAATCCCAAGGGGAAGACAGGACACATCGCAGCTGTAAAACTCAGGAGCGGGCACCAACTACGCGAGCCAGAAGTCGGAAAGCAGCAGGACGATGCAGAACTGCAACTCGATATCGACAAACATCTAGTCGATGTCGACCAGACTTTGGTCGATATTGAGGACAGCCAACTCGACATCGAGGATAAATTGAACCACCCTTCGCCTGCACAGCACAGCAACTCGACATCGAGGAAAGTAGTCGATATCGAGAAGAATCTTGTCGATGTCGAGGAGAATCAAGTCGACGTCGAGAAAGCTGCAACACCTCCGACATCTGTTCTGGCTCCGAATCAAAAAAAGAAGCTGCTTTTCCCAACAAAATCTCCAAAGGACCCAGCAGAGAGGAAATTTCAGCGCTTCATCAAGATGCTTCAAAGGCTCAACGTCACCATACCTTTCACGGAAGCTCTCAATGAAATGCCATTTTACGTCAAATTCCTCAAAGAGATTCTAAGCAAGAAGCGGTCAATGGCGGAGATTACAGAGGAGTGCAGCCATATGGACATACTTGAGAAGAGGCCAGATCCAGGTAAGTTTGCTATAACCATTGGATTTGGTCAATATAAATTTAATGCATTATGTGATCTTGGAGCTAGTGTAAGTATAATGCCTTTAACTATATGGTCCAAGATTAAGATAGGTGCCCTAGAGCCTGTGGATACCAAGCTTTATATGGCAAACAACACGGTGGTCATCCCAACAGGCATGGTGGATAATGTGTCAGTGCAAGTAGGTAAGTTCTTTGTCCCTGTTGTTTTTCTAGTTATTGATATAGCGGAGGACCCTGCTTCACCAATTATTCTAGGAAGGCTCTTTTTGGCTACGGTGGATGCCAACATAAGCGTAAGGAAGGGAGTACTCACTTTCAACATCAGCGATGAGGTAATTGAGTATTTTTTTAATAAAACTGAAAGGCACACAGGTCCCATGGAAGAGGTAAAAGCTATATCAGCCGGTTACATCACTTGCGGGGAGCCTACGGTAAGAAATATGACTCCTGAAGAGCTGGAAAAGAGGGATGTGGAAGCCCAGGTGGAGAAGATCATGGCCATCCTGAACGACGACACAGAGGATCTGCTCGACATCGACCAAGGTAAGTCGACGTCGACTAACTATTTCTCGGATGCCTTGACAGGATGCAAGTATGGGGTCGAAGTCACCCAGAATTCCTCGACATCGAGGAATTTGATCGACATCGACCAAAAGCAGAACCCTCCACCAGCAGCAGCTTCGTCGAGCAGCAAATCCGAAGCCGAGAGTTCCTCGACATCGACCAAATTGGTCGATATCGACCAAACACCGACGTCCTCGGCTTCACCTTCCCTGACGAGCAATCCATTGGAAATCGAGAACTCCTAGATATCGACCAAATTGGTCGATATCGACCAAGTGCTGCCTTCCTCGACGTCGCCATCCTCAAGCAGCAGCCCACTGGAAGTAGAGACAAACTCCTCGATATCGACCAAATTGGTCGATATCGACCAAGTGCTGCCTTCCTTGACTCCAGCATCCTCGAGCAGCAACCCACCAGAAGCAGGACGTTCCTCGATGTCGAGTACTTCTAGTCGATGTCGAGTAGAACAGGAGGTCCCCGAATCTGATTCTGCTAAGGTAAGCCAAGGTATGGATCTTTCTTCTCCTATTTCCATTAAAGATTTATCTATACATGGGAGAGGTTTTCCTTGGTATGTGCGCTTATGTAGGATTTCCAATGATGAGCCTAAGGAGTATGAAGTTGGAGAAAAGCTCTATGTTTCCAAATCAAAGGATCATTGGTTTCCCAACAAATTGAACAAGAAGAAAATGGGGCCTTTCGTGGTGAACAAGATCCATTCTGGCGGGTTGCAACTGATGGATAAGAATGGAGTCCTATTTAAAGCCCAAGCTACATGGGCCCTGCAAATACCACCTTGAAGCTTAATGGAGAAAGTCGGCCTAGCGACTATAAAATCTAGAGCTTGTAAATAGATATTTATTTTTTGGGACTTTTGGACATTGTTGCTTTTTATTTTTGGTTTTGAACCTTTTAGTTTTTCTATTATGAGTATATGTCTTCTACATTTTTCAGGTCCATGGGGATAGAAGCAAAGCTAAATTCAGACTCGGCCCAGCAACATAGCACTCGATTCTAACATCCTGCACACCTGTCTAGTGAGTTTCTTCTTTACCCTTGTTTTTATACAGTGAGGACACTGTAATGTTTAAGTATGGGGTGGGGGAAGGGCTTACTTCATGCATATTTGACATATTTGACATTATTTGTGCATTATTTCTTGAATTGCTTATACATGGCTATATACTTTGGAATTCATTATTGATTTATGTGCTTACAAGCATGTTTTCCAAAGTTTATAAAAATGATCCCCATTGAAAATTTTGATAAATGTCATGGAAGTTTAAAATTGAACTTGACGATGCAAAATTGGATTCATTAGAGATATAGCAGGAAATTGCCTAGTAAAGGGAAGTCACAATGAAGTGCATAATTTATTGAAAACCATGAGAGGAGATAAAATTTGAAGTTGCTTGGACATGTTGCATGATAAGAGGATAGAGGACTTTATATTTCCATACAATGCTCATATTGTTATATCCAAGCTTTACCTATGCTTATGCATCACAAAGGCCATATTGAGCCTTATTTCATATTATGCTCCACATGGTCTAAATATTGCCTATTCTTTACCTTATTTCCTATCCGGGGATTATGTTGATAATGATGTTACATTATGGAGATATTATATGGTGTTTGTATTGTTATCATTATTGGATTTTGGCGGAATTGTTTGAAATATATGGAAAATTTAATGAGTGAAAGAAAATCCGATCAAAGATCGACCCTGCTCGCTGAGATAATAGTTTGGCGAGATGGGACACCAGGTGAGGAGTCCAAAGCACTAAGTATCCGGCGCCATTCATGACACCCATGTTTGCGACTCGCGAGAAGGCAGTGCTAATGTTAGAGAGGTAAAAGCATTATTATGGATAAAAGCAATATGAAACGTGATGAATCTTATGGAGAAGGAATGTGGTATGAAAGTTTGGAGAATACTCCATTTCCCCGGATTATTAAGCACCACATTGCCAAAAATTGCCCACCTTTAGCCTTTTACCAATCTATTCCTTATTGAGCTCAAATTAAAGTCCTCTTGATTAGATGTTGTTTTGCACCACATTGCTTTGTCACATGAATTGTTTTGCATAACCCTCCTTTTGTGAGTAGATGTTGCTTTTTATTTGCACATGCATGGATTTTTCACATGAATTATTTTGCATAACCCTCCTTTTGTGATTGCAGGGACATATGAGAATGAATCTAAGATGTTGAGAGTTTTGATTTCTTCCCCTGAATGACAAATAAAAGTATTGCTTGAGGACAAGCAAGCTTAAGTATGGGGTGTTTGTTGTGAGCCGAATCCGCCATGTTTTATAGTTACTTTTATATCGTTTTCTGCATACATTTCATACATTTGGGCTAGAATAGCACATAATCTATGTAGTTTATGCTTATTTGCCAAATTATGGAATCTACACTAGTTTCTGTTTAATTTCGTAGAATTCGAGGCAATTAACAACAGTTCTGAGAAAGAAAGAAAAGCTCGAATGTCAACTACAGAAGTCCAAGGTCAAGAAGCAGCGGAACCAGGACAAATCAAGCTGGAAGCAAGGAAAAATCGACTCGACAACATCAAGTCGATATCGACCAATTCTTGTCGATATCGAGTACACCTAAGTCGATTTCCAGCAAGCTACCCAGAATCGAGCAAGGAAAGCTGGAGAACATTAGTCAATATCGACTTCCTTTAGTCGATATCGAGTTGAGCACATATCGAGTCAGAGACACCAGACATCGACAAGTGAAGCTGGGAGCTGGAGCAGGTTAGTCGATATCGACAAGAACTGGTCGATTTCCATGTCCAAAGCCGAGATCAACGAAGCTGAGCACTGGGAAGCCGAGCAGAAGTTAGTCGATGTCGAGGAAAATTCCTCGATATCGAGGACAACCCAAGTCGACATGTGTTCTGTTGGCCGATGTGGAGTTGCTGAGAACAAGACGAAGAAAACGCTAGTCGATATCGAGGACTCCTACTCGATATCGAGGAAGTCTCAGTGGCGGATTCCGAGCTATCCGAATATCCTGTTAAGTTTCTATCCCGAAGCCGATGGTGATATTTTCGAGACCAAATTCTATGCACATCTATCAAGAGCTATCAAGTCAAGGGAGAAGATATTTTATCTACTTTAGATATAGTTCTAGATTTAATTATTTATTCCATTATTTTATCTTAAGTAAGTAGATATAGATATAGATAGACTTTCTTACCTTGATTAGCAAGGATTGGAAGGCTATAAATAAGGCCTTAGGGGCTGATTTTCTATTCATTCAATTCAGAAGCTAGAGAAGTAGTTCCACAGAGAAGTTTAGGAGTTCAAAGGTTTTAGGGTTTTGGCATTCTGCGAAAGTTGATTGCCAGGATTGTAAGGACTTTGAATATAGTTTATTACAAGTTATTTCTTTTCAATCAATGTCTGCAATTGCGATGAGGCGCGAGTAGTCCACCCACTTCTGGGGTCGGGGTGAGCCCGACGGTAGCCATGTGAGGTGATACGGTAAAGGTTTGATCTTTTTATATAATTCGTCTTCTATCCCTATGAGCATGATTCTTTTGTGAAAGTTGAAGGTGATCCTTGTTTGTGTTATTGAAGCGAAGGTGATCTTAATACAACTTGGGCTAATTATGTGAAAAGGGTTAGTAACAATTAGGGTTTATGCGAAAGCCTCTATATTCCTATTTGTTAATAACCAAAGTTATTTGATGAAAAGTATGATCTTTTATGCCTTTATGTGTTATTTTGCATGGTTATCATTGTGGTGTTGATACCCTGGCCTTGGAAGTATTTTAGTTTATTGATTTAATTCATCAACATTTGCGTTCTGTGTCCGAAAGGTTGCATTTTAAGGTTTCTATCTTTTGTCGACTTCGAGCAGGTTCTTGTCGATATCGAGTTTATTTACTCGATATCGAGGAGGGTTTTACTCGACGTTATTCTTTTTTGAGTTCTGTTTCTGTTGCTCGATTTTGACCTACTAGTCGATATTTCTTGTCGATATCGAGTTACTGTTGTCGATATCGAATAGCTTCTGTTGCTTTGCTTTCTTTTCCGCTTTTCTTTGTTATTTCTGTCTTTCTTTCTATCTTTCTGTCTGTGAGATTTACAGTTACCTGAGATCCGCTGACGTGCTTCCTCATGGATCGATCCTGACTTCCCACTGCTACATCAGGAGGAGGTCTTGTAGTTATTTGCGTGGGCCCGAAACTGGTTTGATCTATTTTAAGGTTGCATCGTCATATCTCCTCGTAACCGGATCGGGAGTGATACTCCATTTGCGATTGGGTTTCGACAAATACGATGCTCCCTGTCAAAGGACTAGTTTATTGGATGGGCCATATCTGGGCCTATCGTGCATTTCGGCCCACTGGGCGGAGTGGCCCCACAAAGACCTATAAGTGGGGTTTTTACCCTCGCTCCTCCTCATTCCATGTTTCTGAATTTTCAAAGAGAAGGAGAAAGGGGGCGGGATTTCAACGGTTTCATGTGCTCTTTGAAGAAACGAGATCGGAGTTAGGTGGTGGTCCGTTCCCGGTTTTCTAAGCTTTCCAACGCTTCCCTTTCGCATTTCTCAAGTGAGTTGTCTCCGATCTCTCTCTTGCCCTTTTTAATTTCTAAGTTTACGTTCTCCCCTTGGGACTTTTAGGGTTAGCCGGGAAAATCGAACCCAACGGCGGTTATGGGGTGGTGATCGGGGTACGCCATGGTGTCTCATCCCCCGTCTCCTACGCTGCCATGTTGTTTTATCCCTTACCTTTTCCGTTGTCCCCTTAGTCATAACTGATCTTTATGGAGTAGCAGACGGATAGTTAGTAGTGGTGTGGTGGTGCCGAGAGGGGGTAGTGTTGTTTTTGAGTTTTTCGGAAAACCTCCGGCGACCTTTTCGGGTTTTGTAGAAAATCTCCAATGACAAGAGGTGGAAGAAACCTTTCGTCTCCCCTTTTTTGCCTTCCTCGGGGGTGACTTCTCGAGAATCGAGAAACCTTTATAGAGAAGATGAAAGGGGCCGTCATCCTTTGTGGGGAAGATGTATTTTCAACGTCCCTTCGGGGGGCGCGTGAGGCGCCAACTTAAGCCTCCAAGAGGACTTTTTGGTGCCAAATTTATTTACTCGCGATGTTGAAAAGGTAGTTTCCCCTTGGTAATTTTTCCTTTTCCTTGCGTCTTTTCGAGGGTGTTTTTCCTTTGCTTTTAGAATTAAGATGTCGTAGGAGAGCGATAGCTAGAATCGTAGCGTAGGCTATGAACATGAAGAAGTAAGTTCCTCGCGAACCAGATCCCAGGAAGATGTCAGCTCGGAATCTGCGGCGAGTCCAGCTCCTCCTCCGCCAAGTAAAAAACCTCGCGAGGAAAAGAAAAAAAGGGCGAACCCTGGGGCTGGTCCAAGTGCGAAGAAACGAAAGATGGCAGGAACCATTAAGCGCCTTTTAAAAAGGGAGAAACCTGAGTATTGCCACACCTCGGAGTCTATAAATGATCTGGGAAAGGGCGAGTCGTCTCGCGTACCCAAGGAGTCTAAAAAACCTACCCAAGTGGTCCCGGGTGACTTTGCCCTGCCTTCTTACAACCGAACGATGGTGGATAACTGTAGTTTTTGTGAAGGTTATGCTTTCGCGGCACCCTCTTCTTCCCCAACAATATTTTCGGAGCGCGTAGCTCCTACCGTAGCCAAGACGTTGGGTGAGGAGTCTATTCTAGATGTCAAGCACTTAGAAGAGGTGGCGAAGCTTTACCCATGGCCGGTTGGGGTAGAGATAGGTTTCGTTGTTGGTAATGGGGGATGCTTGAATGGATATAAAAACCATGTTGTTATTCATCTAGACAGCTTGCTCCAGGGTTTCCGCCTACCTCTCCCCCCTCTTTATTCAAATTTTTTAGCCTACATAAACCAATGCCCTGCCCAGCTTGCTTTTAACGTATGGATGTATTTGGCGGTATACATCATGCGTTGCGCCACCATTAAGCAAACGTCGTCATTAGATCATCTTTTCTCTGTTCTTTCCTTGAGGCATAGTGAAGGACTGGTGTCCGCCTCTCTGGCTGGAAAGATTGTTGAGAGGTAGTCCAGTAGCCCGGGATAGAGGAAAAAGTGGTTCCTCGTTCGCGATCCAACCAAGACTATCTTGAACTTTGTGATCAAACCCGGCAAGTATGTCACGCCTGGTGACAAGCATGATGCAGCAGATAGGTGGAAAGTTGCGTTCGAGAGGGGGGTTGCGTCTGTACAATGTTATAGGAAGGTTGTGACCCCGGTTCGCCTGGAAATGGCCAGACTAAGCCTCCCGCATCGGCCGGGTCGGTGTCTAGGAAATTTTATTTTAAATTCTTTGGTGTTTTGGCCGTGATTTTCCTTCGTTCTGACTTGTTCCAATTTTTCTCGTAGATATGGTAGTTGATAAGTCGAAGATTTCCGCGCTTGCGAAGAAGAAGAGTGCCGCAGGAGGCGGGTCCAGGCCTGCCCTTACTGTTACTCCGCGGCCGAGTGGTGGTCGGCAGAACGTCCCCCGTGAGTCTCTCCCCGCGAATAAGAGTTTGAAAGGGAAAGAGCCGGTTGACGACCAAGAGAGCATATCGTCAGATGACCAGCCATTGGCCCGTCGCGGGCAGAAGCAACCAAGGGATGGGACAAAAGGCACCATGCTCTTAAGCTCTGAGCCGATTACCCGGGCGGGGATTTCAATGGAAGATTACCGGTTGCCTGGATTCGACCCCATTGGTATCAAGGAACTGGAGATCCCCAAGAAGAGCTGTCCAGCTGAGAGGGATTATCTCCATCATTTGACGGATGAAGAGTTAGTGGAGCATGGTCAGAAAAGCATAGGCTGGGTAACCTCCTTCGCGACTCCTGTTTCTATTCTTTCCTTTTTTCCCTGTTTTACTTATGCGTTTATTATTCTTCCTGTGTTGCCATAGGATAATCTGCAATGGTCCGAAATGGCCGGACGTTTGAGAAACTATGATGATAAGGTAAGGGAGTTGAGGTCGATCATGGCTGCTCTGAACGCGAAGGTGGAGAAGTTGAAAGACGCGGAGCTCCAGGAGGTAACTATTGTAAGTCTCAATGATGCTTTGACGAAGTCCCAGAAGGATGTGGAAGTGGCGAGGAGCGAGCTAGACCTGTCGTGAGTCGAACTCGCGAAGGCTCAAGAGTCTGGGGCCCGGTATGAATCGGAGGCCATATGCTTGAGGGGTCAGCTCCAGGGTCTTGAGCGTGAGTTCGGGGCAGCTCGTGAGGAGCTCGCTGATGTGAAGAGTCGGTTGGAGCGCTTTATTTTTGGGGAAGATGCCGCTCTCTCCCGGAAGACGCTCCACGAGTTCATGCTCAGTGAGGTCGGCCAGGAGTGGCTAACTGAATTCCTGGGGGGAGCCAGTCGGGGTTGGCTCGATCACTATCTTAAGATGGACGGGGAGGATGTCCTTTACGACAGGTTTGCTGACGCGTTCATGGAAGGGATTGTAGGTGGGATCTCTCAAAGTGTCAACTGCTTTGCTCATCTCGGCGATGAGGTGAGGATATTTCCTCCTAGTTATAAGGACGAGGATATGAAACTGAAGGACCCCCAACGCGAGCTGCCTCTCCCCCTCGATGCTCCAATCAACAATGCTGCCATCATCGACCCTCCCTCCGAAGGTGGGAAAACCCCTGAGCCCGCTCGCGATGATGGCAACCCTCCTACCGACGTCTGACATGCCGCCTCTTTGCTTCTGACGGAGCTTTTGTGTATGGATGTTTAAAAACATTTTTATCCACGGCAAGAGTTTCGCCCTCTGTTGTGGTTTACTCGTTCGTATTTTGGGATGGTGAACATTTCAACCCATGACAAGTGATGCCTTGTTGTGGTGTTTTGTGAATACTTTTATCTTTGAATTCACCGTGCTTTCGTTTATACCTTTTGCCTGTTTTTCTTACTGGCCTATCCCGCCGATTTTAATTATGTTTTCTCATGTTTAAATCTTGACCTGTTCACCTTGTCCACTGCTTTTATTTGTAAGGTAAATTCGCGACACCGTTATCCATCTCCTGTCGTTGATCGTTTTATGGAATAAATCATGAAATGACAAAAAGTAGGGTTCACGTATTTATTAGATGTTATGCAGAATGATAGGCTGAACTTAAGAACTTCTTAGCGATGAAACATAACAGGAAATAACTTGTATTATCTTTCTTGTAGTTATATGTCTTCGTAGCATACGTAGTCAGGCAAAATATCTCCGTTCTCGTCGGGGCATGGTTGCTCTATTGCCACATCAAAGTGGGATTCTTCTTGGTACTCGAAGGTGAGGCGGCTCCCTATTCTGAGGTTTGTAATGTTTTCAAAAGATCTCCACCCTTCCGATAGGAAGAACCAATCCCCCTCGTCTCGTTCGACTAGGATTAAGAATTCTTGGTTTGAGGGAGAACATAGATAGATGTGGTTTGTTATTTCCTCCCTGAATTCTACAAAGATATACGGTAAAGGGAGCCTGTGTAAGTGGCTTTCCCTAAGGATTATTCTGGAGAATTTAGGATTTGGAAAAAGCATAGTGTTTGTGATGAAATTTGGTGGAGGGGTTTCTGGTGGAGAGAGCTTTCCTGAAACCATGTCGAAACTTGGCATAGTGTTTTTAGGTAATTCAATTTGTACTCCTGATGTTTTTATTTATACCAGTTCTATGCGTAGTGGATATGGATGTTGTTCTGCGGGGTTATATTTGAATTACTATGAAGCAAGGAGGTGCGTGTTGTCCGCTTGTTTTTCGTGCAGCTCGGTGTACGAATTTTTCTTATAACTTTCTTCACCGCTTGGATTGAACTTGTTCTTATCAGATCCTCTTTGTTGTGTTATCTGATATTTGTTGCCCTCGTGGTCGAACTGGGTGGTAAGCGGTTTCTTTGTTGTGTTATCTGATACTCATTATCCTCGTGTTGGAATTGGCTGGTAGGCGGTTTCCTTTGATGTTTTTCTTTGTAGAGGTTAGTATAAGAAGGTAAGAAACCCAAGGCTTTATTGTAGTTTGCTTGTGACAATGATGCCTACGACGGCAGTTGACATTCCAGGTGTATTTTTTCCTCGCTTGAGGGGTTTCACTCGGGATATTGACGTTAAGGGGCATTTATATAGGTTGGTAAGCTATATTTATGCGATTGGTTTTTTGATAAGTAAAGTGTTTCTGATGTGTTTGTTTTTGTTGTAGCCTTTACCATCCATATATCGGGATTATGGTTATGGTGCCCTTGGATTCGTCCATTTATGGATGCGGTCGGACGAGGAATTCGTGGTGAGGGTGGAAGCCTTAGGGTCCAACAACTACTGGTTTACCACTACGTGGCCCGTGTTTGTCGTGTCGAATGAACTTCAAATTGGGACACGCTTGATCTTTGAGTATGAAGGACACTCTTGCTTTGATGTTGTTGCCATGGACCATGGTCCTGACCAAAATGGTTATGGTGCCCTTGGATTCGTCCATTTATTATGTTTGATGTGGTTATATCGTTTTAGTCGTTGTTGGGTGGTTGTGTGTGGTGTATAATTAATGAACTTCTAAGTTATCGTGGTGCTGCTCGCTTGAGCATATCGTAAAGAGTGGACGATCCGATAAATCAATTAATTGCTAGTGTGATATTCGTGATTGAGAGATCACAATCTCAAGTGTGATATTCGCGATTTAGAGATATCAATCTCCATCGTGATGTTCGCGAATAGAGAAACTTCGATCTCCAGCATCCTTAGATGCTAGAGCTGGCAAAATCCAACCCGAACCCGAAAACCCGACCCGGTCGACTCGAAACCGATTATTCTGAACACCGACACAACCCGTCCATTTTGGACCCGAAATCCGAATGAACCGAACCCGATTAACTCGAAACCCATTAAGACCCGAACCCGCTATAACCGAAACCCGAACATTAAGCTACAATCTAGTAAATTTTTTTAAATGAATATTGAAATAATGAAAACCCGAGACAACCGAAACCCGAATAACCAAAACCCGATACAACCGAAACCCGAACCTGACCCAACCGATTGACCAAATTATTAGACATTACCCGAAACCCGAATGACCCGAAACCCGACTAACCGAACCCAAACCCGACCCGATCCGCCCGATTGCCACCTCTATTAGATGCCGGGGAGGAAGAAATCAAGGAATTTCCAGCACGATCTTTGTGAATGGAGAAACTTCAATCTCCAGCGTCCTTAGATGCTGGGGAGGAAGAAACCAAGGAATCTCCAGCGCGATCTTCGCGAATGGAGAAACTTCAATCTCCAGCGTCCTTAGATGCTGGGGAGGAAGAAACCAAGGAATATCTAGCGCAATCTTCACGAATGGAGAAACTTCAATCTCCAGCGTCCTTAGATACTAGGATTTTTCTTCGAATCGTTAGACAAAGATTGATGACACATCGAATCTCAAAGAAGCGAATTTTTATTGATAGGTCGAGCTTTTTCTTAAATTTTTTGAAATGGAATAACTTTGCACATCGAACTGTTCTTGGGATCTAGCGGAAACCATTTGTTATTGGACCTTCGTAGTCGCTATCGTAGAGTTCGTCTTCTATGTAGCGGCCTTGTTTGTCGAAGAAATGGACTTCAAACATTGCTTCTCCCATGTGGGTGAACATTATTGATGTTTCCAACTCTAGTCTGTATGACTCGACAAATTCCTTCCATCCATGTGCTACCTTGTGAGATCCGTAACTGCCCCCAACGATGTAGATAGGGAAATCTTTGATGACGCGGGAGGATAAAAAGATATGTTCGGGGATACGGGGTTGGAAATGTTGACCAAATTCATAAGGCAACATCATGCGTATGTATTGCTCGTCCCCTACTAAATAAATATCGAAAATAAAGGGATTGTTTGGGCTTTGATCGCTGATGTTTGCTGCCATATTTGTGTTTTTTGGAAAGACCAGTAATGAGAAGGTTGTGCCTTTTATTTTGTAAGGAAAAAGAGCTTTTATATTGGCTTCGACTTATTTGAAAATGTTTTTGTGATAAATGACTATTTTCGGATTTGAAATGCGCCTGTGTTCTTGGTCTAGTTCTGATGCGGGACCATCCAAGACACCTTCGGACACATCTATACTTGGGGATGGACCTATGATTCGAGCTCGTGAGAATGATGTCATCCTCAAAAGGAAGAAGAATGCGCCACCATGGGAGAAGATCCAAAGGTGCATAGGGCTTGCTGATGGCCTCGGCGCCAACACCAGAGGCATCGACGCCGAGGCCTGAAGATGATATTTGCTTACTGTTGGTATCGACACCAACACCGGACCCGCGGCGCCGAGACCCTAACGCCTAGATTTCATATGGGCCGAAATTGAGAAGCCTATTTTCCTATATGGGCTGAATTCTCTTTATGTTGGAACCCTATTTTTCATTGTTATTTTTAGTATCTCTTTTACTTAAGATATTTTTAGTATTTTAGGGATTTATTTTAATTTCCATTATATTTATTATTTTCATTAAAAAAATCAGCTCTAGGTTTTCTATTTAAGTGGCTGATCTCCATTGTAAACATAGGACGTCTCTCAATGAATGAAAATCTCAGTTTGTGTTGAAACACATGAGTGAAAGTCAATCGGTTTGAAGCATGGCTCATCGATTGCAACTATTGGTATTCTTTTAGCTTGGTTTGCTTTGTGTTCATCAACTTCGCAAGACTTGGTGATCCTAGTATCCACAAGCCCCCTCCTTGTGCCTCCAAGTTGTCCGCTTGGTTGTGTAGGGTTGTAGAGGCGGGTTATATAGTCATTGGTATTGGTTTCTACCCTCTTAGGAGGCCTGGGGTCTTTATCTTGTTCTATATAGATCGACTCAGTCCTTATCGGTCGTGTCTTTATTTCAATTTCGAGTCTTTCTTTATTGTCGAGTCTTGTTCTTGAATTCTTGTTTCGAGTCTTTGATTTCTTGATCGATCTTGAACTGTTCTTGGTCGAATCTTGAGAGTCCTGTTGAGTCCTTCTTGTTTCTTGTTTCCGTTCTTTAGTTTCTTGTTTGATTGTCGAAGATCGGGCCATCTCACGGCTAACCCCGTATCAAATTGGAATCAGAGCTTTGGTTTCCGACATCAAGATTGAGTCTTTTTCTTTCATAAACACAAAAACCACAAAAAGAGTCTTTTTTTTATTTGGTCTTTTACTTCTTGTTCTTTATTTGATTATTGCACTAAACTTTGTTTGTGATTGTTTGTGATTGCATAGCCTAAACACAAAGCCTAGTCGAGACCATGGAGTTGACCAAGTCAGTGCACACATCCCTTTGTGTACACCCTAGCTGACGGCACATAGTGTCCCCATAGTCCTTTGCTTGGCCGACATCATCTACCACACAAGACAAACCCTAGTTTGTTTATCTTTTCTATCTTTTCTATCTTTGAGATATTTTGTCTATCTATTTCCATTGCCTTATTTAAAATCAGATTTTTAAGTTGTTAGATTTAATTCTATTATATCTATCAACTATCATAAAGAGGCTGAGGTAGATCTTATTACCAAATATATCCAAAGTTGTGTCTATATATTTATCTTTAGGGCTTAAATTTTATCTTCTTTCACCTATTCTCATTATTTTCGAGTCCTTTTCTCCCTAGCTGTCTCTTTCTTGCATTAGATTAAAAAAAATCAGTTTCAAAAATTCAAAAAAAAAAGATTGAACTTGGACCTAGGAGGATAAAATTCACTAGGGGCAAAAGTAAGTAAAAAAAAAAAGAGTTTTTTTGATCTAGTGCAAGAAAGCTCCAAGGACCAAATTGGTGATCTTTGTTCTAGCCCTAAGTCGACACACCCCTTCTACCAAACACATTACCTCCACAAAATTCTAAATTGAAACTCTGTCTTGCAACTACAACATCCTAACTTAAGGTTATCAATCAAAAGAGGTAAATTTCCATACTTTTCCCTTATTTTCTTTTATTTTTCAGTTTTGTCAAGTACTCTTGTCGAGTTCTCAAGTTTGTCGAGCACTTTTCTCCTGTTTCGAGTGTTTTTGTGCTATATCGAGTTGCTGATTGTTCTGTCGAGCACTTATTTACCATTTTCGAGTGCTTCTTGTTGCTTGTCGAGTTGATCCTTGCTTGGATTGAGTTCTTTATGGTTTGTGTCGAGTACTTTACAACTTTTCGAGTGCTTGTTTTGGTTCTGTCGAGTACCTTGAATCCTTTTCGAGTACTCTTGAGTCTTGTTTCATTCATTCTCTCATATCTATACTTTGATTGTTAGGTTTTTGCTTGATTGTTGATTTGCTCAAGGCAGATTGCCCCAACAAGCGTGACATACCAATTAGAGAGAGAGTGTGAGCGAAACACATTGTGAGCTTGTTTATATTTTCTAACATTTCACATAGTTCTTTGTTTGTCTTTATTTGCAATGTCTAATAACCAGGGCAATGACTGGTACACTACCTTCCTGGAGAACATGGCTAAGATAAATGCAAACATGGCTAAGATAAATGAAGGAATGATGGCAATAGAGCTTCAGCGTCTTCGCTCTACTACGGTGTTCGGACAAGGAGTCCTACCTAGAGATGCAGTGCCACCAATTGAAAGGGAAGAAACTCATCATATTCCTCCCAATAATGCTAATCTATATCATGTTCCTTCTAGTGTAAATATTCAGTTTGTTGATACAATTGAAGAGCATGTTGAAAATGATCAAATACTTAATTTACTTGCCTATGATCATGAAGATTGCATTGAATATGAGCATGAAGATTCTTTGATTGTTATTAAGGTTTTAAATGTTCAACCTATGTCTTGTGATGATAATCAAAGAAAAGATTTATGTCCTACTAAATGCTTAGAAAAAGGCAAAGTTTCTAATATGATCATTGGTGGTGTAAATTGTTCTAATATTGCTAGCCTTGAATTGATTAAAATTCCAGCCTTGAAAAATGATGAAAACTTGCTAGCTTTGGATGGAAACTTAGAGATCAATGAACAAGTTAAAGTGCATATTAAGTTATAATATCATGATGTTGATATGAAATCTGAATTGTGCACTAATCAATTTTCTTTTCTTGGTTTTGTAGTGAGCTCTAATGGCCTACAAGTTGACGAAGCTGAGACACTAACCATCAAGGAGTGGTCAATCCCTACAACAATCGGCCTTGAGAAGAGTTTCCATGGCCATGAGGTATTCGATCCAGGAGCTCATGTGGATGTCTTTGCGAAATCATATGCGACCTTGGATTTAAGGACGAATCCTTTTCAAGAAAGGGAGATTGATGCGGGACCATCCAAGACACCTTCGGACACATCTATACTTGGGGATGGACCTATGATTCGAGCTCGTGAGAATGATGTCATCCTCAAAAGAAAGAAGAAGGCTCCACCATGGGAGAAGATCCAAAGGTGCATAGGGCTTTTTGATGGCCTCGGCGCCAACACCAGAGGCATCGACGCCGAGGCCTGAAGATGATATTTGCTTGCTGTTGGTATCGACACCAACACCGGACCCGCGGCGCCGAGACCCTGACGCCTAGATTTCATATAAGCCGAAATTGAGAAGCCTATTTTCCTATATGGGCTGAATTCTCTTTATGTTGGAACCCTATTTTTCATTGTTATTTTTAGTATCTCTTTTACTTAAGATATTTTTAGTATTTTAGGGATTTATTTTAATTTCCATTATATTTATTATTTTCATTAAAAAAATCAGCTCTAGGTTTTCTATTTAAGTGGCTGATCTCCATTGTAAACATAGGACGTCTCTCAATGAATGAAAATCTCAGTTTGTGTTGAAACACATGAGTGAAAGTCAATCGGTTCGAAGCATGGCTCATCGATTGCAACTATTGGTATTGTTTTAGCTTGGTTTGCTTTGTGTTCATCAACTTCGCATGACTTGGTGATCCTAGTATCCACAAGCCCCCTCCTTGTGCCTCCAAGTTATCCGCTTGGTTGTGTAGGGTTGTAGAGGCGGGTTATATAGTCATTGGTATTGGTTCCTACCCTCTTAGGAGGCCTGGGGTCTTTATCTTGTTCTATATAGATCGACTCAGTCCTTATCGGTCGTATCTTTATTTCAATTTCGAGTCTTTCTTTATTGTCGAGTCTTGTTCTTGAATTCTTGTTTCGAGTATTTGATTTCTTGATCAATCTTGAACTGTTCTTGGTCGAATCTTAAGAGTCTTGTTGAGTTCTTCTTGTTTCTTGCTTCCATTCTTTAGTTTCTTATTTGATTGTCGAAGATCGGGCCATCTCACGGCTAACCCCGTATCAGGTTCTGAAGGGATTCTTTGTCACGTGTAGGACATGCAGACTATCTCGGGAAATCCTTCTCGCAGATTCTTTGTCTAATATAAATGTATGCAATAAATGCTTTAGACGATTTCCAAAGTATGTATCACCTTTTTCTGGGTATAAGAAGGCGTGATGTTTTGTGAAATCTTGCAATTATTGGGTTGCTTTATTAAGCATTGTTGTTTTGGGAAAGGGATGGCGTCTCCTAACTCTGAGATGCGAGATTTTTATCGTTGTGTTGATGTATAGGAGAGGATGCATCGTCTTGTAAGTTTTATACGTTGGTCATGCTTTTTATATTTTTTTTTTTTGAATTGTTTGCGAAGTAATTCTCTTTTGCTTGCAGCCTCTTCCTGATGCTTTTGAGAGGATGTATGGTCATGTTGTATCCGACCATGTTTGTTTAGTTTCTGCAACTGGTGAAAACTTTCGTATCGATGTCTCTAAGGATTGCTCGAATCGTTGGTGGTTATTTGGTGGTTGGAATAGATTCGCGACTATTAACAACGTCAAGGTTGGAGCATCGGTGGTGCTCTTTCAATATGTAGGAGGACATTGTTTCAAAATCCTTGTTCTTGAAGATGAGTAGAACTTGACTGTTTTGTAATGGGGGTGTTACTAGACATTTGTTTTTCCTGTCGTTATTCTATTAACCGTAATCGTGTGTTTTGCTATCTGTAACCGTGAAGATTTCTGTAATGATATCTTGATGCTCTCAATGATTTGGTCTGGGTTTTTGTGTTTTGTCTTTTTCCGACCCAGATGTGACCTCTTCTAACGTGATAATGGCGCTCTGGGGTGCAGAGTTGGGTTCTGTAATTTTGCCACTTGCTGGCATGCAGTTGGTTCTGAAAACGTCGCTTTGGACGGATATGAATTACTTATTTGGTGATGAGACAACACTGCCTTGTTTGTTTTATTTGCTAATAAATAGCAGATGTTCGGATAAAATCTGCAGTAGTCGTCCTTGTGCTTTGTTTTATTTGCTAGTATTCATGTAGTGAGGAATCATGACCTCCCCTCATCCTCGTTGTCGTAACTTTTTCCGTTCCATTGATTCTGAAGAAAAGATGGAATATATGGTAGTTTTCTTTACCCCTCTTTCATAATTCTTGTGTTTCTTCTTTGATATTTGTTTTTGTGGTTTGCAACTTTTGCCTGAATCATTTGGCGCTCATTATGCTTGCGAGGGATTGACTCATGTGTGCTTGGTTTCTCTTACCGGGCGAGAGTTTCGAGTAAGGGTGATCCGAGATAGCCAAGACCATTACATCCTTACCGAAGGTTGGCGGGCTTTTGCTGTGGACAGCGGTTTACGTGTCGGGGGGTCTCTTATTATCTTTAAGTATGAGGGGGGTAGTCGTTTCACAATAATTGTTCTAGAAGCGAACGAGTGAGCTTGTGAGGATGAGCTAAAATGTGTGTTTTTCTGGTCGCTATTCTTTTGTTTATGTGAATCTTGTCATGTCAATTGAAATGATCATAGGAAAGGTGTTGTGTATTCCCTTTCGAAGTTTCGTTTGCATGTTGGCTCTTATACGCGTTATGTCGAACTTGTTTTATAGTTTGTTTAAAGGTTGGATTTAGAATAGCTCACACATCTGATCTTAGTGGGCTATTTTAACAATTTTTCGATTGAGACTGGGTAAGAAACGTGTGATGTCATAGTCAAACAAACCTGAATCGCAAATATAGTAGAGCAAAACATGTCGTTTTTATTAATTTTCCAGATAATATGGAAACTCGTTGATGTAAATCGCAAACAGAGTGATGGCAGCTAAATTTATTCTCCTTAGAGGCTTACTTGCATGTGCATCCATGCTTAAAGTGCACACGATTGCTAAATTCATTCTCCTTGGAGGCTTATTTGCATGCGCATCCGTGTTTAAAGTTCACGCGATCGCTAAATTTATTCTCCTTGGAGGCTTACTTGCATGCGCATCCATGCCTAAAGTGCACACGATTGCTAAATTTATTCTCCTTGGAGGCTTACTTGCACATCCCCGTGTTTGAAAGACACGTGATTGCTAAATTTATTCTCCTTGGAGGCTTGTTTTCATGCGCATCCGTGCTTAAAGTGCACGCGATCGCTAAATTTATTCTCCTTGGAGGCTTACTTGCATATCCCCGTGTTCGAAAGACACGTGATTGCTAAATTTATTCTCCTTGGAGGCTTGTTTGAATGCGCATCCGTGCTTAAAGTGCACGCGATCGCTAAATTTATTCTCCTTGGAGGCTTACTTGCACATCCCCGTGTTCGAAAGACACGTGATTGCTAAATTTATTCTCCTTGGAGGCTTGTTTGCATGCGCATCCGTGCTTAAAGTGCACGCGATCACTAAATTTATTCTCCTTGGAGGCTTACTTGCACATCCCCGTGTTCGAAAGACACGTGATTGCTAAATTTATTCTCCTTGGAGGCATATTTGCATGCGCATCCGTGCTTAAAGTGCACGCGATCGCTAAATTTATTCGTATCGACAATGTTTCTTGGGTTTGAAACTTTCATTTATATATATGAAGTGGTGTACCCAATCTGGAACCCTGGTGACCCCTATACATAGAAAATCTAAGTCACTAGGTTTCTAACATCTCTAACTTTTACGCAAAATAAGTCTTGAGATTCTTGGCGTTCCATGATTTTGTGAGGATCGCGCCTTCCGAATTTTGAAGCTTGAAGGAACTCCTACCTACTTCTTTGTGGATGACGTATGGACCTTCCCACTTGGGTTCAAGTTTTTCTCCGGTCGTTGCTTATCGAAGGACCATATCTCCTTTTTGCAGGGGTCGTACAAAAATACGCTTGCTGTATCCTTCCGCCATGCGACGTTGATACTCATTTGCTTTGAGACAAGCGGTATCCCTTCTTTCTTTGTGTAAATGGAGTTCTAACTCAAGAGCTTCGTCGTTGGAATCTTTGCTGAAATCAATAATTCGGGTTGATGGAATTAGTAGCTCTACTGGTATGACTGCATCCACTCCAAAAGCCATCGCAAATGGTGTTTCTCCAGTGGGTCTCTTAGCTGAGGTTCTATATGACCATAATACTAGGGGCAATATCTCAGCCCACTCCCCTTTTGTTGTTCCCACTCCCCGTGGTTACGGCTTGTCCGTTTGATTGCGGGTAAGCCACTGATGAGAATCGAAAGTCTATACGGAGGCCAGCGCAGAAATCACGAATTCCCTCGCAGTCAAATTGGGGACCGTGATCTGTGATGATAGCTTGAGGAACCCAAAATCAGCAGACCACATTTTTCCATAGGAATTTACGCACTTTTTCCGCTGTGATGGTGGCCATGGCTTCAGTTTCCACCCACTTTGTAAAGTAATCTACTATCACAATAATGAAGCGTAGCTGGCCTGGTGCTGTTGGAAAAGGGCCCAAAATATCCATTCCCCACATTGCGAATGGACATGGTGCGGAAATGGTTTTCAAAGGATGAGGGGGACGATGATTGAGCGATGCATGTCTTTGGCAAGGATCGCATACATGGATGACCATTTCTGCGTCTGTCCTAAGGGTGGGTCAGTAATAGCCTAGGCGTGTGATTTTATATGTTATGGCTCTCCATCCCTGGTGGTTGCCGCAGAGGCCCGGGTGCAGTTGTTGCACGAGATTAAAGCCTTCCTGGTTTGAGACACATAGGAGATCCAGTAGGTTGAAACCCCTTTTGTATAGTCGGCCATCTGTGACTCGAAAGCGGGCCACTCTTCTTCTGGTGGTTTGGCTGTCCTGTAATTCGCCTGCTAACGCCCCTTCAGTTATGTATTCCAAGAGGGGTATACGCCAGTCTCCGTGGTTTGATATTCTAAATATCCCCTGATGGATTCCTCGGGCAAGCCTCTATTCTATTACCGCGCGATCACTTAAACCTAGGTGTAGTGTGGCCCCCATTTTGGCCAATGTGTCAGCGCGCTCATTTTGCTCACGAGGTATGGACGTGATAGAACATTTCCCGAAGGCGGCAGGGAGTGTTTTCACACAGGCCAAATACTCAGGCAGCATTCCGATCTTTGCTTCGCATTCCCCCTTAACTTGTTGGGCAACCACCTCTGAATCTGTAAAAATTCGAACTTGTCGGGCCCCGTTAACCAAGGCGTTTTCAATACCTGCGATCAAGGCTTCATACTCTGCTTCATTGTTGGTAGCTTTAGATAATAATTGGAAAGATAAATCGGTTATCTCTTCGCTTGGGTTAGTGATGGTGACTCCTGCCCCATATCCTCCCGTCGATACTGATCCATCGACATTAATCACCCAGTCCTCTCCATCGCGATCCTGAGAGACTGTAAAGACGGCTTCGACAATAAAGTCGGCCAACGCCTGGGCCAAACGAGACTTTCTTTGTTTGAAGTGAATGTCAAATTCGGAAAGATCTACTGCCCATTTAACCATTCTTCCTGAAAGGGATGGTGAGTGTAGGATCTGATGGAGTGGCAGGTCGGAGAGTACTTCAATGGTGTGAGCCTGGAAATAAGATCTCAATCTTCGCGCTGCGAAAATCACAGATAGAGCCATCTTCTCTATCGGGTATACCTGGATTCAGCGGATTGTAATACTCGGCTGGCGAAGTAAATAGGAAACTTGGATTCCCTAGTGAGCATCGTGCTAATAGTGGTAGATCCGACAGTGAGGTATAGCTGTAAAGTTTTGTGCTCGCGTGGAAAGTGTAGAGTGGGAAAAGTGGCCAGATAATCCTTCATGCTCTTGAAAGCCTTATCCAAATGGTAGTCCATTCGACAGGACCTTTCTTCTTTAGCTGCTTGAAGAAAGACAGTGAATGGTCAGCTAATCGTGAACAGAATCTGCTCAAGTAGTTGACTGATCCATTCAACTTTTGGATGTCATTCAGCGTCTTTGGAGGGGCCATGTCGATGATGGTTTGGACTTTTGAGGGATTCACCTCTATTCCCCGGTGGCTTATCATGAAACCTAGGAATTTCCCGGAATCTACTCCAAAAACGCACTTTTCTAGATTCAGGCAAACACGATTTTTTCTTAGCTTATCGATGGTTTCCTGCAAGTCTTTGTAATGGTCCTCCTTTGTAGGTCTCTTGATCACGATATCATCGACGTAAACTGCAATATTTCTTCCAATCTGGGACACTCACACTTTTGCTATCATTCGCTGAAAAGTGGCACCCGCGTTCTTGAGCCCAAATGGCATTACCTTATAACAAAAGGTTCCCTGTTTGGTGATGAAGGCGGTGTTTTTTCCGTCGCGAGGACTCATCTAAATCTGATTGTAGCCGGAATAAGCATCTAGAAAGCTTAGGGTGGCATGTTCTGTCGTGGTGTCCACCAGCTCGTCGATGGACGGTAAATGATAACTATCTTTTGGGCATGCTTTGTTCAGATCTTTGAAGTCTACGCACATCCTCCACTTGCCACTGCTTTTTCTGACTAACACCACATTTGATAGCCAGGTTGAGTCATTAATCTTGCGAATAAATCCGGCTTGCAGAAGCTTGTGCACCTCCTATTTTGCTGCTTCTGACTTCTCGGCAGCCATCTTTCTCTTTCTTTGGCACACGGGTTTCGCCTCGCGATTAAGTCTCAAGGAATGTTCCACGGTCTCTCAGGGAAGCCCCTTTAAATCTTGTGGAGACCATGCAAAGACGTCCCGTGATCCTTGCAACAAATTCTTGAGGCGCTCTAAGACGGGGCCAGTCAAACTGTGACCGTGGTATAGGGCTTCAGTCTTGTTTGGGAAGGGAAAGAAAGCGACTTTTTCTTCCACGATTTTGTCAGCTATCTTCTCGGGTCGAACTTCCAAATCCGTCTGTTGTTGTTTAGATGTGGCCCTTCCTTAGTGAGGATAAGTAACAAACTCTACTTTCGGCCTGTTCTCCTCGCACTTCGCCCACCTTTCCGTCATCGCATGGAAACTTGACGCTAAAATGATATATATATATATATATATATATATATATATATATATATATATATATATATATATATATATATATATATATATATATATATATATATATATATATATAGCATGTTATTTGGAACTTGAATAGACTTACACGGCCCATGATAGCATTGTAGATGGATGGTAGTCGGACCACCGTGAACTCAATCATGTGGGTTCTTCTATTTGGTGTGGTCCCTAGCGTCAGGGCCAACTCAATCGTTCCAACTACCTCAACCTCGTCTCCGGAAAAGGAGACTAGCTTTCCTGAGTAGCGACGTAGAGCGCTTTCAGCGATCCCGAGTTGCTCAAAATCGTCCGAGTAAAGGACGTCTACAGATGAACCCGTATCTATCATGACCCGCTTGACAGTCTTGGTTCCTATCTGTACATGGATGACCATAGGATCTGAGTGAGGCATCCTAAGATCGCGAGCGTCTCGGGTATCGAAAACAGAGAAACTCAGTATAGCGTGCTTAATGGATGCTTGTTTGACGCTGGCCTCGGATGGGGGGCGTCTGACTTCTCTTTCATAGTTTTTCCTTTCTTGATTACTGGTGCCAGATGTCGCGGGTCCTCCTGCAATGGTATTGATGCACCCATCCGGAGAAGGAGGCTTTCGGTGATCTCAGTTGTCGGTTGGATGAGGACCTTGTCGCGGGTGTGTTTCTTGTGTGCTTGGGCGGAGGTCGATACCACCTTCCCATGTTTCCATTCCTTCCTCCCCTATTCTGGGGGTAAGTTCCCCTACCTCTTCCCCCAGTTTCATACGGGGGATTGTAGGGTCTTGGCGGAATGTTAGGTGGTTTATAATGATGCGGAGGAACTTCAGGAGGACGGTGTTGTTGTGGCATTGCGATTGGATTATTGGGATTTGTTAGTGGGGCACAAATTTGAAGGGGCGCCTCTTTTTTAGGAAGGGCTTGTGGAATCCCATAGACCGAGGGTGAGATAGGGTCAGGATGAGCCATCATTACGTTGGTTGGGGCACCAAGTGGATTTGGTCCTGATCGGTGGTTGTATTGTACTTCTTGGATTTGAGGGCGCGGTGGGATTGCCGGATATTGCCAGGGAGGATTGCGATGTTGCTGATCCCCGAAATTTTCTCTCCCTTGGTGTTTGTTGGGGGGCCGGTGGTAAGATGGTTGATGGAACAATGGCTTATACTCGACAGGCCGCGAGCTAGAGCTTGCAGCTTCCATGGCGTTGATCTGCTTGGTTACGAGCTCTCTCAGAACATTGTATTTTGCCGGCTCGTTTCGAAATAGGCAAATTTTGAAATCTCCTTCAACCAAATTTCCCATTAGTATTGTGCTTGCGGATTCTTGGTTGAATCTCGGGATTTGCACCACCATATTAGTAAATCTGCTGAAGAAGTTTCCCAAGGACTCGGTCGCCCCTTGCTTGATGGAGTTGAGGTCCAACATGGTTCTTTTTCTTATGCGAGCGCTGCCGAAATGAGCGACGAATGTACCTAACAGTTGTGCGAAGTTGTTGATGGATGATCGGGCCAAATTGGTGAACCATGTTAAAGCTACCCCACTCAGCGTGGATGGAAATAAGCGGCAATACATAGCTTCATTGTCCTCGTTCATTCCCATTGCCGTGGTGAATTGGTTGAGGTGATCGTTGGGATGAGTATCTCCTTTGTACTTGGCGATGGAGATGTCCCACCACCTCTTGGGGACGGGTGCCTCGCGTATTTCTCTGCAAAAAGCCGATGGAAAGGTTGGTTAGCCTTTGCGAGTTTGTCCGGGGGCCTCAGGGGAATTCGAACGCAAAGATACGTCCCGAGCCCTCACAAAACAGTCGACCTTGTTGATGTTTTCGTCGAGTTCTGGATCGGGGTTGAGAGGGCAACCAGCGGGGTTGGGGAAATGGTTTACCGTTATGGGCACGGGTCCTTGTTGTTGATAGTAGGTACAGGGGTCGTGTTGGAGTGGTACCCCGTTTGCTTGTTGGTTGAAGTACATGCTTTGCTGGTAGTTTCCCACGAAGAATTGGTATGGGGGGTAGCCGCCCCACATTCCATAGGGAGCGAACGGAGGTGGTTGCGCAGTGTCCCATGTCAGTTGTTGAGGGGCACCCTCGTTGCCGTTGTGCAGGACTTCCTCGTTGGGGGGAGCGTTGAGGTTAAGGCCGTTTGTTTCCTCGGTATCATGGTGTTGGTTTCCCAATTCCTCTCCGAATAGGGTAAAATTCATGATTCCTGCGAGAAAAATATTAGTGTTTGAAAGGGAAATAAACGCTATTATTAATTTATTTTAGATAGAATTTATGTAGAATAAAAAAGAATAAAGTGGAAAAGAAAAGATGAAATAAAAGAAACGGAAAGAAAGCGATGTAAAGAAAGTGTATTGCTACGCAAAACCTCTCGTCGTGAAAGGTTCCCACAGACGGCGCCAATGACGCGTTTATAAGATTTCGCCTATATTTATTACCTCACTATGACGAAAAAATGTCTTAAAATGCCTGCGGGCCCTGACGGTGTGGAGTGATAATCAGATTATATACTTATTAGTCTAAGCGATGGGTATTATGAGTTTGGCTCGCGATGATTTAAGTCATTGCTTAGTCGTCGTTGGTAGAGGGAGATAGGCGAGGTTGTTATCCCAAATAACATTCTTCTCCGATTAAAGATCTTTAGAACTCAACTCCGGGGGCTTTAAGTCCGGGGGATAATCAGGGCTCTTATGCTTTTCTATCTTGAAAATCGAATCCCTTCCTTTGAGGTCAGAGGGGGGTATTTATAGGGAAACCAAGCGAGCAGCTAGCTGGCAACCTCGTGGTTCTATGTAGGACACGTGTAGCGCATGCCCACACGCTTAGGGGCATAGGCAATACACGTGGAGCCATTGGAGGCGAGGTGCTTGAGCCAGCGAGCTGCTTGCTAGGATTTCGGAGGGTTACGAGATATTTGGAGAATCCACTCTGATTCTTACGCGGGGTTCAGGTCGCGAGGGAAACAGGGGTCAAAGTTCTTGGGGGCGCTAAGCCTAGTCATTTGGGCTTGATCGGATACCTTGCTCGCGATGGATCCAATGGTGGGACCGGACATCCCTTTGCGTTGGGCGGACCATTTATGACGTCATACTTTGTGTTTATTATATAGCCTATTTTCTATGGCATCGTCAGATGGGGCTGCCCAGGAAGTGCTAATCGCCGGTTCTTGCCGGGTGCCGATTTGGTGAAGAGAGGTGGCTTTCAAGATGATTTCAGTGTACATCCTCACTTGCATCTTCATTGTTTCCAAGAGTCCCGATGTCGGGTCCGTTCCTTCGAAAATCAGCTTATTGCGGCATTTCTAGGCATACCGAATCATGTAGGCACCCTTCTATGCCCCATCAAAACAACTATGTTTTCGCTCTAATTTGTCCCAAACATGTTTATATTATGTATACATGATAATGAGAGCTTTTTGGGCGAAAAGCTTTCCGTGATTTTTCGTGCCAAAAGTTATAATATAGGCGTCACCCTTATATGCCCCATCAAAACTACTCTTTTTTCGCTCAAATTTGTCTAAAACATTTTTATATTTTGTATAGATGATAATGGGAGTTTTTGGGCGAAAAGCTTCCGGTTACTTTTTCGAGCCAAAAGTGACCATATCGGCGTCACCCTTCTATGCCCCATCAAAACTACTCTGTTTTCGATCAAATTTGTCCCAAACATGATTACCTTGTGCATAGATTATAATGGGAGCTTTTTGGGCGAAAAACTTTCCGTTATTTTTTCGAGCAAAAAGTGACCATATAGGCGTCACCCTTCCATGCCCCATCAACACTACTCTGTTTTCGCTCAAATTTGTACAAAACGTGTTTATATTGTGTATAGATGATAATGGGAGCTTTTTGGGCGAAAAGATTTCAGTGACTTTTTCGAGCCAAAAGTAACCATATCGGCGTCACCCTTCTATGCCCCATCAAAACTACTCTGTTTTTGCTCAAATTTGTCCATAACATGTTTATATTGTGTATAGATGATAATGAGTGATTTTGAGGTTTTGAGATAGTGAGAGAAAGTTAAGAGAGAGAAACTCTCTTTGGGTTGAACGTGGTTCCCCGCTTTCTATTCCTTCTCTCTTTGTCTTCAATTCCTCCACCTACCCGGAAATCACTGTTGGATTGCTGTAAAGCAATTTTTTATTGGTGGGTGTCTTCATTTATTTTTGATTTTCTTAAATCGAAAATGGTGAGAGTTCCTCAGATCTGGGCGGAATTATAACGTGTTCACGCCTTTGGGCTCAGATCTGGGTGGTGGTCGTGGTTTTCACTATTCGGCTTGGGCGGGGTTCAGATCTGGCGCTTCTCGGCCGGATTCTTGTTGGAGCGGAGTCTCCTCTCTGGTTTCAGGTCGGATCTATGTTCTGGGCTAGATCTGATTCTCCTCCTTGCATTCGGATAGCGTCCCACTCAGATCTGGGCGTTGGTGGGGCCGGCCCTGCCGCTGCTGTCCGTGGACGCTTGCCTGGCTGGTTTAGAGGGTGTTCTTTGGTGTGAATCAGGCGTGAAGGGGCTTGAAAGTCCGGCCCCTCCTGGTTCGACGGAGCACTGCAGCGGGGTAGGTTTCTTTGGAGGTGGTGGTTGTCGGTTGGTACTCCAGGTTCAGATCTGTCTGGGTTGGGCTCTGTCTCGGCTCAGACGATTTCAGAGGTGCTGGTTGGTGAGCGCGGGTGTGGGGACTCATGGGGTGGGAACTACAACGTCGGGGTTCCTCCGGGTCTTGTCGCTGTTCTCCCGGCGTGCTCCGAGATCTGTTTTGTGTTGCAGTGGAGATGTGGTTTAATGTGGGCTTGTGTTGACTGTGGGTTTCGGATCTGAAGTGGGTTCAGGTGGGTTCGGGGCTTGCGCCGTGTTTGTGTTCTGGTTCATCTTCTCCTTCACTCCTCTATCCTTTTGAAGAGAGCTGAATGTTGGGGTGGCGGGGGAGGGGTGGTCCGGTCGCTGCCCATGGTGGCTGGTCCCGTCAGAATGGTGGGTGCTCTCCCCGATTTTATGCCCTTGTATCTAGCACGTTCTTAAATCTTGGAGCTGATTGTGATGCTGGTTGGGGCAGGATTGGGGGCGCAGTTAGTGGCGCGTGGTGTGGCGTCCGTGTGATGTGCGTGTGGTGTTGGACTGTGATGAAGGTTGCGTGTGGCAGGAGGCCAAGTCTCTTCATTTGTCACATTTAGTAACGTGTGATGTTCCTACTTTGCATTTAATTTAAAGTTGACTTTAATGTTCCCTTTTTTTTATTTGCTCAGTAGCAATGAAATGTGAGTTAGTATGTGTTGACGTGGCAAGGGGGTAGAATCATTTGTGGGTGGGATTTGTGTGAAGTAATTTGCGGTAGGGTATCATTTTTTGCGGGATGAAATTTGCGAATTAGGTGTGTATTTTACATAAGACTCTTTGTATGGTCTTATTTTTTTGTAACTCATTGGCTTTAACGCCACCTATCTATCTATTTACCAATTCAGATGATAATGAGTGATTTTTGGGCGAAAAGCTTTCCGTGACTTTTTCGAGCCAAAAGTAACTATATCGGCATCACCCTTCTATGCCCCATCAAAACTACTATGTTTTCGCTCAAATTTTTACCAAACATGTTTATACTGTGTACAGATGATAATGAGAGCTTTTTGGACGAAAAGCTTTCCGTGATTTTTCGTGCCAAAAGTGACCATATCGGCGTCACCTTTCTATGCCCCATCAAAACTACTCTGTTTTCACTCAAATTTGTCCAAAACATGTTTATATTATGTATAGATGATAATAGGAGATTTTTGTACGAAAAGCTTTCCGTGACTTTTTCGAGCCAAAAGTGACCATATCGGCGTCACCCTTCTATGCCCCATCAAAACAACTCTGTTTTCGCTCTAATTTGTCCCAAACATGTTTATATTGTGTATAGATGATAATGGGTGCTTTTTGGGCGGAAAACTTCCGGTGACTTTTTAGAGCCAAAAGTGACCATATCGGCGTCACCCTTCTATGCCCCATCAAAACTACTCTATTTTCGCTCAAATTTGTCCAAAACATGTTTATATTGTGTATAGATGATAATGGGAGCTTTTTGGGAGAAAAGCTTTCCGTGAATTTTTCGATCAAAAAGTGACTATATCGGCGTCACCCTTCTATGCCGCATCAAAACTACTCTTATATCGCTCAAATTTCCCCAAAACATGTTTATATTGTGTATAGATGATAATGGGACCTTTTTGGGCGAAAAGCTTTCGGTGACTTTTTCGAGCCAAAAGTGACCATATCGGCGTCACCCATCTATGCCCTATCAAAACTACTCTGTTTTCGCTCAAATTTGTCCAAAACATGTTTATATTGTGTATAGATGATAATGGGAGCTTTTTGGGCGAAAAGCTTTCCGTGACTTTTTCGAGCCAAAAGTGACCATATCGGCGTCACCCTTCTATTCCCCATCAAAACTACTCTGTTTTCGCTCAAATTTGTCCAAAACATGTTTATATTGTGTATAGATGATAATGAGAGATTTTTGGGCGAAAAGCTTTCAGTGACTTTTTAGAGCCAAAAGTGACTATATTGGCGTCACCCTTCTATGCCCCATGAAAACAACTATGTTTTCGCTCTAATTTGTCCCAAATATGTTTATATTGTGTATACATGATAATGAGAGCTTTTTGGGCGAAAAGCTTTCCGTGATTTTTCGTGCCAAAAGTTACAATATCGGCGCCACCCTTCTATGATCAAAACTACTCTTTTTTCGCTCAAATTTGTCTAAAACATTTTTATATTTTGTATAGATGATAATGGGAGCTTTTTGGGCGAAAAGCTTCCGGTGACTTTTTCGAGCCAAAAGTGACCATATCGGCGTCACCCTTCTATGCCCCATCAAAACTACTCTGTTTTCGATCAAATTTGTCCCAAACATGATTATATTGTGCCTCGATTATAATGGGATCTTTTTGGGCGAAAAACATTCCGTGATTTTTTCGAGCCAAAAGTGACCATATCGGCTTCACCCTTCCATGCCCCATCAGCACTACTCTTTTTTCGCTCAAATTTGTCCAAAACATGTTTATATTATGCATAGATGATAATGGGATATTTTTGAGCGAAAATCTTTCCGTGACTTTTTCGAGCCAAAAGTGACCATATCGGCGTCACCCTTCTATGCCCCATCAAAATAACTCTGTTTTCGCTCTAATTTGACCCAAACATATTTATATTGTGTATAGATGATAATGGGAGCTTTTTGGGCGGAAAGTATCCGGCGACATTTTCGAGCCAAACGTGACCATATCGGCGTCACCCTTCTATGCCCCAGCAAAACTACTCTGTTTTCGCTAAAATTTATCCAAAACTTGTTTATATTGTGCATTGATTATTATCGGAGCTTTTTGGGCGAAAAGCTTTCCGTGACTTTTTAGAGCCAAAAGTGACCATATCGGCGTCACCTTTCAATGCCCCATCAAAACTACTCTGTTTTCGCTCAAATTTGTACAAAACATGTTTATATTGTGTATAGATGATAATGGGAGCTTTTTGGGCGAAAAGATTTCAGTGACTTTTTCGAGCCAAAAGTAACCATATCGGCGTCACCCTTCTATGCCCCATCAAAACTACTCTGTTTTCGCTCAAATTTGTCCATAACATGTTTATATTGTGTATAGATGATAATGAGTGATTTTTGGGCGAAAAGTTTTCCGTGACTTTTTTGAGCCAAAAGTAACTATGTCGGCATCACCCTTCTATGCCCCATCAAAACTACTATGTTTTCGCTCAATTTTTTCCCAAACATGTTTATATTGTGTATAGATGATAATGGGAGCTTTTTGGGCGAAAAATATCCGTGATTTTTCATGGCAAAAGTGACCATATCGGCGTCACCCTTCTATGCCCCATCAAAACTACTCTGTTTTCGCTCAAATTTGTCCAAAACATGTTTATATTTTGTATAGATGATAATAGGAGCTTTTTGGACGAAAAGCTTTCCGTGACTTTTTTGAGCCAAAAGTGACCATATCGGCGTCACCCTTCTATGCCCCATTAAAACAACTCTGTTTTCGCTCTAATTTGACCCAAACATGTTTATGTTGTGTATAGATGATAATGGGAGCTTTTTGGGCGGAAAGTTTCCGGTGACATTTTCGAGCCAAAAGTGACCATATCGGCGTCACCCTTCTATGCCCCAGCAAAACTACTCTGTTTTCGCTATATTTATCCAAAACTTGTTTATATTGTGCATTGATTATAATCGGAGCTTTTTGGGCGAAAAGCTTTCCGTGACTTTTTGGAGCCAAAAGTGACCATATCGACGTCACCTTTCTATGCCCCATCAAAACTACTCTGTTTTCGCTCAAATTTGTACAAAACATGTTTATATTGTGTATAGATGATAATGGGAGCTTTTTGGGCGAAAAGATTTCAGTGACTATTTCGAGCCAAAAGTAACCATATCGGCGTCACCCTTCTATGCCCCATCAAAACTACTCTGTTTTCGCTCAAATTTGTCCATAACATGTTTATATTGTGTATATATCATAATGAGCTATTTTTGGGCGAAAAGCTTTCCGTGACTTTTTCGAGCCAAAAGTAACTATATCGGCATTACCCTTCTATGCCCCATCAAAACTACTATGATTTCGCTCAAATTTTTCCCAAACATGTTTATATTGTGTATAGATTATAATGGGAGCTTTTTGGGCGGAAAGCTTCCGGTGACTTTTTCGAGCCAAAAGTGACCATATCGGCGTCACCCTTCTATGCCCCATCAAAACAACTCTGTTTTCGCTCTAATTTATCCCAAACATGTTTATATTTTATATAGATAATAATGGGTGCTTTTTGGGCGGAAAGCTTCCGGTGACTTTTTCGAGCCAAAAGTGACCATATCGGCGTCAGCCTTCTATGCCCCATCAAAACTACTCTATTTTCGCTCAAATTTGTCCAAAACATGTTTATATTGTATATAGATGATAATGGGAGCTTTTTTGACGAAAAGCTTTCCGTGATTTTTTTGAGCAAAAAATGACCATATCGGCGTCACCCTTCTATGCCTCATCAAAACTACTCTTATTTCGCTCAAATTTCCCCAAAACATGTTTATATTGTGTATAGATGATAATGAGAGATAGGTTTTGGGAGAGTGAGAGAAAGTTTGGAGAGAGAAACTCTCTTTGGGGTGGAAGAGTCCCCCCTCTTTCTTCTCTTTCTCTCTTTGTCTTCAATTCCTCCACCCACCCTTCTTTAATTGTTTGCTTGCTGTGAAGCAATTTTTTGGTGGGTGTATTCATTAAATCCTCATTAAATGTTTGATTTTAGTGTTTCTTCGAATATTTGGTGAGGATTTATCAGTCCTGGGCAACGTGGGTTTCCTCCGGCGTGGGTTTCCAATGGACGGCTGGGAGGGGTCTTCGCTTTGGGTCTGGTGCTGCCCATGGTGAGCCGTGTGGGCCGGGCGGCGCTGCAGACTATGCGGTCACGTCTCTTTAGCGGGGTGATGTTGGTTCCTTCCAGATCTGGTCCATCTAGATCTGGGCTTTCGGGGGCTGCTTTCTCGTTGTTCGAAGGCGTGGTGGGGCTCTTGGGAGGTGTCTCTCGGCGCTTGAGTGGCCTGTGGTGCGGTGTTGTTGCCTTGAGCTCGACCAGGTTGGCTGGGTTTTCTCCTCTTTTGAGCTTCTGGCCGTGTTGGGGCTGGTGTGGTGTTGTTGTGTTGTTCCGGCGAGCTCTTGTGTTGGGTGTGTCGGTTCTGAGTCTCCTCAATTTTTCCGGCAGTGGTTCCTTTACTTTTCGAGTGTGGGCTGAATGCTAGGTGCGGTTGTCGGGTTTCTTGGGTGGCTTGGCTTTCCGGCAGCTCAGGTAGGAGCTTGGTTGGTTGGGGGCTGAGCAGCGGTTCATTTGTTGGGTGAGCTCTGGTGCGTGGGTGGTCATCTTTGTGCATCGGTGGGAAAAATTTGAGCGAAAACATAGTAGTTTTGATGGGGCATAGAAGGGTGACGCCGATATGGTTACTTTTGGCTCGAAAAAGTCACTGAAATCTTTTCGCCCAAAAAGCTCCCATTATCATCTATACACAATATAAACATGTTTTGTACAAATTTGAGCGAAAACAGAGTAGTTTTGATGGGGCATAGAAGGGTGACGCCGATATAGTCACTTTTGGCACTAAAAAGTCACGGAAACTTTCCGCTCAAAAAGCTACCATTATCATCTTTACTCAATATACACATGTTTTGGACAAATTAGAGCGAAAACAAAGTAGTTTTGATAGGGCATAGAAGGGTGACGCCGATATGGTCACTTTTGGCTCGAAAAAGTCACGGAAAGCTTTTCGTCCAAAAAGCTCCTATTATCATCTATACACAATATAAACATGTTTTGGACAAATTTGAGCGAAAACAGAGTAGTTTATATGGGGCATAGAAGGGTGACGCCGATATGGTCACTTTTGGCACGAAAAATCACGGAAAGCTTTTCGCCCAAAAAGCTCTCATTATCTTCTATACACAATATAAACATGTTTGGGAAAAATTTGAGCGAAAACATAGTAGTTTTGATTGGGCATAGAAGGGTGATGCCGATATAGTTACTTTTGGCTCGAAAAAGTCACGGAAAGCTTTTCGCCCAAAAATCACTCATTATCATCTATACACAATATAAACATGTTTTGCACAAATTTGAGCGAAAACAGAGTAGTTTTGATGGAGTCTAGAAGGGTGACGCCGATATGGTCACTTTTGGCTCGAAAAATCACGGAAAGCTTTTCGCCGAAAAAGCTCCCATTATCATCTATAAACAATATAAATATGTTTTAGACAAATTTGAGCGAAAACAGAGTAGTTTTGACGGGGCATAGAAGGGTGACGCCGATAGCTCGAAAAAGTCACGGAAAGGTTTTCGCCCAAAAAGCTCCCATTATCATCTATACACAATATAAACATGTTTTAGACAAATTTGAGCAAAAACAGAGTAGTTTTGATTGGACATAGAAGGGTGACGCCGATATGGTCACTTTTGGCTCGAAAAAGTCACGGAAAGCTTTTCGCCGAAAAAGCTCCCATTATCATCTATAAACAATATAAACATGTTTTAGACAAATTTGAGCGAAAACAGAGTAGTTTTGACGGGGCATAGAAGGGTGACGCCGATATGGTCACTTTTGGCTCGAAAAAGTCACGGAAAGGTTTTCGCCCAAAAAGCTCCTATTATCATCTATACACAATATAAACATGTTTTAGACAAATTTGAGCGAAAACAGAGTAGTTTTGATTGGACATAGAAGGGTGACGCCGATATGGTCACTTTTGGCTCGAAAAAGTCACGGAAAGCTTTTTGCCCAAAAAGTTCTCATTATCATCTATAAACAATATAAACATGTTTTAGACAAATTTGAGCGAAAACAGAGTAATTTTGATGGGGCATAGAAGGGTGACGCCGATATGGTCACTTTTGGCTCGAAAAAGTCACGGAAAGGTTTTCGTCCAAAATGCTCCCATTATCATCTATACAAAATATAAACATGTTTTAGACAAATTTGAGGGAAAACCTAGTAGTTTTGATTGGGCATAGTAGGGTGACGCCGATATGGTCACTTTTGGCTCGAAAAAGCCACGGAAAGCTTTTCGCCCAAAAAGCTCCCATTATCATCTATACACAATATAAACATGTTTTAGACAAATTTGAGCGAAAAAAGAGTAGTTTTGATGGGGCATAGAAGGGTGACGCCGATATGATCACTTTTGGCTCTAAAAAGTCACTGAAAGCTTTTCGCCCAAAAATCTCTCATTATCATCTGAATTGGTAAATAAATAGATAGGTGGCGTAAAGCCAAGAAGTTACAAAAAATAAGACCATTCAAAGGATCTTATGTAAAATACACCTTGAAAATCCTACAGCAATTTTCTACTCGCAAAGAACCTACCACACAAGCCATACGGCTCAACCACTACCTCAAATTAAAACCCACAAAAGTCAAACTACTCCAATGCCACATGGCAAGTCAAACTACCCACACCTCGGTAAACTAAGCCACTAAGCTAATTAAACAAAGAAACAAAAACACTTTGTAACTTTGAATAAAAAGCAAGCAGACCCCATTACACACGTTAACACATAAGACAAGGGACAACCCAACACCTCAGCTTTATTAAAAAAGCAAAGATGGAAGCTTTCACACGGCAACATGTGACAAGCCCTCAGCCTGTCCATATACACGCGCCAGGATGAGCTCGGGGGCCACACGCGCCATCAATCCACACCAGCAAGGTCACACGTTCAGCGCTGGCTAGTAAAAACTACCCATTAGAACTATGATGTAACAGTTGCTGGTCCAATCAAATGTGTTACGAGTCAGAAGAACAGGATTATTATTTATGTACGTTGTGTGTAGATATTTGATTAATGTACACTGGTCTTTTTCGTCTCTTGATTTTTTGTTAATTCATCAATTTAATTTATTCTTTAGGTCTTAAGAAGTTTATTTAATCTTGTAGCTGGTGGTAGCCACACAACGTCTGTTATTCTTGTCGCTGGAAATGAAATTGCAGGTTTGTAAATGTTTCCTGATTTCCTTAATAACAGTAGACATGCATAATACCATTCTTTTCGTGCTCACTCCATAAGAACAAATGTTGCCTGGTCGTAAATTCACAGATAAAGTTGTTGCAGCTCTCGTCAAGTGTTTGAAAGCTGAGCATCGTGTCTTGAAAAAGGTGTGTACTATTAGACTTGGACTCTTTTTGAGCTGGTTGCTGCCTTACAGGCTACAGCTCGTTGATAAAGTTTTCAGTTACTTTTATTTTGATGGAAATCCATTGCTTCTGAAGTTATTTGAGCAGGAGCTTGTGTTAGATATATTTTTCGAAGACGTTTTCCATAAGAAATAAAGCTAGTGAATTTATTAAATCCATGTTCGTTTGGGAAATTGTCATTCTACATGAGGCTTCATGGGTGCTTATATTTGTATGTATATATGTATATGTATTGGTAGTTGTGCATCTCTGCTATTGTGTTGCTGCTAAGACCTATCCTCATGCTTTATCATGGTTTGATTCCTTAATTCTCTTTAAATTTATTTCAATTTACTCAAACAATCATTGAGAATAGTAATTGTTCTAGTAATTATAGGAAATGGAAAACAGTTGAAAGCTAAGAACTAAGAACTTGTATTTATACCAAATTAGTCCAAGTCTTATACCACAAATGATATATTATATATAGTCCTAATAGATTAACTCACTGTTCTATCTTGATTGATTTCACATTAATATTCACAAAACCTGTTCTAAATTGTATGCTTATGATGGCATGGTTGCTTTATATAATTTTTTAGTTTGGCTGCTGTTCTCTGTGAACAGCAGAGGAGTTAGGCTTTTGAAGCTCATGCAAAACATCATTTGCACAATTTAAAGTATAATTTCAGTCTCAGTTTTTGATTTTGACATTTCCATTTGTCTTTTCGTTAGTGCTGTTGCGATTCAGGGAAATCATCTTTTTTTGTTGCTTGAATGGGTAATGCAAGTGTCCATGCGACAACTGGAGTTGCACCTACATTCCTAGGGAAAGGGTATTCTTCTTTTCTCTATCTTTAAGGTTTCTCTTGGAAAACTGATTAATTCCTCTCTATTATGGTTCTTACACTGCTGCAACTTGCTCTATCTTAATGAAATTGCACGTTGCTCTTGTAAATTAAGGCTGCAATAATCTGATTGTGAGTGTGAAAACTGTCTGTTGCACCTATCATCTTTGTAACACAGACATTTGTTAGCCCTTGTATGCATTTGATCTACTTTATTTTTAGTTGTCTTACCTTCGTATTCACTTGACTATTACATCTCTGTAACACAGGCATTTGAATCTCCTCGTACACACAACAACTGTTTTCACATGTGGCAGTATGGAGTGGAATCTTTTCGCTGAGCAACTTTTTTTTTTGGTTCAAATATAGTTTTGGACATTTATATGTAAATTTTATAATTATGTATATTTATTGTATATAAATTATGTAGGTTGACATTTTATTATGTATGTAAATTTTGTATAATTAATTAAATTTTATTTTTTTTATAAAAATATTAGATTTTTTAACCCGGGTCTGAAAAATCCGGGCTAAAAGGCTTTTTTTTATATTTTCCACCCACATTTTAGCTACGGCAGTTTGCCGTAGCAAATGTGTCATTAGGGGTTGCTTGCCGTAGCAAAGCCGTAGCAAATAACTTTGCTACGGCTACTTGCCGAAGCTACCAACTTTTGCGACCCCAAGGTTCGCAACCCCCCCATTTCCCGTAGCAATGCCGAAGCTAATGGCCTTTTGCCACGCCTGGACAGCCTTTTGCTACGGTTTTTTGCCGAAGCGAAATTAATTATTTTTTGTAGTGTACATGGCTATTTTGGAATTCATTATTGATTTATGTGCTTACATGCATGTTTTCCAAAGTTTGAAAAAATGACCCACATTGAAATTTTTCATTAATGTCATGGAAGCTATATTGAACTCGACGATGCAAAATTGGATTCATTAGAGATATAGCATGAAATTGCCTAGTAAAGGGAAGTCACAATGAAGTGCATATTTTCTTGAAAACCATGGAAGGAGGTAAAATTTGATGTTGCTTTTGACATTTTGCATGATAAGATGATGGAAGACTTTATATTTCCATATAATGCTCATTGTTATATTCCTAGCCCTTACCTTTGCTTATGCATCACTAGCTCCACATGATCTAAATATTGCCATTCTTTACCTTATCCGGGGATTATGTTGAGAATGATGTTACATTATGGAGATGTTATATGGCGTTTGTGTTGTTGTTATTATCATTATTGGAGTTTGGCGGGAAATTGTTTGAAATATATGGAAAATTTAATGAGTGAGAAAAAAATCCGGTCACCTCAGGAGATAAAGGTAGATCGACCCTGCTCACTGAGATAATAGTTCAGTGAGATGGGACACCAAGGTGAGGAGTCCAAAGTACTAAGTATCCGGGGCCAGTCATGACACCCATGTTTGCGACTCGCGAGAAGGCAGTGCTGAGGTTAGAGAGGTAAAAGCATACTCCGTATTATTGAAAAAAAGCAATGAGCGAATGAGCGAAAGGTGAGAAATCAAAAGAAGAAGGAATGTGGTATGAAAGTTTGGAAAGTACTCCATTTCCCCGGATTATTAGCACCACATTGCCAAAAATTGTCCACCTTTAGCCTTTTACCAATCTACTCCTTATTGAGCTTAAGTCAAAGTCCTCTTGATTATTAATGCTTTGTCACTTATGATTGTTTTTGCATAACCCTCCTTTTGTGAGTAGATGTTGCCTTTTAATTGCACATGCATGGATTTGTGACACTAGTACCTTTTCAAGGATGGTAATTGATTGCAGGGTTATATAAGAATGAATCTAATATGTTGAGAGTTTTGATTTCTTCCCCTGAATGACGATTAAAAGTATTGCTTGAGGACAAGCAAGCTTAAGTATGGGGTGTTTGATGTGAGCCTAATTTGCCATGTTTTATACTATCTTTTATATCGAGTTCTGCATGCATTTCATGCATTTGGGTTAGAATAATACATAATTTGTGTAGTTTATGTTTATTTGCAATATATGAAGGTCTACACAAGTTTTTGTTATATTTCGCATAAATCGGACGCACTTTGGAGCTTAAAGGAAACCCATGAAGAAGCTAAGGATGGTGCAGCTGGAGAAAAGGCCATTTTTCGGTATTCATCATTCTGAATCAAGCTTAGATGTCTTCATGAGAGTTGTAGCCCTAAAAAAGAGCTTTTCAACGCATGCTCATATGCGTCAATCCAACAAACGAGGACTCGGGAAAGTGCGTTTCAAAAACGGAGCAGGATGCTGAAAGCGACAGAGTTACTCGAAGTCGACCAAACTGGTCGACATCGACCAAAATTTTACTCGACAACTGCTCCAGAGGACGAGATCGAGCACGAGCTGAGCAGGAGCCACTCAAGGAGCCACACTTAGTCGACGTCGAACAAATTTGGTCGATGTTGAGGAAACTCGATGAGCCTAGACGATAGCCGAGATCGAGTATAATCCGAGAAGTGAAGACCTTACTCGACGTCGAGGAACTTACTCAATGTCGAGGAAAATTCCAGAAAGTCCGAGTCGAGTACGAGGAGAAATCCGAGCCTAAGAGGTTACTTGCAAGCCAAGATTCGAGATATTCTATCAAGATACATCAAGTTCTATCAAGGAGAAGGAAGATCTAACCACTTTAGCTTTATTTCCTTTTAGATATAATTATTTATTTCCATGTTTTATCTTAATGTTATTAGATAGATAAATATAGATATAGATATAATTTCTTTCCTAGAATAGCTAGGGAATGAATCCTATAAATAAAGCCCTAGGGGGCTGATTTTCATTCATTCAAGTCAAGTCGTCTTAGGGCGCAAGGAGAGAGGAGAGAGAGAGAAGGCGAGAGAGGAGAGAGAGAGAGAGAGGAGGAGGAGGCGAGAGAGAAGGAGAAGGAAGGAGACGAACGATTGTAAGTTTTAGTTTATTTTATGTTAAAGTTAATTTCTTTTATTATGGTTTGTTTCTAATTTCCTTCTTCTAGGGTTGGGGTGATCCCAACATAGATATGTGTGTTTGATTTATAAATCCATGAATTTATATGTCTGTATCATCATCTACCTATGTGCTTAATCCTTTGCGAGAGTTGAGGAAATTCCTTATTCATGATATTGAAGCGAAAGTGATCTTATTATGAATTGGATAGTAATTAGGGTTTATTTGCGAGAGCCGACTAATCCTAATTAAGAAAAGGTAGAAACAAATTAGGTTTTTATGAGAGAGCCTCTATCACCTAAATTGTTGGAATTTGCGAAAGTCAATCCTTTGATATAAAGCATGCATCTTTATGTGATTTATGATCTGCACATATGTTTATTGTTGTGGTGATCCCTAATGATGCGGGACCATCTTCTACAGCTCCACCTAACACACCTATCATTCTTGGAGAAGGACCAATGACTCGAGCTAGAGCTAAGAAGCTTCAGAGAGACTCATTCAACTTTGTGAGTCATGCTTTGTTCTCGAGCAAGGTTCAACTCCCCGAGCCTACATTGAAGAATTACATGTGCATAGGAGTTGCTGATGACCTCGATGCCGACACCAGAGGAATCAATGCCGACACCTGAAGCACATGTTGGAGCCTGAAGGCCTCGGCGCCTACACTCAGCCCTCGGCGCCGACATTGATTTGTCTATCATTACTAATGGGCCGGAATTGGGCTTTCTTTTAAGTGTTATTTCTAGAGACCTTATTTACTTATGTTTTTAGGTATTTTAATTAAGCAATTAGTTTATCTTATTCTATCTAGGAAAGCCGGCCAACAACCCATAGACCTCTATATATTTTCGATTCATGCCTTGTAAACAACTTGGATTTCATTGAATAGAATTAGTTCTCTCAAAGTTGTGTGAAACACTTGAGTGCGTGTGATCTAACTAGAGCAGTGCTCGTTGATCATAGAATTGGTATCGTTTCAGCTTGGTTTGCTTTGTGTTCATCAACTTCATAAGACTTGGTGATCCTAGTATCTACAAGCCCCCTCCTTGTGCCTCCAAGTTGTTCGCTTGGTTGTGTAGGGTTGCAGAGGCGGGTTATATAGTCATTGGTATTGGTTCCTACCCTCTAAGAAGGCCTGGGGTCTTTATCTTGTTCTATATAGATCAACTCAGTCCTTATCGGTCGTGTCCTTACATAAATTTCGAGTCTTTATTACTGTTTTTGTCGAGTCCTTGTTTCTTGTCTTGGTCGATCTCGAGGACAACCTTGTTCTTGCTGCGTTTCTTGAGTTCTTGTTTGAATCTTGATCATCTTGAGTCTTGCTGTGTTCTTTGTTGTTTCTTGAGTCTTTCTTTAGTTTCTTGCTTGATTGTCGAAGATCGGACCATCTCACGGCTAACCCCGTATCACCTAACCTTGGAAGTTTGCATCTTTATTTATTTTATTTCATTATTTTTATCCTTCAAAGTTACCCGACACCGACAACCTCTTCTCCTACCATTCCCTCGACATCGACCAAGTCTTAGTCGACGTCGACAGCAACCTCCTCACCTTTTCCTGCTATCCCTGAACCCCAAAATACACTAAACCTATAACCGCTGACTTCTCTCCTGAGGACAAACCTGACTCCACTATCCTATAGCGGGGTCTTGACTACAAATTTATTTGGTCGAGAAACCCTCTCGTCAACGACAGGCGCATGCCATGAACCACGTTGTAACACACAAGGCTTTTCTTTTGAGGTGCAAACTGCTATGTCTAATGTAGGTGCAACCAAGTGTGACTAATGTAGGTGCAAACTTACGGCAATGACAGTTTGGTGTGTAAAAGTTTCGTTTTGCAACATGGCTTTCCAATTCTACCTCGAAATGTTGTCAACAACTATAACCCTGTTCGACGCCATAACATGCAGAAAGTCACATAACGACTACAACTCTTAAGAACCTGCACACGAAGACCGACACATACCAAATACAAACCTACACAACCTGCAATCGAAAAGACGGACACATAACTATAATTGGAAGCTTACAGTTGAGCATATAAATATAATAATTAGCATTTCATAGGTGGTTCATAACATGCCGGCCCTGCTTGCCCACGAAGACGGACACAACAACCTGCACAAAATGTCGCAGGCAAGCAGGACGGAGATTGTTTGTTCTTACACATTCTAACCCCAAAACATGCACAACTGACAAGAGGAAAACCTGTCGTTGTTCTTGCCAAAGAATACTCAAACTCACTAACTAGTATAGCGTGCAAGTAAGAGATCGATCCACAGGGAAATCTATCAAATTCAAGTCTAATTATAATTGTTAAGAGAGAAAAAGGGGGAGTTTTTAGTGTGAAAAGATCTGCCTTTTAGCAAAGCAAAAGCAAGGAAACAAAGTAAATTGATTGTAAAATTCAGTTGAGGGAAATAGGTTCACCTACAATTTATCACTTCGATTGATGAATTCGATCCTTGTTTCAGCCTCTAGTTCTTGTCTTTTCCTATCAATGTCCTTGTCCAGATCTTAGGTAAATTACTAGTCCTACGAGTCCTAGCAACCCTTATCTCTAAATAACCCTAACACGGTTAAGATTCAACCTAGAGATAGCATTAAGATTATGAATTAACCAAGGTACACATAATATCAAGCTACGAGTCGATATTCAACATGTATTCAACTTCCTACACATCCAATTAGTCCTACGAGTCCTAAAGGGATATGATTGCCACTTGGGTTAAGGTTCGCTACGACGAATCTACAAAACTCTAGCAATTGAATGAATCTACTCTAACTAGTCGGCCAGGCCAGAGAGAATAAAACACATTCAAGCAATTAAGCACAAGGAAGTCAAAACATTGCAATAGGAATAAGAACTAGATTAAGAAACTCACAATTCAACAATCAAAGATCCAAACTGTAGGCGAAACCTCGAGAGTTTAGTTGCTCATGCTCAACGGCGCTCTCAACAATGGTGTAAAGTGCATAAGGTGACTGAAAATAATAACTAGAAAAGCCTTAAATAGTTTCTAAGAATTCGGCCGAAAATAACTTAATGAAACCCTAATAAAATTCCGCATTGATGTTCCGCATCTGCGAGGGCCGCGGGGCGGCAAGGCTAGGCCGCGGGGCGGCCGGCGATCAGCGAAATCCTCCGTTTCTTCCTTCGAGCCGCGGGGCGGCCATAGATACTGCGGGGCGGCCTGCGATTCTTCCGAGCTTCCTCCTCTTCGTCTCCAGCAGCTCCTAAGTCCTTCTTTAACTTGTTTCCGCTCTTTTCACTACCATTTCACCTCCAATCTACTGTTCCTGAAATAAACCATAAAATCATGTAGATTCCGCCTCTTCTAACTCAACAAGTGAAAATGCAAATTCAACTAAATAAATGCAATATTCACACCTAAATAATGCTAAATGCAATCTATTATGCAACACTAAATATGCTCTATCAAATTCCCCCACACTTGAACCTTTGCTTGTCCTCAAGCAATAGAAAAACTCAACTTTGTAGCCCCACAGAATAGCAATTCATGTATCCACACCTCAATATTCTTTAAGTGCATGAAAACTAGCAAACACATAAGATTAATAACATCATAGCACATAATTGGAATAATCAATGAAATCAGGCAACCATATCCATTCTAGACCTCACAGGGAATGTGTTTCACTCATGTGTTTAGGCTTTAAGATACAACTCTCAACTCAAACCAATCATGCACTAAGCTCATAGACATTGACCACTATATCACCAATTCTCTACCGAAATGTCATTACTTGCGGGACACAATAAAAAAGATAAAATGTGACACTTTTTTTTTTTTCTTTTCTTTTCTCTTTTTTTTTTCTTTTTCTTGTCTTGGTGCTTTCCTTACGCGAAGCACAAACATGGGTGTCATGAATGGCCCCGGTCTATCAACACCTCAACTTACTAAAGTGAAGTCCACTTGAACATCTTTTGATGCAAGTTGCAAACATGGGTGTCATGAATGAACCTGGTTACTCAATGATCAAGCTTCCTTTCCTTGTGGATAGTTTTCAACACCTTTTTGCGCGAATCATACCCATGGGTGTCATGCGTAGACCCGGTTACTAAGTGCATCAACCATTGCCACCTTATTCACTACATATTCACAATTTAAACAAAAGACTCAAAATATAAACATAAAGTCCGCAAGCAATCATACATGTGCATCGGTCTTTTAAAAATAAATACTGCAGTCAATGCCAAGAGGTAGCAACACTAGGCGAGTAATTCACACAACTGAGCAAAAGAAACCAAATAAGGCCAAATATCCTCACAGGGTCATGTCTAGAACTTCAAGATCACCCAAAAATTCAAGATTTCACGTGCTCAATTATTAACCAATCATGCCCACCAAATAATATAGAAAACATATATCGAAGGCTTCAACAATCCAAGCACATCACGGGGCATAAATCTCAATAGAAAATATAGAGGACAAACGGCATCCATATGGGGAAATAAGACCTATTCCTAATAATGCAAGAACTAAAACTGTTTTTTTTTTTTTAAGTAAGAAATAATGGAAGAAACTAACTATGCAACAACCAATAGAAATAAACATGCAACCTTAAAATTTAAAATGCAGTGCAAATCAGAACCAAAATACAGAGAGTTTTCAAGTCTTCTCCCCCACACTTAAACTTAACATTGTCCTCAATGTAGAAAAGAGAACAAAAACATCAAAATAAAAATAAAAGGGAAAAGAAAAGAAACAACTAACATGCTCACTGCTGAGGTGGTGGAGGCGGCGGATATGGTGGGAACTGTGGATAGGCGAATCGATAGAAGTCCTCTTGTCTCTGCCATATCTGCTCCTGCATCCGTCGGATTGCCGCCTGGCTCTCAGAGACCTCCTCGAGGTGGGAAGTCAAGCCACGTACATCTCGACGAATGTCGCCGACCTCAACATACAGCTGCTGGTTGTGGTCCCACATCGCGTCCTGGCGCTGGTGCATCCGCTGCTGGTTCTCCCACATTGCGTCTTGACGACGCGACATCATCTGCTGATGCTCCCACATGGTGTTCTGCTGGAGAGACATATCAGCTATCTGCTGTGCCAGCGAGTAGTAATCTGGACCAGCACCTCCAGCCGTGCCAGAAGGTCCAGCTCCTCCAAAATCCGTCTGAGCTCTGGGAACATCCTCAGCATCGTCCTGCTCAGCATCAGGAACCTGCTCCTCCTCCTCATCATCCTCATCCATCTCATCTCCCATATAAAAATCAGCAGCTGTAGAAATGATCCATGCTGAGCATCATGGACAGCGCTCACGTCGATGCATGTGCGAGCGATGAGGGTGATAAGACCCCCAAAGCTGATAGTCGCCTTGTTGCGCTTGTCCATTATGTCTTTGCAGTTCATCAGGAAGAGATCTACCCAACCTGGAACGACAGGGCTATCCGGCGTCAGACACCATAGGAATGACATGTCCTTCAGCGAGATCTTGTTGACCTCAGCCTGCGCAAAGAAGGTGTTCGCCAGCACCTTGTGAATCAGTCGGAGTGCAGGATGGCGAATACTGGAATTGTACTGACCCTTCTTGGCCTCAAAAGGCACCCTAGTAGATGCCATCCAGAAAGCCACAGGGCCCTCACCCTTGCAGACATCAAGCCACCCAGCAGTGGGCACAGCAGTAACACCCAAAATCTGTGCCAATCTCTCCTTGGATAGCGTAAAATCTCTCCCAAGCAACCGAAAATCAATAGCTGTACGTCCCACACTCAAGGTTGCTAAAAATTCCTTACATAAGCTAGGATAAGTGGGAGCATTCTTCTCTAAAAACTGCCCTAACCCCCCATGCTCTAACAGTTGCCTAGTGCATGTATCCATCTGTAATAATCTCAATGTAGGCTCATGAAAGAACTTCGTGACAAAGAAATTCCTAGTGTTTAAACCATTCCATTTCTCTTTCTGATTTCTACTCATGCCATGTGGTCTCGACATTATGAATCTGAGCTAAGAAAGATTACACAAAAGAAATGGAAATCCAGAAAAAACTCACGGAATTCGGGTTCTACAGAGGCCACGGGGCAGCCGAGGGAGGCGACGGGGCGGCCGGCGACGAGGGTGGCCGCGGGGCAGCTGGATCGGCGACGGGGCGGCCGGCGATTTTCCGGTTCTGGGCACTCCGACGTCGGATCTGATCTCCGACGCCCCAATTCTTCACTCCGTGGTGGATCCGAAAGTAACCTCCTTGGAACTCCTTGGAATGGGCGAATGTTATGTAGATCTAGGAGAGATAGGAGATAAGGGGGAGTTGGTTGCTTTGGACGAAAGAATGTGAGATGAGGGTAATTATGTGGAGATTTGGGTGAAGGGAGGAAGCTTGGAGAAGGGCTATCAATGGAGGATTTGGGTTTGAAGGAGGAAGAAGAAGGAAGAAGGAAGAAGAAGATAGAGGATGGGGGCGACGGGGGCGGCTAGGGTGATAGAGAAGGATAGAGATAGGGTTTTTATGTGGGTATTAAGTGGGGGCCCACACGGGCCCCTAAAAAATTTCCATCCTGGCTTAGGCCGCGGGGCGGCCAGGGTGGGCGACGGGGCGGCCGGCGATTCTCGCGAAAGATTTCGCTGCTCTCCTTTGCCGCGGGGCAGCCTGTCTGGCGACGGGGCGGCCCGCTTCTTTGCCGCCCTCTTCCTTTTCTCTTTTCGTCCTGCCATGTTAGTAAGCTTAATGCAAAAAAAAGAAAAATAATACCTAACCTATTACCTTGGGTTGCCTCCCAAGCAGCGCCTTTGGTTACCGTCGTTGGCTCGACGTTATGACCCCTTAATGATCTTCAGCAATTGGTTCAGTGAGAACCAACTCATCACCGTCCTGTTTGACAAAACTCTCATAATATGGTTTAACTCGATGACCATTTATCTTGAAGATGTCTCCATTTCTCTCATTTAGTAACTCTACTGCACCATGAGAAAAGACATTAGTAATCACATATGGTCCTGTCCATCTAGAACGAAGCTTACCTGGGAAGAGTTGTAGGCGCGATTGAAATAGAAGGACCTTTTCCCCAACTTTGAGGTCCTTTCGCAAGATATGTTTATCGTGCCATGCCTTAGTCTTCTCCTTGTAGGTGACGGAGTTATCATAGGCATCCAATCTCAACTCTTCCAACTCCTGCAGCTGTAGTTTCCTGAACTCCCCAACTTCCTCAATCTGCATGTTGCACTACTTCACCGCCCAATATGCTTTATGTTCGAGCTCGACAGGAAGATGGCAAGCCTTTCCATAGACCAATCTAAACGGAGACATCCCAATGGGAGTCTTGTAAGCCGTTCGATAAGCCCATAGAGCATCATCAAGTCTGACACTCCAGTCCTTCCTGTTTGGGGCAACAGTCTTCTCCAAGATAGTCTTTATCTCGCGATTAGACACCTCAGCTTGCCCATTTGTCTGGGGGTGGTATGCAGTAGACACCCTCTGAGTCACATGATATTTCTTTAAGAGCGCACTCACAGTCTTGTTGCAGAAATGGGTCCCTTTATCACTGATTAGCGCTTTTGGAACTCCAAATCTAGAGAATAGCTCCTTGAGGAAACCTGCAACTACTTTCGAATCATCAGTTCTGGTGGCCTTCGCCTCCACCCACTTGGAGACGTAGTCCACCGCAAGCAAAATATATAGGTTCCCAAATGAGTTAGGGAATGGTCCCATGAAGTCAATGCCCCAAACATCAAAAATCTCACAAAATATCATGCGAGTTTGTGGCATCTCATTCCTCTTAGAAAGATTCCCAACTCTCTGACAGCGATCGCAGGATTTGCAAAAAGCATAAGAATCACGAAATATATGTGGCCAAAAGAATCCTGCATCAAGTACCTTCCTAGCTGTCTTTTGTGGTCCAAAGTGTCCACCACATTCATGGGAATGACAAAAATTTAGGACAGATTGTACCTCATCGTCGAGAAGACACCGACGTATCACCTGATCTGCGCAATGCTTCCATAGATAGGGGTCATCCCAAACGTAGAAGCGAGCATCGTGGCGTATCTTGTCCTTTTGAGCCTTTGAAAAGTTGGGTGGAAACTCTTCCGACACTAGAAAGTTGACCAAGTTAGCAAATCATGGACGTGGAAGGGAACTTACCTTGAGGAGTTGTTCAAAGTCGGAATCTGCAGGGGCTGCGGGGCAGCCAGGGCTAGCCGCGGGGCGGCCGGCGATTGCGAAGGAACTTTTCGCCGAGGAGTCGGCCGCGGGGCGGCTGGCGATTGCGAAGACCTGTAGAAGCTCTTCGTCAGGAAAGCTCCCCAATATGCCTTCTTGTCCATTCTCCTCCTGCACAATACGACTTAGATGGTCAGCAACTAGGTTCTCAGCACCCTTTTTGTCCCTGATTTCAATGTCAAATTCGCTTAAAAGCAAGATCCATCTAATCAGTCTTGGCTTAGCCTCTTTCTTCGTCAAAAGGTAACGAAGTGCTGCATGATCAGTATACACAATAACTTTGGTACCAAGTAAATAAGATCTAAATTTCTCAAGTGCAAAAACTACAGCAAGAAGTTCCTTTTCTGTGGTTGAGTAATTCCTTTGAGCTCCATTCAGGGTCATAGATGCATAGTATATGACATGTGAGCTTTTTCCTTCTTTTTGTCCAAGCACAGCTCCCACAGCGTAGTCACTGGCGTCACACATCAATTCGAACGGCTGAGACCAATTTGGTGCTTGTATGATTGGTGCACTAGTAAGACAAGTCTTTAACTCATCAAACGCCGTCCTGCACTTCTCATCAAAGGCAAATGTAACCTCCTTCTTCAGCAGCTCGCACAAGGGTGAGGTGATCTTTGAGAAATCCTTAATGAACCTGCGGTAGAATCCTGCATGGCCTAAAAAGGAACGAACTTCACGCACATTAGTAGGATAAGGCAATGATTGAATGATGTCAATCTTTGCCTTATCAACCTCAATCCCTTTATGGGAGACAATGTGACCCAAAACAATGTCTTCCTCAACCATAAAGTGACACTTTTCTGAATTGAGCACTAAATTAGTGTCAACACATCTTTTAAGAACAAGCGCCAAATGGTTGAGGCAAGCATCAAAACTATCACCATGGACTGTAAAATCATCCATAAAGACCTCAATAAATTGCTCTATATATTCAGAGAAGATACTTACCATACACCGTTGGAATGTCCCAGGAGCATTGCACAAGCCAAAAGGCATTCTGCGATATGCAAAAGTGCCAAACGGACAAGTGAATGTTGTCTTCTCTTGATCCTCTGGTGCAATAGCTATCTGAAAGTACCCTGAATATCCATCTAAAAAACAGTAATATGGACGACCAGCAAGTCTTTCAAGCATTTGATCAATGAAAGGTAAGGGAAAGTGATCTTTTCGAGTTACCGCATTCAGCTTACGATAATCGATGCAAACTCTCCAGCCTGATTGGACTCTGGTAGGGACCAACTCACCTTCTTGATTCTCAACCACTGTAATGCCTCCCTTCTTTGGTACTACCTGCGTTGGACTAACCCATTGACTATCAGAGATGGGATAGATCATACCTGCCTGAAGGAGTTTGAGCACCTCCTTCTTCACTACCTCCATCATAGGTGGGTTGAGTCTCCGTTGAGGTTGCCTTGAAGGTTTGGCTCCCTCTTCTAGTAGGATCCTGTGCATGCAAGTAGCTGGGCTGATTCCCTTGATATCCGCTATGGTCCATCCCAGAGCTGTCTTATGCTCCTTGAGCACTCCTACCAACCTCTCTTCCTATTCTTTGGTAAGCTTGTTAGAGATGATAACAGGCAGGGTGTCACCCTCCCCCACAAATGCATATTTCAGATGCTCAGGAAGAGGCTTGAGCTCAACTTCAGGTGCCTGTACGATAGAAGGTAAGAGCTTTTCATTTGGAATAGTTAATGCCATAAAGGTTTCTTCTTGCGATTTGGAAGGGAGGGAAGACAAGTCTCTTATGGTATCCTACAGGTTAGTAGTCAAAACATAGTTCAATGAAAATTCCTCAGTAGGAGATTCTAAAGCTACCTGCAGGTCATCTACACAACTCATATCAAAGGTATCCTGCATACAAGTATCAATGGCATCCATAAAGCATAAGGAATGATCATCAGAAGGGAATTTCATAGCATCATATATATTGTATTCAACCTTCTCACCATCAAATTCCATAGTCAAAGAACCAGAATACACATCAATTTTTGTTCTAGCAGTCTTTAAAAATGGCCTTCCTAGCAAAATAGGAGCCCCTTGGTTACCATGCTCCATGTCCAAGACAAAGAAATCAGCAGGAAAGATCAAATTGTCAACCATAACTAAAACATCCTCAACTATGCCTCTAGGAAAAGCATTTGATCGATCCGCTAGTTGGATTACCACTCTAGTCTCATGTAAAGGTCCTAAACCCAATGATTCATACAGAGAGTAAGGTAAAACATTAATAGATGCACCCAAGTCTAACAAAGCTTTATCAAACTTAGTTTCACCTATCACACATGGAATTGTAAACATGCCAGGGTCGCTACATTTCTTAGGCAGACGCTTTTGAAACACAGCAGACACATGTTCACTTACCTTAATTTTCTGCTTCCCTTTCAACTTTTGATTCCTCTTTATTGTGCAAAGTTCCTTGAGAAATTTGGCATAACGAGGAATACTTTTAATCAAATTGAGTAAAGGGATGTTTACCTCGCACTTACTGAACGTCTCAAAGATCTCTTTGTCATTGTCTGGTCTTTTTGTATCTCTGAGTGCTTCAGGAAAGGGAAGAACAGGCTTAAAAGAATTTAAAGAGGGGAAATCAGGTCGAACATACCTGTCAGAGGCATCACTGGAGAGGCCGCGGGGCGGCCGGCGATTTTCCGCGTCGTCAGAATCGCCTTGGCCGCGGGGCGGCTCAGGGGTGCCGCGGGGCGGCTGGCGATTTCGAACTTCTTCTTCTTCGTCGTTCGCACCTGTTTCATAATTTTCTATGTTAGTATCATTATGGGGAGTGGTAATCAGTTCCTTACCACTTCTTAGCGTCACAACGCTGACGTTCTCCTTGGGATTCACCACCGTTTGAGATGGTAGCTGGTTTGAGTCCTTCGCTTGGAGTTCGCTCAGCGATTTAGCCAATTGGCTGAGTTGCTTCTCCAAATTCTTTTGGTGCTCAGCTTGACCCAAGACGATCTTTGTGAGAGCTTTGAGAGGATCCTCATTGGACTGATCATTAGTTGGTTGATGTCCTCTTTGTCTTTGATCAAATTGGTGCTGAGGTCTGAAATGGGGTCCTCCTTGTGGATTGAAAGGGGCTTGGTTATTACCATAGCCATACCCCTGGTAACCTGCATTATAGTTGTTATTGTATTGATTGGGATTAGCATAGTTACCATACCTGGGTCGCCGAGGAACAAAGTTCCCCATGGCATTCAGCTCTACCTGTGGCTCCTGTAGCATTGGACAAGTGTCCGTCGGGTGATAAAGATCAGCGCAAATGCCACATGCCTTAAGTTGTTGTGGGGTTCCTTGTAGCATGAACCTTTTCATCATATCTTTCAATTCAGCCACATCGCTATGTAAAGCGGAAGTTGAGGAGTCAACGGCGAGTACCCCTCTAGCATGAAGTCCCTTGCTGAATTGTCTAGAGCCATCAGCAAGCTCTGAAAACACATCCCAAGCAGCATTGGGTGTTTTGTTCAAGATGTTGCCTCCACAGGCAGAGTTCACCGTCTTGCGCTCCTCGTCAAGCAATCCATTGAATAGAAAGAGCACTAAATCCTTCTTTGAAAAGCCATGGTGAGGGCAACTAGCGCAAAGCTTCTTGAAGCGCTCAAAGTACCCATAGAGTGTCTCTGTAGCCTGCTGGTCAATGCTGCTGATTTCCTTCTTTAGACTGTTCAACTTGGTTGCAGGAAAGTACTTTTCCAGAAAGAGACGCTTCAACTGTATCCATGTTGCTGCACTACCTAGTGGCAAGTAGTAGAACCACTCATTAGCATCGTCCTTAAGCGAAAAGGGGAATGCTCTCAACTTGATTTGCTCCTCTGTGACGTTGCCTGGTTTCATTCCTACCACGACAGTATGGAACTCAGATAAGTGCTTGTGGGGGTCCTCACCACTCAACCCATGGAATTTGGGTAAGAGATGAACCACCCCAGACTTTAGCTCAAAATTGACACCATTAGCAAGTTCAGGAAACACGATAGCCAATGGTTGTTGAGCTAAGTTTGGTGTTGTGAGCTCCTTCAGCGTTCTATCATCCTCATTAGCAGCCATCTCTTCACTCGCTTCTTCTCCTTGATCGAAAGGTAACTCGCGAAAGCGATCACGAGCTTCTCGCCTCAATTTAGAGAGAGTCCTCTCAATCTCCGAATCTAAAGACAATAGAGATGAGTTAGTAGCACGAGTGTGGACCATATAAGTGGTCCACACAAAAATTAGCAATTAAAACAACACAAGAATTCAATCAGAAATCCCCGGCAACGGCGCCAAATTTGACAAGAGGAAAACCTGTCGTTGTTCTTGCCAAAGAATACTCAAACTCACTAACTAGTATAGCGTGCAAGTAAGAGATCGATCCACAGGGAAATCTATCAAATTCAAGTCTAATTATAATTGCTAAGAGAGAAAAAGGGGGAGTTTTTAGTGTGAAAAGATCTGCCTTTTAGCAAAGCAAAAGCAAGCAAACAAAGTAAATTGATTGTAAAATTCAGTTGAGAGAAATAGGTTCACCTACAATTTATCACTTCGATTGATGAATTCGATCCTTGTTTCAGCCTCTAGTTCTTGTCTTTTCCTATCAATGTCCTTGTCCAGATCTTAGGTAAATTACTAGTCCTACGAGTCCTAGCAACCCTTATCTCTAAATAACCCTAACACGGTTAAGATTCAACCTAGAGATAGCATTAAGATTATGAATTAACCAAGGTACACATAATATCAAGCTACGAGTCGATATTCAACATGTATTCAACTTCCTGCACATCCAATTAGTCCTACGAGTCCTAAAGGGATATGATTGCCACTTGGGTTAAGGTTCGCTACGAGGAATCTACAAAACCCTAGCAATTGAATGAATCTACTCTAACTAGTCGGCCAGGCCAGAGAGAATAAAACACATTCAAGCAATTAAGCACAAGGAAGTCAAAACATTGCAATAGGAATAAGAACTAGATTAAGAAACTCACAATTCAACAATCAAAGATCCAAACTGTAGGCGAAACCTCGAGAGTTTAGTTGCTCATGCTCAACGGCGCTCTCAACAATGGTGTAAAGTGCATAAGGTGACTGAAAATAATAACTAGAAAAGCCTTAAATAGTTTCTAAGAATTCGGCCGAAAATAACTTAATGAAACCCTAATAAAATTCCGCATTGATGTTCCGCATCTGCGAGGGCCGCGGGGCGGCCGGCGATCGGCGAAATCCTCCGTTTCTTCCTTCGAGCCGCGGGGCGGCCATAGATACTGCGGGGCGGCCTGCGATTCTTCCGAGCTTCCTCCTCTTCGTCTCCAGCAGCTCCTAAGTCCTTCTTTAACTTGTTTCCGCTCTTTTCACTACCATTTCACCTCCAATCTACTGTTCCTGAAATAAACCATAAAATCATGTAGATTCCGCCTCTTCTAACTCAACAAGTGAAAATGCAAATTCAACTAAATAAATGCAATATTCACACCTAAATAATGCTAAATGCAATCTATTATGCAACACTAAATATGCTCTATCAACAACAAATGGGGCAACAGTTCAAGGACATTGTATCTGAATGGTACAACAAGAGTAGAGGCCAAACATATATAACAAAAAATGTCTTCAACACAGGGACTGGCTATGCCCTGAACCACAGGCCCAGGATGACTACCATCGCTAGAACGAGCAACCACCCTCGAAGCCTCGCCACACGGCCCAGCTGAGCGCCTCGGACTTGCTCCGCAGCGTGGTCGACCCACCTGGCGCACAGGTAGGAGCAGAGCTCAGCAATCCTCTGGACCATGTGGTCGTTGCTCGCCTCGGAAGCGACAAGGCGGGAGGCAAGGCTCGAGGTGTGCGCCCTCTCTAGCTGGAGTTCCTCCCTGGCCGCGTTGAGCTGACCCCTTGTAGCATGGAGCTCCAAAACCCGTGTAGCATCCCGGGCTATAAGCGTCATGTTTCGTTCTCTAGCAACAGCAAGCTCCTCCTTGGCGAAGTCGACGAGGGCATTCGTCTCCTCGGCGTCCTCTCTACGCTGCGACGAAGTGGCGTCGTCCTAGACATCCTTGTCGTCGCGGTCCCGGTCGTAGGTGTAGTCAGAGTGAAGCCAGAAGTACTTCCTTGGGTCGCCACTTTGGTAGGAGGCGTCAGAGTCTGTGTTGGTGTCCGAGTATGGATACATGTTGCAAGAGAAAGGCCAAAAATTAGTTGGCACAAAATATCCAAAACATGCACAAACATGCACAAAATAACCAAAACATGCAGAAAATAAACGAAACATGCACAAAACATGCACAAAAATTGCACCCAATAGATGAGTTTAATAGGAATATTGTAAAACGTACAAAGGCAAACATCATTGGGCCCTCACTAATGTATCTTCAAAATTGTAATGAATAGGCATACTATAAAAGGTCTCCCCATAGTTGAGAAAACGTTGTGAAAACATCATTGGGCCCTCAGACAATAGAAGGTGGAAGAAGAGAAGATGCAAACAGAATAGCCATATTGCAAGTACTTGACAATGTGACAGGTGAAATGCACAGGTTACCTTTAAGAGGCAGTAGTCCCACATACATGAGGTGAAGTGGCAATGGCCAAACAGTAACTCAAACTGAACAAGTGCATTTCACATGAAGTAAACAATGTGACAGGTGACTTCAATAGACCCTCAAGCACAAATAAGTTGACATCCAACATCATAGGGCCCTCACTTCATATACAGAACTGAAATGAACGAGGTCGTGCAACCATAGCAGTTCAAACAAATTTATGAAAACGTCATTGGGCCCTCAGGCAACTGCGAAAGGTAATGACAACATCATTGGGCCCTCAAGCAACAATATCAGTGACCTTGCCACCAGTTGATCAACAAAAGAACTTGGCAGGGAATGCCAAGTTCTCATGTCAATTCAAAACTGAGACAGGGAAACCAAGAGAAAGGCAACATCATTGGGCCCTCACTGCATATACAAGTAATGAAAACATCATTGGGCCCTTAAGCAAAAGAAGGTGCAACAGTTGGAAATGCAAACATAATAGGCATAATGAAAACATCATTGGGCCCTCACTTCATATACCTTGAAATTAGTTGATCAACATGAGGTGAAGAGGCAATGAAGGCCAACTTCATATGTCAATACAAAACTGAGACAGGGAAGGGGAAAGGAAATATGAAATCACAGCATCATTGTGCCCTCAACTCATATGCAAATCAACCAGTTTCTCAACTGACAACATTGCAACAGAAACATTAATGAAGAGGCAGACCGTAAGCAATTTCAAGCATCATTGGGTCCTCAACTCATGAAAAAGGTAAGGAAAACATCGTTGGGCCCTCAGGCAAATAATGAGGTGCAACAATAGAAGATGCAAGCAGAATAGGCATAAATAAAGGCACAAGTTACCTTGGAAATCAGTTGATCAACATGAGGTGAAGAGGCAATGAATGCCAACTTCATGTGTCAATTCAAAACTGAGAGTCAGGGAACCCAAAGGGGAGGTAAAAATTGACAACATCATAGGGCCCTCAACTCATATGCAAATCAACCAGTTTCTCAAGCATGCATATTGCAAGAGATCCCGAATGAATAAGCATATTGTAAGCAATTTAAAGCATCATTGGGTCCTCAAGTCAGATACAAGTAATGAGAACATGTATAGAGGAAAAGAGGTAAACGACAAGCATCATTAGGCCCTCAAATCAACCAGTTTTTCAAGGGACAATATCACAAGCAACATGAAAGTAGAGGTTTGCCAGGGACAATCAAAGTGGGATTAATGTTAGTAATTTCAAACATCATTGGGCCTCACTTCATATACAAGTCCTGTAAACATGTGAAGAGGCAAAGGGGTAAGCGACATACATCATAGGGCCCTCACTTTATACATATATATACCAAAACATGCATTTCTGTTACAAAGCAGTTCATAAAGGCAACAAATTCTTTGCACATTCATGAACAGAGCCAAAGGGGTAAGCGACAAACTGACAGTGGTAGATGGTGTGCAGTCACTTGTGATTTTTTGGTAAAGGAAAAAACTTCAGGGGAACAAGTTGCCAATTAGCAGCAACCCTAACATGGCGTCAGTAACCCAACAATGTCCGATATACATGCGTCATAAAAGGAATAACAACAGCAACTACGAAAGTCTAGTTTGTTAATAAGGCAAAGACTTCAAAAATGGAAATGGATGACAACATCAACCCTAAAATGGCAACTGAATGACAAGAGCATGGGGTACGAGCAACAAGTACATGCCTCTAACAATGACTTCACACGAAAACTCCACAGTGAAGACAAAACTGACCAAAACATGCATATGAACAAACGAACGGCCTACCTCGAAAATGCCAGAAGAAATTCAAAAATCCCCAAATATCATATGAACAAACCCTAAAATGTCAGAAGAAAATAAAAAATCCCCAAAATCAACACCCAAACCCTAAATCGAAAAGTGCAAGAGAACAATGGTGGAGTATGTACACACACAGTCGAAGAGAACAATGGTGGAGGGCGTCGAAGATACCTGATGATGACGGCGGAGGAGGACTGGTGGTCTGGATCGTCGGAGGTAGGCGGTTTCACTCGCTTCAGAATCGTCGGGTTTTCTATCGCCTTCCAGAAATCGTGTAAATAAAGTGAAGAGAATTGGAGGTATTTATCATATTGGGAAGCCAAAGGGGCAAAATCAGGGGTTTCGGATTTCCCATCCACCAAACCTTGGTGGAAGAGGTGCAAAACCCCATCCCCTTCCATCCAGCAAACTCCCCAAAACGCACCCTTCAAACCCAGCAAACACATACACCTAAACGACGCAGCGGGAAACCCGAGGCATATTTGTCATCCCCCAAACCCCTTAAATCCTACACCCAAACACACCCTAAGGTAGATTCCATTCCTCACTAATTAACCCGGTTTGGTATCAATTTCCCTGTATGAGATAGGGATATGGGTTTTAGATATCCATATTAGAGACATGGATATCAAATCTGATATCTAATATCTGCGTTTGGTATGGTATGGATAATGGGTATCAAGTATTAATCCTAACGCATTCCCCTCTCTCCATCCCCACTATGCAACCCCACTCCTCGCTTGACGATAGGGTAAGATCGAGAGTCTAGGTGGAATGTGGGCGGGATTTAGGCGGATTTCATGGCGGATCTTTGCAGTCTAGGCAGGTTTTGACAACCTTGACGGCAGGGCGAGTTCAAAGGTTTAGGCGGGGTCGAGGTGGGTCTTAAATGATTTTTTATAATAGTTTTTTTTATAAGGTAAATATTTGGATGGGCTCAGACTCTGCTGCACCACCACCCAAGAGCATCCTTGCGGATGAGGACGCGCAGAGCAGAATGTAAGGACCCGAAGGTCGGATGATGATTTGAGATAAGAATATGAGAGATTGAGGAAGAGAAAAAGAGATATTAAGGAAGAAGATAGAAGAATATAAACGGAAATGGATGTTTGATTCATCGATGATCTCTATACAATAGAATTTGGGGTATTTATAACCCAATACCTAATTTTCTAGTAATTACACTTATTATCCCTACTATACTAATTCCTAACACGGAATCAGTGAGGATGTCCCTCGTGAGCGTAGTGTGGATTAGTCACGCGATCATGGTCAAATTGCACCCTAGTGAAGTGTTGAAGAAGGCACAGGGCATCGCAGATCAACATCTCGGTCTCCCACGGGCAGTACCACAGACCAAGCAAACAATTGATGACGGAAAAACTGTCGCCTTCAACCATGATGTTGGAAATATGAAGTTCATTCGCCTTAGCGATGCCTAGGGATGGCAACGGGTCGGGTGGTGGGTGGATGGACCCCCATTTCACCCGACCCACCATGGACGACCCATCACTTCACCCGATCCACCACCCATATCCACTTCACCCATATCCACTTTCACCCATATCTATCGGGTGAGTGGATGAAATGGGTGAAATATGGATGACATATGGGTGATTTTTGCTAAATACACATAATTGAATTCCAGTAAAACATGTAGAGAAAACAGTGGCTAAAATAACATCTTACACATTAAGTCTTAAATAAGTCATCCTCGGTTTAAATAACATTGTCTTAAACATATGACCATAAGTTTTAAACACAAATGAGAGTTTAAATAGCATTGTCTTAAGGAAAATAAGCTGTCCAGCAACATCAAGACAAGAGTGGTAGAGGACGAAAAAGGCAAGAGGTTTGCAGAACGAAGTGCCGATTAGGAAGTTACGGTTTAGGAAATTAGAAAGTTTATATGTTTTTTTATATAAAATATATAAATAATACTTTTATAATGTAGGTGGATCGGGTCGGGTGGTGGATGATGGGTCGGGTGGTGGATCGGGTGTGGGTGGAAAAAATCTCACCCCACCCGACTCACCACCCATATCTACTTCACCCATATTCACTGTTCACCCGCTTTTTTCGGATCTTCACCCTTTTTTTCGGGTCAGGTGATTCGAGTTCGAGTCGGGTGCGGGTGAAATTGCCATCCCTAGCAATGCCACCTTTGATCGCTAGAGCCTCAGCAGCCAAAGTTGATATGTGCCCATTTGAAGCCGCCACAGTCGATGACTGCTCCGTAGTGGTCCCTAATAATAAAACCTGCAGAAGTTTCACCCGGAATTAGTTTGGATCTGTCGATATTAATTTTGAAAGATTTCTCATCTCGTTTGCTCCATCTCATATTTCTTCTTCTTCGTGGGTGAGTTGTTCGAGTTTCCTGATGGTGGTATGTGGGCTCCTCTTCAAAGGACAATTTAGAGGCATCCCAGTTCTATATTTATTGTTTGGTATAATTTTCCACATTATGAATGGCTGTTGTATTGAGATTTTCAAAAACGTTTTGGTTCCTGCTTGTCCATAGGCTCCCCCATGTCGCCGCAAGCCTTCGTTTTTGCTCAAGGATGAGTTTATTAAAAATTTCGCATACAATGTTTTTGATCGATGTGTTTCTAATGTCAATGTCTCGAATCACTTTTTCAATGTTTGGATCAATTTTTTGAATCAGTTGTAGCATGTGGGGGCATTCGATAAAAAAAATGGATTGGGCTTTCATCTGTCCGATCACATATAATACAAGCTAGTGGAACGTGAATACCTTTGTTAGCTAGCCTAGTCTTCGTCGGTATTCCATCTAGTGCAAGTTTCCACATGAAGTTTTTGACTTTCGGAAAAGTGTCTAGGGTCGATATCCATGTCATGTCACTGGTTTCTTTTGTATTTTTCCTTGTGATGTGTGCAAGAACACTTTTCGTATTGAACCAACCATTTTTACTTGGTTTCCAGTATAGTCTATCTTCTATGTCGTGTTCTGTTATGTAGATGTTGTCGATCTTATTGACCATATCCATCGGCAAGATGTTGGTTAATTAGTTCATCAATATTCCATTTCTTGTTATTGTCGATGTATTTTTAAGTCTATCAATATTCCATTTCAGCCTTATCATTCTAGTAATTAATAGTCTTTCAATTTCCTATTTGCCATATTAGCCCTTTGCGAAATTCTTCTTTTAAGTCTATTAATTTGGCCCATTGCCAAGATGCATTACCTTTTCGTTGGTATTCAAGGAGGGGAGTTTCTTTCAAATATTTTTCTTTGATTACTTGGACCCACGGGTTACATGACTTGCTAAGATTTTCCATAGCAATTTCATTTGTAGCGCTTGGTTCGTATCTTTTGTTTTATGTATTTCTGCTCCTCCCACTCGTTTTTGCTTGCAAACCTTGTCCCGACCAATGAGGGGAGAAAAAGATTCATCTTTGTTCCAAAAGAAGTATCTATTTATCTGGTCAAGTTCTTTATGAATTATTGTGAGGAGCATAAAATTTTGCATTATATAATTTGGCTTAGTTGCCAGATTTGCTCTTATTAGGGTCACTCTTCCTTCTTGGGAAAGATAGTTGGCTTTCCATTTCATGAGTCGTTGCCTAGTTTTGGTTACAGTCTTTTCAAATGTGTTACGGTTGACACGACCATTGATAATGGGGCAACCAAGGTATTTATCAAGTGCTATCTGGTTTGTTATATGGATCGTACTTTGGATCGGTTGTTTTACACTGTTCAAGACTTTTGGAGTAGTTTGAAAGGCCGATTTGTAGAAATTGACCTTTTGACCTAGTATGGCACAGTAGTCATAAATAATATTCTTAACCACTTGACACAAGTCTTGGTTAGCCTTGGCGAAAATCATCATGTTGTCCGCGAATGATAGGAATGGGATTTTCATTCCCGATCTAGATATTTTGAATCCGATTGATTTGTCTGACTGGTTAGAAGCAGCTTGTAACTTCCTTGCAATAATATCTGCTCCTATGATGAATAGATAGGTTGAGAGTGAATCTCCTTGTCTGATGTCTCTCCCTGGTATGAAAGGGTCCGTGGGGATGTTATTTACCAAGACTGAGAATGAGACAGTCTGGACATATTGCTCTATCCATGCCCGGAATTTTTGGCAGAGGCTGAATTTTTCTAAGACTTTGAATAGGAAGTCCCATTCTAATCTATCATTTGCCTTCTCCATATCTAGTTTGACGGCAATCCAACCTTCTTTTCCGCGTCTACTTTTGAACGAGTGAAAACTTTCATGGGGTATTAAGACATTGTCTTGGATGGACCTTTCAGATACAAATGCCTCTTGGGGGGGGGGGGGGGGGGGTGTTCGTTAACACTAGATTTTTCATTTATACAATGACTTTAGCTATAGCTTTGTAAATCGTTGAACAAAGGCTTATTAGTCTAACATGGTTAGTAGTTTTCGGGTTGTCACATTTTGGGATCAATGTGATAAAAGGGTGGTTGATTTGTTTTAGGATCCTACCAGAGTGGAAGAATCCTTTGATTGCCTTTATGATTGATGGGCCTACTATATCCCAGTATTCCTGGTAGAATTCTGTTATCATTCCATATCTGGACCTGGGGATTTATCTTTTCCAGTCGAGAAAAATGCATTTTTGATTTCTTAGTTTGATATTTTTTTCAGTTAGCTTTGAATTGTCCTCATTAGTAATTTCTGTGTTGATGAGTGAGAGGTGATCATTTAGAAGGTTATGGATGGGTTGCATCCTAAACCTTTTTTTGAAATCGTTTTTTATTTCTCTTGTAATGTTTTCTTCTCCTATGGCGAGGGTGCCATCTACAATTTGAATTTCCTTTATGGATTTTCTATTTCTCCTTCCTGATGCCATTCGGTGGAAATAACCCGAATTAGTCAGTTTTAGGTCTTTTGATTTTGCTCGTTGGCTCCAGTATATTTTGTGGTAAGATAATATTTTCTCTCATTTATGTATTAGTCTGTTCTGCTTTTGGCTATCATTTCCATTATGCGAGATTCCGTTTCTGTTTTTTAAATCGATGGGGGTGTCATCAATATCTTTTAATTGACGGAATATGTTTGTAAATGTTTTCTTATTCCATTCTTTAGTCACTCGCTTCAGTATTTGTGTTTTTTTCACCAGGTTGTACATATATGATCCCGCAACATTTGATCTCCAAGCCTGTTAGACCACGTGTCGGTATTCTTTTCGTGTAGTCCACATCTTTTCAAATTTAAAAGGATGAGCCTTGTATAGTTCTTGGTTATCTAATTCTGTTACAATAGGGCATTGATTTGATGATGTGAATGCATGATTTTTCGTTGAAATATTGGAAAACCAGGTGAGTATTTGCTCTTGAATTAAGGTTCTATCAAGTTTTTCCATGATGTTATTGTTATTGGATATATTTTTCCTCCATGTAAAACAGTTTCCAGTCGTGGGCACTTCTTGTAGTAACTAGTTTATATCTTTGAATTTTGTTGATATCGTATATTTGTTCGGATATGGTTCCATCCCTCCTTCTTTTTTTTTGAGCTATTTTGAATTTCATTTAGATCACTCATGATCATGAGTGAGTGTTTTAAGGTTTGGACATATCGTTGTAGTTCGGCCGAAAAGACTGATTTTCCGTTCTCATGAGGTGGTCCATAGACAAAAACGATTTTGATAGTAATGTTTCTATGTTTATTTTCATACCTGGTTAATATAAGCCTTTGATCTTTATGCACCATTTCAAGTGATTCGTTCCCAATTCCTTTCTCGTAGTACCTTAGTGATTCTCTTCTTTTTCGATTCAGGCCATGTGACTCAACGAGCTCCAACTCTAAGTAGATCTTTCCATCTTTATTGGTGAGTAAACTCATGCTTTTCAATGGTTTGTGGATAGTATAGCATACCATTAAATCGTTTATTGTATTTCTCAAATTCGGTAGTCGTGTTGAATTTTCCTCTTCATTTGTCCAGTCTTCCATCAAATACAGATAGGATTGGGTGGGAGTTAGCCAAATGCGAAAAATAAGATCAAGATTTAGTTTATATACATTTATACATTCGCCTTTATAAAATTCAATCAAATTGAGAGAGTAATGATATTTTTGATCTATTCTATTACAGTAGGACAACTCCAGTTGCCTTATGTTATCGTTCATATCTCCTGCTTCTTTCTCTTGTTCAGTGAGCTGCATCTTATAGACATTCCTTAGGACTCTTTTCCTATCAATAGTTGGAACATGGTTAAGTATATGCAAACAAATCCAGTAGTATACCGATTTACTGTCCGCTATTTTTCAGCTCTCCTCAATAAGGGACAAGGAAAGGCATTAACACAAGTCTTATAGTGAACACCAAGCTTATGGCTAACCATACATGGGTTGTCTCTAGTGCAATTTCTATTTTCACACATGTATTTGCACGTATTTGTGTGTATTATCAGGTCAGTAGTGTTACATGGCATGAATTCTCTTTGTAAGCATGAATATTTCATATTTGTGACAATCATTTCAGCTTCAGAAACATAATTCATACAACTAAGATGTATATCTATTATTTTTCTCTTTCCAATTTGTTCAGTAAAGGTACCCCAAGTCCCACACATGAGAGGTGTTAGATCATTTCTTATTTCATTTTTTATCGATAGGAACCATTCATCAGAAGAACCTAGCCTCAAGAATACATATTGAAGATCAAAGATCTTGTGTTGTCCATTTCTTAGTTTAGCCCTGCCTAAAAAAAAAAGTGAAATTCCAAGTTATTGTTGCAAAACTGAAGGGAGGGCATCATGCATGAGTTAAGGCTTGCTATCTTAGTGCAAAAGTGAGGTTGAAGGAACAGAAAGAAGGGATCCCACTTAACACAAGTAGCAGAGATGTTTTCAGTTGATCTTTTTGTCAACATTTTCAATATCCAATAAAGGTCTTGGTGATCATAGGCTTCTCTCCATTTCAGGTATGTTAGGGATTCTGTCAAGTTGTCTAGTGCGAACCACCAACTTATTCTAGTTACTTGTTCATCAATATGTTTATCGTATTTGTCAAAATTATAAATGAAACATAAATCTTCAGGGAGTTGGTTATACTTAGTTGTCTGCCAATGTTTTTGGTCTTTCTCTTTTGTTGAGTGTTCTATATTCTTCTTCTCATTTCTTTCTTTTTTCATGTGAATGCAGAGAAGATTCTCAACGTAATTCTAATCATATTCAGTTATATGGCATCTAAGATCCATCCAGGTCATTGATGTTTCATTAATAGATGAACCAATGATATCTAAAAGACTCCTAAGGACAGAGAAATAGGGATTAATAAGGATTTCATATTCCCAAAACAAAAACTTCAAAGAACAGCAATTAGTAGACAAATCTGCAATATAACCCTGTACATGCACTCTTAATTGAAATATATAAACATTCCAAGAGAAAAAGTCATGACAAGGATTGCAATTACATTCATAAGTAATAAATATGGTCACCTATTCTGTTACTTGTTTCCATTTCTACATGGCGGACAATTTATCTCTTTTATTCTCTGATTTCCTTTGTTTGGTCGCTTTCCTTCTAGTATGGTTTTCTCGTTTTCCTTTGTACTGGCATTCACACGACATAATCTGCCCGGTAAATTCTTTCCTAGTTTCATCAGATTTCCCATTCAGCTCCATAATATCATAATTCAAATAAAAAAACATGGGGCATTCCATATAGCCGAATAGAGGTCATAAAGACTCCTCTCACAGGAGGTACGTAAGGAATTTGTACTGGTTTAGTTTTTCTGATCGTAGTCATGTATTTCCTTGGAATTTCAAAGTAGTAATAGCACAATCCCTTCCAAATTTCATTCCTCATCAAGATCAAACATACAAAAGTGCACTTACTAGTCATGAAATGACCACAACAAACAGAAATTGAACATAACAAGGCCAACTATTTCTACCTCTATTTTCTATCTTATTAAAAGCTACCACATGAAGTTCAAAAGGTGGTGAGTTCATCACTACATAACAATTTGAGTTTAGTTTTTGGTACTTAGTCAGGTAGTCGGTTCTAGGGGGAAGGTTCACGATCATGATGAGGTTACTAATCATCTAAGTCTTCACTTTTTTTTCCTTAGAATCCTTCAGAGCAGAGGTGGCTGCAGTGTCTAAGGCCGCAGCTGCCTACTTACGTTTTCCAGAATCATTTGTAGAAGAGACCGGGTTCTTCATTTCAATTTTGCTCATCTTGACCACCATGGAGTTGTCTGATGTCATGGAGTGAAAGCTCATCTCAAACATGTTGTCTGCCTTCTATTGGTCAGTAGGGTCAGTCAACCCGACTAGCATTTCAGCTTGCTCTTTGGTGACAGTGCCTTCTGCATTATCATCTTCCTTCATTAGATACTCTTCTATCATCGCGGTGTATTGCCTTGTTTCTTTTTGGTCCAGGTCATGGGGTGCGGTTGTAGCCTTCTCGTTCTTGTCTTCCTTTGCCTCCACCTTAGAGTTACTCATATTGACTTCCACCTCCATACTTCCACCTCCTTGGTCTGGTTCTTTGATAGGCTAGAATCCTTGTAGCTATTGGCTTTCGAATTTGCTCCATAGGTTGTTGTGTGTGCACAACCTCCACATCCTTGCTCACATTGGTCTTCTCCGCTCCCTTTCCTTTCCCATATTTCCATCTTTCCATCTTTCCTTCAGCCCCAGTGTTACTTGATTCTTTGGATGTTTGAGCCTCAGCAGAGGATGAGTCAGTCACATAGGTGATTGGAGCACCCTTACCCCTCCTATTTTCATTTCCACGGCTTTCGTCCTTTCCTGCTGATAATGCATATTTCAGATAGGCATTATATGCATTTTTAGACTAGTTAGGTTGCATTCGGTGCATGTTTTGGAGTTAAATTACATTCTGTGATTATTTTTAAAGAGTTAGGATTCTGCGTAAATTTGTGATTTATTTTGCAAAGTTGATGATTCGAACATTATAAGAGGATGCAATGACATTGGAATTAAGATACAAAGTGAAAGATTGAAGAAAACACAAGAAGAGTGAGGCTGAAGACTGATGCAACGGGATGAAGAGGTTGCGGCATTTGGTTGCAACGACCGCGGTACATAAGCAGCGACCGCCGCAAGCTCCCAGCCATAAGAAGAAGAAGTCCACACAGGCAGCGGCCACAACATCTATCCCACGGTCGCCGCATTGGTCATTCGAGAACACGCGTCGTTTTATTTTATCTAAACCTAGTTTTTATTAGGTTTTTTTTGCCGACTTTAGTTTTAAATACGTGGGAATAGCCCTAATTCTACTATATACTATTCTATTCACCGTTTCAACAGACAATAAGAGAGAGACACACACACACACACACAGAGAGAGAGAGAGAGAGAGAGAGAGAGAGAGAGAGAGAGAGAGAGAGAGCGATGTTCTCCATGAGCAACTAAACTCCCTTTGTTCTGTCTACAGTTTGAAGCTTTGTTTGGATTGAGTTGTGAGTTTTTGAATCTTGTTCCTAATTTTCTATATTGAATGTTTCGACTTCCTCACGCTTAATGTTTGATTGTTTTATTCTATCTTGTCCGGCCAACTTGTTAGAATCAATTCAATTACTAGGGTTTTGTAGATTCTTAGTTGTGAACCTTAACCTAAGTGTCAAACTTATCCCTTTAGGGCTGGTTGAACTAATTGGATGGGTAGGAAGTTGGATGTGTTGTTAAATCCCTCTTTAGGGACTGTAAATACCTTGGTTAATGTTTGAACTTAAGGCTATCGATTGGGTTAAATCCTTCTTTAGGGAATGCACATTAGATAAGGGCCTCTAGAACTGATTGGACTAGAGACTATATTAGGTTGGGACAAGGACATTCATAGGAAGCCTAAAAGGATGAGAAGAAGTTACAAGGACCAACTTAACCAAATAAAGTGGATAACTGTATGTAGGACTGTTTCTCAATATTGTCTGAATCAAGTTTATTTATTATTGTTTTCATTCTTCCGCTTTGATAAAAGGCAGATCTTTTGCATTCTAAAAAACCCCCTTTGGTTACTCAGTTAGCAACTAAATCACACTCAAATAACAAATTTCCCTGTTGGATCGACCTCGTGCTTATTCACTATACTAGTTTATAAGTTTGAGTTATGTTTGATATGATCAACGACAGGTTTTCCTCCCGTCACTTGCCTCTGCTACATTCCTTCTTTTCCTTTGGACTTTTTACCAGCCTTCCTCTTTCCTCTGTTTTGGGGCCTTTTCTGTTGATTCATGCTTCTTGTAGGTCCTTGGCTTGCTTGGTATAGCATTAGTGCTCTTTGTCAGATGGGTTTGCAGAGGGCATTCTTTGAAGAGGTGATCCAGGCTGCCACAGTTGCCACAACCCTTAGGATACTCTTCAAACCAAACCCTAAAGTAGTATGGCTGAGCAAATTCATCTGGAACTACAATCATGCCATCGACGATCATCTTTTCATCGATGTTGATACACATTCGCGGGTATATGACCTTTTCACCTCTCTCCGTGTATGGATCCAGCTTCACTAGTGATCCCAGCTTGTTGATCTCAATGATGGTCTTGAGTGCATCAAAACTGATGAACTTAGTAGAGAGTTGTGGTATTCTGATCCACATGTCCACATGAGAGGTTGATTCAATGATTAGGTTGAAAGTGGCTTACCATTGTTTCAGAATCAGCAGTTTGTTGTGGATGTGGAAAAGCCTTCCTCTCCATATATGCCTTCTATCTTCAGCATTTGTGAACCGGATCTCAAACCACTTGTTGGCTCTTTCCAAGAGTTCAAAGCTATCCAAAAGAAAGCTCCAATCTTTATGCAACTTGATGTTGAGCTTTTCCAGGTCCATCTGATCGCCTCTTAGGAATCCAAATAGCCCTAGAGCTATTTTCTTCACCTATTCGATAGTAGCTTTCACCTTTGGTATCTTTTAAATGAAAGCCTTCATGTCAATGTTCCTCTTTGGTGCAGCCTTCCCGAAGTGGAAAGGAGGACCAGAGGGTTTCTACTCTTCCCCTCCTTCTGAGATGAGGCAGAGTTCTCTTCGCATAGAGCTTCTTTGAATGTTTTTCGGTTTTCCATTTGGGTGGGACTTGTTGGGACAAGAAGAGAAGAGAGAATTGTGGATTGAGTTGTGATGAGATTTGGCTGAGATCTACTCCTTTTATAGGCCATTAGCAGGTTAAGAATTAATTTCCAATAAATCTTTTTCAGTTTTCTCACGTCTAATCATTTTCGACTCATAAGGAGCTTAGTTTTGTAACTGGTTTCGGCTTCTTTTCTTAGTGTATTCCTTCTTTTTTTCCTATACTCCTTTTGTCTCTCTTGCTCGTCCTTTCACTGCTTCTTTTCAAACGTTCAACAGCATCTGCAGCACCCAACAGAGGACTCCAGATGCCAGAGAAGAAACATGACCTACAATCTCTAGCGAGTAGAGATGTCAATCCCATCCTATCACCCCAAGGGTAGATCCACAACCAGAGCTTTTGGCACGGGAGAAAACCAACCCCCCATCGCAGGCCAACTATCCAATTACGTCCTTTAAATGAGACCAATAAGCTTTGGTGGAGTCGTCACTCGTCACACCATCAGTCGAGAGTTAGGGGTCATATGATTTTTTTAGAGCGGTTGAAATTTTTGTTTCGAAATTTTTTTTTCTAAAACAATATTGAAATAAAACCATAATGGCCCTTACATATCCAATTGAGACCTTGCAGTTGGAGTAGCACCAAAGCTTGCATACCCCTGCAAAGTAGAATTAGTCGGTATTCAATTAACTAGTGCAAATGGTAAAATGTATAAATTAATAACATGTTAAATTAATGGACCTTACATCAATGTCGTCAAATGCTGACTCATTTCGATAATTATCTATGGCACTTTCTTGAGGGGAATTTTTCACATACTCATTGAACAACTTGTAAAAATGGTCCTTTATATAGCTGACCTTATCAACTGCACTTATAACATCTAGCTCACGGAAACAAAATTCAACAAAATAAAACTTATAACGAGGATCCAACATTGCAGCAAAAGAAATGATCAAGCTATAGGAATCCCAGTATTTGTCAAATTTCTCCTTCATCTTCACTGTCATATTCCTCAAAACTTCATCATCACAACCCACATATTTTAGCAGCAACAATTTGTTCTTCCCGACATGAGAGTTGTAATATCATCATATGGTTTCAAGATCACACAAACTTTTTTGATTCTAGTCCATTCTTCATCTAACATGGGAGGAGGAGTGTTTGAGTCAATTCTCTCCATCCTCCTTATGTTTGAAAATGCAGCATGATACTTCAAACTCTTATAAGCATCTTGTATGTAGAATTCCATCTAGTTGGGCAATCCAAGCATAAGTTTTGAGAGAAATTAATACCAACAACCAAAACATTCCCCCAAACATCAATTTTCTACGTTCTGAGCCAACAAAATAACTAACCAACTTCCTAATTTTATGCACCCCCTCATCAATCACTAGCAACAAACCATCTTGTACAATCAAGTTCAATATAGGTGCACCACATCGCACATGAAAATAATCACCATCACATGGCAAAAAAGAAAGCACAGAAAAACTATCAACTAGCATCTCTTGCATATTATCATTGCATCTGTTGTTCTTCGTGGAAACTTGTACACCTTGGCCTAATCTCGATGACGGAACAAGTTGTTCTTGGTGGAAGCATGCCTCTCCGTGGTGGCATGTTCTCAAAAAATAAAAACCAAGAAATTAACAAGTGCTTAGACTACATAATGTTGTTTTCAATCATTGATATGCATAATTCTAGTACACTTGTACACGAATTTAAACATAGAGGAAACCTGCCATTAAGCACAGAGTAGCCATTACTCAAGTGGAAATTATGCTTCATATAACAAAATAACAAAGGGATTAAGTAGATCTGTTGTATTCGTAATTTCATATAGATGAAAATCAATCAATTACACAAGAAGTTTGATAAAAAAAAAAACATACTAGGTCAAGTTGAATGGAAGATGTTGTGTTTTCTAGGCAGGGGAAGGAAGTCAAGGAGGCTTAGGGATTGAAAAGGGAGTGTATTAGGTTAAATTATAATTTATACATGTTTTTTTTATTAATCTGACCCAACGGGTGACCCACGGGTTGATCCAACCCAATCCAGGAATTTACAGATTGAATGAGTTCGGGTTGTTTTGGGTTCCAGGTTGAAATATTTGTGCAAAACTCAGGTTTTACGGGTCGGTTTGGGTCGGGTCCTTGGATCGGATCGCGTTTTGACAGGTCTAACTCTATCCGTTTTTTAAGTGTTTTTTTAAGTTACACACATTTGTTTAGAATGATAAAAATTAGAGGAAATTTGGTAGGTTAGACCCCTATGCACATTTAATTAGGTTATTAGCCTCTTTAATTATTTTTTAGGCGTTGTAGTCCTTAAATTTTTAGGACTATTTGTATAGATAACACACTTTTTACAAAACTTTGCAAAGATGTCTCACTTTTGGGAAAAATGTAAAAGGAACCTAGGGGTCTACTTTTCTCAAAAAAAAAGTGACCTCTTGGGCCGGTTGTAGGTTGGAGGGAGGAGAGAACACGTGAGAAGGGAAGGCATTTGATGAGAGTTTTGTTTTGGCGCCAAAAATATGGTGAGATGGTGAGGTGATGGGTGATGTTATGATGTGATACTTTTTACCATTTTGTATGGTGTAAAAGGGGAGGAGGGGAGATGCCTTTCATTTTCTCTCTCATCTCACATGTTTTTCAACAGAATTAGATGAAGAAAGAGATGGAGAACGTTCCACCATGGAAGACAAGCATCCGACTTACAGTTCTAGTTGCAGAGCACTTGTCGGCTTCAGTCTGTGCCCTTGTCAGTGATCAAAATCCCCGTGTCAATGTGATCCCCCCAGAAACCTTTATTGGCAAATGAAAGAGGTAAGTGTATTTGGCGAAGTAGTCCTCAGCTATGGCGTTAGATACAACAGGCCATCGACTTCATCTCATTGAAAAACCTAGTCAATTTCAAGGTCGGTGATGGTGCTTCATATGCAGAGTTGGTGTTGGCGTTCGTGTTGAACTCGAAAGAAGGGGGTCATCCGATCATAATAGCTAATGACGACGACCTTGAGGCATTTAAATTTCTGAACTCAAAGTGTGGAGAAGATCCATGGCCCCTTACGATATATGTCGATCCATTGTAGAAGGAGAGCTTCGAAGTAAAGCAACCTGTCAAGGAAGAACGCCCTGCCATGGAAGAACACCTGAGTGGGCCACCCTCCTCCCCAAAAATGGACGATTTGGCTAAGATTGTGAATGTTGGGGCAAACGGTAAGGCACAACAAAAACCCCTGTCTCTAGATGATTGATATATGCTGGGGGAGAGGTGACCGAGGCCTTAGGGAAGAGAAAGGAGCTGGCTGCAATAGACACTACTGACACGGGTAAACAATTAAGTGACACAGGTATATTTTCAGGTGACAGGGTAGATGGTATGGATGTGATTGAATTGGGTGACATGGATACCTCTTCAGGTGACATCGGTGACATGGGCCAGTGGTTGGAGGTGATATCCATTAACAGCGAGGAGGAGGATGACGATGGGCTGACCCCCACAATCGACTTTGGGATCTTGGATGAGGACGAAAGTTTTGAAGTGAAGCTCGAAGAAGACTGAGATGATTTGGAGTTGTACGGTGTCACATGACGTATTTCATGTGTCACCTGTTTGAATTTATTTAGTTACATTTCTGACCGTGTCTGCCATTTTCATAAGGAAATCACCCCTATCACCTGTTTGTATGCCCTTGTGACCTTACTGATTTCACATGTCACTATTATTTCCACCCTAACATTATAAAAATAGGTATGTGGATAAAGAAAACCCCAACTACATATGATGTTCATAGAAGACTAACATCTACTGACCAACCAAGGTTATAAAATACTACAACTTATAACCAACGGATATCATAACATCCTACAAGTTTTGAGCAACGAAATTCATAAAGTACAATCACATCAACGTTCATAACCATCTAGTGAAAGGAAAACCAAGCCCTGATATAAAGTGGTCAGTGTGGTTTATTACAGTATACCATGGAAGATGACAATAGTGAGCAACTGCATGTCCGCCCAGATGGCAACGAAGATCATAACTCCTTCATAAGCTTCATGCCGTAGCATGTCATCCACTTGTCCCCATCCCTGCTACACATCCACGATGACAATGTTAGGTTAATGACATCGTTTGTAGAATAAGTTGGAGACAAATATAGATACGGGGTACCTTGCCATCCACCGGGCTAAGCCATCGTCGTCGGACACGGATACAAGTCCCAGCTGAATCACGTCCGCGCTGGCGACATCGTTCTTCCCTTTTTGGCCCTGCAGTTTCTTCGTAAGGGGGGCATGTCTTCTCCATCACCTCTTTAAGCCTTCCTAGTCTTCTTGCCTCCCAAACCCTTAACTTTTGCAACCTCAGAGATCTGAAAAATGCTTAGGAAGTTTAAACTCTCATTCCGAGATTTGGATATTCCATGTCACCCAACTAAGTAAACCATGTCACTTAACTGCAATAACCTGGTCACATCAACTAATACAGATTCATATAATCGACATTCCTAGATTTTTTTTATCCCATGTCACCAAACTAAATAAATCCTATCACCCAACAACAACAACCTTGTCACATGAACTAATAACAAACAGATTCATATATGACATTCCCAGATTTTTAACCCATGTCACTTAACCGTAAATACCATGTTACCTAGCAGAAAACTTACCTCCTCATCCTGTCATTTTGGTGGCTGGTCATCCCTTTCAGTTGTATCCTCTATCTCCTCGCCCTTGTGGTCGTTGTCCTCAACCTCCCCATCTTTGTTCCTTGCTAAATCGCAGCCTCAACATCCATGTCCGGGTCATCTCCACCCTTCCCCCCATCCTTGACAAGCACCTCCACACCCTCTTCCTTGCTAACATCTTTGACACCATCCTTTCGACGAACCACAAGAGCTTAACTTGCCACCTTTTCCTTGTAGGGGCTTCTCCCCGGCTTCAGGTGCAATCGATGTAACCACATCAATATGAACGACCTGAAAAACAAATTCAAACTTTAAAGTGGATCCCCGATTTCCGGTGACACTCAACATAAAACACCATGTCACCCAAAAACAAACTTACTTCCTCATCCTTTCGTGCCCCCCATCCCCTTCCTTTTCATCGAAAAGTTTGTCTTTAGCTCCATCTTTCTCAACATCACCCTCCTTCTCTGCATCAATGTCAAAAGATGTGCTAGCATCCCTTTCTCTTTCTTCCCCGACTCTTCCTCTCCCTTTAGCAACCCGTAGTCCATTAACGACCTCCTCCAATACTTTCATACGCAGACATTCGGTTTTTAGCATCACTCGTATGGACTAAGGTGAACAAAAGCGCTCAGAAAACAACATCAGCTGGTCTGGGTATGTCAAAACTCATTTATAATTCAGAAACAAGCTCAATTAAAACAGAAAGGACATTGTTGTCCAACAACCAATGAAATTGAAATAAAAAACAAGAGAATGACATCAAAGGAAATATGTGGTATTCGTAGGACTATTCAAATTCATATCAGATTATAATCGTTGCTTAATTTCAGATCGAAATGATTAGGACAATATCCTTTAAATATCAATATTTATGTGTCACCTTGAAAGATTCACGTGTTAGGAGTCCATTTACCCTTGTCACCTAAGTTATACCGATTCTACAAAAAATGAAGATATGCGAATGAATGATGTATTTTTCCATCCAATTCGAAGCCCATGTCACCCAATTTCTCTTTCAAACAAAAAAGTTACAAATCAAACACGACTCAAACCTCAATCGTTCTTCTTCAATCACCCACCAAAATATCCCCATATCCCAATTTCAACTCCTACCATTGCCACCCTCTTCGGCCTTCCTAAACCCTAAATTCAGATTTCCCCTAACCATACCCGAAAACCACCCTCTTCATCCTGCAATCGCACCCACCATTGTCACCCCTCCACAACCCATCAATCAACTCTCCATTTCCCTTCAATCCCTAAACCCTATTGCAACTCCTTCACCCACACGGTTGCAGAAAACGAAGAAGAGAGAGAATGATTTCGGGTTGAAGAAGAGGGGGGATTACCTTTATAGTCTGGCGCCGACGTTCTTGCCTTCTCCTCCACACTCCAACAACGGTGGATGTTCTCTGATCTCCTTCTGTTTGAAATCGCCGATTGTCCTCCCCTTTACTTTTGCTTTCGTTTTTTTTTTTGAAATGAAGAGAGAGAACTGAGATGGAGAGAGAGAGAGGCGGGTTCTGAATTTTTTTTCCCTTTTATTTTTTTGCAAGGTTTCATTCTTTCCTTTTCTTTTCCTTTTTTCTTGTTGGAGAATTTACCTCCTACCCCAAGTTAGCAACCAGGACTTTTTTGCCAAATTTTAAGAATCGGGTTATTTTTGCAAATTTTCAAGGGTGGGAGCCATTTGTGCAAAGTTTTCAAAAAAGGGTGCTATCTACCCCTATTCTCTCAAATTTTTACTAGGCGTTCTGTACCCTTCCTCCTTTCTCCTTCACTCGACTCTCCTAGTCTCCTTCCCCGGCAATTCTCTTCGTTCATCTACCACGACGTCCTTCTTCTCCGGCGGTTTGTTTGTCATCTTTTTCCATCTACCCCGGCGATTCCCTCCTTCCTTCCTCTTCCCTTTCTCGTCGGCAGTGGCATCAACACTTGTTCGACTGATTTCTGGTGACTTTCCCCAATTTGGCATCCAATGTCTTCTCCCTCCCTCCCGGTGAGATTCTCTTCCTCTAAACAGATCTGAGTATACAGTTGAAGGAGCGTATTTGCTACGGTTAAAGGAGCAGCGAAATGCTCTGTGATTTTCTAAGGTTTCTTTGGTGTTGCCAATGGCTCCGCCGCGTAGGAAAGGGGCAACCATCAAGGGGAAGGTCCGAGCTGAGTTGAGCGTAGGTGATCTTGTTCTCGCCAAGGTTAAGGATTACCGCCCTGGCCTGCTAAGGTTTTTGCTCCTCTCCCTCTTTTTCTATCTATGGAATTTTTTGCTGTTTGATTGATTTCATTTTATTTCGATTATGAGCTTGGAATTTCCATATTGTTTTCAATTTGTGTGAGGGCGAGAGGGGTTTCTTCTGTGTGTGACATTGGTTCTCTCTTCATCTTGCTAATCTTCTTAGACTCTACAATTTTGATGGATGTATGGTTTGATTTGGGGCAAAAATATCGAGATCTAGTTTTACAATCTTGAGTGTTTTCCTACTGTGGTGCTCTCTAGGGTTCCTGCTCTGATAGGCAGTTTTAGAATTCAAATTGTCATCAAAGTGGATGAGTATGAGTTAAGAAATTGTGCTTGGAATCGTTGGATGTAAGCTTGAAAAATTTGTCTGAGTTCATGGATCCAATTGACAAAAATTTCACACTTGTTCATGTAATGGTGCAGTGGATGGATGATTTTGAATTATTTCAGGGGTCACTGGGATCTGATCAGTCATACCAATCTACCTTAACAAGGAGCCTGTCTCTTGTTCTGGAAGAATCTACTTGCTTTCTTGTGGGCAAGCTGCTAAATTTTGATCGGTTGAATGAGTTGTTGGTGGTGTTTTGATGAATACTTGATGTGCTGAAACACTCTCTTACAATCTGCTACTGCCTTGTTTTGTTGTGTATGATATAGCAGATGTGGCTAGGAGATATAAGAGGTTAGAAAGGAAGCTACGATTCTTGATGAATATCTTGAACGAAGGTGTATCGCTCTTCCTGACGGATACTTGTCCTATAAAGTCATAATTCCAAACCCCAAGTTTCAATAAGCTTAGTTATTCATCAGTGCTATTTCTGAACTAGAATTATACTCTTCTCAAATTCGTAGGAATTTATCATCTTTACTCTAGCATGATACCATGTAGCAATGGATCATACTAGGAGTCTAATAATGTTCTTTCAGAGTGTGAAATGTGATGAATTCTCTCAGTTTGAACTTTTTTTGTCAACTCTGAATTGATGTTACTTTTGATACATGAGATGTACACTTATACATTTAGGGCCCGTTTGGTTCGAGTTAGGGAAAGGAAAGAGATTCATTACCTTTATGGGAAGGGAAAGGAAATGATTAGTGTTTGATTGTATTTTTGTTTGGTTGACTTAGAAGATGAATCATTGAATTCCCTATTGCCTTTATGAATGTTTGGTTGAATTGATTTAGGAAAAGGATATGTTTAATTATATCATAAATCCTAATATTTGTCGTTTTTAATTCATAACCAGTAATGATCATCAACACTAACTTGGAGATCTAAAAAACTCAGTTTCGAATTATTTTTGTTTGCTATAAATTAGAACTGGAATCATTCCGGATTTCTTCAGAATTGCTGCAAAACAAAGATATAACACCCTACAAATTTAATGGCACACCACAAAAGGAAGTTTGACAATTTCCAACAGAAGTTAAGACAATTTCCAAAAAAAAAAAGTTAACAGAAGTTAAGACAATACACACCAAAAGTTAACAGAAGTTGAGACAATACACACCAACAATTAACAGAAGTTAAGACAATATATACACTAGAAGCTAACAGAAGTTAAGACAATACACACCAGAAGTTAACAGAAGTTAAGACAATACACACCAGAAGTTAACAAAAGTTAACCCGGAGATGCCTAGCATTTCAGCCATTGCTGAGTATTTCTCTGACTAATGCTTCAGTCTTGAGTCAATATGAGGCTCAGCCTTCAAGCCACAATGAGGAAGTTTTTTTAGGATCATCTCCTCCAACTTGCTCATAAAGCCACTCTTAAACCCACTCTCGCCTTACGAGCCATCTCTGAAATGAAAAATAGATCCAAAAGTAAGTGTATAATTCACACTCTAACTATGACAAAAGTAAGTCTACAAGATCCTACCAAGCATGAACATCAATGGCACAGGAATATTAAGACAAGCCACTTCATATTTTATCATTATAATATCATAATAGTTCAAGTTGCTATAAGACAAACAACTAACGTTCATATTTATTATTTTCTTTCACTCGGAGCTATTTATTCTGAGCTATAAGACTCTTATTTATAGTATTGTGTTAAATATACAAGTTTGTTCATTGGTAAATGTATTGTTACAGTTTACCGGTTCATATGCATAGATGATCACACACACAGCTAGCTAAGTAGCTAGGAAACCCAACTTACCTATCTTATAACGGACTCTATATCTTTAAATGCACTCACTATATATTTTTCAAAACGATCGAACTCATAATATATATACACTTGGTGATCAAGTGTCCAAGTGTGATGGACAGCAAATGTGGTGTACTTTGTTTTGTTTGTTTTGATAGCTTCGAAGCTACCTTCAACCCTAGGTTTCATATCCAAATCCACATTTCACTCTAGCTAAGCATGTTGAGAAATTGATGCCTCCAATCACTAGGAAAAAAAAAATCAAAACCCAATTTGTGCAAGTAATACATCAAAAGACACTTGCATAAAACTGTTATTAGTCCCCAACTACATATAAGGAAACAACACACAGGGCATGCACTTTAATTCAGCTGCAGAAGTCCCCATTTAAGAGGCACTGTAAAATGTAAATAGATATGTAGTGATTCTGCTATGCACAGACAGGAGGGTGACGGGTGAAATCTTCAAAAAAAAAAAATATGCTTTATGAGTGGGAGATGGATATCAAAAATATATCTTGCCCCGACCCTCTCATTATCCAAATTGAGAAGTGGGGATCACTCTCACAGTCTCCCCCCCCCCCCCCCCCCCCCCCCCCACACCAAGGAAGCAGATACCACAGGGGCTAAGAAAAGCATGTGATACAAAATTTACATGCCCAAGGTTATGCAACTTGATTTATGTTACAAGTCTTTCCAGAAAAATCCCAAACATGCATATCTACAGAGTTAAATGCTTATGCTCACCAAAAAAAAAACAGAGTTAAATGTCTAATATAGAGCAGTCAAGTCGTCTTGAGAGAAGGGCTTTAGAACAAGTATGCACTGCGTACAATCTGCAGAATTATATTACAGCGTGCATTTTTCATTTTTTGGGGGACATTATTATATAGTTGCAACCAAAATCACATGAGCAAATAAAATTTTGAGATTGGAAATTTATTACAGAAAAAAATCAGTCAAATAGTAATTCTCATGCAGCCAAATACCTGAAACTGCTCAAAGTGAGAAGTAATGTTATCTCCTTGAAGAGGCCTTCGTTGAATGTCCAGAAACCTTCAGATCCCCTCAAAGTGAGAAAACATCTGGTTCACAATATACAGCTCCGTCCATAAGCATAACAAGTAATGTTGAAGGACTAATCTTCACCACGTACGTGTCACGAATTGAATTTAGCTCCTAAGCTCCCAATTTTATTGAATTTTACAGGTACTGATCTCATAAAAACCATTAATTTTGGATACATATGCAAATATTCGACAGGTATGGGACAGGGAGATCATACTACAGACCATGAAGGATTACTACGAAAAGGAGATGGATCTTCTTCTCAAAAACATCCAAGGCAATTTCACAATGTAAGTTTCCAGTTCAATTTGCACAGCTATGATTATATCATAGCTAGATAAATGCAAGATTCTCAGGTAACGTTAGTTATGTATACATCGATATCTTCCACATTTCCCAATAATTCATGATAAATTAGATAATTATGATTGAAGTGTCACAAAATTTACATTTCTCATTAATAATAGTAACACAACTATGTATATGATTTTCAGGTACGCAACAGAGAGCATTAACGCAGCTTGCAAATGGGGTTACAAAGGTGTGAGCTCTGGTGAGACACTATCAGGTAACTGATCAGGTAACATAAGCTCTGGTGAGACACTATCAGGTAACTGATCTAATCGAATATCAAGGGCAAGGAAACTTCAAATTCGAAGGAAAGCACAAGAAACTTCAGGTTCGAAAGGAAAATCGAAGGAAAAGGACAAGGAAAAGCACAACAAACTTCAGATTCGAAGGAAGGCACAGGTTCCCCTCGGATCGACGACCACAACAATGTCGATTGAAGATGAAAGCATAAGAAACACTGCAAAGTTAGGGTTCAGGGCTCACCGAAAGCGATTGAAGATCGACTGCCGATGCCAAGGTAGGGAAGAGGAGATCGAAAGAAGAGATCGTTCAGAAGCTACAATCGACGGGAAGTTCCGGTGACGGGGAGATCAGATTCATCAGGAGCATAGGAACGAGAGTGTTGTCGCTTGTCGGGGAGAGAGACGACTCAGAATGAAAGACCCTGGAAAATTAGGGGTAACAAATGGGCCGAATCATTAGAGCCCCAAAACACATTCATTACTTTGAAGATGTGAAACAAACAAATTTTTTTAAGTCAAACTCTAACAAAGTGTTTGTTGGGTTTTTTTCTAGTGAACCAAACGGGCCCTTAATGTTTATGATTCTATTTTCAGTTAATTGCCATTGTGTTTGCTCTCGTGACTGCAAGATCAATTGAAAACTAAAAGAAGAGGGTGCTTCATGTTCTATCGATGTTTCTTTTGCCTGCATTATCATCTATTACTTAGCCTTTGTGAACTTCATGAGAATGGGTAAGTATTATAGGTTCAAATTTGTATTTTAAAATCCACTTATGTTCTTTGCATCTGCATTGATAAGTGTTGTGTCACTGTTTCCGCAGTTATAAGAAATTACTGTCCATTTTCTATCACCCTATCATATCTGATATCAATTTGTTTTCTCTATCTAGATGGTTTTAGTTGGTTTATGTTTACTTCATTTCATTTCTTGATCCTGGTCCTTTGTTTGCCTATTATTTTTGTTTTTACGGTCACATCATTTGCACATTTGGAATAGGTGGGATGAAAGTGAAAGATGGCAGGGATGAAATGTGGCAACAAAAACCAAGACTCCTGGGCCAGGTACTTAGTTTGGCCTCTGAGCTCTTGTTATTTCAAGTATGAAAATTGGCTGAATTGGTTAGTTCCTTACATATGTGATATGGTGCACTTTGTGTTGTTTTGTTACTTTTAGCCTTTCCTGTTTTATTGCGGATAGATGTTTTTGGTCCTCCCTTGGCAACACTCGTAGAAAGGGTGGGAGGAGGGGAAGAAGGTTGTGAGGATTTCGCACCTTAGGACTCATGTTGCTTTTTCCGTTTATCGGATGTTGTCCTTTTGAGCTCTAGCTTGTGGTTCAAGGATTTCCAAATCAAATTTTGTGTTGCTTTGATTATATGAGACTTTGTTGGGATTGTTATCAAGAAATTGTTGAATATTTACTGTTAGGAAGTCTTAAGATTTTGTTCTTCAATTTATGCTTACAAAATATGGTTGTGATTTACCATATAATTACTATTCCATTTTGAATTTTACTGAATTCATGGAACCACTGCTTGTGTAAAGGGGATTTTGCTTGCTAATATCTCCCACTACACGTTTAGTTTTGTTTGAATAAAATGCAACTACAAACTTTGAATAAAAAAAGAGTAACCACATTTAGCCCATCCTTTCAAATTTGACAGAGGGATAGAATGGTTTGGGATTGCAATGTTGTTGGGATTGAATTTCCTCATATTGAGTGGTAGTTTGGATTCCACATTTTATGCTTCAAAGAAAGAAACAAATGTCATAAAAAAATGTCATCTATGATTTTAAAAAAGTGTGGGATTTGAAAAAACAAATTAAATCCCATCCCGATCCCGTCCCACTAAAAATACACGAGAGGGGATGCTGGATGACCCCAATCTCATCTTGGCCCATACCCATCCCAAATATGTCATCAAATTTTTTTTAAATGTTATTGATATGCGATTGACTAGATTAAACCACTTAGAAAAGTGGCATCGTAGTAAACAAAAAATGTTATCATTAAAAATGTCATGAACAAACAATATCATTACAAATGATTGAGATCAATGAAGTGTTATCACAAATCTCACTAATGAATAAAAATGTAATAAACATGTCACCACAAGTGAATGCATCAATGAAGTATAATCACAAACGTGTCATCAGTCAATAAAAGTAGAATCGATGAAAATATATCGATATACAATTGATTAAATTAAATAAAGTGGCAACAAACGATTTGATTTAAAAAGTGGCATCAAATAATTACATTAGAAAAATGGCACCAAAACACGACTTTGAAAAAAGTTGCATCACATTAAAGAAAAAATGTCATCAAAACACTACTTTGAAAAAATATGGCATCACGGTAAAAAAAATCATCAAAAAAATTGTCATAAAAAAAAGTGGCATTAGTAATCAACAGCAAAAAAAAATGGCATCAATGGTCAACGTGGCATCACAGTAAACAAAAAATGTCATCAAGATTTAACAAAAGTGACATTAAAAAAGTGTCATCAAACCATTTTATTATAAAAGTGGCATCAAAGTGAAAATAAAACTTAATAAAAAAAAATGACATCAAAACAGTAAAAAATGGCATCACAAAACATGTTATCACTAATGAAAAAAATCCAAATAAGTTGGTCAACATTGACCGGTTAATGATCAACCGTTTACCAGTTGATGGTCAAACAGTTGACCAATGACTATTAATAGTTTAATACCCTATTTGGGGGAAGAGTCTATCTCACCTAGACCTGAGCAGACATGGGCTAACCCGCTCGGCCTGTCCGGGGAAAAATGCGGGCTTGGGTAGAGCAATCGGCCCAAGCTGACCGTCAGGCCCGACCCGTGGTAGGCTCACCAGGTTGGACTTGGGCCGAGTATGAGGCCCAAGCGGACCGGTAGGCCTGGCCCGGTATATATTAATATTATAATATTATATATATAGAGGGAGAGAGAGAGAGAGAGAGAGAGAGAGAGAGAGAGAGAGAGAGAGAGAGAGAGAGAGAGAGAGAGAGAGAGAGCGGGTCATGTGTAAACATCTCTTATTATGTTTTGTGTTAACAAATATAGACCTTGATTAAGGGAAAGCGGAAGGTTGAGATTAATCGTGGGTCCCACTAATATTGCTCCCCGTCCTCTAATGTGGTGTGTGTAACCCACTCTCCTCCAAAACCCACTTTGAATTTGAAAAATAACGTGGAAATTGGATGGCCATCTTGATTTTTTTTTAAATTAACTAATTAATACTCCGGTGTGGAATCACATGATCGATTAATAATTCACTTGCTCGTTATTTCCAATTAGCAATTAGATTTTGATGAATAATGACGAATAGTTCCTTTTTATCAACGAATAATTCCTTAATATTGACCAATGGTGACTCTGAACTTGCCGAATAGTCGATAAATTCATGAACATTTTTAGACAGCGTTTGAATTTCAACAAACCTACATCTAATTGTCCCTATACATATGAATAATTTCTAGAAAAAATTTATACATATGAATAATTTCTAGAAAAAATTTGTCAAACAAGCACTTTTTTTGTACAAATTGGTGAATTGTCCAACTTTTTGGACAAATTAGCAACTGTCCCAAATAAATAACCTAATCTCCGTTCTCTTTTGTGCACAAATTCCTCTCTCTCTTGTTCATCATCGATCGTCTTCCTCCCCCGCTCATATCGCTCCTCAGATCGCTCTTCCTCCCGGCCACCAGATCCACCACCGTGCTCTCGCCGAAGATGTTGCTGCTGTAGACGGAGGAGCCACATTTGTGGTGAGGCGGTGAAGATGAGGGATGCGATGCGCAATTTCGCTCCCATTGCAATTTCGCTCTTCTAGGTATAAATCAAAGCGATTTTTTTTTGTTTTCAAAATTGATCATTGATATTTGCTTTGGTTGAATTTCTATGAAATTGGTGGTTGCTTCTCCCCGTTCCGCTCACTGGACAGCTGCGAAACTGGTGGCTCCGCCTCCCTTCATTTTCTAGATCTAGATTCTGAAATCGAGGTATCTACTTCTTTCTTGATCGCTGATTTTTTATTTGTATATGCTGAAACGTTTGTTGTTTGCTTGATGATCGAGTTTGAGCTTGTCTGGTTTCGTTTTTATCGATTTTGAGCTTGTCTGGTATTGAGCTTGAGTTCTAGGTGAGTATGAGTGCTAGGTGAGTGCTAATTCTTTTCTGAATCTGAATTTCAATTTCGTTCTTAACATTTGGCGCCTATGGGACTTGAATAAATTGATGAATCCCGATATGCGTTTGTTGAAAAGGAATGGCTCAAATATGAAATTTGGTCCATCTTTCCATAGATTTTTCTTCAATTTTAGCCTATACAGATCTATCTATTTTCAATTTCTACGCAGAGAAGTTAAAGTTTTGAGCGTTTGCCATTTCTTTTCCAATCTGAATTGTTTCTTCCTTCATCGTTCTTTGTTTAATCCACAGGCAAAACTTTGGCTAATACTGAAGTCTGAAGTGATCAGATCATCATTTCAAACGTACTTTTAAATGGGTTAGATGATGAATTTAGATCCCCTTGGTCTCTCTGATTCTCTATAGTATTAAAAATTATAAGGCTTGTTCTTCAGTGCTTCCTGTTATATCGCAAAGAGGGCATAATCAGCCATCTTAGGAAATTGAAGATTTTAAGACGAGTTGTGGTAATGGGGGTGGCATCTTTTGATTTATGGTGTTTGGTTGGATATGTTGTTTGTTAATGAGTCCTATTTGAACTCTAAAATAGAGTTGTGCAACTCTAAAATACTCTACTTGCAGCTGCTTTATTTTTGTTAACGATATTCTTTCTTTCATGTTGTCACGGATATACACCCCTAAATCTCGTTATATTAGAATTCAATGTGAAGTTGAAGCTTACATCTGGAATATAAGTAGCTATTATCCTTTTAGATCATGAGTATAAAGCTCGTTAGTTAGTCTTTCCCAATCCCTTGTTTGAGCACAAGCCGATAGTTTTATCAAATTTCTACATACTTGTATTTGCTTTGTTTATATTAGCTATGAGCCTATGATATTTCTGTATGTGCATCATAAAAGGAGAGGTATTGTCAGATTATGGCTGGTTTATGGTTGCTCTTATGTGGACTAATGCTTGATAACAGTTCAATAAACAATACACTTTTGAAATCCAGTAAAGTGATATCTACTATTTTAGTATTTTACTTAGTGATTTTGACTGAAGTTATGATTTTTATCAGTTATCTATCGACATGTGTGTCATATGCTGGACTGAGAGTTGTCTTTACATAAGAGTAAACAGTCTCCTGATCCTTATTCTATTTCCTTCAATTTTCCTTTCAAATCTATTTACTTGTGCTTCCCATCGAATATGAAATTCATTGTGCTGACAACTTAATTCTTGTTAGCATATTTCATGGTTTTCAATTTCTCATTGTTGGATACACATTCGTTAATATATCAGTTTACTAGTTATGTACTCTGGTATTGTAATTTGGCATAGCCTTCTATCCCAGGAGTTAACAGAAGTTGTCAAGAGTGTGCTTGTTCCCTTTGAGATCTTGTTTCAATATGACATTGATTTTTATTTTGATTTTGGTCTTGTACTTATATCTTGCTTCAAGCTTTGAGATCTAGAGCCCAAGAGATGAATTTTACGAGTTTATATATGATGAGGAACTTAATGGAGTTTGTTCCCCACATAGGTTGATATGTTTTTTGCAACAAAGCCTATTAGCTCAAAATGGTAGAGCAATGTGCCTACGCACAATGATGCAGGTTCAAATCCCGCATAGGCTATTTATGTTTGTCTTTTTTTTATTGCTTTCCTTTCCAGTTTAGAACAAGTGGAAACTGATCGTGAAGGGATGGTGAGAGCTTTGGTAGACCGATATTTAGGTGGTAGTAACTCCAGCACTATTTTGTAGATGGGGTGAAAAGGGGGATAAAGAACTTCCTAATTAGATATAGACAAAACCAAAATCTATACCAAAAGAAAAGAAAAGATGATGCACACAATAATTCAAAGGAAGAAATAAACAAATATAGTAGTGTTACTGTGATTTCCCCTACTACCAAGTGAAATGTATTTGTCTCTTTGCCCCACCTCTCAACCAATGCAGATATTAGTGGGTTATCTAGGCTGATTGCTGGGATGCATCTTAAGTACCCGAATCCAACTTTTTCAATTAACTGAATCTGCCTTGATGAAAGAATCCATTGATCAAGTTTTGAGGTGTGCTCATGACATATAAGTGCCCCACGCTCTTGTAAATTTCCATTCACATTATTAGTATAAAAATCACACTGAAAAAAAAAAGAAATATTAAAACCAAATCATAAATAATTTGAAGCACCTGTCCCTCTCAAACTTTCGAAGAAACATGCTTCTCCTAATCATAAAGGACTGACTCATCAAGTGGTCCTGGATTGAATGTATACAGTTCTATCTGTTGGAACTAGCAGGTAAGTCTATATATCATGTAGACGTTAGACAAAGAGATACAGTTTACATTGAAGTCGATCTGATCTCAAAATAAGCTCTTTTTTTATCATAAAAATTACAACTAGCAGGGATGTACAAATCGGTAAGAATGGCCAGTGTTAAGAATCGCAACCCCTTTCAGCAGCCAGTAGACTCAGCAGCCCCAATTTTATGGTCCTCAACCAAGCTCAAGCCCTTTCAGCAGCCAGAAGACTCATCGGCGTCAACAACAACTTTTTGGGAATTATATACCTTCAAATGTTGATATCGAGCATGTTCCAGCTTCTCCTTTTGAGCAAGAAGAGGGGTGCAGTTCAACTAACAAATAAAAGCCCCCTTCTCCTAAAAAGCATAAACACTCGGAACATGTTTATTAGGAATGTAGCCAGAAAAAATCACATGTGCATATAGGAACAACACAAAACTCGGCAAAACCACGCCATTTTGGATGAATATAGGTTACCAGTAAGTTCATATTTCTAAAAAAAAATTAGAAGCAAAAAATCACTGACATTTACAATCAAATCCTAATTAATTAATCTCGAAGTGATGACAAATCACAGTAAATCCTAATTCATCAAATCAATTAGCAGAATCAGTTTAAATATATAAGCTGACAATGGAAATTAGTTCCAAAGAACAAATGCAAGTAGTATCCACATCACACTATACTTGCACAAGCAGAGAATTTGAAAGAAGCTGACAATGGATGAAGGAAAAAAGAGCACTAAGCTAAAAATTAGAAAGAAGCTGACAATGGAAATCTTGTATCCAATACAGATTGTCTAAATATATACTGCGTAGAAGCAAAGCAAATAGATGAGTTCCAGGTCATCGGCGTCAACAATGGTGCTTGAAAGAGACATGTTCGTGACTAATTCCAACTGTACAATTATTTTTGCTCATCAATAGACTATGATTGCACAAAATGGGGGATTTGTGGAAATTTGCTCAACATGATCTTATTTTTTCTCAACAATAGATTATATTTTGCACAACAATTGAGACTTGTGAAATTGTGCTCAACATGATCGATCTTATTTTTTCTCGATATTATTTTATAGTTGCTCAATAGATTATTGCACAACATGGTCTTATTTTTGCTTATCAATAGACTATTATTGCACAACATGGGAGATTGGTAGAAATTTGCTCAACGTGATCTTATTTTTTCTCAACAATAGATTATTTTTGCACAACAATTGAGACTTGTGAAATTATGCTCAACATGATCTTATTTTTTCTCAATATTATTTTATAGTTGCTCAATAGATTATTGCACAACATGGTCTTATTTTTGCTCATCAATATACTATGTTTGCACAACATGGGAGATTGGTAGAAATTTGCTCAACGTGATCTTATTTTTGCTCAACAATAGATTATTTTTGCACAACTATTGAGACTTATGAAATTGTGCTCAACATGATCTTATTTTTTCTCAATATTATTTTATAGTTGCTCAATAGATTATTGCATAACATGGTCTTATTTTTGCTCATCAATAGACTATTATTGCACAACATGGTCTTATTTGCACAACACAATATTATATTTGCTCAACATAAACTTATATTTGCACACCAATATAAACACCAATATAAAAATTTAAAAAGTGCTGACACAAGAAAAATAAAGTGCAATTTTAGTTTGAATGTGCAATTTTAGTTTGAAATAGTGCAAATTTAAAAATGAAAAGTGCAATTTTATAAATTTATATTTGCACAACATAAACTTATATTTGCACAATACAATATTATATTTACACAACGTAACCTTATATTTGCACACTAATATAAATTTTCAAAAAGTGCAATTATAACCACAAATGATAGCATTTTCTTCAATGTGGTAGCATTTTCTTTGATCTTCAATCACTATAAACATTGATCTTCAATGTGGTAGCATTTTCTTTGATCTTCAATCACAACCACAAATGATACTTGAAACATCATGTGTAGAACAGAGAAACTTACTTCAAGAGTGTTGACAGCGAATTCTAGAGCAGCATTTGTTTCTGTTGGTCCATTCTGTAAGCAATAGGTTATTGCAACAACTGGTTGTCAGATCTCATGTGAATAATCCACACGCTTGAGAAAAAGAAACAGCAAGGAATAATTAGATTTCCCACTTTATCCCTTTTCTTATCCCACCCCCAACAAGGTTACAAAAACTGCTAGCTAAGATGGCACTCAATTATGACAATAGGTTGTGTTTGGTCGAGGCTTTTGGGAGCCTACCATGGAAAAACAAAACGCTCCTTACAACTACTTTAATCCCTTTACCAAACATAACCTAATGTATGTGCATTTCAATTTGAGGGGAACTAGGCTCAAATGTCAAATATAAATCTTGTCCATGCCCAAATACACATATGCCAATTGATTTTCATGCATCAGTTGCACAAGATTCTAATCTCACATGAATGGGGATAATCAGGCAGAGATCGAGGCAATAAGAACATATATATACTGTGAATGCTATAAACTTAGATTTAACAAATGTGGCAGAGTCAAGAATCAAGAATTGCAGACAAAATGATCAAAAGGGATTGATTTATATTTTGAACCAATCCATCATCATCACACCTTCACTAGTTTTCTTTCCCCTGATCATCTCTCGGTCGCCTTGATGAACTTGATCCTACTGTCTGCCCCTGTGTGAGCCTCTGCAGTTGTATCATCCTCGTGTATATTCCATCCGGGAAGTTCTTCAGCAGGTGCGAATGAGACCCTTGCTCAACCACCTTTCCATCGTCAATGACAACTATTACGTGCATTTCGTATTTTTGTTAGCCTGTGAGCGACCACGATTGTAGTCTTACCTGAGCAAGTGCGTTCCAGAGCCTCTTGGACAGATCTCTCTGACATGCACACTAAATGTAGGGTAAACCTGCAAAGAGAAAGTCATAAGCATGGAAGCAAATGGCTGAGAAAACAGGAGGTTTTATTTATGAAGCAAGTATATAGTAGATGATTTCATGGTTCAACCTCTTTTCTGATGGACCCACTTAGAAGCATTTCCTTTGGAAGCATCATGAGATCAGTCAACGACTTAAGAAGATGGAAGGATTTAAAGGGTGAGTCTTGTTTCCGTCTCTTATATATCATAATCACTATCGCTGTTATGGCTGTCATTATCTTCAAGTGGGTCATCGTCATCGTCATCGTCCATACCAAAGAGATCAGTTAACCATCTTGACCAATTACCAATCTGTTAGCCGGCAAACATAGATATAAAAATATCATCATAGTGAAAAGCCGAGAAAGCACCAACTGGGCAATATGACAAAGCTTCAGCTTTGTATTCTATTCTTGAATATATTCAAGGAGTTTATTGATTTCTTCTTTATCAAGGTCTTCAAAGGCTTTAGTCACGTGATTTTCGGCCTCACTTTTACTGCAAGAATCAAAAACAGTGAAAGAAACTTATGATCCTCAGCACATAACATTACCACGATACTGAATAGACAAATGCCAAAAGCATAACAAACTAAACAAAGAAGCAAAAGTCACCTGTAAATTTCTGAAAGTAACTCAAAAAAGCTTATGAGGCCTACAAAGATCAAAGGTCATTTTAAGCAATTTATAACAAATCTACTAAACTCCATGATCAGATGACTGTCTTTTTTCTCTTTTTGATATGTAAGTGTAAGACGATTGGAGTGAGAAATCAGTCCATGATTTTTACATAGTTCGCTACAGAGAGAAATTCAATCTTAATGACAACGAATCGACATACCTTACATCACGTACACCTCTGATTGTTGCAAAGATCACAATAGGAGAGACTGGGCTTTCTACACTATTCAGAAAATGGAAGATATTTTAATTTTCATTTATTGATTTAGATGAGAATATTACTGTTCAAGCTCAATAGACTTTAAATAAATAATGCAGAAGTATCTCCTTTATCTGCTGAGAAAGTGAACACCGCTGCTGAAGCTGGTATTGTTGTTATTGCTATGAAGGCAAAACTGTTTGCATATCATGAAGAAAGAGAAATCCAGAGGATGTCTACTATAATTATAAACCATGAGGCATCAGTGAATGGAATAAGGAAAAGCTCCATTGGCTCTCCTTGTAAAATCTTAAGCAACCTTCTCGGCAACACAAAAGTATGAAGACCAAATGACAGAATAAAATGACTTGCATATATACAAGAGCAGACATCAGTGAATGGAATAAGGAAAAGCTCCATTGGAATTATTTGAGGCCATGTTGCTGCACAAGACAGAGTATTTAAATAAAAAAGGTTAGGAAAGCTCCCAAACAGTCATGTTCAATAGCTCGATTTCCTTCTTTAACACTGAGTCTACAAACTTTACTCTCTATCTAACTGATGTGTTAGACAATAGATGTTATAAATTAACTTGACCAATAAACACCAAATCCCATTATAATTCATATCAAATAAAGCCCCCCACCCCCCCCCCCCCCCCCCCCCCCCACCACCCCCACCCCCACACACACACAAACACACACTATACAGACAAAAGAATTCGATTATGAGGTAGCACTAAAAAAGAAGACAGACATACCGACACTAAAGGACTCGATTCTAATGTTAAACCGAGTGAGCTGGCCTGGCTCCGCATATGAAAGCTCTTTCACTAATTGGCATGCTCTTTTTGCACATGAGGTTTGATATGTGCTATCAGGCATACGAATTCGCTTAGTTAGAGGATATCCACAACAGCAAGCAATGTTACATATACCATGAATGCCGACAACCCCAAAATCAAACCATGACACACATCAAAACCTAAACAAACATGGAAACAAGATGAAATGTTCATTATGATCAAATTTAATCCTACATCGAGCGACAATGTACAATCAAACGAATTGGAAATTGGAGAGATTACTAAGAATAGTGGGAAAAGATGCACAAGAAAGCAATGTAAACTGCACATGAAGAAAGAGTTCAGTAGAATGCATAGTAGAAACAAGCACTGTTCTACTTTCTTCACCTTTCAAGGTTTGAGAGGAAAGTAAGGTAAAGACATATAAATTCATAAACATCATTCCCAGCTATGTCAGCAGCAAAATGTAACAAGCAAAGAAGCAAAGATATCAAATAGGCAACATGAATTTCAAATAGGCAGAAAAGTAGAGCAAAAACAGTCGGAATCAAACCTCGGCTCGTAAAAAATTATCGACGGTGATCCTGCAAGCAAAGAAGCAAAGTCAGTAGAAGCAAAGATCACAAAATCAGAGGGATGAAGCTTGGGAAAACTGAGCTAGGCATGTGTAATTGATGATCAATTTGGAGCATTAAACATTGGCCAATCATCACATTTTCTCCAAATCATATTCAATCAAATCACGAAGCTTAACAAGCAAAAGAGGACAAAATCTACAAACTTTAAGAGCAACAAAGACAAGATTTCAGATTTCGTTCAGCAATTGCAACCATCACAGACAAAATTGAGTTCCTTATCAATCGATCGAAATCGATTGATAAGGAAAACAATCGGAAGCAAAGATCGATTGATAACCATGCAAGGAATCCACGGGCAGGAGCAGCGCCTTCGTCGCTCTTCTTCTCGACTTTGTGCCTTTCAGGCTCCTTCTGCACACAAGAACCGGCAACGAAATCAGCAAAATTAGCTACGAATCACTGGATTACTAGATTACTAGATTCGATTGTATACTCCAACACTTTGAAAATCGATTTTGTGATTCTAATGCACTGATTACTAGATTTGATTGTATACTTCATAATCTACTCAGAAACGTCAAAAATCAAAGAAAATTTGCGCCAAAGGCACAAATTTTATGTGATTTCAATGCAGTTTCGAACTCAATCATTACTGGAATGCTATACTTACTTGATTCGATTGGAGAAACGTCAAAATCGGTGGTTTTGATGGGATCGGAGAGTGATCGGCGCATCGGCGAGCAGTTGAGCAGCAGAGAGAGCGTAGGAGGAGAGAGCAGCGCGTAAGAGGAGAGCGCGTAGGAGTGTAGGAGCGGGTGTTATATTGTGGACATTTCACCAATTTGTCCCAAAGTGTGGACAATTTACCAATTAGGACAACTTTTTTGGACATTTCACAAATTTCCCCTATTTTCTAATTATCAATGAACAATGATTCTGAACTTGCCGAATAGTCATAGTCGATAAATTCATGGGATTGAATTTCAAGAAACCTATATCTAATTGCTCTCATATATATATATATATATATATATATATATATATGAATAATTCCTTATTATCAACGAATAATGACTCTGAATTTACCGAATATTCGATAAATTCATGAACAATTTATATATGAATAATTCCTGATTATCGACGAATAATGACTCTGAATTTGCCGAATATTTGATAAATTAATGAACAATTTTAAATAGAGTTTGAATTTCAAGAAATCCACCTCTAATTACCCACATACATATGAATACTTCCTTATTGTCAACGAATAGTGACTCTAAACTTGCCAAATAATCAATAAATTCATTAAAAAAATTTAGATAGAGTTTAAATTTCAAAACCTACCTATAATTACCCCTATACATATGAATAATTTCTAATTATCAACAAATAATGATTCTGAACTTGTCGAATATTCAATAAATTCATGAACAATTTTGCCCCTTAAGATCCTTCAGACTCTCAATGCTTTAAACATGCATCATGAAAATAGCAAAATTGTGGGTCAATTTTGCAACTATTCGCTAGATTGATAGTAATTATTCGCTAGGTTTAAAGAGTATGTAAATGTAATTCTTGATTTCCCACCACATACATATGAATAATTTCTTATTATCAACGAATAAAGCCTTTGAACTTGCCGAATAATCAGTAAATTGAATTGGTTGAAGTAATGAAAATCAACTAAATTGAATGTTAAATAATTTCTTCCAAACAAATGTAAATACACCGATTCATTCATGCCAAAATTAGTGAAAATCAACTAAACCTAGATATACTTCGATCAAAACCAACTTACAATTCAAGAAAATCCCAAATCGAGTACCAGGTTCAAGAAATCCCTAATTCAATTCGATTCGAACGCCTCCTCGCCTCTTTAAACCAGAGTCGTAGAAATTCAGACCAGCCTTGCCTCCGTCGATCGCCATTGCTGGCCGCCATTGATCGCCCCCATCGTTTGCCATTCTGGAATATGATTTTGTAAGCATCAAAAGAGAAAATTAAAATAAATACGTCCATGCTTTAACATTCATGCTGATTCTATTACTAATCAAACCCCAAAGAGGAACGTACAAGAAGGAAAGAGTGAATACGCATAATAATTTGGGTCCGTAACTCACGCATGTGTGTCTTTCTGACGAACAATTGCAGCACCAATTTCAACATCCGTTTACAGAATAGAGTGGTCCACCGATCCAGTGACGATTGCTAATCGCCATCAGAGGACGAAGCATATGCCGCCATCGCCATCGCCATCAGAGGACGAAGCATATGCCGCCATCGCCATCGCCATCGCCATCAATGATCGAGAATGATTTGCCGGAGAGGAGAAAAGAGAGAGATTCGCCATCACCAATTTCTTCATCGTCGTTCCTCTCCTCGCTCTTCCTCGGTAGCGTGGGTTAATTAGGGTTTTATTAATAGGTAATACACGCGCTATTAGGAAGGTGGTGGATGTTTTTATTTGGGTGTTGTTAGATACACCGCAAATCTTTTATCAGAAATGCACGTTCTTTTCAACGTGCAACTCTTTCCCACTAATTAGCACTTTTAAAAAATTAATTAGGCAAAATTACAGAAAACCACCCATTAAATATGGGTGTTTTCACTTAACCACCCCTTAAATTCAAAATTATAGAAAACCACCCTTTAAATGGTATTTGTTTACAACTCACCACCCATTCAACTATTTTCTTTAATTTATCATTAAATATATTATATTTTAATATTTTTAAACTCAAATTTGATTGTAAATATATTCATATTTTGAATTTAAGGGCTCGGTCATATTTTAGGGATTATTTTATTTATTTTTAAAAAATAATAATAAATATAGCCTAGAATTATTGTCTTAATTTATGGTTGAAAATGTTTATAAAATTTTAAAATATTATGGAAATTACTCTCATTTATTTATATTTTGAATAAGAGTAATTTAAATAATGTTTTAAAATTTTATAAACATTTTCAAACATAAATTAAGATAATAATTCTAGGCTTTATTGATTATTATTTTTAAAAATAAATACAAAATTCCCTAAAATATAATTGGATTCTTAAATTCAAAATTTGAATATATTTACAATCAAATTTGAGTTTAAAAATATTAAAATATAATATATTTAACGATAAAGTAACGAAAATAGTGGAATGGGTGGTGAGTTGTAAACAAATAACATTTAAAGGGTGGTTTTCTGTAATTTTGAATTTAAGGGGTGGTTAAGTGAAAACACCCTGCATATTTAATGGGTGGTTTTCTGTAATTTTCCCAATTAATTAACCCACTTTAACCCTGCATGTCAATTCTGAAATGCAGGGTTTAGGGTGTATATAGCGGAACCGTTTTATTTTTCATTTAATTTATAATTAAATTAATATATTGGAATAATTTTGACCATCCATGTTTTCATAATCAATGGCCCAGATTTGTTAACATTTAACACACCATAAGACTTGTTAACATTTGATACATCCTCTCTCTCTCTCTCTCTCTCTATATATATATATATATATATATATATATATATAATGATATTTTTTTATCCTAATACAAACTATATATGTTTATTTATTTATATACTACACGTACAGTGTGTGTATATAATACAAGTATACACTACAGTATATATTAATATATACAATATGTCTACTACAGTATATATTTACATATTAGACAGTGTGTATGTATATTTGTTGTGTAGTCTTTTGAATTTTTTTCTTATTGAAAAAAGAAGGGATATTGCATTATATATAAAGAAAACCCATAAAATATAAAAAATCATAGATTTATATGTGATATGTCTTTAATTGACTTTGCTTTTTGGATATTATCTAAAAGTAAAATTTAGTTACATAACCAAATGCTATCGGGTAAGGTTTTCCATCTCGAATCTTTTATTAGAAAAAAAAAAAAGGCCTGCTAGGCCCGGTGGGTGGCCCGGCCCGCCAATAAGGACGGGTTTATACAAGGCAATAGGCCCAAAAACCGGGCCTAGCCCAAGCCCGGCCCGACACAATTGGCTGCTAAAATGCCGGAGGCCCGGCCCAAGCCCGCCCAAGCCCATGCTCAGGTAATCTCACCTAATTTTTTTAAGGGGTCTAATCACCTAATTAGATTTTCCTATTGATCTAGATAGCTAAATCACCCTAAAAATATATGAAATTATTTTTTTTATAAAATTTGAAAAAAATCATGGAATATGAAACTAAAACCCCCCACCAAAAAAAAAAAAGTTACAATTGGTGGTAGTAACGTATAGGCTTCCTCTATACTACCTTATCTTCACCCTCCCCACCCACTCATGGGGGTTACATATATCCTCCTTAAACATCACCCCATTTCTAGCTAGCCAAGTACAATATATAAAGGCTATAAGCACATTCAACATAGCCTTGGATATTGCTCCTCTTCTAACGGCTTCCGTCTCGCTTACAAACCATTCCAGCCAATCTGTGATACCTCATTCCACTCCTATATGACAATTCAGCCCACTCCCACATTGTGTTTTGGGCTTCTCGTATAGCAACACACTTAAACCATATGTGGCATTAGGGACGGAGCTGGTGCTTGGGGTTCTGGCCAAAAAAAAAATTGCATATATATATATATATATATATATATATATATATATATATATATATATATAGTATTATAAGGTGATATAACTTCTTTAAATGATAATTATAACAAAAGTGTTATCTAGCTTAAGTGGTAAAGGAAGGAAGGGGAATCGAAATATCTTAGGTTTAAACCACAACCCCTCCTTCACCATTTATTTGTTTTACTATATCATTATTCTTCACAGTTATTTCAATTGAAAATATTATGTTTAAATTATATATTTATTTGTTTTAATATATCATTATTCCTCACAATTATTTTAACGGAAATTTCGCGAGATACCCTTAAGGTATCGCAATTTTCGCGAGGTATACAACTCTTTTGCATATTTCGCGTGGTAACCATAGGATTTTGATTCTTTTCGCGTCGTGCCCTCAGGGTTAAGTTTTAACAGATGAAAGGGTGCTCCGTTAGTTTTAAAATTAAAAAGAAAGAACGCTCTTTCTAAAGGAAGCGAATAGAGAAAGGTCGCGCGCGCGCGCGAGAGAGAGAGAGAGAGAGAGAGAGAGAGAGAGAGAGAGAGAGAGAGAGAGAGAGAGAGAGAGAGAGGACGACGAGAGAGAGCACGCCGGTGAGGACGACACCAGGTCGGAGATCTCGCTACTGCGCTGGTGAGTTGTGGAGACGATGCAAATGATGGTTGATGCATATGGAGACCAGCCTCGGTCCAAAACGTCGACAACGACAGAGGCGAGAGGAAGAAGAAGCCCCAGTCGCTGCAGAGATGCAACAATTCATCAAATGGGTAGCCAAGGAGGAGGCGGAGAACGCAAGATAATCCACACCTCGACCACCAAGCCAAAGGCGGCCCGGAAGAGAAAGTCGAGACGAAGGAGGGGACCCACGACCGGAATCCGCTCGGAAAACAGCCGATTAATTACCCAAGCCTACCACCAAGGCAAAGGCGGCCCGGAAGAGAAAGTCGAGACGAAGGAGAGGACCACGACCGGAATTCGCTCGAAGAAAAACCGATTACCCAAGATGACCACCAAGCCAAAGGCAGCCCGGAAGAGAAAGTCGAGACGAAGGAGAGGACCCACGACCGGAATACGCTCGGAAAACGGCCGGAATCTGGCGGAAATTGCGAAAGCGAAACCTCTGGATCCACCGCTCCATCGTAGACCGTCGTCAGAGAACATTGGCCGCCGAAGATCGATCGAGGGTTTTACAATGGCAATTTGGGGGCGCGTGTGGGGGCTCTCTCTTCTTCTGAGCGTTCTTCCTTTTTTTTCTTTTTAATTTTAAAAGTAACGGAGCACCCTTTCTTCTGTTAAAACTTAACCCCGAGGGCACGACGCGAAAAGAATAAAAACCCTACGGGTACCACGCGAAATATGCAAAAGAGTTGTATACCTCGCGAAAATTGCGATACCTCAGGGGTACCACGCGAAATTTCCGTTATTTTAATTAAAATGTTACACTTAAATTATATATCTAAACTTTTCTTTTCATATTGTTTGAAAAGTAATTCTTTTTTATTTTTTTTTCTATATTTTTTAACCTTCTCTCTAGCTGCCAACTAGACTATAAAGCCCCACTTTTGACTAGGGGTGTTATTCGAGCCGAATGAGCCGAGCTTGGCATGTTCAAGCTTGTTCGTTTGTTAAACGAGCTCGAGTCGAGCCGATTCTAATTTTTAAACGAGCTTTTTATTTTGTTCAAGCTCGGCTTGTTTAGGAAATGAACGAGCTCGAGCCGAGCTTTTTTCGAGATGTAAGTAGTTCTACTTGGTTATAACATGTTAACTTAAAGAAAATTTTAGAAATTTCATAGAATTCGAGCTATTCGAGCTTTATTCGAACCAGCCGAGCTTTCAACCGAGCTTAAAATTTTGTTCAAGCTCGGCTTGTTTAAATAAGTGAGCGAGCTCGAGTCGAGCTTTTTGGAGTCGATCCCGAGCTGATCAGTTCATATAACAGCTCTACTTTTGACATTGAGTTCTCTGCTAGAGCAGGTCGCCCCGAGTCTACAAAGGGCCTTCTAAGTCTCAGAACATCATAGAGGCAACTACATGAGACACGCTGCATATCCGAGTTCAGCTCAAGCTCACCCTCCCTCATGTGCTCTCTTGAGATCGTCTCTCACTCCGAGCATGTTTTTCCATAAACATGTAGCAGTGTTGTTATTCTTAATCTGAGTTTGGATTCACCTGCGTAGCTCCTAACTGTTGGCTCTCACCGTGTTGGGAATAAAAAGAATCCCTCCCACATCGGTGGTTGAGGATATAACAAACCAAAATATAAGGGTGGGTGAAGCCCCTACACATTGGCTTAAGCTTTTGTGTAAAGCGGTGGATCCCGACCTTATAAACAAAAACAAAATATAAACCCGACACGACTCCCGATTTGACACGACCCGGCTCGGGATTCTCATAATCTCACATGGTATCAGAGCGAGTTCGAGTCGGGTCGATTTTCCTGGCTTCGGGGCAGGCGATTCAGATGCCGAACCCCGTCGTAAAAAACCAAAAACCGGGCGAGCTATAAAGAGATTGAGAGTCTCGACCCGGGAGAAGAATTTAAAGAAAAAAAAGGATTTCAAGTGTCGACCCGATCCAGGCGGTTCGCACTTGAGGGGGCGTGTTGGGAATAAAAAGAATCCCTCCCACATCGGTGGTTGAGGATATAACAAACCAAAATATAAGGGTGGGTCAAGCCCTTACACATTGGCTTAAGCTTTTGTGTAAAGTGGTAGATCCCGACCTTATAAACAAAAACTGTAGAATAATGGAATTGATGTAAAGTCCTCCTTGAGGGTTTCCATTCATTGATAAACATATATATAGGTTACAAAGGTATTGGGCGTTAACGGGCTTTTAGCCCACTATACATGAGGAGACCTATGTAATCTATCAAACCCCCGCAGTCGAAACAGGAGGGGTCCGTACAATGAGACTGGAACGAAAATCAATGAACAATTGTCTAGGTAAACCCTTGGTGAATATATCAACGTACTGATAAGAGGACGGGACATGTAGAACGCGGACATGTCCAATGGCAACCTTGTCCCGGACGAAGTGGAGATCAAGCTCAATGTGCTTCGTGCGTTGATGCTGGACTGGGTTGCTAGCCAGGTAGACGGCGGAGACGTTGTCAGTGTAGACCAGAGTGGCCTTCTGAAGGGGGCAACGGAGCTCAAGCAAGATATTACGGAGCCAAGAGCACTCTGAGACAACGTTGGCAACACCCATGTATTCAGCCTCAGCGCTGGAGAGAGATACAACGGACTGACGCTTGGCTGACCATGACACAAGGGTGTTGTTGAGGAAGACACAGTAACCAGACGTTGAGCGACGTGTATCAGGACAACCACCCCAATCCGCATCAGTGTAAGCAACAAGATCAAGCTTCGAGGAAGGAGTGATCGTGGTGCCGAGCTCGAGGGTGCCGCTGATGTGCCGAATGATCCGCTTCAACGCCTGGAAGTGAGGCTCCCTTGGTGCATGCATGAACAAGCAGACCTGCTGAACGGCGTAACTGATATCTGGCTGGGTGAAAGTGAGATACTGAAGAGCACCAGCGAGGCTCCTGTACAATGTCGGATCATCAACCAAAGGAGCAGAATGAGCACTGAGCTTGTTGGATGTATCGACAGGGGTGGCGACTGGATTGCAGTTGACCATCTTAGCCCGAGCAACAATCTCAGCAGCATACTTACTCTGTGAGAGAAACAGACCAGACGTATGACGCTGATCAGCAACTCCCAAGAAGTAAGACAACTGACCCAGATCAGACATGGCGAATTCCGCACTCAATTGCGAAATAATGGACGTCCGAAGAGCATCAGAAGAGGCGGTGAGAATGATGTCTTCGACATATAGCAGGAGGAATGCCAAGTCTGAGCCTCTGCGATAGATAAACAAAGACGTATCCGAACGGCTGCTAGTGAAACCCAAACGGAGCAGATGAGAGGCAAAACGCTGGAACCAAGCCCGCGGAGCCTTTTTCAGACCATACAGAGAGCGCTTGAGGAGACAGACATGCTTCGGACGCTCAGCATCAGCAAACCCCGACGGCTGAAACATGTAGACCGTCTCATTCCGATGGCCATGCAGAAAGGCGTTCTTGACATCTAACTGATGGATGGCCCAGTTGCGCGACAGAGCTAGACTCAAGACCACTCGGATAGTGGCAGGCTTGACCACAGGGCTGAACGTCTCATCACTATCAATACCTGCCTGCTGAGACCTACCGTTGACCACAAGACGGGCTTTGTAGCGCTCCAACGTCCCATCAGAGCGGAACTTGTGACGAAAGAGCCACATACAGCGGATGACGTTCGCCTCAGGAGGGTGAGGGACCAGAACCCAAGTACCATTCTTCGTAAGGGCCTTGTATTCGTCTAGCATAGCCGCCTGCCAATTCGGGTCGAGGAGGGCTGTTTTGTGGGAGGTGGGAATGGGGGAGAGGGAGGGCGGGGGGGAGGTAGAGGTTGATTGGGAGTCGGGGGGAGAAGGAAGGACGGGGGCGAAGCCTGGGGGAGGAGCGGCGGGCGCAGCAATGCTGCGGGCGTGGGAGGTAAAGACGGCGGGGGAAGCGGCGGGCGTAGCATGCCTTGCTGCGGCCACCGCCAGTAGGTGAGGCAAGGGATGGGGGGTGGGGTTGTGATTGGCTGCTTGGCGAGTGTTAGGTGTTGCGAAGTCATGGGTTTGGATGGCGGGGCGATGTTCGGTGGTCATGGAGACGATCTGACGGGGTCGGAAGACACCGGAGACGCTGAGAGTGTATGGTCTGGTGGTAGGGGGTGGTGGTGGTGGGGGAGGGAGAGAGGCAGGAGCACCGGGAGAGGTCTGGGGAAACAGAAAGTGAGGGAATGATGACTCTAACTCTGACTCTGACTGAGACACATGAGGTTTGGAAGAGGGGAGAAGAGGAGGAGAAAAGGGAAAACGAGACTCATCAAACGTGACATGACGTGACACAATAAGCTTATGGGTCTTGACATCGAGGCAAAGATAATCGCGATGATCAGACGGATAGCCTAGGAAGACACATGGAGTGGAGCGCGGGTGAAGCTTGTGTGGGGCTGTGGAGGACTGGTTTGGGAAACACAAGCACCCGAAGGTGCGAAGGTGATCATACCTAGGCTCGGCGTAATAAAGTGCCTGAGCTGGCGAGCGTGGTGTAGGGTAGTGGAAGGGAGAATGTTTAGGAGATAACATGTGGTGGATAAGGCGTGAGGCCAATAGGGAAGGGGAATAGATGCGTGGAAGAGGAGAGAGCGCATCATGTTGGTAATGGTTCTGATGATTCTTTCTGCCTTGCCATTCTGCTGAGAAGTATAGGGGCAACACAAGCGATAGGAGATCCCGTTTGCGGCAAAGAAGGAGTGAAAGTCTTTGTTGTCAAATTCACGGCCATTGTCACATTGGAAACATTTGATGGATATGTGAAACTGTGTTTTGATGTAGGTATGGAATCTGGCAAAGACAGGAAACACTTGGGACTTGAAATGCAACGGGAAGACCCATAAGTAATGAGTGTAATCATCAAGAAACAAGAGGTAGTACTTGTGACCCTCCTTGCTAGGCAAGGGAGAGGTCCAAATGTCGTTGTGAATGATATCAAAGGGAGCAAGGGTAGAGGTCAAAGACCGTTGGAACGGCAGTCTGGCATGTTTGCCTAGTTGGCAGGAAGAGTATAAACCAGAGCGTGGGTCTTTAGGATAGGTGACAAGGCTCTGAGAACGGAGGACATCTAGAACGGCAGCATTGGGATGGCCCAGGCGTGCATGCCACAGGCTGGATGACGATGCCGAGAGGGCGACCGGGCATGACTGACTGGACGCGGGTGGTGGTGTGACAGGGTAGAGCTCCCCGGTGCTGTTACATCTCATGCGAGTAACCCCCGTAGTAAGATCATTCACAGAGAAACCATAGGGATCAAACGTGAGGGAAACGTTGTTGTCAGTAGTGAACCGACGGACAGAGATAAGGTTTTTGACAATCTTTGGGGCAATAAGGACATTGTTGAGGTGTAGTGGGTGGGTTGGGGTCTGTAATGTGGCGTGGCCAATCCCCGAAGTGGCAAGACGACCACCATTTCCGACGATAATAGAGTGGGCAGGGCCCTTAAAAGAAATAGATGAGAGGTTACTTGAGGAGTTCGTCATGTGGGAGGTGGCACCAGTGTCCATGTACCAAGAAGAGTCTGAAGATGTCGGCTGCGTAGAGGAGAAGGCGTGATGCATAGCTAGCGGAACATAGCCTGGATCAGGCGATGCCAGACAGGCGTGAGGACCGACATGTCGAGGGGGAGAGTACCGGTGCATTTTTTTTTGTGGCCACCTAAGTTAATAAACAATTAACTCAGGGCCAGAAACGAAAAATAGTAAAACACAAGACATTTGTGCAATAACTTCAAAAGATATTACAAAACAAATAAAGTTCAAAGCTTTCTTTGTCTTCGTTGGAACTGTCCGAGGCGGAGAGGAGACAAGTGCAGCGAGGCGCGGGGGCGACGGCGCGGCAATCGGCGAGGGCGTGGGGGAGGCTCGGATCCGGGCTCGTGGACTCCGGCAAGACCAAGAGCGAGGGTGCGGGGCTCGTGGTTGAGGTGCTCGGAGGTAGCGGATCCGGGGACTGGGTGCCCAGATTCGGGAGCGGCGGTGACTGGCGGGAGAGAAGGTGACCGGCGGCGACACTTGAAAGCGACGGCGGCAACACGTGAGCACGAGCGCACTTGGTGCGAACAGATAGACTAGGGAGGAAGGTCGGAGGAAGCGGATGACCGGTGTGAGACGGGAGGATCAATTTAGGGTTCCGTGAGGAAGAAAAGGCTGTGATACCATGTAGAATAATGGAATTGAGGTAAAGTGTATATATAAATATATATATATATATATATATATATATATATATATATATATATATATATAGGTTACAAAGGTATTGGGCTTTAACGGGCTTTTAGCCCACTATACATGAGGAGACCTATGTGATCTATCAAAAACAAAATATAAACCCGATACGACTCCCGATTTGACACGACCCGGCTCGGGATTCTAGGAATCTCACACACCGCTTGCTCAGCCTCGGGCACTAAAATGCAAATTAAAGATGCGTTACTAATTGTAAATTAAGCAGGAACAGCACAGCTGATTTGTTGAATACTTGCTCTTCTTCCAGATTGAGTTTGAGTTTGAGTTTCCAATTTGTTTGTTGGTTTGCAATACAACTGCATGTGTACAGTCGTACAAGTATTTGCCATTTGGGGCTGAGCCAAAACGTACAAATAATAACTGAGGGTAATGTAGTGTGTGTGTGGACCACCAACTATCAAGATTCAAGACTAGAGAGAGAGAGAGAGAGAGAGAGAGAGCTAGAGAGAGAGAGTGAAACAGAAAATAATTGAGAAAAGTATAAATGGATTGCTTAGTAGTTTTGTTGACAGCCGACACGGATACATACAGTGATCTACGGAGTACAGTACTATATACTCCGTATCTAGTAAGTGTGCGTGTGTGGTGACTGGTGTGGATGCCACTGGATGGCTGTTGTTAGTGGTTGCCCCCTTCTCCCTCGACTATCTGTATCTGTATCTTCACCTCCCTCCATCTCAATCCACCCCTCCAACTCCACTCGATTGAGTCCCAGTCCCAGCCCCAGGCTGAGGGTTTCGTCTTCCAGTTCCATGAATCACTCTCAAACTCAAACTCAAACTAGCCCCCAGCTGATGGAGTTCCCCTACTCATCCACTCCTGTCAAAAACTTGATGGTGGATCTGGTTTCCACGCTGGAGTCCCGCCTCAGCCCCAACCTCCTCCCCTGCACTCTCCCGCCCGACGTCCAGCTCTACCGCAACCCCAACGGCTCCGCCATTTCCTCTCTCCTCATTCGCTCCGGCGCCACCTCCTCCCCTGTACCTACGGTACCCTAACCCTAACCGACTTGCTTGGGTTTATTTATGTCCCCTCCCAGTTTATTTTTGCCTCAATTTGAATTGAATTGAATTGATATGGATTAGAATTAGAATGTATATGATATGATATGAATTCGATTTACAGTTGTTATACATTATATATAGGGCTTCTAAATAAATTTTTGGATCTTTTTCCCTGAATTTGAATTAGCTGTCGATTAGCTAGGGCTGTGCAAGTTTCTCTCCGATTCCAATTCAGCTTCTCTAGTTATTGATGGTCCAACAGTTTAATTAATTGCACAAAAACTGGTAGGAAAGTAGCAGAGTCTTAATTTGCAAGTGCATTACCATTTAATTAAGATTATGATATGATCATTCATGATTCATGATCTAGTACTGTTTTGTGTTTCATGATCAGATCGACTTTATTTTGGCTAGCTGGCTTCACTGCAAGCTGCCAACCGGGGCAGCTCTGAACATCACCAGCCTCTCTTGTTACCTCAAGGAAGTGACAGACTCTCCCAACTTCCTCTTGGAGATCGTCCAGAGCAGTGCGACCTCCATGGTCATTGTTCTCGATCTGTGCCCTCGCAAGGACTTGGTTCTCCACCCAGACTACCTCAAAACTTTCTATGAGGACACCCAGTTGGAGAAGCAAAGACAGCTTCTCTACACCGTCCCGGAGGTACAGCCCTACTTGTCCCCGTCCTTGTATCTCCGCTCTGCCGTCTCCCCCACTGCCGTAATGGTACGCATTGACACCAAGGATTCTGAATCCCGGCTGGATGACATTGTGGAGGGTACTGTTGACGCTGTGGCCAAGCAGGTTTTGGCGGTGTGGTTTGACTGCTTGGCGCGTGGAAACAAGGATGTTACGGAGGAAGAGAGGAGGTTGCTCAGGGAGAGGGACAGGGTGTTCAAGCGCAATGCGATTGAGATCGAGCTGGCTTCTGGCCTGCCGAGGATGTTTGGGCAAGAGACGGCAGACAGGGTGCTGGGAGTCATTGGAAACATCTTCAAAACATGAAACAACGTACTCTACAGTTTTAGTTTAAAGAGTATGTTCTCTTGTTAATTGTTTTGATGCTACAAAATTAATATATGCAACATTATTGTTACAGCCAAACTTGCTTGCATTGCAAGAGTAACAAATCTAGCTATATAAGGAGTAATGTACTCTGTATGTAGTACTCCATAGTTAGTTTGTAGCTAACACGGAAACACAAAGGTGCGAATTGAACAACTAGGTGAGCACGCACAGAAAGTAGGAGTGAGTTGGGCGTTTAGATTTCAAGACACAATCAAGTCTTGAAGATTTAGACCCTGAATATCAGTAGTAGATTGACATCATTTGGGTGAAGTTGTTCTGTAACCAATCTATAAGCAAGAATTTACTACAGAAGCTGAAACCTTGAGAGTCTGACTGCTGTAGTACTAGTACGTGCTGTGCTGGATGAACCACCCAACTCACCAACTCTACCACAAACCTGATGGCTCTACTGCAGACTACTCTCTCCTTATTCAGTCCGGTGCTCCAAAACAAACACTAGCAACACTTTCAACCGAAACAGTAAAACTCAAGTGGAACAATAAACCTGCTCAACGATATTGTAAATTTTACTTGGACGGATCTAAATTCCTGTCTGGTGAGGCTGCAGCTGGTGTGGTTTTGGCGTGCAATGCTTCACTATATGTGGTTCGATGTAACCTCTTATTGCGGAGGCTAGCTACTGGACTGAAGGTTTGTTTAGCAACAACAAAAGCGTTTGGGTTTGAGGTAAATTGAGGTTGAATAAGATTAGCCTTATAAGGCTTCTTAATGGTGATCTATGATGCTCTTCTATTCCTCTAGTTCCACTAGTTCATTACTCTTGCTTTGTAGGCTTGTTAATTGAAAATATACAAACACATAAGTTCTTAGTAAATAAATAAATTAAAATACAGCAAAAAAATCCATTAGCATGTTTTTAGCCACAAAATAAATATAGGTGGATTGAATTTATACTTAAAATCAAATTCACTCAATTCAATTTACATCCAACTTAATCTCACAACCTAAACAATAATTATATTCCACATCAATCTATAATGAATTGATTCAAATGAAATGATTCGATATAAAATCAATCTTTTCATCAAAAAATATATAAAATCAATCTAACCCACCTAATGTCATCTCTAGCTATGTCGATAACCACAAAAGAACCGGTCCGAAAATTTTGAAGTTAAAGTTTCATAATTTAAATTTTCATCTTAGCCCTGTCGACCAATAATAATTGGTTATATTGCATAATCTCATGAAAAATCAAGAAAGACACGTATTAAGTTAATAAATTAGAAAAATGCATAATTTCAATTAGTGATTTATGTGTCTCAAAAAGAATTAATAAATTAGAAAAATGCAATATTTATAAAATTCCAAAAACTTCAAGACCAAATAGTTTACATAATCTCTCATTCTTGCAGCCAAATAACATTATATATAACGAGGAACCCAACATGATAAACCCCGAGCATGTGACTGGTTTGACCTATCGGTAGGAAGCAATGTAAACCTTGGATTTTCACCCGAAGAAAGAGGCGGAGACGAGGGACCTTCTTACCCCTTCCCTTACCCCACACCACTGAGCCACCCCGACTAGGACGCCAAATAACATTTTTAACGTATGTATAAAACTTATTTCTTATGGTGCCATAGTAACCCCTCAACAGAATAACCAAAGTTAAATTTGAAGATTGATATTGTTGTATTAATCTTGTCATGTAATAGCTAGACTTTCGGACATTGAGCACTTAAACTTGGTAACTTTAGATTTTATGTTGAGTGTTTAGATTATACACATAATATACTAAGTTTGGATATCACATAAGGTTGAAGTTACCCTTGGACATTTTATACATGTCTTAGCTGGTGGCTAACTTATGATGAACACCACTTATGTATATATGTTATGTATAATCTAACACTTAGCTCAATTCCGAGCTAAGGTGTTTTTCTGGGCCTATTTGTGATGGGCCAGATTTCCTTGCTTGGTTTCTTTTGTATTGGACCCTTCACAGACGACCATTTGGAGATCACTTGTAACCCTAGTTCGGCGAGGGCTTTATAAGGCTCCTTTGGTTACTGTAGCACCTTGAGCGTCATTTTTGGAAACCCTAGCCAACAGAAAAAGAGAGCTCTTGTGTGAGCGATAAAGGGAGACGGCGGTCCGACGAGCTTCCACGGTGACTGTGAAGTTCCTCCTCAGTGAGAAACTTCTCTGAAGTTTCTCGGTTGCCTTTCAGGGGGCTTCTCTTCCTTTTACTTTTGTTTTTGTTCATCGTGCTCGTTTTTGAGGTTCCTTTGGTTGCTAGTTTAGGTGCTCTGTCTGTCGTGCTTAGCTTGTAACCTCTCTTGCAACATAGTGAACTCTGGGACCGGATCTCCCTTCTTGAGATCCCGCAGGGTAGGGTTTACCCGAACTGTGTCAACAAATCGTGTGTGTTCTTTCGTTTTTCGTTATTTTCTTGTGTGATATGGCGAATCTCGAACTTCAAATTGGTATCAGAGCTTGAGTTGCCCAGATCTGAGATTTGTGGTCTTCGACCTAGGGTTTTGGATCTGGAAATCGCTTTGAATATCTCTTGTTGTTCTGCTTCCGCTTGTTATTTTCATCTTTGTTTATCTTTAAAAAAAAAGGTTTGTTTTTGAGTTCCCAGAGTTCTGAGATCTCCCTTCAATCCACTGTCGTTTGAGTCTCCTTAGCTACTTGTGTGTGCTTGGGTCTTGTGTCTTTGTGTCTTTGTTTTCCCAGCTCGTTTTTCTTCACTTGAGAAATCTGACTTGTGATTCTCTACAGGTACAACGATGATGGATAATGCCATGAGAATCAAGCCTTTCGATGGAATGACTGATTTCTCTATTTGGCAACGGAAGCTCAAAGCTATCCTCATCAAAGAAAAGTGCTGGAAAGCTGTACTGGGGCAGTACCCAGAAGGAGCTACTGAAGAAACCAAAAAGGATCTGAATGAGGCTGCTCACTCTGAGATCTTTATTCGGCTTTCTGACGACGTAGATCGTCAGGTTGTGAGTATCACTAACCCTAAAAAGTTGTGGGATACAATTTAGAAACTCTTTACCTGACAAAATCCTTGCCTAGCCGAATTGCTATCTTGTGTCGTTTGTTCAATTTCAAAATGGATACAAATCAGTTACTTCAATCTAACTTGGATAAATTCTTGAGAATGACCCAGGATTTAGAAAGATGTGATAAAAAGAATGCTATCAAAGATGAGTATTTGGCTATCTTGTTGTTGAATTCTCTGCCTCATCAGTTTGATGTGTTAAAAGATGTTATTCAGTACAGCCAAGAGTCTATAACTAAAGACAAAATTCTTGAGTCTATTGTGCAAAAGAATGAGAGTCTGAAAGTGTTTAAGAACAAGGCTGATAATAACAACAGTAACAACACTAAAACTGAGGCTAAAACTGAGGTGTTGATGGTTAAAGGCAAGAAAAAAGAAGAACAAGAATAAGAACAAGGATAAGAAACCTGAGAATGAGGATAAATCTACTGGTTCATCTAATTCTGAGAAGAAAAGCAGGAAATGTCACTACTGTGGGATTTATGGTCACTATATAAAGGAGTGTCATAAGAAACAAAGAGATGAGGCTGATAAAAATCAAAATCAATCTGCTGCTGTGCTTGAGTCACATTATCCTTGTGAATTGCTTGTTGCTGATAATTACCATTTTTCTGTTGATTCCTGGATCCTTGATTCAGGTTGTACTGTGCACTCTATACCTAACAAAAGTGATTTCAGTTCTCTACAGGTGTATGAAGGGGGTGAGGTCAAATTAGGTGACCATACCTCCTTAGAAATCAAAGGAATTGGTAATGTGCCTATATGCATGTATGATGGTAAGACAAGGCTTCTCCAAAATGTTGTGTGGGTACCACAACTGAGGAGAAGGCTTCTTTCTGAGTCTGTGCTTGATGATTTGGGTTGTAGTTTCCATGTTAAAGATGGTGTTAGGGATGTCATCAAGAATGGTACCATCATTATTAGGAGCATCAAAAAGGGATGACTCTACTTTGTAGTGTCCTCACCTGAAATGAATGTTGCTAGTAATAATGGATCCATGAGCTTAGATCAAACCAAATTACTGCATTCTAGGCTAGGTCATATAGGAAATAGTGGCATGCAATATTTATATAAACATGGCTTGATTGATCAGAAACCTATGGACCTTGGCTTTTGTGAAAACTGTGTGTTTGGTAAAAAGGTTAAGCATGCATTTGGTAAGTCTGTTTATGTTGCTGAAAGGCCCCTAGAGTACATTCACTCTGATCTTTGGGGGCCTGCACAGGTTGAAACAGTTGGAGGTAAGAGATACTTTATCACTTTTGTAGACCATTTCTCTAGGAAAGTATGGCTTTATTTGTTGAGAACCAAAAATGAAGCATGTCAAACATTTGTAACCTGGAAAAATTTGGTTGAAAATCAAAAATGGTAAAAAGATAAAGTGTCTAAAAACTGACAATGGCCTTGAATATTGCAATGCTGAATTTGATGACTTTTGTAAGCAACATGGCATAAAAAGGCATTTAACTATCCCTGGTACACCCCAAGTCCCAACAAAATGGTACAGCTGAGAGAATGAATAGAACATTGCTAGAAAAGGCTAGATGGATGTTGGTTAGTTCTGGATTAAAGCACTCCTTGTGGGGGGAAGCTGTTACTACAGCAGCCTAGCTCATTAACCGATCTCCATCTTCTGTGGTGAATTTCAAAACACCACAGGAGATGTGGACTGGTAAGAAGCCTAACATGTCCTACCTCAGGCCATTTGGGTGTGCAGCATATCCTCATGTGTCACAGGGGAAGCTGCACCCTAGGGCCCAAAAGGGGGTCATGCTAGGCTATCCAGATGGTGTAAAAGGATACAAGATCCTCCTTATTCAGCCTCATGGCTATAAGGTTATCATCTCTAGGAGTGTGACTTTCAATGAGCTCGAATTTCCTTTAAAATCCGTACTAACTACTTCTCTTGAGCAGGTAGATACCAATGGGGACACAGGAACAGACACTGCCCCTCTCCCACCTAGACATTTCTTCAACCAGGATGATCTCCCTCCTGGGAATGATGAAGAGGAGTTTGACCTTAGGTACTTCTCACCTGCAGACTCCAGTGCTCAATCCTCATCTCAACCACCCCAAGGAGGGACTGAAGCAAATGAAAACATGGAGCCTGTGGCTTCCAAATCTGCTTCTGATGATTCAAATGAAGCTAGAAGCAGTCATATTTAGCAATTAAGGGAGGGAATTCAGCAAAGGGAGTTACATTCTAACCCTAGCTCTTCTTCTTCTTCTGCACATGAGTCTTCTGCTGGTGTTAACTGTGATTCTGGTGTGATTATTTCTGTTCCTCAGCATGATTACTCTGAATATCAATTAACTAGGGATAGAGAGCCTAGGGTGAGAATATTGTTGAGTATTGCTTGCTTGCTTCTGATCTTGTTTTACATCCATTTGTGCCTGAAACTTATGAGCTTGCTGTCAAATGTGCTGATTCTAAAAACTGGATTAAGGCCATGTGTGAGGAAATTGGATCTATGACAGCTAATGATACTTGGATTCTTGTTAAGAAACCTGAAAAAGCTAGAGTTATACAGTGCAGATGGATATACAAATTAAAAGATGGTGTCAATTCTAGTGAACCTCCTAGGTATAAAGCTAGATTAGTGGCCAAAGGGTTTACTAAAAAAGAGGGCATAAACTATAATGACATATTTGCTCCAGTGGTCAAGTATAAAACATTGAGGTTGTTGCTTGCCATGTCTGCTGTGTATAATTGGGAACTTGAACAAATGGATGTCAAAACTGCCTTTTTACATGGTGAGCTTGATGAAACTATCTACATGTCTCAACCTAAAGGTTTTGTAGATAAGTTTAAGCCTGAACATGTGTGTTTGCTTAAGAATTCCATCTATGGGTTAAAACAGTCACCTAGGCAGTGGAACCTGAAATTTGATTCTTGCATGTCTAAGCTTGGTTTCCATCGAAGTGAGTTTGATACTTGTCTTTATTTCAAAGGTGCTGGTTCTAAGTCTCCCTTATATGTGCTCTTGTATGTTGATGACATTCTTATTATTTCTAATTCTAAGATTCTCATTGCTGGAGTTAAGAGGGACTTGAAAATGCATTTTGACATGAAAGATTTAGGTCAGGCTCAGAAAATCCTTGGTATTAAGATCAACAGAGACAGAAAAAAGAAAACTTATGTGGTTGTCCCAATCTGAATATGTTCATAAAGTCTTGGATAGGTTTCAAATGGCTAACTCTAAACCTTCTGTGGTACCTTTAGGAGGGCATCTAGAGTTGTCTAAGAAACAATGCCCTACATCCCAAACTGAAATTCAGAAAATGAGCAAAGTGCCTTATGATGTTGCTGTTGGATTTGTCATGTATGCTATGCTTTGCACTAGACCAGATATTGCCTTTGCTATCAGTGTGTTGAGTAGATTCATGTCTAATCCTGGTGAACCCCACTGGAATGCTATGAAATATCTGTTGAGATACTTGTGTGGCACTGAGCAGAAATGTCTTGTTTATTCTGAACACAGCTCTAGAAACAACTTGATAGGCTTTGTTGATTCTCATTATGCTGGAAATAAGGATAATAGAAAATCAACTACTGCTTATTATTTTACTTGGGCTGGAAATTGTGTGTCTTGGAAATCTCAACAGCAATCTGTAGTAGCTCTTTCCTCCACTGAAGCTGAATATATGGCTGCCTCTAAGGCAACCAAGGAAGCTATTTGGCTCAGGAGGCTTCTAGAGGAAATAGAAAGGAAGACTTATCTGCCTATTGTCTATCTTGATAACCAAAGTGCCATATATCTGTGCAAGGATCCTCTTTATCATGAAAGAACTAAGCATATAGATGTCAGATTTCATCATATCAGAAAGAAAGTAAAGCATAAAGTTCTTGATGTGTGCAAGATTAAAAGTGAATTGAACCCTTCTGATTTTGGCACTAAAATTGTCACAGCTGACAAATTTGCTTACTGCAGGGATGCCCTGCACATTTGGGATGCCCCTTAGCCACTGACACACACTTGGATCGAGGACGGACGGGAGATACAACCAGGATCCTATGAAGGCAAGAGAGTGTTGGATGACAGGCTTAAGAGGGCAACTTGTTGTATCAATCTTGTCATGTAATAGCTAGACTTTCGGACATTGAGCACTTAAACTTGGTAACTTTAGGTTTTATGTTGAGTGTTTAGATTATACACATAATATACTAAGTTTGGTTATCACATAAGGTTGAAGTTACCCTTGGACATTTTATACATGTCTTAGCTGGTGGCTAACTTATGATGAACACCACTTATGTATATATGTTATGTATAATCTAACACTTAGCTCAATTCCGAGCTAAGGTGTTTTTCTGGGCCTATTTGTGATGGGCCAGATTTCCTTGCTTGGTTTCTATTGTATTGGGCCATTCACAGACGACCATTTAGAGATCACTTGTAACCCTAGCTCGGCGAGGGCTTTATAAGGCTCCTTTGGTTACTGTAGCGCCTTGAGCCTCATTTTAGGAAACCCTAGCCAACAGAAAAAGAGAGCTCTTGTGTGAGCGATAAAGGGAGACGGCGGTCCGACGAGCTTCCACGGTGGCTGTGAAGTTCCTCCTCCGTGAGAAACTTCTCTGAAGTTTCTCGGTTGCCTTTCAGGGGGCTTCTCTTCCTTTTACTTTTGTTTCTGTTCATCGTGCTCGTTTTTGAGGTTCCTTTGGTTGCTAGTTTAGGTGCTCTGTCTGTCGTGCTTAGCTTGTAACCTCTCTTGCAACATAGTGAACTCTGGGACCAGATCTCCCCTCTTGAGATCCCGCAGAGTAGGGTTTACCCGAACTGCGTCAACAAATCGTGTGTGTTCTTTCGTTTTTCGTTATTTTCTTGTGTGATATGGCGAATCTCGAACTTCAAAGATATCATAGTGAACTTGTCAAAATGATAAATCAACAAGTATTTTTTTATCCATATAATACTTTTTTTCAGGTAAAATCCATTATAGTCCAGTAACTTTGACAAAATATTCAAGTGGGTCCCTGATGAACTTTATTTTTGTTCATTAAAGTCCCTGAACTTTGAAAGTTTATACACATTTGGTCATTCTGTTAGTAAATCTATTAAATGAGCGTTAAATAATGACATGACATTAATGTAGTTTTGAATTAATGACCTGAGTTATGTTATACATATGTAATTGCTCGGTATTTATTTTACAAAAGTAAAAAAAATGGGTTTTTTTTCTCAAAGGGCATCATACATAGAGTTTTTTTTAAAATATATTTAAAATCTATTGTTATCAAAAACACTTTATATAATATAATCCATTTATTTAGACCAGATAAATAAAACTTTTTTCAGTAACAAAGATATCCTATACCATTCATTGATAAACTGGGATAAAATTTGTAGACCAAAAGAAAATGGGGGTCTAGGGATTAAAAAACAAAATATATGAAAGAAATGCTCCAAATGAAACTTCTATGAAAATTTTTGGCAGATCAAGATAATGTTTGGGTTAAATTAATTCAACACAAATATCTCCAAACCTCTTATATTTTAAGCTACAAAAGAAAGGAAGGAGCGTCTTAAAAATGGTCGAAATTGTCCCCTCTAATTGAAAATTTAAAAACTGGTGTAATTTGGTCTGTGGGAAATGGCAAATCAGTAAAATTCTGGAAGAATAATTGGGTAACAATGATGCTAATTATTAAAAGAGAAGACTGCCCATCTATTAGAGATGCAGAGGAAAATTTCAGTGAATATATTATTGGAGGTAAATGGTGGTTGGAAAAACAAAATGCGAACATGCCACAAAGCATAGTCAGAGACGTTATAGACATTCCATTAACAAGCAATCAGTTTGAGGATAGGTTATATTGGTGGTCGGATAGATAATGTTGGTTCACAATGACAAATGCCTTTAAATTCATCACATCTCATAACAAAATGGACTATGATGATAATGTGTGGATATGGAAAGTAAATGTTTCTTCTAAAATTAAAAGTTTTCTATGGAAGCTAAGTTAATAAGGATTATCTACAACAACTCAATTCACCAAAAGGGTTTATCTGTTCCAACAACATGCGCTTTTTGTAACCATGTTATCGAGGACAATTTGCATCTTTTCATTGAGTGCCAATATAACAGTATCCAACCTCTATTGAGCACAAATATCCGCCAAACTATCAATACCATGATAGCAAACTTCAGAGATATAAAACCTATATCGACTTTACTGAGAAACAGAATAAAGAAAACAAAAAGGAACAAATAGCTTTGAATAACTCAATGCTCCAAGAGCAAGTCCAATCCCTCAGCAGAGTCTTTATGACGACCAAACAATCGCCTTCGATAAGAAGATTATTGAGACCCAATTCGAACGCCTTAACCACACCCATGTGCAGTCCCATAGTCTCGGCAAAGACAGCAACAATGTTGTTGCATAGACCAGAGCCAGAGGACACAACCATCCCAGTGTGGTCACGGAGAACAAATCCAAAAGAACCATCTTCTAATGGGAAGTAAGAACCATCGAAATTTAGTTTATAATGCCACGTTGGGAGGTTTTGTCCACATCTTAGATCTGTCAGCGGTTGTAGTAAGCGTATCGGCTTGGTTTCTGGTGTTTATCTGCTTTTGGTTAACTTGCGTAGCGGTCTTGCTACCCAGTGAGTCCACTTTAGCAGTCCAAGTATTGACAACAGCTTGGTAAAATGAGGCAATAGCTTGAGTGGAAATGTTGTTTGTATGTTGGAAAGCAAGTTGGTTTCGGAAGTACCAAATAGCCCACCAAGCAAAGGCTAATTTAGCGAAACTATTTTTGCCCTCCTTAGAGTAAATAACGTTCACACTTTAGAAGGATGTTTGGTTTAATGTTAGCATAACCATTCTGAAGAATAGGACGTTGAATTTCAGTAGCAGAAAACAAATCCAAGATTATATGACAGTCCAAGAGCAGATGAGAGGAAGACTCAATAGTACAACCACATAAATAACACCCTGAAGGAACCGAGACATGAGACCGTTGAAGTCTGTCTAAGATAGGTAAACCATCCCGTGCAATTTTCAATAGAAAGTGACGAATCTTGTATGGAATGTCGACAATCCAAATCCATTGACAACCGAACTGAGAATCTCCGGCATGACTTGGACAGAGCTTTGCAGCAGAACTGGTAGAGAACCAACCATCCTTGCTAAGCTTCGTACTTTGAAATTACTATAATACCTTTAATAACAACCAAATAAACTTAACTTTTTACCAATAAACTCTTTTTCGCCCCATACGGAGTTTATATTATTACATAATCTTTCAATCTTTATTTTACATAATTTTTTAATTTCAAATGTTTTTAAATATTAATCATTTTTTCAAACTCACCCCGTACGGACCTATACCACCGCAAATTCTCAGTAAATAATTTTTTTTTTTTTTAAAAAAAAAAACGGTAACAAGCAACGCGGTTTGTCGAGGTCAAATTCCAACAAACCACTGGCAAAGTCCAAGAACTTGAACAAGAAATTTTCAATTTGAAACACACAACACAGTACTGAGAGAGAGAGACGATGCGAGCAACGGGAAGAGAAGACGAAATTTCCCCATCTGACTTTAATTAGATTGGATTTGGCCCACTCTTTCTTTCACTTTCTTTCCTAATTTTCTCCAAAAGATTCTTCATTGATGATCGATGAAGCTTCCGCCCTACTTCCTACCTGCCTTGACTTCTTCTTCTTCATCTTCATCTTCAACTCAGTGTGAAAATAGCCGTTACGCTATCTCTATGTAGGCGCTCAGCTCAACAATAACTCTAATCACCCTAATTTTCATCTGCACCTCGCTCTGGTAATCTCCCATCCCCTCCCTCTCTCTCCCATTCCCGCTTTATTGTATTTTGCCTTTTCGGAATCATGTCATTGTCTGGGGAAAAGGATTTGTCGATTTGTTCTTCCTCTCAAAACAAGCTTTCCATTACGGGTCACAATCTGGATGATCCGGATGATAAATTCCGGTTTCCCTGCAAGGGTTTCGACCTTTTTGCTACTGGCAACGATGACAAGCCTTTCTCAGCGCCCAATTTGAAAGGGAAAGAAGTGTTTTTGGAGGGCTCCTGCCCAGACGAGAGTTGGATTCCCATAGATTTTCTGCAATTGAGCAGGAATAAAGGAATCTCGTCCAAACGGGAATTCGGAGATGAGTCTGGAGCACACAGGGAAGAAGCTCGAGACAAGAAGGCAAAAATGGAGCCTTTTGATCTTTCTCTGGCTTTGCCTCACGTGTTAAGGCCTTTGCAAAATGGGGATCCACAGCTGCAGTCCATGGCCCTTTCGAGTAATGATAATGTTACCCAGACCACCTGCTCGAATGACTTCACACGTGCTTCTATGTCGTGCTCTTACTCCCACGCGTTTTCGCATAATCCTAGCTGCTCGTTGACGCTGAATTCAGCGGAGAATTGTGACTATTCTGTGGGCAGCTATAAGAGGGGTAATGATCAGATTTGGCATTGTGGGGAGGGGACTAATGGATCGGTTCATAGCCGGTTTAGGCCTGTTGCCGGTGATGGGATTGCTCTATTGGGTCAACCTTTTGTGAATGGAGGTAGTCCTTCATTGAACAAGGATTTGTCGAATAGTATCTACAAAAGGGCTACCTCAGATAACACTTTGTCTTTTCCAGGCGAGTTGCCTGCAGGGCCTTATGTTGGGAATTTGTCTGGTGATTCTAGGGGAACTGGTCTGAACCTTTCTAGGCCTGCTAAGATTGTTCTACAATGTGTTTTTGAGTCGATCCCCATGATGTATCAAATTATCGAGGAGCTTCCAGATGAAACTGTTGAATTGGTGAAGGATTACTTGAGAGATCTTATCACAGCACCTGAAAGTAAGGATGAGCTGGCTGCCCTGCAAAACAAGCTTGAGCGAAGGTCTGACCTTACGAAGGAGACTCTTGCGAGGTCCCACCGGCTGCAGTTGGACATTCTGGTTGCAATAAAGTTCGGTCTCAGTGATTTCGTCTCTCAGAAGTTCCTTGTTCCGACTTCTGAGCTGGTTGAGATTTTCTTGCTCATTAGATGCCGAAATCTCAGCTGTAAGTCCCTATTGCCTGTGGATGACTGTGAATGCAAGATTTGCACTGCAAAGAACGGCTTCTGTAGCCAGTGTATGTGTCCGGTCTGCTTGAAATTCGACTGCGCCAGCAATACCTGCAGTTGGGTTGGGTGTGACATGTGCTCTCATTGGTGCCATGCTGCCTGTGGTATTGAGAAGAATTTCATCAGGCCAGGCCCTAACTTGAAAGGAACTTCTGGGATGCAATTCTATTGCGTTGGGTGCGGCTATGCCTCTGAAATGCTCGGGTTTGTCAGAGACGTATTTGTGTATTGTGCCAAGGACTGGGGCGTAAAAGACTTGATAAAGGAGCTCGATTGTGTAAGGAAGATTTTCAATAGAAGTGATGATGTCAAAGGGAAAGCCTTGTACCTAAAGGCCCAAGAGACGATCTACAGGCTTGAAAGGGAAGACATGTCTCCATCAGAAGCTTGCAACTCGTTCCTCCGTTTTTTCAACTGTAAGTCTCGTCCATTTCTCTGGCACTGATCATCTATCATCCAACTTGGTCACAATTTTTTGTAAAAAAAGTTTCATGGTCTGTTTGAGATTGTGACTGATATGATTAAGCAAATGTTTCATGCTTTCCTTGACTATTGTAATTCACTGCTTTGAGCTGTTGGAAGATTACATACATACTTCAAAAGTCAGTCAGTTAACACTTGTGATATTCTTGGTCACCCTGTAAATCAGTTGAATACTTGCATTACACTTCAAAGGCTGCACCTTGGAAAATCTTATCCTATTGATCTCTCGATTTGTGTTGTCTAATTTTAGTCACATTTTGTATGGCACCAGCTGCAGGGGAAAGAACTCCATCGTTGGCTACATCAGCCCCAAAAGACACCATCGCTGGTGAACTAGCTTCTACAAAAAAGACCCTTCATCACCTCGCTTCCTCCCATCCACATACTCCCAGCACAGGCAGAGTTCCTCGTGATATGTCGCCATCTGGAGATCATCACCACAGTACCTTCAAGTCCTCCTCCCTAGAAAGTGACATGATCAGAGAAACCAAGCCTGGCAAGTCCTCAAAGAAGAATGAAAGTTTCGACAGTTTGCAGGACATTTTGCGGATCAAGGAAGCAGAGGCAGGAATGTACCAAATCCGTGCAGATGAGGCCCGGAAGGAAGGAGAAGGGTACCGCCAGCTGGGACAGCTGAGATTGGAAAGGCTGGAGGAGGAGTACGCAGAGAAGCTGGCAAAGCTGTGCCTGCAGGAGACGCAGGAGAGGCGAAGGAAGAAGCTGGAGGAGCTGGAGGCTCTAGAACGCGCTCATTGTGATTACTACAGCATGAAGGTGAGGATGCAGGATGAGATCACTGGCTTGCTGCAAAGAATGGATGCTACAAAACACAAGTTGGTATGATTTCACTCTTCTCTTAACGGTCTTTGTATTTTAGCCGGCCGGAAATAGATATGAAATTCAGTGATTTGGATTGTTATTTGTGCAATGACTGCAATTCTGCAAAGATTAGTGCTATTAGAAACAAGGTTTTAGGATGAGATTGTTGAAAAATCCTTGAGATCCTACTAGATAGATAAAGAGAATGTACTTCTATATGTCCATTCATTTAAGATCCAATTTATGTCCATTCATTTTGACCTAATTTAATGCTATATAATAGCTACATTGTATTATTTTCTGATAGATCCTACCAAATTTAGCTTGATCATATGAAGACTTTACTTCTAATACATGTAATTCAAGCAGATAAGATACTTCTGATATGATGTGGATTCTGGGGTTTTGGACCTTTGATACGTATCTTCGGTGGGCATTTGCACAAACAAGAGTTTTTTCTTTTTAGAATTGAGTGATAAAAAAAAAGACCCGAAGTACTAGGTTGATATAGAGTATAGCTAATCATCAATCAGATATGCAGGACTTGCCAATTTTTCTAACTTACATCATAAGCAATTTGAGGGGTTTGTTTTGTTATTATGATTTTTAGTTTTCATAAGATTCTAGAACTGAACTTATAGAGACAGGAATATCAGGCACAAAAGCTTTATAGATAAACTACTTTGATTACAGAATGATCAAGTAGATTGGCACATGCGGGGGGAAACATGATAATGAGCGCTTCTTGTGTGGATGAACTTCTCCCCGAGACCCCCAAAGGCAGTGGAAATCGCGGGCAGAAACAGTAGCATCCCACCGACCACATGCCATGGCACAACTGCTGATTCTTTCCAGACCAAAAGCTGTGTGGTCGGTGGGATGCTACTGCTTCAGTAAAAACACAAGCTGCCATTTTGTTGGTGCCCATAACAACTCCCTTTGCTACTTTTTTATTATTTCAGACTGCCTTTTCCTTGTTTTGCATTTGTGTTTTTAAGGAAATCTATTTGTTTCCTTTTTAGTCTTCCTTGTGACATTTTGAAATATTGCAGGGAAAAAACACAAAGTTGAGAGTATAACTGCTTAGATCTTTCCCTTCGTTGACAAATCCTTGAGATTCAATTTAAAATTGTATGACCCAGAAAAACACAGACATTATTTATGCAAACCGGCCAGAAAATATGTGAATGATACAATTAGACTTGTTCAAGTTTTCAGTTTATGTCCATTCATTTTGAACTAAATTAAGGCTATATAATTGCTATTTTTATAGTATTGTTTGATAGATCTTACCAATTTGAGTTTGATCATAGGAAGATTTTACTTCTATCATGTATAATTCGAGTAAATAAGACTAGTGACATTAATTGAGTGGGGTTTCTGGTTCATCTCTGGCATTTGCACAAACAAGAGCCTTTTCTTTTCTGGGTCTATGTCTAGTGATAACAAATGAACAGCCAAAATCAAGTCCAAAAAAATCTTTTTCTTTTTATCGAAACCATTAATTTTAAAGATTAATGGTAAAGTGTTTCCTCATTAATTTTAAATATTATCGTAGGTGAGGGCTCGAACTTGAGACCACTTGTCATGGGTTGCGGATTTTATCAACATTATTTGCAATTTACAGGTGTGCTTTGATACTAAACATGATTTTCAGTTTTCACAAGATCCTGGAACTGAACGTCTAGATAGAGTAACACAAAATACAACAACTAGATAGATCAACTACTACAGGACGATCAAGCAGATTGGTACACGCGGGGAACCATGAGTTTGATGCCAACAGTGAGTGCGAATAGCAACAGGAGCAAGCCGGTGAAGTTGACAACGAGTGCTTCCTGTCCACGTTGCAGGTTTGTGAAGATGAACTTCTCCCCGAGACCCACAAAGGCAGTGGAAACCGCAAGCAGAAACAGCAGCATCCCACCAACCACATGCCAAGGCACCGCTGCTGATCTTGCCGAGGACTTGAGTTGGGGATACGCGAAGGCGAAGAACGAAAACAGCCACTGCGTGTAAACACCAATATCACACGCTAATTTAATCCGAAAGATAGTGTTTAGAGGGCATGTACAAACGTGTGAGATTTAGCTGAGTTTTATGGTAAGATTTGGCACGTACTTGCAAGCAATAGAGACAAATGGTGATCAAGCCTAGCCAGGAATGGAGAGTATAGGCATGTGGAATGCTGAGCTCTTGGTGGAACTTGAAGACAGCGTAAACTCCTATGGCTCCAACGACGAGAGCTGATAGATGAAGCACCATGTGTGTAGCCTTCTGCAGCCTTCTCATTCCAGGCAGCGTCTTTTGCACCAGAATCGCTGTTTGATCAGACCAAAAAAAAAAAAAAGGCTCAGTTACATAGGAACTATCATAGAGTTTTGCATCATAGATGTGAATTGAAGTTTTGAATTGCAAATGAAACAACAGAGCAAAGATTTGTAACATGAAAATTCAAGGAATATGAAGAATTTGTATCCTGAACTGACCTTCCCCGGAAAGAACAATGAACCCAACCATAAGAAGTGGGTGCACCTGACCAAATAAATTTTAAGACCACAAGATGAGATAAACCATGATTAAAAAGCACAGACAGCATCAAATAGACTTGCAGAAACTAACTCAATTACATTGAAAATCTTGGATTTGATATGGGTTGTCAAAGCAAGCCCCTCTCGGAAATGAAGAACCCAAACAAGGACTAAGACAATGACGGACAGGGCAACTAAATGGGCAAGCACAGAGACCGCGGGCACCAAGGATCTCGGGTGAGAACTCGCCTTATCCATGGCGTTAGACAAGAAGCGTTTGGAACCGGGTAGCTAGAACAGGAGTTAACACTATAAAGATGTAGAGAGGTTAAAAAGATGGATTATGTCTGCAAGTAGGAGAATAGATGAGACAGTGTAGAACATGTCTTGGCCGTATGAAATTCTATGGACAGAAATGGCTTCCTAAGTTTGTTGTCAAGCAGTACGTCCTTTTCAAGCATTGATGAACCTGCAATGTTAGCTAAGGTTTAGATAGCTTATTTGTTTAGGTTTAGTTTGCCTGGTTTGTGGAGTTAAAGATGTACATGTTAGCTAAGGTCTTTTTTTTCTCTCTTTTAATAATTGTTTTAGTAGAGGTTTAGTTTGAAATATCAGACCAGAGATTGTAGGATCCTAAGCTAGCCTTTTATTTAGATGTGTTCAAATAGAATCTGCCCCACCTTGTCCAAACTCCAAAGAGAGTGAGCTGCTAAAAGATAAGAGCAAGTACCGAAATACTGAATAGTTTGCACGCAGATAAGACGGTCAATAAGACCTTGTGCAGTTGCCTCGGAATGATTTCATTTGGTTTTAGGAACTTACCGGTTTAGGAAGAGGTGCATCATAGAACTTGTCTTGCATCTGTCCACGCATGTCAACGATGATGAGGTCATCTACAAGTGAAAAGAGGGTTAAAACTTGTCATTCATCGACAAGTTTTTGTCACATACAAGCACATTATTTACCAACTCTATGTTTCCATTCTGATTTCCGATGACCTCCAGAGTGCAAGTTCAGACATCGGCAAGTAAGCGTGCAACTTGTTAGTTATCTTTATGAATACAAATCAACACATAAAACTGTAAGAGTAGTAAAACTAGGGCTCCTGTAGTATGCACTTCACAACTTCTTTCCCTTTTCGGATAAAAAGGTAAATTTGAATGTGTCTCCAGAGGATGAGTATACATCGAGCAACTAACTTGATCATAAACTGTATATTATATGAATCCAATTAAAAGGGTGCACCAGGCTCCAATGTACAATGAACTCTTTCACATACAACACATGAGATATTTCCAAGTACCAGATTGTCTGATAAACTCTCCTGTTTTGCAATCTCGATTTACCCAATCAGAAATCCGTGTTAGATCAGCCAGGTCTGGTTCACACACATGTCTTATGCCATTCCGTATCAAAACATTATTACTGTATCAGTCATCTTATTAGGTCACGTAAGTTGTCATATATGGTGCAAATGTTGTGCCAAACAGACCCGTTATCTAAGAGCATGGCGCCATTTTTGCACTGCAACGACAATAACATACCAAGAATCTAAGTAATTTCCAACATCTGTTGCACTTGAGAGACACAACCTCATTCTTATTACATGAAAGGTCCTTGTTCCTTTCATAGAACCATTCATAAAGATAAAAGCAACAAATAAAGAACATATCATATTGCAGAAGATGCAAACAAATATATGTGAACTTGGTTCCAAAGAAGGTGTTCGAAAATGGAAAATGCCAACATATGGCTCGAAATATACCAATTTTCCATTTGATTTGGTCCCTCCTCCAGCCAGCATTAGCACAGTATCTCAATGTATAGCTATAACCATCAATTGAACTGAACAAAAGCTCTGCCAAATTGAAGATCTTGTGTTTCTCATATGATCTTGTGTTTCTCATATCTTGTACTCTGTACCTCATTTCAAAGGAGTCTTGTTTCAAGGGAGCAAGGCTTTGAAATGTCATACTACGAAACCATTTTACCTGCTATAGCCTCTGCTATATGAGAAATCATCCTCAAAAACCGACAACAACTTCTTGTAAGTAGGCCCATCGATTTTTGTCCCTTTGAACTCCTCCAGCAATACCTTAGCCTCCCTAACTTTTCCTTGTCGACAGAGTTGATCTAGAACGGTCCTGTAAGTAATGAAATCAGCTGCCTTGTTCATCTCAGTCATCTCCCTCAAATATTTCACCGCTTCCTCAACCTCTCCATTCAGAGATAATGCATTAACAAGTGAGTTGTAAGTTTTCGCACTCAAGACGAATCCTTTATCCTGCATTTCCTTGCACAGCTCCCCAGCATTTCTTGTTCGCCCTTGGGCGCATAGCCCATGAACAATACAGTCATATGAAGCTGCATTCGGTTGAAAGCTGTAAACCACACCCATCTGGTGAAAAATTCTCAACGCATCATTGACATGGTTAGACATTACATAGCCCTTGATCATGCAATTCACCGTGAATATGTCAGGTTCAATCCCGTCATTAATCAGTTGCCTAAAAAGGCAATTCATAGTCTCCATGTACATGTGATTCACATGGGTATTGCTTCTCCTACTCAGAAATGCAGCAAACAAAAGATTGTACGTCTTGATTGAAGGTCTGCACTCCAAATTCCTGCAATCCTTCATGTGCTTAAATATAATAACGGATCTAGTCAACTTGCGAGCTTCAGTGAAGTAGTAAATCATCGTATTGTATAGGCCCTCGGAACCAATATGAGGAACAGCGAGCACTTGGTTAACAACAGTATCCATTTCTTCGTACATCTTCGCAGCCCCAAGCTTCTTTATCGTTATGTGATAGCTGTTAACATTGTGCCTGAATCTCGTCTGCTGTGATGCGTAATTGAACAGCTCCAAGCACACCAAAGGGTCGTCTTCATGAGCAATAACGTCATGTAAATGATCAGCTGTGAATCTTGGTGGAAGCAATGACACCGCCTTCTTAAACCGAGCTTCATCAAGCACGGGTTTACTAGCCAGTCTCAGCCTCCTGTTAACCCGCTTCTTGTAAGCTCGTGAAGAAGAACCAATTGGCCTGGAAGAATACTGTGAAACGCTTCCATATCTACATTCAAATCCACCAAGATCAGCTTTGAAAACGGTAGTCGGAGAATGAAAACCAGCAGAGAAGATTGATTGTTGGGGAATCGGAAAGGGCGGTCCGGGTTTACGAACAGGATAAAAAAGGGTAGATTTTGTAAAATGAAGGATACAGGACTGTTTGCTATAAAGCCTCATCCAATGTGCGAGCATCTGAGTGCGAAACCTAATTCGATCCAACCTTTTACTCTTCCTCTTCTTGTTCTTCTTGTTCTTCTTCAGCAAAACTTACAATCCAACTGCTAAAAAATTGAGGTCTTCAGTGCTTCCAAAACATTTACTACAACTGCATTTCAACCGAATGCTTTCCAGAGCTCACTGAATCCTCACTGGAGCAACGCAGCTCAATTCACAAATTCTTGTGCAACCTATTGCCGTAAAATATGAAACCCTAAAACTGATTTGGGTAGATGAAAACAGATGCCTGGGAATGAATCAAACCTGGAGCCCTGGAGGTAGGATGGTACCAAACAAAACCTCCGGAGAGGGATATGGTGGTGGGGGTCCAATAGGCAAGCATCGAAAGAGATTAGGACTACGGAGATGGGTTAACCATGGCGGATGCGACGGCGACGGCTACGGCGGGGGCTCAGACTTGAGAGACGATTTTGGGAGCTTTCGGTATTTGGTGTGTGCAATCCGAAATAAAGAAGGGAAAAAATGATCCTACTTGAGCACGATTTTGTGGAATAAGATGCTAGTTAAGTAAATGTAATGTTTAAAGGGATATTAAGTAAATATTCATAATTTTAATGTAATTCCAACTTTACCCCTTCTATTAAAATTCTCATTGCTCGTTTCTTCCCTCTGTACAACACCTCCGCCGCTCGTTCCTTTCCACTGCTCGTTCCTTCGTGTCTCCCCGCTACTCCTACCACCAGGTCGTTGGCGATGCTCCTACTAGTGTCGCTGCTACTGGTAATTAAGCTTCACTCCTTTTCTCCTTCCCGTCGTTCTCAATCTATTCCCCCTTCTTTTCGGTTCCCTTCCCCTTTTGATTTGAGGAATTTCGTGGTTAGCCCTAAATTCGATTGGGATTGTTTATGCTCTAGATGTGAGTTTTTAGTGTGTTTTCCTTGAACATACACACTCTGTGGACAGAAGAAAAGCAAATTGATTTAATAGACTTCACCTACTCGATTGGATTCGGATTTGGGAAAACAAACCCTAGCATGTGTAATGATTTTAATTAGAAAGAAGAATATAGAGGTAAATCGATTTAATAGACTTCACCTACTGTCATAAGTCTCATTGTTTGTTCAATGTGTTATTAGCGCGTAATGATCATATTCGGATTCAGATTTTTTTTGTGAGTACATTGCTCTAATGACAATTGATTTTGGTTTTTTAGGGCTTGTGTGTTCCTATCTACTTCAAATGGATCATCCAGGTTAGTGTTCTTCTTGATGAATCAAATTCGTTCTTACTTTATATGTTGTTCAATTTCAAGGGTTTATCATTGCTTGTTTGTTTTGGTGACAATTGCTTGTTTGGTGACAATTAGTATATAGCTTGATTCTACATCATCAATTTAAATGAGACTATAAGGGGTTTGCTTCATTTTTTGGTGACAAATGGAATTTATGTTGTTATTTTATTGTTTTTTTAGATTGGTGACAATTGGTAGAGTTATATATTCTGTTTTGGTGACAAATAGAATTTATGTTGTTATTTTGTTATTTTTTTTATATTGGTGACAATTGGTAAAGTTATATATTTTGTTTTGGTGACAAATGGAATTTATGTTGTTATTTTGTTTTTGTTTTTAGATTGATGACAATTGATAGAGTTATATATTCTGTTTTGGTGACAAATGGAATTTATATCTCATTTAGCTATAATGTAATTTTCATTATCCTTCTGTTCAATTGTAGTGGAAGTTGTAGTATGTATACCATCAAATATATCGAGGGTCTTGCATTTCATGGTGGTATTGAAGCTATTTCAGACAAGTATATGGATGCGTATAGAGAGAGGATGGCTATGGATTTGTTCAAGAAGTGCTGGACATGAGAGTTGTAGGACTACAATCTGCACCTATGTTTAAATTGTCACTGTTTTAGGATATTAAGTAGTAGAATGTTGCATGGTGCTTGTATTTTGATACTTATTGCAATCTGACTATCATGGTGAATGTCTCAACTGTTCCTCTTTATTTTGGAAGTTAATGTAGTCTGATAAATTTGGGATTTATATTAAGTAGTACAAAGTTGTCTGATGCTTGTAGTTTGGAAGCTATTTTGGATGTTAAGTATAAATGTCTCAACTGTTCCCCTTTGTTTTGATATTTTTGCAGGTTAATGTAGTCTGACAATTAAGTATCACTGTAGAAAGTTAAACTTTACATCAAATTTCATCTACTTAGGGTTATTATTGTAACAAAAATGCGTTAATATTAGATGACAAATGTGATGTCATTAATATTGTACATCAAATTATTCATCTGCTCAAGTTTAACCCCTCTAGGGTCTATGCTCCCCTAGTTCTAGGGTTTCAGTTTCGTAACAAAAATGCGTTAATATTATATGACAAATCTGATAACATTGATATTGTACACACATTTTAGGGTTTAGGGCCTTGGCCCTAAACCCTAAGGACTAGGCCCTAACCCTAAACTATATTGTGCATCAAATTTTCGTCTGCTCAGGTTTAGCCCCTCTTGGGTCTATGCTCCTCTTATTCTAGGGTTTCAGTTTTGTAAAAAAATGTGTTAATATTAGATGACAAATGTGATAACATTATCATTGTAAACATTTTAGTTTGATGGAAGTGCTTTGTAGTTGGTGACAATTGGTTGGTGACACTGTTTTGTCGTTGGTGACAATTAATTTCTAAAAGAGGTGGTTAACACTAGATTGGTGACAAAGTTTTGTAATTAGTGACGGTAGATTATTGACCAAAGGTTGATGAAAATAAGTTGGTTACACTGGTTTATTGTCGGTGACAATAGATTACCAAAAAGAGGTTGATGATAATATGGTGGTGACAATGTTTTTTATAAGTTGATGACAATACGGTTGATTAAACAATATGAAAATAGTGTTCTATAGTTGGTGACAATGCTTTGGTGATGTATAATGTTATGGTGACAGTTTTTTAAGGTTACAATATCATGGTGACAATATATTGTCATCAACCTCATCACTAATAGTTGTCACCAACAATTGTCACCAGGAAAATCATCTATTAGCAGAAAACCCCATTTGTCACTGAGGAAAAGCGTTACTGGCAACTGTCACCGGAAGAAAATCAATTGTCACCCAAATTTTTTTGTCACCAACAATTATCACAAGAAAAAAAAGAAAATCAATTGTCACTAGAAAAGATTTTCCCCTAGCTATCACCGGAAAAAAATAAAATGTCACAAAAAATCAATTGTCACCAAAATAATTATCACAATTAACTGTCACCGGAAAAATATACTCAACTGTCACCACAAAATTGTCACCAAATGTAGGCATTAACCGGAATGATCAATGTTGACTAGTCAATGTTAAAATTAAAAATGGTCAAAGGGGGAAGGATGAAGGGTTAGGAATGGCGAAGGAGGGGTATTTTTGAAAAAAATGGACATTTACTTAATTATGTAAAAAATGGACATTTACTTAATTTTCACATCTAAAATGGATATTCACCAAATTTAACCTACTTAAATAAATGTTCACTTTTTAGGGTGTATTTGGATTCTAAATGCATTACGTTTATAATGCAAAATAATAAGGTGATTTTGGTAAGACAATTTCTTGAGGTGTTTAATTTACGGTGTTTTTGGATTTGTCACGATGTATTAATTATAATGCAATTATTTTATCTCGATTTATGTGATTATTTGGTTAAATTACGAGTTTACCTCGGTTTTTACGAGATTTTTATCTTTACAACCAAATGCTCACATAAAACGAGGTAAAATAATTGCATTATAATTAAAATGCAATGGAATCCAAACACGCCCTTAAACAAATTAAGTAATTATTTATAACTAGTACAGTATCCGTACGTAACGTACCGGATTAGTAAACTATTTCACATATAAACTGAAACAAAGAGAATAGACCCTCCCAAGAAAGAGCACAAAAATTATATGAACCAGAACAAAGATACACACACACACACACAAAATAATTGCATTATAATTAAAATGCAATGGAATCCAAACACACCCTTAAACAAATTAAGTAATTATTTATAACTAGTACAGTATCCGTACGTAACGTACCGGATTAGTAAACTATTTCACATATAAACTGAAACAAAGAGAATAGACCCTCCCAAGAAAGAGCACAAAAATTATATGAATCGGAACACACACACACACACACACACACACACACACACACACACACACACACACACACACACACATATACCAATAACACATTCAAGGTCTATAATATTGTCACTTGACATCATCAAAGTTGACGAATTTAAAGTCGTTGATAGGAAAGCTCAACCATCGTCTTTAAAAAATGGCGGTCTTTGCAATGAAAAAGACTTTGTATCTATATGACGCATATTTGATAGAAGTCATGTTTTCACTTAACAGAAAAGATAACAACACACATATTTAAGCCATCCTTCTTTAGATTTTAAAGATGCTACGTACTTAATGTAAATTTCCACTACTTACGTAACCTCTAATATTAAGCAACTTCCTAATAACATTCCACTCCTTACATAACATCCCACTACTTAATATAAATTCTCACTATTTTCAACACTCATAATTTTTCACTATTTATGTAACCTCCCATTTAAGTAAGTTCTGATAACTTCTCATTACTTACATAACTTCCTGTTGTAAGAGTAAATCGAGAATTGCAATTAAAATACGAATAAAGCAAAGCAAACCAGATTCCGTCTCTTGCAAATGATTACAAGACCTCCTCCCGATGTAGCAGTGGGAAGTCAGGATCGATCCACGAGTAAGTGTGTCAGCGGATCCTAGGCAGCGGATGAATCTCACGGCAGAAGTCGACCACAGATGCTCGATCTCGACTAGGGTTAGTCGACAAAAGATCGGACAAGTCGAACAGAGCAGCAGCAGCTCCCGGCAGTTGGTCGATATCGAGGAGATTTTACTCGATATCGAGTAAACCTTTTGTCGACGTCGAGTTAGCCTTGGTCGAGTTCCTGTAGTTCAGAAGCTACGGCGATCTAGGATCAAATGTCAGTAGTCGATATCGACCAAAATTGGTCGAGATCGAGGAAAACAGAAACTTTAAACGAAAGAAAATAAAGAACAAGGCTTTGCGAAATAAACTATGTATGAAAGAAAATTTCCAAGATCGGAGTTTGCAACAACAATAACCAAGCATGCATAAGGCAAGATAAATAACGATAATCATGCAAATTGCATCGAAGGATTAAGCTTTCGCCTTTTCCAACAATTAGACAACTCTTTCAAGAAACCCTAATGTATCTACCGATTTTAGGTTTACAATCCAAGTTGTTAGCATGGATCTCCATTGAATGGGTAATAAACACATAAAAGGTAGTAGATGCTCAAAACATGACAAAGGTCGGATCTTTACCTCAAACACGCAAGGCTATCGTCGGGCTCGCCCCAACCCTAGAAGTGGGTGGACTACTCGCGCTTTATCGCAATCGCAGACATTGTTGAATGAAAAGAAACTTGCATTAAACTATATTCAAAGTCTTTACAATCCCAGCACTCCAACTTTCGTTGAACGCCAAAACCCTAAAACCTTTGAACTCCTAAACTTCTCTATGGAACTACTTCTCTAGCTTCTGAATTGAATTGAATTCCTAAAATCAGCCCCATGGGCTTTATTTATAGGGCTTAATCCTTGCTAATCAAGGAAAGCAATATCTATCTAATATCTAAAGATAAAACTTTAACAAAAGGAACATTTATCTTAAAAGGAAATATATCTAAAACATCTAAATATCTTCATGTGTGGATAAATCCTCTCTCCATGGGTAAACCTTGATAGACTTGATAGATCTTTGATAGACTCGGACTTCTCGAAATCCAAACAGGCCCAACTCGTAATCGGACAGCCCAACAGCATTACGCGGCCCAGAAGCTTTTTTTTTTAGTCGATATCGAGTTATTTTCCTCGATATCGAGGAAATGTGTCGTCGATTTGGGCTTGGCTGGCATCCTCGAGTAACCTCTCCCCGATCTGGCTCGGACATGTGATCTTGGTCTTGTCGATATCGAGCAATTTACTTGATATCGAGTAAATGTTTCTCGAGTTGTCCTGGTCTTCTTCTTCTCGATCAGGTGCTGCTTCCTCGAGTCCAGGTGTGGCTTCAGGTCTTGTCGATATCGAGTAAGTGTTATCGATATCGAGTAAAGTTCTGAACTCGGGTTGGCTTTATCTTCAGTTTCTCGATCAGCTCTTCCTCGACCAGGTTTGAGTGCACACTTTTGTCGATATCGAGGAAAGCTTCTCGATATCGAGTAACACTTGGCTTCAGCTTTCTCCTTTTGGTTTTGTCCCGGAATGGCTCCAAATTCTGCAATATCAAACCAAAACTTATGTCGACCTCTATTTCTTGCAAATAAGCATATATTACATAAATTCAACATACTCCTATCCCGAAATATGCAAAGTATATAGAACATGGAGCTAAAATGTGCATTTCAACATGGCTATTTTAGTAGACATCAAATCACCCCATACTTAAGCTTGCTTGTCCCCAAGCAATAACTTGGAGGGTCATTCAGGGGAAGAATTTAAACTCTCAACATCATAGATTCATTCTCATATGTCCCTGCAGTCAATTACCATCATCGAAAAGGTACTTGTGCCACAAATCCATACATGTGCAATAAAAGCAATATCTACTCATAAAAGGAGGGTTATGCAAAAACAATTTATGTGACAAAGCATTAATAATCAAGAGGACTTTAATTAAGCTCAATAAAGGAGTAGATTTGGTAAAAGGCTAAAGGTGGACAACTTTTGGCAATGTGGTGCTAATAATCCGGGGAAATGGAGTACTTTCCAAACTTTCTCAACCACATTCCTTCTTCATAAGATCTCTCACCTTTCATAATGCTTTTATCAATAATAATGCTTTTACCTCTCTAACCTCAGCACTGCCTTCTTGCGAGTCGCAAACATGGGTGTCATGAATGGCCCCGGATACTTAGTGCTTTGGACTCCTCACCTGGTGTCCCATCTCGCCAAACTATTATCTCAGCGAGCAGGGTCGATCTTTGATCGGATTTTCTTTCACTCATTAAATTTTCCATATTTTTCAAAACAATTCCACCAAACTCCAAATATGATAACAACACAAACACCATATAACATCTCCATAATGTAACATCATTCTCAACATAATCCCCGGATAGGAAATAAGGTAAAGAATGGCAATATTTAGAACATGTGGAGCAATGTATGAAATAAGGCATAATATGACTTTTGTGATGCATAAGCATAGGTGAGGCTAGGATATAACAATATGAGCATATATGGAAATATAAAGTCCTCCATCCTCTTATCATGCAACATGTCAAAAGAAACTTCAAATTTTACCTCCTTTCATGGTTTTCAAGAAAATATGCACTTCATTGTGACTTCCCTTTACTAGGCAATTTCATGCTATATCTCTAATGAATCCAATTTTGCATCGTCGAGTTCAATATTAGCTTCCATGACACTATTTCTTTGAACAATTTACAAGCCTTGGGAGATGTCTTATAGAACTTTGAGTTTAGCCTTATGCATAAAAATTTTAAAATTTACTCAAAATTCACAATGTAAAACCAAAAACAATAATGAAATATATAATAATGATAATGAGCTCTTCCCCCACCCCATACTTAAAATATACAGTGTCCCCACTGTATGAAATCAATATGAAACAAGAGTAAAGGAAGGAACTCACCGAATAACGCGTCGAGGAAGCAAAACAAGGGCCTGTCGAGTACTGTCTTAGTCGATGTCGAGGACATTTTGGTCGATATTGACCAACTTACTCGATATCGAGTAACGTTGGTCGAAAATCGACTAGCTGCTTCTCCTCTCCCCTTGTCGATTTCCACCTCAGGAGCCCATATCGACTAAATTGTAGTCGATATCGACCAGGTTTGGTCGACTCCAGTTTTCTTCGACCTGCAAATTTGTTGGTTTATCCCGAAAACAAGATTTCACATGAAGTATTTAGAAAACCAAAACAAACAAAACCAAAACCAAAAGTTTCAAAGTCCAAAAATTCAAAAAGTTTTATATAAATGCTCTAGATTTTAGAGTCGCTAGGCCGACTTCTCCGCTTGTGCTTTAAGTGTAGTCAATGTGGGGCCCGCTTGTGCTTGGCCCTTCTCCTGGATCATCTAGGTCCTGATTGTAGTATGTAAGCTCAGCTGATAGGTGGTCGCTTGCATAATCCCCCTTTCCTTCCTTTTTCTTCTTTCCAGCTCTCATTCTCCGCAGATTCTCTCGCCACGGGGCCTTACCTCCCCTTGAATTCTTTAAAATTTTCTTAATGGACTGAGGAGGAGTAGAACTCATACCTGAACTTACCTTTTCGGGCCCAAAACAGAAATTTTTGGGCTTAGGGTTGGTCGATGTCGAGTTAGGCTGGTCGACATCGAGTACAGGGACCCCATACTTAGGCTCTTGGCAAGTCTGTTGCTCAGCAAGGGAAGTCGATGTCGAAGAGGCTTGGTCGACATCGAGTAAAACTTTGGTCGATATCGAGGAGGTCTTGTAAATATCGAGCAGAGTTTTGGTGTCTTCCTCCGTTGTTTGCTAGGTCCCGTGGTTGCTGATGCTTTTCACCTCCAGCCATGAAATTTCCTCCTTTGTAGGGCCAAAGGAGATATCTAAGACCTCGTCGCCTATGGTGAAGGTGAGCAATCGCTGTTTGACACTAATCTTGACATCTGCAGTAGCTAGAAATGGTCTACGAAGAATAATAGGACTAGTAGGATCTTCAGCACAGTCTATAATAAGGAAATCAGCGGGAATAAAGAACTTACCAACCTGGACAGGGACATTTTCAACCATACCTGTAGGGATGACTACTGTATTGTTTGCCATGTATAGCTTGGCATCCACGGGCTCTATAGATCCTATCTTCACCTTTCGCCAGATTGATAAGGGCATGATACTCACGCTTGCTCCTAAATCACACAAGGACTCATATTTATATTGACCAAGTCCTACAGTAACAGAAAACTTACCAGGGTCAGGTATCTTCTTAGGGAAGTGGAGCATTTTGCATTCGCCGGCGATTTCTGAGAGTGATCGCTTGTTGCTAAGGATTTCCTTGAGGAATTTGACATACGCAGGCATCTCTTGAAGAGCTTCTGTAAAAGGAATAGAGACATTCAGTTCTCGAAGCATATTAACAAAACGTTTAAACTTACCTGCAGTTGGATCCTTCAGTGCTTTGGAAGGGAAAGACAGTGTCTTTTTCTGCTTCGGAGCCAGAACAGATGTTGGAGGTGTTACAGAGTCCTCGACATCGACCACTTTTTCCTCGACATCGACAAGGGGTTGCTCGATATCGACAACAGTTATCGATCTCGAGTTGCTGTGCTGCACAGTCGAGTTTGGGCTTGGATTCTCCTCCATGTCGAGTTGTGGCTTGTCGATATCGACCAAATGTTGGTCGACATCGAGTTGCTGCTACTCGTTGTCGAGTTGCTGCTCTGCTTTGTCCTGCTGCTTTCCGACCTCTGGCTCGCGTAATTGGTGCCCGCTCCTGAGCTTTATAGCTGCGACGTGTCCGATCTTCCCCTTAGGATTTGGTTCTGTCTGCCCAGGGAGTTGCCCGGTTGGTCGTGGAATCTATGCCGCGAATTGACCCATCTGGGTGTCAATGCCTCTCTTCCAGATATCCAGCTCTCCAAATTTTGTGTTGAAATTCTGGAGCTGATTATTGATGGCGCTTGTAGCCTGCTGGTTCTGTGCATGATTTCGGTGCATCTCATCAAGGATCATCTGTAAATCAACCTTCCGTTGGTCTCTTTCTGGATGTCCTGGGGCTCTGTATGGTGGGGGGTTCCTAGGGGCACCTTGGTTCCATTGTGGTTGCTGAAACCTTTGGTCCCCCATATAGCAATTGGGACCCCCTGCATAAGCAACCTCTTCATGGTTTTCTGCCATCCTGACTTGCTCTGTGTTTGGGCACTCAGTAGTGGTGTGCCGCTGTGATCCACATTCGATGCAGGGCTGGTTGACAGAAAGATACTTGACTTGCTTGAGGAGCTTGCGATTCTGATCTCTGTAGTACTGCTCCCTGACATCTGGGTCAATCTCCTTAGGAGGCTCGTAGAGAGGCATGGATGGGGCTGGCCTGACATAGGAGTTCTCATCATAGTTTGTAGTAGCCCCATATTTGTTATCGTAGTTGGTGAGCCTGTCGAGTACACCCCATGCGTCAGCTGGTGGCATCGTCAGATACTAATATCGAGTATATTGGTTGATCCTATCCTTGGTGGTTTGGTCAAGAGAATTGAAGAAGATCTCTTGAATGACATAGGGTGGTTGTCCATGTGTGGGCCAAGATCGCAGGAGTTCCTTATATCGTTCCCATGCTTTTGCCAGCGGTTCCCCAGGCTTCTGTTTGAAAGCTGTAATCTTCTGGCGGAGGAGTGCTGTCTTGACAGGAGGAAAGAATTTGTTGAGAAATTTCTACTCTACTTGAGCCCATGTCGTGAGCGATCGTGGTTTTAGTCCTTCCAGCCACTTCAATGCAGGACCAGCGAGAGACCATCGGAAAGCCTTCATCTTGACATATTCCAGGGTAGTACCTTCAGCAAGAGTACGACACATGTCAGTAAAATTGGTAATATGTTCAAGAGGGCATTCATTAAATCTACCATGAAAAGCATTATTTTTAAGTTCAATAAGGAAAGGAGTGCGAATTTCATAGTTATTCTGAGGGATTAGAATGGCCGATTCAGGCACGACGAGAGTCGGGTGCATGTAATCCTCAGCAGTGGTAGGTTATTGGGCAAGCTCAGCTTCTGCCTGCCTCCTTTGCTCAGCTTCATGTTCCCTTCCTGTTCTCTCAGCGGTGAGAGCAGTGTCTTTGGCGGCTAGTTCCCTCTGGAGCCTCTCAATCAGCTGTTCTTGTGTTTCTGCGGCCGCCATGACTCTTTTTAGTTTAGCTTGGATTAAGGCGTTCCGGATTGTCTAAGGCGTCAAACTCAGGTGTTTGACCAGAACGACGCATATACCTGCGAAGTAACTCAAAGCAAACATGAGATTTTACTACCTAAGGCGCGAATGATTGCTTCCCCGGCAACGGCGCCAATTTGTTGTAGGAGAAAATCGAGAATTGCAATTAAAATACGAATAAAGCAAAGCAAACCAGATTCCGTCCCTTGCAAATGATTACAAGACTTCCTCCCGATATAGCAGTGGGAAGTCAGGATCGATCCACGAGGAAGCGTGTCAGCGGATCCTAGGCAGCGGATGAATCTCACGGCAGAAGTCGACCACAGATGCTCGATATCGACTAGGGTTAGCCGATAGAAGATCGGACAAGTCGAACAGAGCAGCAACAGCTCCCGGCAGTTGGTCGATATCGAGGAGATTTTACTCGATATTGAGTAAACCTTTTGTCGACGTCGAGTTAGCCTTGGTCGAGTTCCTGCAGTTCAGAAGCTACGGCGATCTAGGATCAAATGTCAGTAGTCGATATTGACCAAAATTGGTCGAGATCGAGGAAAACAGAAACTTTAAATGAAAGAAAATAAAGAACAAGGCTTTGCGAAATAAACTATGTATGAAAGAAAACTTCCAAGATCGGAGTTTGCAACGACAATAACCAAGCATGCATAAGGCAAGATAAATAACGATAATCATGCAAATTGCATCGAAGGATTAAACTTTTGCCTTTTCCAACAATTAGACAACTCTTTCAAGAAACCCTAATTGTATCTACCGATTTTAGGTTTACAATCCAAGTTGTTAGCATGGATCTCCATTGAATGGGTAGTAAACACATAAAAGGTAGTAGATGCTCAAAACATGACAAAGGTCGGATCTTTACCTCAAACACGCGGGGCTATTGTTGGGCTCGCCCCAACCCTAGAAGTGGGTGGACTACTCGCGCTTTATCGCAATCGCAGACATTGTTGAATGAAAAGAAACTTGCATTAAACTATATTCAAAGTCTTTACAATCCCAGCACTCCAACTTTCGTTGAACGCCAAAACCTTAAAACCTTTGAACTCCTAAACTTCTCTGTGGAACTACTTCTCTAGCTTCTGAATTGAATTGAATTCCTAAAATCAGCCCCATGGGCTTTATTTATAGGGCTTAATCCTTGCTAATCAAGGAAAGCAATATCTATCTAATATCTAAAGATAAAACTTTAACAAAAGGAACATTTATCTTAAAAGGAAATATATCTAAAACATCTAAATATCTTCATGTGTGGATAAATCCTCTCTCCATGGGTAAACCTTGATAGACTTGATAGATCTTTGATAGACTCGGACTTCTCGAAATCCAGACAGGCCCAACTCGCAATCGGACAGCCCAACAGCATTACGCGACCCAGAAGCTTTTTTTTTAGTCGATATCGAGTTATTTTCCTCGATATCGAGGAAATGTGTCGTCGATTTGGGCTTGGCTGGCATCCTCGAGTAACCTCTCCCCGATCTGGCTCGGACATGTGATCTTGGTCTTGTCGATATCGAGCAATTTACTCGATATCGAGTAAATGTTTCTCGAGCTGTCCTGGTCTTCTTCTTCTCGATCAGGTGCTGCTTCCTCGAGTCCAGGTGTGGCTTCAGGTCTTGTCGATATCGAGTAAGTGTTATCGATATCGAGTAAAGTTCTGAACTCGGGTTGGCTTTATCTTCAGTTTCTCGATCAGCTCTTCCTCGACCAGGTTTGAGTGCACACTTTTGTCGATATCGAGGAAAGCTTCTCGATATCGAGTAACACTTGGCTTCAGCTTTCTCCTTTTGGTTTTGTCCCGGAATGGCTCCAAATTCTGCAATATCAAACCAAAACATATGTAGACCTCTATTTCTTGCAAATAAGCATATATTACATAAATTCAACATATTCACAGCCCGAAATATGCAAAGTATATAGAACATGGAGCTAAAATGTGCATTTCAACATGGCTATTTTACTAGACATCACTTCCCCACTATTTAATATAACTTCCCACTACGTACGTAACCTCTCACATTAAGTAACTTCTAATAACCTCTCACTACTTACGTAACCTCCCACCAGTTAATATAGAGGATTATAAAGGACATATGAGGGGAATAAATGAGTTTATTGAATATAACACAATTGTAAACAAATTAAGAACAGTTAATAGAAGAATTCGAACATGCGCAATCCGTGATGGATATGAGGAAAATTAGCTAGTATGAGCTACAAAATAATAAGTAACAATTAGGTTCCAAATACTATAAATCAATGAAGATTTGAGTTATAGTGAATGAGAAGTTTATGGAGTAAGTACACGGCCTTCAAATATCAATAACCAATATGATGAATCTGAAAACATAAACTAATATACATGAGCTAAAATGTAAAAGAAGCTATATAATATATGTTTTTTTATTAAGTAATAATTCGAGGGCCATACATATTTTTCAATTAATATATGTGTGTGTAACTACTCACTAACCATATTTTTCAATTAATTTTGATGAATAATTATTTATATGGAAAGGAAAATAAGTGAGGAGTGGCGGTTACAAGCTACTAACCATGATAAATAATACCTGTAAAAAATTTCATATGTGGCGAAACAGGCTGAAACAACCAAATTGAAACCAAATTGAATTTATTATCGGCTATAAATTTATTAAATTGAAACCAAATCTTTGAAAGAACATCAAATTTGGAAATTAGATTGAATGGTAGACGAAGAAAGAAATGTTGACTAGAAGTGGTACCCCAACTTCAATCAAGCTTAGAAGAATATATATTACCTTAAAGATGCATGAGGATGAGAAAAGGAAAAGTCTCTGTCATCCGGATTGCATAGATCTTCACAGTAGCTCCGATGTCCACCTATCTCTACTCCCTTCGAACAGCAACGACTTTGAACTCAGACTCCTACCGACTTCAGAGGTAGGTAATCCACCGAGGACTTCCTCTTCTCCAAATTGGAAAGCGGCTATTGAGGAAGAGAAACCACCTAGACCAATTTTGCCCTAAACAAGAATCACTTAAAAAGGGATTAAACACGAAATTCGGGTATGAAATTCGTATTTTAAAAAAAACCGAGAACATACTTACTTGGAGGCACCTTCGATTGGAATGTCTCTGGCTCACCCCTACTAAGAGTGTTTGAGTCCAAGTCCTCGATTTGAGACGAAAACCGGATTCTCCTCCAAATCAAGCCCTGCGAGGATAAGGGCCGCCAATGCTCCACCGGAGGTGCCACCACCTCATTCGGCCTACCCACCACCAAATCTCCCAAATCCATAAGGTTTTAAGTCAGATCTGCAACTCTCATCGCACTAGATCTGGTTTTGAACCCCTCAGTCTTCTCTGGTGATTGAGAGAGAGTTGGAGAGGAGATGATGGAGAATGGAGAATGTGGGAGAGAGAACGTGGGCAGGGAAGGAGAGAGGGGGGGGAATGGAAGAAAAAAAACGGGTCATCTATACAAAGGAAGGGAAGGGGTAAAATTGGAAAAAAAAAACTCCACAACCCGCCATGTGGATAGCCTAGTTGCTCTCCAAAGGATTGAGCTTTAAGTTCTAGAGAGATTGATAATTTTACCTTTTTTTCATTTATCTCTTTTTTCTTTTTCTCCACCTTTCTTTTTGACCATCTATAATTTTGACCCTGACCAGTCAACATTGACCATTTTGGTCAACGTCCAGTTTTGATGAAAATTGTTGGTGATGGTTTTTTCTGGTGACAATTAATGGTGACATTTTTGCTGGTGACAGTTTTTTCGATAATTTATTTTTTTTATTTTGGTGACGGTTATTTTTGACATTATTTTTTCCCATAATACATTGTCACAAACTGTTGTCATCAATGACATAATACTAACACCAAATATTATTATAAACTAGTGAAAATTGCCACCAACTATAGTCAATATCAATTGTCACAAATTACAAATCCTTGTCACCAATCATTTGTCACCAACTAACACACTATAACTTAACCTCAAAAACAATCATTGTCACACTATTTATTACTAATATAAAGTCACAAACCAATATGCTAAAAATTAAATTCGATCATTGACACTCTACAAAAAATTATCACAATCGATCAATTGTCATCACCTTTCTCACCCGGTATTTGTCATCAATGTCGCCACCCTTATTAGTGGTGACGTTATTGGTGTTAAACTTTTGTTTATTGACAATCTAATACAGAGTATATTCATATACAAATACTCCGTCTACAAATACTTTGACAGTCAGATAAATGCAAAGGAGAACACAAAATAAATAGCAACATGGTCTCAATTCCCAATCACCACAATCCAAAATTTCAATTCATGCCAATTCATTTCAAAATGGAAAAACAATAATTAAAAACAAAAAATCTCGTCACTCGATAAATCATAAGCAGTGCGTATTATGTGCGATAACATCGATCAGGAGAATCGAACATTAACCTCCATCCTTAAACCCCCCGTCTCTTCATCTTGTCGTCTTCGCTATGCAATCTTCACACGGTCGACCTTTCCTAATCAATTTGCAATCGAAATGGGTCACTACATTAACCATGGTAGTCAATTGCTTGATCGAATTGTCCCCCCCCCCCCCTCCATTCAGACTTCAAGTAACACATTCTTATCCAAATCTCTATGCCAATCTGTCACCTTCCTCTCCAAGCGGTCTCCGAACTTTAAGGCGTCCCCTTTACAACTCCAATTGCGTCAGCCGAAGCCGATTCGGAGTGAGCATAGGGTGTTGATGTGCGCATATTTTGTCATGTTCCGTGCATACTTTTATTCCGATTTCTGTCTATATTTTATATTTTTGAGTTGGGAAAGTAGAGAAATTGTGTAGTTTGTGCTTATTTGCGAGTTATAGAGGTCTACACAAGTTTTGGTTTGATTTCGCAGGAATCGGAGACATTTTGGAGCATTTTGGAGAAGAAGGAACCAAGCTGTTGATTCACTCGATGTCTAGTGGAATGATTCGACATCTATAGGAGTGAAGTTGAAATTCGGCTAAGTGTTGGACGATGCAAGCTACTAAGATTTCACTCGACGTCAACTGGAGTCCACTCGACGTCGAGTCCAACAAGCCACACTTGGAGCCAAGAAGGGAGGATGCACTCGACACCACAAAGAGCAAGCCACTCGATATCGACTCCCATCACTCGGTGTCGAGTGGAACCCTAGTGGGCCGAGACGCGTTTTTGGAGATCCAACTTGAAGAAGACTTGCTTAATTATGAAGACAAGATCTTTTATCTCCTTGTTGAACATCTATCCTTATGGGTTAAATTCCATTTAACCTAGGAAACTTTTGTTTATTTATGATATTTTAATTAGGGAGTTTTAACCAAGGATTGATCTACGTTAAATAAAGCCCTTGGGGGGCTAGGTTTTAATCATCTTTTCCACAAGCAATTGTGCACCATAGTAGTTAGAGAAAGAGAAGAGAGGCTGAGTGGGGGGGGGGGGGGGGGGGGAGAGAGAGAGAGAGACGGTTGTGGAGCGATTCGGTTGCACTCTTACTCTTTATATCAATTCAAATTTTGTTCATTTTATGTCGATGATGATGGTTGCTATAATGAAGTGTGAGTAGTCGTCCCACTTCTAGGGTCGGGATGAACCCGACGATAGCCATGTAAGTATGTTTTATTCATGATTCTCATATGATTTTTATCTTCTATCTATGTGGTTAAATCCGCTGCGAGAGTAGTGGACAATTCCATGTTTATGATATTGAAGGGAAAATGGATTTATTATAGATTTTGGATAGTAATTAGGTTTTGCTTACGAGAGTTGGTTGATAGATTACATAGGTCTCCTCATGTATAGTGGGCTAAAAGCCCGTTAAGACCCAATACCTTTGTAACCTATATATATGTTTATCAATGAATGGAAACCCTCAAGAAGGACATTACAATCAATCTCGTGATCTTCCATGGTATCACAGCCTAAGATCCAAAGACCCTATTTTTTCTTTCTCTCCTTGTTCTAAACCCTAGCAGCCACCTCTCCCCCTTTTGCCGCCACCCTCCCACCGGCGCCACCCCTTCCCCCTCCTCGGCCACCGCCGACAGCCCCCCTCCCCCCCCTCTCTCTCTCTCTCTCTCTCTCTCTCTCTCTCTCTCGCCCCTCTCTCTCCCGCTTGTCCCAATGGCCACCGATCCACCCACCACCAAACCACCCTTCCACTCCGCTCTCACGATCTCCAATATCAAAAATTGCATCCCCATCATCCTTGATCACGAATCCAGTTCATACACCATGTGGTCTCACCTCTTCAAGACCCATGTCAAAGCTCATAAGGTCCTCCACCATATTGATTCTTCCATCGATCGTCCCGCCTCTGAGGACGACGATCTCTTCACTTAACTCGACACCATTGTCCTTCAATGGATCTTCAACACCATCTCAAAAGATCTTTTGACCACCATCCTCAACCCCAAAGACACTGCCTTGGATGCTTGGAAGAAACTTTAGAATCTCTTCCAAGACAACAAGTCCACCCGTGCTATCTATCTCGAGCACGAGTTTTCAAGTTGCAAGCTTTCATCTTTTCCGTCGATATCCGCCTATTGTCAGCACATCAAGACCCTGGCTGATCAACTAGACGCCGTCGACTCCAAACCCAGCGCCACCCACCTTGTTCTCCAGGTACTCTCGGGTCTCCCTTCTGAATACAATGCTGCTGCTACTATTATCCAGCAGACGGAACCTCTCCCTACATTCGAAAAGACCCGGTCTCAATTGATCCTGGAGGAGATTCGTCTTCAACGTCAGACCACCGACGCCGCCAAGGACAAGACAGCATTGGTTTTGTCCAGCGACATCGACGAAGGATTTGCCTCGCAGCCCTCCCGCAGCAACAACCAGCAGCAAGTATCGAGAGGCCGCAGCCGCAGCACCCAGCGGCGGCCGCAGCAGTTCGATACCCCCCACCCCTCCTGGTACCCCAACCCCGGTTATCCACCTTGGATGCCCTTTGGCTACCCCAGTTCGTCGTATCGCGGACCAGCACCGTATCCCAAACGTCAGCAGGGCTTGCTGGGTCCTGCTCCTCGCCCCGTCGATCATCAGGCTTACCCGTCGTCGTCCGATCAGGCATACCCTCCTCCGGTTGATGTGCATCACGCCTTCTCTTCAATGCAACTGACACCTCCTGACGTCGCTTGGTACATGGACACTGGCGCTACCTCTCATATGACGAACTCCTCAGGTACTCTATCTTCTCTTTCTTTTAATGGTCCTGCTCATTCTATTATCGTCGGCAACGGTGGTCGCCTTGCTACTTCGGGCATTGGTCACGCCACACTACCCACCCCTACCAACCCATTACACCTCAACAACGTCCTTGTTGCCCCCAAACTTGTCAAAAACCTTATCTCCGTCCGTCGGTTCACCATTGACAATTATGTTTCTCTTGTGTTTGATCCATTTGGTTTCTCTGTGAAGAATCTTACTACGGGGGTTACTCGCCTGAGATGTAATAGCACCGGGGAGCTCTATCCTGTGTCGTCGCCCTCACCATCCAGCCCGTCAAGTCCAGTTGCCCTCTCGGCATCATCATCCAGTCTTTGACATGCGCGTCTTGGTCATCCCAGTCCTGCAATTTTAGATTTACTTCATTCTATGAGTCTTGTCCAATGTAATAAAGAGCCTCGTTCTAGTTTATGTTCTTCTTGTCAGTTAGGCAAGCATGCCAGACTTCCATTTCAGCGGTCTTTAAACACTACTTTTGCACCTTTTGATATTATTCATAGTGATATTTGGACATCTCCTGTGCCTAGCAAGGAGGGTCATAAGTATTACCTTTTGTTTCGGGATGATTATACACATTTCTTATGGGTTTTCCCTTTGCACTTTAAATCTCAAGTGTTTCCTATCTTTGCCAAATTCCACGCTTACATCAAAACACAGTTTCATACCTCTATAAAGTGTTTCCAATGTGACAATGGTCGCGAATTTGACAACAAAGAATTTCACACTTTCTTCAACACCAATGGGATCTCCTATCGCTTGTCCTGCCCCTACACCTCCCAACAAAATGGCAAGGCCGAACGAACCATCCGAACCATTACCAATATGATGCACACTCTCCTCTTCCATGCATCCATTCCCCTTCTTTATTGGCCTTACGCCTTAGCCACCACATGCTACCTCCTAAACATTCTCCCTTCCATCACCCTCCACCATCGCTCACCATTTCAGGCACTGTATTGCACTTTAACCAGGTATGATCATCTTCGTACCTTTGGATGCTTGTGCTTCCCTAATCAGTCATCCACCGCCCCACACAAGCTTCACCCACGCTCCACCCCTTGTGTCTTTCTTGGCTACCCGTCTGATCATCGCGGTTACCACTGCCTCGATATCAAGACCCGCAAGATCATTCTCTCTCGTCATGTCACCTTTGATGAGTCGCGATTTCCCTTTGCGTCTCCCACACCCCCTGTGTCTCCGTCAGAGTCATAGTCACCATTCCCTCACTTCTTTTTTCCCCAGAGCTCTCCCGGTGCTCCTGCCTCTCCCCCAACCCCATCACCACCACCCCCCACCACCAGACCACACACCCGCAGCGTCTCCGGTGTCTTCCGACCCCGTCAAATCGTCTCCATGACCACCGCACATCACCTCGCCGCTCAACACCATGCCTACACCCCTCCGTCAGATCGCCATGTTGTGATGATGAGCCCGCAGCAAGACGCTGCGCCCGCAGCCAATCAACCTAACCACCCCAGCCCTACGTCCCACTCACGTGCCCGCAGCATGCCTTGCGGCGCCCGCAGCCAATCAACAAAGCTCCGCCCCCTTGCCCCCACCTCTCCCGCTGGATGTCAAGAACGCTTTTCTGCATGGTAACCTGAATGAGACCGTCTACATGTTTCAGCCACCGGGGTTTGCTGATGCTGATCGTCCCAAGCACGTCTGTCTCCTGAAGCGCTCTTTGTATGGTCTGAAACAGGCTCCACGAGCTTGGTTCCAGCGCTTTGCTTCTCATCTGCTTCGCTTGGGTTTCATTGGCAGCCGCTCGGATTCGTCCCTATTCATCTATCGCAGAGGCTCCGACATGGCATTTCTGTTACTGTATGTCGACGACATCATTCTCACCGCCTCTTGTGATGCTCTTCGAACGTCGATTATTTCACAGCTGAGTGCTGAGTTCGCCATGTCAGATTTGGGTCAGTTGTCTTACTTCTTGGGAGTTGCTGTTCAGTAGCATGCGTCTAGGCTATTTCTCTCACAGAGTAAGTATGCTGCTGAGATTGTTGCTCGGGCTAAGATGAGTAACTGCAATCCTGTCGCCACCCCTGTCGATACATCCAACAAGCTCAGCGCTCATTCTGGTCCTTTGGTTGATGATCCGACATTGTACAGGAGCCTTGCTGGTGCTCTTCAGTATCTCACCTTCACCAGACCTGATATCAGTTACGCCGTTCAGCAGATCTGCTTGTTCATGCATGCACCCAGGGAACCCCACTTTCATGCCTTAAAGCGGATCATTCGGTACATCAGCGGCACACTCGAGCTAGGCACCACGATCACTCCTTCCTCTAAGCTTGACCTTGTTGCTTACACTGATGCGGATTGGGGTGGTTGTCCTGACACACGTCGCTCCACGTCTGGTTGATGTGTCTTCCTCAACGACACCCTTGTGTCGTGGTCGGCCAAGCGTCAGTCTGTCGTGTCTCGCTCCAGCGCTGAGGCCGAATACAGGGGGGTTGCCAACGTTGTCTCCGAGTGCTCTTGGCTCCGCAATCTCCTTCTTGAGCTCCGTTGCCCTCTTCAGAAGGCCACTCTGGTCTACACTGACAACGTCTCCGCCGTCTATCTGGCTAGCAACCCAGTCCAGCATCAACGTACGAAGCACATTGAGCTCGATCTCCACTTCGTCAGGGACAAGGTTGCCATTGGACATGTCCGCGTTCTAAATGTCCCGTCCTCTTATCAGTACGCTGATATATTCACCAAGGGTTTAACCTAGACAATTATTCATTGATTTTCGTTCCAGTCTCACTGTACGGCCCCCTCCCATTTCGACTGCGGGGGTTTGATAGATTACATAAGTCTCCTCATGTATAGTGGGCTAAAAGCCCGTTAAGGCCAAATACCTTTGTAACCTATATATATGTTTATCAATGAATGTAAACCCTCAAGGAGGACATTACAATCAATCTCGTGATCTTACATTGGTTAACCTTAATTATAAAAAAGATAGTAACAATTAGGATTTATGCGAGAGCCTCTATATTCCTACTTGATAATAACGAAAGTTATTTGATAAAAAACATGCATCTTTCATGTATATTACTTGCATGGTTATTGTCGTGGAAATTCCCCTGCCTTGGAAGCTTTTAGTATATTGATATCAACAACCCATCTGTTGTTTCTGTTCCTCTTTCGAATCCATCCTTATATTCTTCATATACGTTCTTTTTTGACATTTTTGTTTATGTTTTTCTGTATTTTGACTCGGAATCGACTCACTTTTAGTCGATACTGAGTAGGTCTAACTCGACGTCAAGTCACTTCTATCGACGTCGATTGCTTGGTTTTGTTTTGCAGGTTTTGCACTAGAGATCGACTGCCACTCAGCCGACATCGACTGGATCTCAGTCGACGTTGAGTGACTTCTATTTGATGCAAATAGCTGTTTCGAGACTAATTAGGCGAGTGCTGACACGCTTCCTCGATGATCGATCCTGACTCCCTACCACTACAGCGGGAGGAAGTCTTGTAATTTATTTGTGTGGATAAGGGATTGGTTTGCTTTTATATATTCATATTTGCTTAGTCAATTCTTCCTTCTAACGGGTGTCCAAGGCAACCACCATGGATGAGAAGAAGATGACAGCTACTGCGCGCTATTGGTAAGAGGACTGATTTGAAGAAGATTATTTTACACGAAAACACCCTTATTTATTAGGCTTTTCATTTAACCACCTCTTATACAAAACCTTTCACTAAACCACCCTTTATATAATTGCGTAACCAGATAACCACCTCAACCTCTATTTCGTCCAATTTGATGTTAAAATTTATGAAAAAACCAAAATGCCCCTTTTTTTAACTCTCCATCTTCAACCCATTGCTCCCTACTATCAATCAGAAAGGGAGACGGTCGATCATCAGGTGAATTGAAGGAGGAGCCGGAGAGGGATTCGAAGGGGGATCAACAAGGTTCTCCAATCTCAAGGTTTACTCGATCCTATCTCTCTATCTATCTATTGAGATGTTAAAAATTAGGGTTTTTTTTTAAATCTGAAATCTTTATTTCGATTTCGGTGCGATTTGGGTGCGATTTTTGTGTAATATCGATCGAAATTGCATTGTATAGATGTCTTAGTGTTGAATCTGTTGGATGTTGGTGAGATTTTGGTGCAATTTTGTGTTCTATGTTCTTTGGGTGATTTTTATGAAAGATGTTTATGACAGATTTTGGGCGATTTTGTCTTCTATGGCATTGTGTTCTTAGGTTTCTAGGTTTAGATGTTCTATGTATTTTGTGTTGATTGTGTCAGATTTTGGTGCGATTTTCCTTCTCTGTTCAGAAATTCAACCTGAAAGCGTTTTGGGCACACAAGTATCAATTACTAATCAGTCACACACACAAGTAAGCCATACTTACTGATTTTTCTTGTTTTGAATTTAAACTGATTTTGAAAAATCTGTAAACAGATTGCCGAACATATTGCCTAAACATATTGAAAGCTGTACAACCAATCTAAAAATGAGTATAATCTAAAAAAGGAGTATAATCTAATGAGTATAATCTGATAAGTATAATCGAGTAAAAAGTCTGTAAAAATTTCAGATTCACCAATTTGGGGCTGATTTCTGTAAAAATTTCAGATTCACAAATTTGGGGCTGAATCTGTAAAAATTTCAGATTGTTGAATATATTTGCTATTGACATATTGCTGAACAGATTTTTTCACCAATTTGGGGCTGATTTATAGATTGCTTAACAGATTTTTGTTTATATATATTTTCACCAATTTCAGATTGCCGAACAGATTGCTGAACAAATTTCATATTGCTGAACAGATTGCTGATTTCTAGTACATATTTTTTCGCCAATTTGGGGCTGATTTACAGATTGCTAAGCAGATTTTTTCACCAATTTGGGGCTGATTCTTAAGTTACATTTTTTTAGGGTGATTCTTAAATTTTTTGGGGCTGATTTCTTAATGTAGGGTACATTAAGAAATGTAGGGTACATTTTTTTAGGGTGATTCTTAAGTTACATTTTTTCATGGAAACCGTAGAGATCAAAGTCGTTGGATGCTAGAATATGTATTTTTGCTAAATTTTTTCGCCACCCAAACACTTATAGTCGAATAGAAATTACTTGCTCAATGTATTTTTGTTGGTGCATGAAGCTAGGTACTTATTGCACCATTCTTTTGTTATACACACTCTTGAATGTATTCCACTTTGATCAAGTAATTTCTATATGTTATGATCATGGAAGTTGGAACAAAGCCCTTTTTTGCCGCTACATCTTCATTAATTGACAGTAGAAACAATTGTTGCTTTGTTCTGATTCAATTATACTTTGTACAAAACCTAGTCATCCAAATGAAGACCCCAATAACACAAATAACTTTCATGAGCCTTACACCATCATTGCTACCACCATTTGAGATGTCGATCGAATTGTGTTCATCATGAGCAACCACGCTTCTAAGTATAACCACTTCTTCTCGAAGCCTTTTAATTTCGTTCTCATGTGTTGTGATCAAGGTTTATTTTACCTCTAACACATTCTTCAGCCGTTCTAACACATTCTCATGTGTTGTCTACTCCCTGTTCTAGCACCTTCGTGAGATGAATCCATAGCTTGCTGCATCCCTTTTCATATTACAAACATAATTTCAAAAACAAACAAAACTCAATGAATCTACTGAAACTGAAATTGGCAGAACCTAACTAACCAAATACAGAATCTGCTGAAATTAACCAATCTGTTTGCAGGACCTTAACTAACCAACCTGTCATGAAACTCACACATAAAACATAGAAGGAAAAATGAAGGTGCCATTTCGATTAACGAACATAGAACCCAGAAAATCAAAGAACGAAACATGAAAATCAAAGAAGAAATGCACCAAACCAAAATCTGTCATAACAATCGCCCAAAATCGCCAAAACAACATAGCATACAAAATCGCACCAAAATCTCACCAAAATCCAACAGATTCAAATCTAGGATATCTATACATTGCAATTTCGATTGATATTGCACCCAAAATCGCACCCAAATCGCACCAAAATCAGGATTTGAGAATTTAAAAAAAAAACCTCATTTTTAACATCTCAACCCATAGATAGAGAAATAGGATCGATTATACCTTGTGATTGGAGAACCTTCTGCACTCGTGATCGGTTTACATCATCGAATCCCTCTCCGAATCCCCCTGGTGGTGTAGCCTCAACTTTTCTCTTAGTCGATGGCTCTGAATGATCGTAGAGATTTGTAAGCAACATGAGGTTGAAGATGGAGAGTTAAAAAAGGGCATTTTGGTCTTTTTATAATCTTTAACATCAAATTGGACGGAATAGAGGTGGGGGTGGTTATCTGTTGACGGAATTATATAAGGGGTGGTATAATGAAAGATTTTGTATAAGAGGTGGTTAAATGAAAAGCCTAATAAATAAGCGGTGGTTTCCTGTAAAATTTCCTTAATTAAAATAGGGCATTATGGGTATTAAGATAAAAATATAGACAAATACTTAATAAGCTAAAAAAAAGGACAATCACCTAATTAGAATCTCTAAATGGACATTTGAACAAATTTCTCCAGTAAAGAAGGGTGACACATTTTTTTTAAATGGAAATGAATTAGACATATCGGACATGTCTGATAAGTTGAGATCGATAAGATCGGCAATGAAAACACCCAGAGGTGGATCCAAGGGGGCATGATGTGACACGTGCCCCACCCTCACCTGACGAACCCCTATAAATATTCTCCTCGCCGATAGCTTCGTTTTGATATAATACACATTGATCCGATGTCTGAGTAAAAAGTTATGAATGTTTGAAAATTTAAGGTATATTAATCACTTTAATCTTATTTTAGTAACCTACAATGCTTTTATATATTTTATTTAGATTGATATTCTGATGTGATCCGGGCTCTTTTGACACATGCTCGGTGTTTTAGTCATAACAGGAGCTATATTGGTCCGATGGAGGTCCATGAGTACTTATTGAAAAGCTAATTCGAATGGCTACATCTGATGTGATCCGGGCTCTTTTGACACACGCTTGGTGTTTTAGTCATAACAGGAGCTATATTGATCAGATGGAGGTCCATGAGTACTTGTTGGAAAGCTAATTCGAAGGGCTACATCTTTTGCGAAGACCAAAATGCTGAAATCATCCAACCAGAGGTCGGAAATTGGCAAGAATTCAGCAGTTCGAAATCTGACATGACATACACTCATTAACTAAGAAAAAAAACAAATAGATATGGAGTAACAAATAAAGCTAAAACTACAAGCACAACATCACCACAAAAGAAAAGGCACATGAGATGAAATAAATATAATGAATTTTTTTTTAAAATTTGTAAAAAAAATTTTTTTTTTGGTAAATAGCCAAAGGCCCAAACTATTTTGGAAAATAGCATAAATGAGGGTAACTCACTGTTTATAACAATCACTTTAGCCCCGATTTAAAAATAATAAAGTCGCAGTTTAAAACCGCAACATATGGGTGTCCTTTATTTTATTTAATAAAAACTGCAACATATGGGTGTCTTTTATTTTATTTTGGGTATTTATTTAATCATTGGGTACATTTGTACTGTTAGATGACATGTGGTTTCTCTTGATTGGCATACGTAAGTTAACAAGTAGTAGGATTATTATTGCAAACGACATTCCAAATTACATTAAACAAATGTACTAGTGACATGACATGTACAAACATTGAGGCTGAAATTCAGACCACTCAATCGGGTCATTCGGGTCGGATTCGGATCGAGTCACTTAGGGTTCCGGGTAAAAATAGGTCTCGGGTATACCCGGGTTGACTTGAACCCGAGTTAGACCCGATCTCGGGTCAATTTCGGGTAATCATTTTTTTGCCTTTTCTGACCAATATTTGTTATAATCGTGGAAAAATAAAAAAAGGGTAAAATATAAAATCAATTAGCATCCTCCTATATCTTAAAGCTGAGTATTTTGGAGAGCAATCAGACTATCCACGTGGCAACCTAATAAATTTTTTTCCTTTCAAATTTACCCCTCCCTCTTTCTTCTTCAAATCGGTCATCTTCTTCACGATCCAAAAACCGCTCCTTAGTTCTATCTGCCCACGTTTCTGCACTTCTCTCTCCTCCTCTTTTGGGGCCGGTTGAGAGCACCAGTGAGCAAGGGAAAAGGGAGGCGGTGCAAGGGATGATGGCCAGAACGTGGAGGCGAGGATAGGGTTCCAAGCGGGAGAGGTGGAAGCGACGCGAGCGAGAGAGATGGGGGCATCGCAAGCGAGAAATACTCTGTTTGGCTTATAGGTTTTTTAGGGGAAGGAAGGGGTGGAAAATTGTAGAGGGGAAAGGAAGGAAAGGGAAGGGGAAGGAATTTCACTTTTGCACCAAATTCCACCCTTTTGGTGGGTTGTGAAATCCCATGGAATTGAGCGGTTACTCAAATTTCAGATTCCTTTTCCTTCCTTTAAATTGTTCATCCAAACACATGATTTATTTTCCCTTCACTTCCCATACTAAAAATCCCACCAAATCCCTCCATCCAAACAGGGTGAAAGGGACGCGGCGAACCGCTCCTTTCTTTTCTTTCTCTTCTCCTCTCTATGCTTCCTCTCCTCTCCTCTTGGCCCTTTGGTTTCTCTTTCTCCTCTTGCTCGGGAACCGCTCCAGTCGAGGAGGAGTTGAGAGCAGTTGAGAGCACCACTGAGCGAGAGAAAACGGAGGCGGCGGTGTGAGGGCTACGAGGGTGTGAATGGAGGAGGCGACACCTCTACAACCTATTGTGAATGGACAAGGACGCCAATGGCCCATGGTGACACGAGGGTGCCACAAAAAATCCATCCCATGTATGTGATTCACTTGAAGATGTCTATTTTTCGAAAATTAGGGCTTAGAGGATTCAATTTGGGGGATTTAGATCCAACTTTAGCACAAAAGTTCCTTCTGATTTAGGGTTTTGGGTATAATCTTTCACCTGTTTAAGGGTTCGTCGCATCTGATTTAGGGTTTATCGCCAATCAGGAGAGGCTCAAGCCACAGGAGGAGAAGACCGAGGAGGACCGTTCATAGACAAGGATCGGCTCGAATCTGGTTGTTCGATTTTAATTCAGGTTTGTGAGATCTTTCCCTTCCTTTTTCCTCTTTCTTCTTCCCCTTTATTTTGGAATGTTTATATACTTTTAAAGTTTATGTCAGATTTATAGGGTTCTTCTTTGTTGATGTTTAGGGTTAATCAACTCCACTTGATTTGGACTCGAATTCTAGGTTTTTCAAATTGTGTAGAGAGAAAGGTTTGTTCCTAATTTGGTTTTCATTTAAATTCAATTTTCTAGGGTTTTGCCCCAATTCTATTTCATCCTTCAAAGTTTGATTTAGTTGCTTTGTGAAATACAACCGGTTGTGAATCTCACTCAACACTTGACTGGATTGAGTTGGTGGTTGTCTTCTGATATCCTGACTAAATTAATAAAGAACAGACATATTCTCAAAAGTTTTTATTATAAGATCAGATTTAAGACTTCCCTTGATGTTCTATCAGTCCAGTTCTTTTGTGTAATTATGCAGTCCATGACTCCATGTGGTGAATGTTTAATAATTCGTTAAGTGATATACTAAAATTAATCCATGCTTATCACACACACATATATTGTTATGCAGGCATATTCGGATTCTTTGCCTAGCAGTTTGTTGCTATCAAATGTCCAGCCTGTAAGAGACGCAGAGCTCCTATACTTACCCTTTTCTACTGCACAATCAATGCCTGGAAAGTACACCGGTAGTATGCTTGGGCCAACTAATTCCATGACCGAGGTACTTTACTTGAAACTTATTACGAGGATTTCCATTTTACTACGGGTAACTTTTTTGTGTAACAAGGGGCCGAGAAGATTGAATCATTTGTTCAAAGTTTTCATTTGTGGAAGACTTAGGCCCTGTTTTCCTCTTTTATCTCCCCGCCTTCATTTAAGAGATGGAGGGGTGGAATTCCACACTACCTTTTCCACTCCCTCTCACCAAGGTAGGAAAAAATGGCCTACCTCCACCTCCTTTTTGCCATCTCCATCTCCTCCACCTGAGGAAAACACACCCTTAATTGATAATGTCTAAATTGTGAATTTGAGCAGCTTCCATTCTTCTTATGCACATGTGTCTTTCAATTCCTACTTTTGTCATCCTTGTGACATTTGCAAAGCAACCAGGGATGGGATCGAGCAGATTCGATTTCTGTACTTATCCTCTCCAATCAACTCAAGGGAGGGATTAATTCCGAGTTGGACAACGACTGATTGATTTCGGAGATGAAATTCAAGTCCCGAAGCGGCAAGGTTTCCGAATCTGAGAGAACCGCCGCCAATGGTGGTGATCGGAAGGTTGTGGTGGTCGGAGTGAAGCTGGAGCGGCGGAGTAGGGAGCTGCTCACCTGGTCTTTGATGAAGGTCGCTCAGCCCGGAGATCTCGTCATCGCTCTTCACATCGTCCTCCATGCCTCCTCTGGTACTCCCTGTCTCTCTCCATCTTTCTCTGTGATTTTGAGTAATTTGTCGTCGGTTTCATATTCTTGAGTCTGGCATTGTACAGGCGAGCAATCATTGCTTCTTTCTCTAGTGAACACTTTCGATTCCGTTCTTTCTGTTTACGAGGGATTCTGCCGCTTGAAACAGGTTTGTTAATCTCACTTTATTTCAACTACAGTTTATCGCTAATGTATGTGGACTGGCCATAGCTATAGGGCACTGAAACCTGTACCCATATCTATTCAGTTGCAAGAATGAGGAGATTGAACTGGTCACTAATTTCCTAGATGTTGAAATGATAGCTATTTCATTATGTGTCTGGTAAAGAGGTGTCTGCATTGGATCTGGACAAAAATTCAGATTTCAAGTTTTCATTCAATTTGGATTTACATTATATATTAATTTAATTTCACATGGCAAACAATCCCTTGCTCCATCTGCTCATATATAGTTTCCTGTTTTTGATTCACGGAAGTTGTAGAGCTGAACTTGACCCTCCAATTCCCTGGAATCAATCGAACTCAAAACTCTTGATGGGAATTGGATCTCGAGTTCTCCATCATGATTTCTCAAACCACTTAAAGATGTGGGGTAGATGATGTAGCACTAGACATGAGTTTGGATCTCGAGTTCTCCATCATGATTTCTCAAACCACTTAAAGCTGTGGGGTAGATGATGTAGCACTAGACATGAGTTTGGATTACTTTTTCAGAATATATCTTCTTGGATAAAATTTATGCATTCGAACCTTTGTTTCATGACATACTGAACTAGCATACAATGTGATGCAAATAATCACAAGTTTACTCATAGTTTTATAGCATGAGTAAGATTACCCAATTTCAACCTCTTACTGACATGACCCTCCAAATTTTATGTTAATCAAGATGTTGAAATATATAATGGTTAGTTGGTGGGGTGCAAAAAATTGTCTTAGAAACATCGCTTAACAAATTCCATTTCATGTTAATCGAGATGAACAGATTTGAAGATGCACACAGGTTGGTTTGTGAATTCAGGGAGTTGGGCTGTGTCCCTATGAATCAGGCCTATGATGTGTGGGTTAGGGGGCTTGTGCGCGCTTGGAAGCCTGATGCCGCTTTGGGATTTTTGAACGAGCTAAAGGTCCAAGAGGGTTATGTTCTGGAAGTCTTCCGTTACAACATGTTGTTATATTAGCTTCTGAAGGAGAATGGGCTTCGGGAGGTATTTGATCTGTTGACAGAGATGAGAGAGCATCAGGTGGAAAGACAGTATGACAGAGCTGTCCAAGTTTTTAATGAGATGGAAAAATCTCCCCGACACTTCTCATCATTCATTGGCAATGTATTTTGGTTCCATTCTCTGAAGTCAAGAGCACTTCAGAGAGACTTGTATGAGGCTTGGATTCGTTCAAGGGACTACTCTCATGAGACTTTGAGTAGCATGATGCTTGGTGAGCTGATTGCTATGTTCTCTTGTAATTTCAGATCGGATTTCAGAGCTGAGCACTTGGAGGAAGCAATTCAGTAGTGCTTCCCGCCTGATGTATTTACTTACAATATCCTGATGAGAAGTTTAAGCATTGACCAAATCAACGAAGCTTTCAAGCTGTTTGTTAGAATGCGTAGAAAAGGGTATGAGCCCAATGTCCATATTTATGATGTATTGGCGCAGGGCCTCTTTAAACGTGGTAGAAAAGATGAAGCTATGAGATGGGTCGATGAGATGTTCCAATTGGGATTTCATCCTAGCTCAAATACGAAATCATTTTTCTAGCCACCTCCTTACACCGCCACCCATTTTAATGGGAAAGCAGGTATGAGATTTTGAAAGTCTTCTAATCGTCTTCTGATAATTGACTTTTAATGATGCAGCCATGGGTTTCTAATTACGGTTTAATCTTTGCTGTGGGCAGTTAATTTCCAAAGATTTCCTATTCAAAAATTTTAAAAAATGGAGAAATAGCATACTCCTTTTATTTTGTTGATGCAACTTTTACTGTTTTCTCTTATAAAGTTATAATGATAAAACTATATAAAATATTAACTTTATTTTAAAAATATTAACTAATAAGACGAAATTATATTTTTTAAAATTAATACGTATTTTTTTATTGTCATAAGATAATTGTGCCTAAACAGTAAAAGTCACCTAAAAACAGGGATTACATTGAAAATGAATTTTAAAATTATGTGCAAAAAATAAAATAATTTAAAACATCCTCATCAAATTAAGTTAACATATGAAGTTATAAAGCTAAAAATAAATACATTAAATGAAGCACTTCTACGATTAACTTTGAAAAGTGCGTGGAGTGCGACTAATCTTATTCTTAACTCTTAATCTTAACTCTTAAGGATAACATTCGAAAAATAAGATAAACGTACTCAGATTAATTTTAAAAATCCCGTGTGTTGCGCACGGGGTATAGACCATAAATGTGACATTTGTTGTTGTTAGATATTTAGAGAGCCTTAGTCAATTTGGGAACATGTATCTCCTAGAGGGCCTTTGTTTTGCCGTTGTGTTATCTGGCAGGAGGGTAATCCTGTATGATCATAAATGTGACATTTGTTGTTGTTAGATATTTAGACCACGGGGTATGATCACCTTTAATACTTTTTTCAGTTTCGTGTTGGTCAATTTCTACCATTTTAATGGGGTTTTGCTGATTGAATTCCATGCTCTGAAAGGTGGGATGAGGGAGTGATCATCACTCGGCAGCTTTATGTAATGGAACAAGATTGATCATCACGCGGCTAGGTTCATGAGTTGTCGAAGGTCAGGTTATATCGGGAACCAGTTTGGGTAGGGGTGGGCGCGGGACGGGACGGGACGGGATATGGGTCGTCCCGTGTCCCGTCCCGCGTAATTTTTGCGGGACGGGACCGGGACGGGACGGGCCTTGTCCCTCAAATAAAAAACATTATAAAAAAATTCTATAATTTCTATATATTTTGCGGTTTTCAAAAGAGATAACATATATATAATGTTTTTCATATATATACACATTGATACACTTACATATACACACTGTTATTATACATACATTATACATTGCATCCAAAAAAAAATTACATACATTATACAGTATACACACACTGTAAAAGTGTATATATACACCCGGCATATACAACATATACACTGTAATATCAATCTTACCGGGATCGGGACGGGCCCGGGATTTGCGGGATTTGTGCCCACCCCCAAGTTTGGGAGAAAAGGTTCCTATTCCTCGCATGATTATGACTTCTTCAGATCCAACTATGCCTGTACAGTTTGAAAGAAGGCAATTTCCTTTGTTGGTGTGTTTTGGTATGACAATCAACAAAAGTCAAGGGCAATATCTGTCACATGTTGGTTTATATTTGCCTCGGTCGGTGTTCAGTTATGGCCAGTTATATGTTGCGGTCTCTCGGGTGACGTTTAGGAGAGGTTTGAAGATTGTAATATGTTATCAAGATTCTAACCTTTTAACCTCTACTACTAATGTAGTATATAAAGAGGTTTTTCACAACGTATAGTTTGTAGAAACTTGTGTTGAGGACATATGCATGCAGATGTTATGGCTCAGTTGATTATTATTTGCGTGCATTGTGGTTGACTTATTTTACTTTATGAAACCATGTTAAAGTAAGGTAAGGTTCAGTTAAGTACTATGTTTTATACATCATTACTATGTTAAAAATCCTGTGCGTAGCGCACGGGCTATAGGCTAGTTGCATTAAAGGATCACAAATTCGCAATAAGTCCATAAATGTACATTCTCGGGCGACCAAGTCCACAACTACTCTTTCCTCGGGCGTCCTTAGTTGGCATCATGAAGCACACATTAATTGACATAGTTAGATGGTCAAGCTATAAAAAATAAAATGATTTGACCACAACAAACATTACATAACCACGATGGATTCATGGATTCCACAACTAAAAGCCTCTTACATTCTTTAGTTATAACACAAGTCATCAGGAAATCAAAGCATTTATGCATACAAAAATTATATCTAGGCCCTAGTCACTGTCCTCAGTAGTTCCCACCAGGTTTGTTTAGCAACATCCAATGAAGAGAATACAAGTCTTATTTCACTGCTGACCAAAATGTTTATAGTAAATATAATTCTCGTATCAAGCCTCTCGAGTGAAGCCTATGGAGTTGCACCAAAGAGCAATCCAAGAAACATTTGTTCTGAATAAATATTTAGAATAACGATATTCGTTGTTCTCTGTAAGTCACCAAGCAAATCTTGCGGGTCATAAACAAAAAAGGTATTCAACACAAGTCCATATGTAAATGCAATTTGCATCTTTTTAAAATGGATTTTACTATATATTTATAATGCAGTTTATTTGATTCTTCTAAGCATTGCAGATTGCATCTAGTCAAGAGCTATATAAGGAACTAAAAAAATTAGGAAACTCAGTTTTGAGTAAAAAAAATCAGCAGTTACATCAAGAACGTAAAAAATTCAACACAAGTAGTTTACATTATTAATAAAAATTCAAGAACTAACTACAAATTCATGTGAGTAAATGTCATCATCAAGACCTACAAAATTAAGAAGCAATACCAAGAGCTTAAAAATTCAACACAACTAGTTTACATTATTAAAAAAATTCAAGACCTAACTACAAATCCATATGAATGATAGGCTAAAAAACTACTCGCAAGTATATGTGATCGATTGAAGTATCAAGTAATAAAATTACCGTTCTTCTCAGAGGACCTTAATTAGGCTCAACAACAATTATGTAACAGCCCAAATATAAATATTCGGGTTACGTTTCAAAGGTTGGATACCTTCGTTCGGATCTTGCAATCCAGGTACGGGTCGAGGTTTCAAAACTCAAAAGTTAGTCTTTGAAAGAGGGGATTTCAAACCCTAAAATACGCGAAGGGCCGTTGGGTACCCCGAACCTGTCTTATTGGTCTAAGTCGCTCAAAATCATTTCAAGTTCAAACAAGTAAAAGTGGAAATCAGTGTACAACTTGACACGACATGACCGGGTCAAAACTGAGTATAAAACGAGTATGAAACATCCAAAGTATATGATGTCTGGTGGAAGACAGTCTCTCAGTCATCAATATGCCAAAAGGATAATCCCGCGACGGAAGCATAGCGCAATCATCAATCTGCAATCATACCTTAAAAATAATACATGGAATGGGATCAGACTGAGGCTCAAACACGGGACTCGGTCTCACTGCGATCACATCATACAAGCTAATCCCAAATTAAGATGCTTCTAATGCAAGACGGAATTTGAACACACAAGTCATGCTTATCGGGATATATAACATGCAGAAAGTGCGGTAAAAGGCCCAAAGAATGCCAAGTGGCATACCCCTCTCCTACTTCTGCCCCTTTCCGTTAGGACAGACACTGGCCAGTCTGATGCTATAGGCTATAGCATAACCATTTCCATCATTATATATATATAGACCATTAGGGTGTACCTTCACTAGTAGAAAAAGTCGGTTTTACCTCGGTTCCGTGTGCAAGCTTTACCACGGTTCTGAACCGAGGTAAAAGTGGCTATGGTAAATTTGTTTACCACGTGAGCAGAACCGTGGTAAAACTGTCCACCCGTGGTAAATCTACGTGTAGTTATAGGTCTTGTGAACCGTGGTAAATGTGTCAACCGTGGTAAAGAGGTTGTGTGGTAATTGTTTTGAACCGTGGTAAATTTGTGAACCGAAGTAAAGATACATGTGGTAATTGTGTTTTGAACCGTAAAAAATTGTTGAACCGAAGTAAATATGTATTGTGGTAATTGTTTATTATAGTAGCCTATGCGGGATTTGAACCCACATCTTTGTGTATAAACACATCGCTCTACCATTGAGCTAATAGGCTTGCAACTATAGTAAAAAAATAAGATAAAGAAGGCACCAATAAAGCACATTACGTAAACTATTAAGAAGTAACTGAAACTCTGAAAGTGCATTCGGATTAATGACATAAATAATAAATCAACCACATTAATTACAGATTGATAGTCGATAGGGAACATGAGCACTTTCCATTACGAGCAAACACATAGTGCCTAAAGTGCTATAATATACGAGTATATATTTCAACATATCACGAAATCTGCAGATTGAATACACATGGAATAATGTGATAGAAAAGCACCTGTTCATCTGATGCATTGAGTTCTATAAAAAGTTCAAATGTTGAATTGATGACATAGTCGGGGCGGGCAGAAGGTATGTCTATCTTGTTAACCACAACTACAACTGCATGCCCAAATTCAATAACCTTTTTCAAAACAAATCTTGTTTGTGGCATTGGACCTTCAACATAATCCACCTACAAATGCAAACATCCATGTAAATGTCAGTTTTCAACTAAAAAGAGAAGTTATTGAAAAGCTGCTAAAAAAAAGAGGAAAATTTGATCACAGATGTAACAGTTCAAGAGACATGGGCGCACCACTAAAAGAACCCCTTCCACCATGTTCAACTTCACCTCCAAAATCAGAGTACCCGGGAGTGTCTATAATGTTAACTTTCCCATTTTCGCAAAATCCCAACCTTAACCAACACAATGTAAAGAATATAAATAAACAAAATCCCAACCTCAACCAACACAATGTTAAGAATTAAGAAATGTCGAAATACCAACCTGGATTCCAGATTCAAACTGATCGGTCCATTCAGTATGAAGCTGCAATTCATGACAGAAAGCACAAGAAGGGAAAAGCAAAAAGATAGTTGGATTTGGATAACATGAATCATCAAAACATGAGCATAACATATACGAAACATATAATCATTTTTGAAATCCCCTTTTACTATCATGATGTTTAAGTGCCAAAAAAGAACGAAAAAAGGTGGAAAGTGAGCAACGAGACATACAGCATCAAATGAGCTTTGCCAGTAGTTAGAGACATTGGGTTCGCATTCAGAAGGCTCTTTGAAGACTCATTTGTGGCATTTATCAGAAGCAACTTTTCCCATTAACCTGAATTAGATTCTCTTTATAATGAAAATCTGTCTGAATTTTAGTTCTTTTACACTAATGATATAATCCAACTGAATGAGGTATAAGAGATCCCGAATCTTGTTTTTGCATAATGAACCTACTTGGTGATATTGCTCCAGCTTAAAATTTTACGTTAACTCATGGAGCAAATATGAGAATCTGTCCTCATTCCAAGTAAATGAACACTAGAAGTCATAAATTTTATTATTTCTTGTTTTCCCTCATAACAGCACAAACTCTTGTTGAAAAGGTGATATTCTATAATTTCTCAACCAAAAGTAATATCCTAAACATACAAATACCTTATACTTTATACCATTTCTCATAAAACAAATATAGAGTATTTTGAAATGCTACTGAACGGAGCATATATCACACCCTATACTCCTATAGTCATTCTTAATTTCTTATCACTCATAATCTCAAGCTAAATCCATTGGCCAAGTAAACTGAACAAGCTAGAGTCTAGAAGGCCTCCTTCGTAGAAAAGCAAAATTCAGTAGCTTAAAAATATCAATACTTCAATATCGAACCAGTTTAAAATAGCATGGTTTATTCATCTTCACTTTTTTTAAACCAATTTTTACGCATTAGCATCCTCTTCAAAATACAAAAGTGAACTTCACACAACCCTTTTACCAATGAGGACGATATATTCTTTCTATGTTAGTCTTTTTAATTGTTTCATCTTAAACTAGGAGAACATAATGGATGCACCAATTCTAACTCCAATAATGAAAAATAAACGGAACCAACATCCGGAAATCACACTTCAATTACTTTTGAATGTGCGCAACCATAGTAGCTAGTGGCAACATAAAAATAGGGCATGGCAAACCTGAAGCATTTTGAATGTGTGTAGCCGAAGCATGCACTTGCCAAAGCATGAACATCGCCATCGTTAACCTGCAAAATCTAATGATGTAAGGAATAATTTGCTAGAAAGAAAAAGCAGAAGGGAAAGGATCATGCTTACACTTGAACAAGTTAATCAAAACAATACCAAAATGCTGAATCAATTACATTAGGGGGGGAAAAAGAAGAAGAAAGGCTCAACCTTAAATCCCCCATCCTGATAAATAGAGTGAGTTTATGAAAGAAGGTTAATCTTTCAGGAATTGCACTTACATTTAAAAAATATTCATCAAAACTTTGAATTGGCCTATCGACCCCAATCACCGTTATTTGGATTAAAAGGTAAAGAAAACATGATTTGAAATCCTAATTCTTATCAATTCAGAAAATGTGTAAAAAATGGGCTCCAATTAGATTACTGGGACTACCTACCTGACAATTCTTGATCACAGAAAATACATCATCAATTGAAAAAAAAAGAGGCTCAAATTCAGTTCATACACTTGAATCTCAAAATCTACAATACCCATCTCAGTTTAATTATGCATCTTCAAAGACCCAGTAAATCCAATCATCATTTAGCATACAGTGGCTGCCCTGCAAGTGGTAAGGAATTAAGAATCACATAATAACAGAGATAGTAACTCACAACCTTCCATTGTCATCACCCACTTTGCAGCCACTACCACCTCTAACCCTCCTTCCCAAAAAAAAAAAAAAGAAAAATCAAACCCTAATCCCACAAACTGTCTCAAGTCATTTTCGAAGGGAAAGACGGAAAAGCATGAGCAGAAGCAGTAGCATGAGGAAGCAGGAAGCAAAATCAGTTTACTCTAATTGCAGAAGCAAGTTAAAATACAAAGATAAAGACTGGAATAGCTTAGGGGGATAACTTACTCCTTTATGATCCCCAACAGAAGCAGGAAGCAATTGACACACCTCTCTCTGGAACATGTCAAAACATACAAAAAAGAACAATTCAATCTAAATATGCAAGAGTGAAATGCCATATCCAGACTTCTGCTGCAGGAATGCAGGACTTAAAAAAGGCAAATTTGAGATGCATGGTTCCCCATGCAATTCCATTGTGCAAATGCAGTATATATAACATGTTCCATAATGTGGATACCAATCAAACACTTACTCTATTGGGTTGAGCATTTGAAAATGTAGATTTGACATGCCGAAAATCTGTGCGCATCGTCATGTCTAATTTAGCAGGCCAACTGCAGCAATCACAAAACACGGTCAGAAACCAGTGCAGTAGGACAACGTTCACTTAGTATTTCTGAGAGAGACATACTTACTCTGCGGGCTCAGATACGTCATTTGAGTATTTATAAATGTCTGAATCCAATCTGTGAGCAGATATAGTGCAGTTATGCACTCCACTCTTAGAAAGTGATCCCTGCCAACGGATCTGCAAGTCAGCACTCTCCGTGTTTGAAGGCTCGGCTTCTGGAGGAGGAGGTGGAGGTGGAGAACTATCTGGAGGAAGAGGAGGAGGAGATGGAGGTACTGGAGGGGGAACTGAACTCACAAGCTTCCATTGTCATCACCGACTTAGCCACTACCACCTCTAACCCTCCTGCTAAAAAAAAAGGAAAATCAAACCCTAATCCCGCTCTCGCTCTTCCCAATTCCCTATTTCCCCAAATCAAACCCTAACCAAACACTATCAAGCTCATCAATTGAAGAGAAATGGGTTTGAGGTTACCTCAAAATAAAGTTGGAGAGAACACTGGATATCTGATGAAGAGAGAGAGAGATTCGATAGCGATGACGATGACGGAGCTGCGGTGGTTGATTAACGGCGAGGAGATTCGATGGTGCAGGAGCTTACCACAACCGGCGACGGGCGCGACAAAGGAGGAGAGGAGGAGGAAGTGCCGGATGGAGAGAGCTCGAGATTTGGGAGGCGAGCGATTGAGAAGAAGGGTTGGTTACGGACTTGCGGTTTTATTGGTTAATCTTGAAATTCACCACGAAAACTAAAAACCGTGGTAAATATGATTTAATTTACTTCGGTTCTCCAAGAACCCGTGGTGAACTTGTTGACATTGAAATTTTACCACGAAATTACACGGAACCGTGGTAAATTTGATGATAATTTACTTCGGTTCTCCTTGGAACCGTGGTAAACTTGTAAACCTTGAAAAATTACCACATAAAGACACGGAACCGTGGTAAATTAAGTGTGGCCAAAGGCCATTTTTCTACTAGTGCTTGTTCACAACCCTTAGGGTGTACCTTATTCACAAATATGGACCATTGATCTTATTGAAATCAAGGGGTTACAATGCACCACGTCATTCGTTTTTTTTTTTAAAAAAAAAACAAAATCCAATATTCAACACTATCATGGGAGAGTGGAGCGCGTGCGACCGTGGATGATTAAAACCCTAAGACGGATTGTCTTCTTTACCTCTGAACGAGTCTTCCTCCTCCAAAGCTTTGGGTGGCTTTGGCGATCTTTTTTCACTATCCCCGCAAATTGCATTGTTAACCGGGGGTGAGAGAAATTCTTAGTGGCGAAACCGACGGAGACTCGAATCGAAGAGGAAGGCTAATCGTCGGCTCAAGATTCGAAATGAACTGGGTGGCCGGTCGTTTCCGCCCACGGGCCCAGTCGAAACGGTGGTCTGGCAGCGAGTTCTTCTAGGCAGAACTAGATTCGGTGAGAGTGGAGGGAGTGCAGAGGAGCGCGAGCGTTAGCATAGCCAAGATCAAAGAGGACAAGGCGCGCGACGGCTTCGAAGACGACGACGCAGAATCAAAGAAAGATAAGGGGAGTGGTGCAACCAAGAAGAAGGGTAAAGGGGTTGTTTGGTAAGAGCAGGAGTTACGCTGTCTCAATTACCACCCAATAGAGGCTTTGATCGATAAAGTGATCGATTAGTCCGTATGTATGCAATCTCTTTTTTCACTAGTAAAATCAATCTTAATTTGGGAAGATCAATTGGGGGATATTTTGGTGATTGTAACTATTATTCGGCATTTGAGTGGTTTTTTTTTATTGTTTTTTATTTTGTTTTTGGATTTTTTGTGTACCTTGTAAAAAAAGAATTTGATTGAATAATCTCCCATTATCCTTCAATGTACGTGTTAAATTGATCGATTCAACCGAATAATTTTAAAAAATAACTTATTCACAACGATTATACAATTGTACATCGCTTCTGTGAACCTCGTAAAAAAAAAAGAATTCGATCGAATAATCTCCCCATTATGCTTCAATGTACGCGTTAAATCGACCGATTCAACCGAATAATTCTGAAAATTTACTCATTCACAATGGTCATGCAATTATGCATCGCTTCTGTGTACCTCGTAAAAATAATAATTCCACTCAATAATCTCTAATGAAATGTAACATAGGAAGTATGGGCCATTTTGTGTAAATAAGAAGAAGTTATATCTTCTCCTATAAATAACTCCTCTAGAGCTAACAGAACCCCCAATTCAGTTACAGCAATGAAGAGTGTAGAATGCTTTCTCTCTTTCTCCTCTCTTGCTTCCGCATCTCTTTCTCTCTAATCTCAAATCTATCAGATCATCATGGTATCAGAGCAATTGGTCTGATCAGATTCGTTTCTTCGATCGCTCGCTCGCTGTGATCGACTCTACAATCTGTGTGTGTGCTTGTGTGCTTCATCAATTTTTTGAAGCTCCAAGAAAATGGCGACTCCATCAATTATCCTGTAGCCTCTTTTCTATCCTACACACATTGCTCTCCTTTATATCACAAGTTCATATGTAATGTTTCATCATTATCTGAACCTGATTCGATTTCTAATGCACTCTTGAGTCAGGACTGGTGCAAAGCTATGATAACTAAGCTTAATGCACTTGAGAGCATAGACACATGGAGATTGGTTGCTAGACCATCTGACACTTCTGTTGTGATCTGCAAATGGTTATTCAAGCTTAAGTTTAAAGCTGATGGAAGCTTAGACAGACATAAGGCCAGATTGGTAGCTAGAGGATTCTCTCAAATTGAGGGAGTAGATTACAGTGAGACCTTTGCACCTGTAGCAAAGATGATTTCAGTAAGAACTTTGCTATCTGTAGCAGCTGCAAAGGGTTGGTCTGTGTCCCAAATGGATGTCACTGATGCTTTCCTCCATGGTGACCTTGAGGAGGAGGTTTATATGGAACTTCCTCCTGCATATCACAAATTGAAGAGTTATCAATCCAACCCTCAAGAGGAGTATGCAAGCACAGAGAGCTCACTTGATACAGGAGGAGGAGCTTTGGTATGCAAACTTGAGAAGTCCCTCTATGGATTAAAGCAAGCTCCTAGACAGTGGTTTGCAAAGTTCTCACAAGTGGTGAAAGGTGCAGGATATGTGCAGTCTAAAGCAGACTACTCTCTATTTGTGAAAAAGACAGCACTCTCCTTCACTGCTTTGCTTGTCTATGTAGATGACATGGTCATCATAGGAAGTTGCTCAAAGGAAATTGAGGCCCTGAAGCAGCATCTGCACAAACACTTCCTCATGAAGGATTTGGGGCAAATCAGATACTTCCTTGGCATAGAAGTAGACATGAATAAAGATGGAATCTATCTAAACCAGAGAAAGTACACCTTGGAATTGCTCAAGGAAAAAGGAATGTCAGAATCTAAACCTGTAAACACACCTCTGGATCCCAAAGTGAAGCTGTCTCTGGAAGGTACAACAAATGAAGTTGATGTAAATGCTTACAGGAAGATTGTGGGTAAATTGATCTACCTCACAATTACCCGACCAGATATATGCTATGCAGTTCAAGTTCTCAGTCAGTTCATGCATCAGCCAAATGATTCACATTGGAAAGCTATGAAGCATGTCCTGAGATATCTAAAGCAAGCACCTGGTCAAGGAATGCTGCTCTCAAAGAACTCAAGTCTCAAATTGAGTGTCACGGCTAGATCCAATCTCCTGGTCCCTGCGGAAAGGAAAAAGAATTCAAAGTTCTTCCTTTCGTCTTTTGTGATGCATACTAGATGAGCTGCCCTATGACTAGGAAACCCCTCACTAGATTTTGTATGATGTTGGGAAATACTCTAATCTCATGGAGGACTAAAAAGCAGACATATGTAGCCGCTTCATCTGTAGAATCGGAGTACAGATCCATGGCCACTACTTGCTGTGAGATCACCTGGATAATGAGGTTGTTAGAGGATCTGAGCATCAAGCATACAGAACCTGTGAAGCTGTTTTGTGATAATCAAGCAGCCATACATATAGCCAAGAACCCTGTATTCCATGAGAGGACAAAGCACATCGAAGGGGACTGTCATCTTGTAAGAGACAAGCTCATTCGAAAGAAAATCACATTGGGATACATTCCTACAGGCGAGCAACCTGCAGACGTCTTTACTAAGGCCATATCTTATGATCAATACATGAAGAACCTAAGCAAGTTAGGCATTGTGAACATGTTCACTACTGCCTCACTTGAGGAGGAGTAATGAAATGTAACATAGGAAGTATGGGCTATTTTGTGTAAATAAGAAGAAGTTATATCTTCTCCTATAAATAACTCCTTTGGAGCTAACAGAACACCCAATTCAGTTACAACAATGAAGAGTGTTGAATGTTTTCTCTCTTTCTCCTCTCTTGCTTCCGCATCTCTTTCTCTCTAATCTCAAATCTATCAGATCATCAATCTCCCAATTATCGTTCAATGTACACGTTAAAGTGACCAATTCAACCGAATAATTCTAAAAATTCCACAACGGCTATACAATTATTCATCGCTTCTGCGGCTATACAATTATTCATCGCTTCTGTTTACCTGTAAAATTAAGAATTCCACTTAATAATCTTTCAATTATTGTTCAATGTATGCGTTAAATCGACTGATTCAATTGAATAATTCTAAAAATTTACTTATTTACAATGGTTATACAATTATTTTAAAAAAAAATTCTACTGAATAATTTCCCAATTATCATTCAATATACGCATTACATAGAATAATGGTTTCCTTCAACATATTGCATCCCAATCGATTTTGTGGATCAAATTAATGCGTTGTATTGTATTGATCTCCATTTAATTCTCTATAAAAAAAATGATTTCGATATCTATAATTTTTGATTTGGTGGCCCCCTAATCCCTCCAACTAACCTTTAAAAAAACGTGGAGTTCCCCCTATTTTCTTTAAACTCAAGTTTTTTTTAAATTCATGCGGGTCCCACCATGAGAACAAAATCTCCCATATTGGAACTTCCATTACACGCGCAGCCAGGGAGAGTTGCTCATTTTATCCGGTGGGGGCCCACCATTTATTTGTTAAAAAAAAAATAAAAAGTTCTCTTTTAATCTAGACCAGCCATCACGATACGATCAAGGGTCCACAATTGTGTACAAGGTACACCCTAAGGCTTGTGAACAAATGATTCATACTCTCTATATATATATGCTCATCAATCATCATACTCATCTCATCATCATGCTCATACCGTAATCATACTCATAATAAATCAAGCTCATAGAACAATCAAGCTCGTGTAGTGAATCAGGCTCATCTCATATCTCGTGACAATAATGACTCGATGAGGACAAACCTGATGGGGTTGGGCTTTCCTATGACCCTAGCAAAGACTCTACGACTCACAGATAACGACCGTTCTATTTCCAAACACATCGAGTAACCAGATGCTCATTCAAGTGTGCAACCTAAGCAGGATACTGCGTGAATCATGCGATTATGCACATGCAACACCTAGTATATCATGTGCCTACGTGCATGCGAGAATCAATCTGAGTAAGCTCCACGAGGGAACTTACCTGCAAAGCCGAATAACAAAGGCAATAACAAGTAGTAGAAGTCCAAGCAAGTCAATAAACACCTAACATATATAAATAATAAAGGATGTGATAAGTCTACATTCTCACTAACTAACCACAAAGAGAACGCATACTCAAAAGCATTTCCAAAAATCATCCGGCAAGTCAAAACATTCAAACCACTCGAAATACGAGAAAATATCCGAAAGCCGAGATATCCAAAGATTGTCATTTCATATCAATTCTCATAACTCATCATCATTCATACGTCCAAACTCAATCTCAATCTCCAGTTCAATCATATCACAGTCCATCAGTTCAATCAAGTCTCAAGGCAAAGTCCATGTCAAGTTCGGTTAAACAGTCCAACGAAGTTCGATTAAAAGAGGTCAAACAATTCGATAGGTTAAGATCAGTCCATTAAACAAGGTCCGTGAAATACAGTTAATACAAGGTCATCCTCAAATCATTAAGTTCGGTTAATTAGTCGAAGTTATCGTTAAAGGAATCCAAGCATCTTGATTTTAAACTCAAAAAGTTTCAAAACATTTCCCAAATAAAAGTTCTAAGATCGTCAAATATTTGAATAACAACTAGGGTTTAAAACCTATCGAGAGATTTCAAAACAACCTAGGCATTTCAATACATTCAACTCAATACAATTAACACTTTCAAAACCCTTAAAATCACATTTAAAACATTATAATATTCCTCTTAAACAAATATATTTGAAATCCATATTTTAAAATCAACAATCAACAATAAACCCAACATAGATTGGTTCAACCCAAAACCAAACCAAAGGACTAAAGAAATCAAGGGAGCCGGCCTCGGCCAAGGCACAGGGTCAGTTTCACCGTGGCGAAACTCACCTTTTGGCTCCTACGAAGGAGAGCTCTTCGCTAGCCGTGAGAGATCTCTTTCACCGTGTGGAAATGGTCACTCGCGGCTGCGAAATGCCGTCTTCTTCCTCTCTATCATCTGTATGCATGGTTTCGCCGCGGCGAGATTCGAATACTTTGGCTCGCTTTTGCCTTGACCCAATCCCGTTCTTTCCCAAATCAATCCTAGACACAATACTACCCTCCTTGACCACAAACAACACACAAAGACACCAACGAGGACTAGAGGGGGAGATCGGAAGAGAGATTACCCAAAGTCTTCAAGAAGTCTTCACAGATTTCAATGGTGGTCTTCCGAGCTTTGAATAGACGAGGAAAGTGAACGACCGAGCCTAGGAAAGATAGAGAATGAGTAAAAGTCCTCTTTTACGAAGATTTGGGACCAAAATGAACGAAAACGAGCGAGATTCAACTTACCTCCGAAAAACAGGGGAAGGAGAGAGTGAGGGCTCGATTTCACTTCATTTGGGGTTGGATCTACTCCTTTTTGAGCTTGGAAGATACAAAACTTAGTAAAGGTTCACCTTTAAAAGGTTTGGAAAGAAAAGGAAGCAAGGAAAGGGGAGAACGAGGGGATTATCGCGAGAAACGACGAACAAGGCACCACCTGGGTTCTGACTCGCGGTGGCGAACAGGAAATCTGATAGAACGCATTTAGATGGTCATAATAGGTTGCATTTAGGTTAGTTAAGATGCATATTATGCATGATTTAAGTATAATTTGCATATTTACTCTATATGTTAGTGGAGTCGGAATCTACACACTTTTATTGATTATTTCAGGTAAATGTGGATCCGAGGAGTAGGCATGGTTGATAACACATTGATTGAGAAAGTCAAGTTGACTGAAGAAGCTTAAATGAAGATCTAAAGAGCGCATGAGAAGAAGAAGAGAGCCTAAACGAAGAACAAGTTTGTACAAATTGTCTCCCAATAAGCTGAACTTGTTTTGCACTTTTTAGAGGCCTTGGTTGTTCGATGGACTATTATGACCATGCGTTGGAAAGATCTTTCAGAGAGGTACAACTTTCATGTTGACAACAAGAGCTGGTTCGGTTTGCATTTTCCGTGAATGACAGATGCAGCGAACGCCGCATTAGAGGCAGTGACCACCGCATGTTTGGCCACAAAAAAGAGATGCAGTGGCCGCGACAGCTGCCCAGTGCGACACGTTTTTTGGTTTTTATGCGGCGACAGTTTATTCCATAAAAAAAACCCTATTTTTTCTATCTTTGTTTGGTCGACTCTTGGCACGAACTTAAGAGGGGCTTAACCCCAGTTTTAATTCATTTAATATTCAGTAGTTAACATTTAGATTAAGGATGAAGACAATTTACTTTAGTTTGAGAGCGTTGTTCGGCATGAACAACTAAACTCTCGTCGTTCTACTTGCAATTTGAAGCTTTGTTTGGATTGAATAGTGAGTTTCTGAATCTTGTTCCTTATTTCCTATATTTGAATGTTTTGACTTCCTTGCGCTTAATTGCTTGATTGTTTTTTTCTATCTTGTCTGGTCAACATGTTAGAATCAATTCAATTGCTAGGGTTTTGTAGATTTTTGATTGCGAACCTTAACTCAAGTGGCAAACTTATCCTTTTAGGGTTGATCGAACCAATTAGATGGATAGGAAGTTGGATGTGTTATGAAATCCTTCTTTAGGGGTTGCAAATACCTTGGCTAATCTCTGAACTTAAAGCTATTGATTGTGTTAAATTCTTCTTTAGAGACTGCTCATGAAATAAGGGTTTCTAGGACTGATTGGACTAGTAACTATATTAGGTCAGAACAAGGACATCAATAGGAATCATAAAAGGACAAAAGGAAGCTAAGATACAACATCAACTTAACCAAATAAAGTGGATAGTTGTAGGTAGAGCGGTCTTCTCTAAAAATTTTTGCATCACTTTGTTTATAATTTATTTTGCCTTATTTCTAATTCAATCACCATAAACCCCCTTTCTACTAATAGGTAAATATACATTATGTAGGAATACTTAATTCTCTGTGGGATCGACCTCTTACTTACTTAGTTACTTGTTATACTAGTTTGTAGGTTTGAGTTATATTTTGATAGGAACCACAACGATTTCCTCCCATCGAACTCGCGGCGGCGAAACAAGGCGATATCTTCTGTTTTCTTCGTGGACGACGTCGGTGGAGGCTCCTTTGCAACTGATCACGAAAAGGAAGGTTTAGGGAGGTGTTTTGGGGTGGATTTTGGCTTGGAAACAACAAGAACAAGGGATTTGAGGGGAGGTTTGAGGATTGACAATGGAGGAAAAGAGAGTGAGGTAAGGGTTTCTCTTTTGGATTTCAAATGAAAAGGAGAGAGGTAGGGTTTAGGGTTTGTGTTTTCAGATTTTGGAGTGAGTGAAGAATTAGAGTTTTGGGAGTTGTGCCCTATTAATAGAGGACACTAAATGGGCTTAATGAGGGTTAATGGAGAAGAGGACAAAATAAGGAGAGAGATGGTCCCGCAAGGTCCGGCTTTGAATCCTAACTCTCGGAAATTCAAATCAATATTTCAAATCGTTTCAAAACGACCAATTAGACTCCAAGTTTTCAAATCCGAATCTCAAGAGAGGAAATAAGGTCCGTCAAAATCTCAAATTTAAAGGATGTCGAAATTAGTCTCAAGTTTTTTCCTAAAATAGTAAGTTACTCGATGACAGATTTTCGAAAACTTTCCAAATCGGATAAATATATTATTTAATAAATTTCGATCATTATAAATTAATCTAATTAAGTTAAACCAGTAATTAATAACAAGAAGAGAGTTGAGAAAAATATATAACTAAAACTAACTAACGACACAAACAAATATAGAACAGAGATAAAAGACATCTAAGGATCTGAGTATTAGGTTAACATCATGTCAAGTATCAAATTCATCCAGTTGTTCATATTCATCTAAAAGATATTAAACTCTCGTTATTCACTTTAGACTATTAACTAGTAAACCGGTGTTATTCCCTCTCAAACCAAAGCTAGTAAATTCACTCTCAATCCAAGACTATTGAATTTACTTTCGATGAAAAGCTATTAAGCGTGTCAAAGCTATTCACTTTAGATAAAAAGCTAATGAGTTCACCTCAAATAAAAAGCTATTAAATTCACTTTAGTTTGGGGTTATTAAACATAATATGTTATTTACCTTGATTTGAAAGTATTAAGCTTGTCATGCTACTCACACCAAATCAGGCTATTAAACAAATCAATACTCGACTACATATTAAACCTAACAACCCATCACATTAGACAAGAGAATTAGCCAAGCTGAATCGAATACATGATAAAAGCAATTAAATCAATCATAACAATCATGAATTAAATTAGAAGAAAAAGATAAGAAGACTTATCCCCAATCTTGTAAATAATCCAAAAGTCAAATCTTGATTAAAGCTTAAATCTTCAATCACATTGGACTAAATCTCTGTTATCTTGTGAAACGATTGAAAAAATAGACGCAAAACTAAACCCTAATCTAAACCTAAAACTAAAACCTAATGTAACGGAACCGGTCGAAGCCTTGGTGCGGCAAAGTCCGAACAAACAACCCCATTCTTTAGTCCTCCATGACTCTATATATTACATAGGGAGGATCTTTTCAAGGACGATAACTCCGGTGATCGGGGCGGTGTTGGTGAAGGAGGCAACAAGCAGATGAAATCAGCGACGAAATCGAACCAAGATGCACCCTCTGGTGCGACGACGTCAGCTTCTATGGTAGGTCTGATCCAGCCTCGTTGGGTCCCTAGGATGTGGGCGGAACACGCTCTGGATGATGTCGGTGACTGCCGAATCCGTCCCTATGTAGCAGTCAGGGAGCGGGCTGCAATTCTTTCATAGGTTTAAAATTGTGCGGTTTCAACTCCTTTTTAGGGTTCCCAATTCCCAACTAATTCATTCTTTTTTTTTTCATTTTAAAAAAGTGCAGTGATATGGCATGCTAGGTCATTAAAAAACTTTTAATGTTTGGTTGCCAGCCATACATGTCGCGAGAAATTTGGCCGGAAATGGTTTCGTATCAAAATTAGTTTAATATGCAATAGTTCGTATACCAATTGGTGATTTTGGAAGTTGGTGTTATTTTCGCTTCATAGGTGATAGTTTGTATTATTTGGGGTCATTTTTCCTTTAAACAATGCTAATGACTTATAAACTTATTTTATTTTTGATTAAAAAGTAGTTTGTAAAATATTTTTAAAATGTATAACAATTTTTAGGAATAAAATAGGAGAATTTGTTAATACATACATTAAGTTTTTTTTTAAATTTTTTTAAAAAAAGGTTAGTAAAATATAGTTTTAAATCTATTTGAGATTCTAATTTAAATATAAAGCTTAAAATATTATAATATCATTATATTCGACAAAACCCTAATTGAAATAGACAATGAGTGGTGATTTGTTAACAAAAACCATTTAATGGGTAGTTTTATGTGATTTCATATTTAACGGGTGGTTCAATATAAAAGTTGTATTTGACGGGTGGTTTAAAGCTGTAAATTTTCCAAATATTGAATATTTAGTGGTGAAGAAAGGAGAAACCTGGCCCCAATTTGAGTCTCAGAAAACATATCAGAAATCACCGACTCCGTTGGATGGAGAGACACAAAACCAAGAACAAAATCTGTTGCAAGGATAACCTTTCGATCCAAGGGAATCTTGTTGATTGAGGAATCCAACAGCTGAAGCTCTAGTTGGGTTTCCATGGAAATCTACATCAACCAATGAGAGGGCAGGAAAATTGATATGAGGCCCACCCCGTTACTCCCTTACCCAGCTTAGCAGATAGACAGTCACAGCCCTCCCCTCCCCTCTTGACTCTCAGTACTTGCTACTTGCTTACTGTATGAGTCAGCCTTGCAAACAAAACTGGACCTCACAATTGAATTTAAAAGCAACAACATCCCAAAAATCCCAGCACTTTCATCTCCCACCACTTTCATCTTCAATTCATAAATTGCAGAATCACAGGACTTTCATCATCCAGGTGGAACCCAGTCCTGACTCCTTCCACTTCCCCCCTCCGGTCCACAGTCGCCTCGCTGCCCTACACCCACCCCTGTCGCCGATTGCAGTCGTTCCCCTCTACTTACGAGTCATTGAAGGTAATCTTCCAGAGTTGGAGTTTCGGATTGAGTTCGTTTATGAAATTGACCGAAATTTAAGCAGGGATTCATAATCTGGTTGCTGATATCATATAATTGGTTTTGCAATTGACTGAGTTGAGATTTCACAAGGAAATATATACTTTGGTTGCCACTTGAGAATGAAATTATTTTTGCAATTGATTATGTTTTTTTTTGCATTTGGGTTCATTGTGTTTATTTTTTAGCAATTGATTGATTGAGTATTGGAGTATGCGAGTATTGATTATCATTGAGTTTAGATTTCATTAACTTTATATGTTTTTTTGCAATGTGGATGATTCTACTAGGAAGGTTGTATTTGAGGTCTGATTCTTATTTACTTGAGTTGCACTATCTTCAGTTTAATGGTATTGACAGAAAATCAAAACCTGCACTAAGTTTGAACAAGGAAGATCAGAAAATGCACAAAATATCATAGCCTGATGTTTTTTTTAATCCAATTCATGACTTGCCTGCCCCATGATGCATAATATTGTAATGCTATTATATTCCTCTTTACACATTTTATTTTGTTTTGCATGAAATAAATGTTGAGTGAAGACATCACCGTTGAGTTTTCTGAAGCCCCTAGTCATTTGATAACAGTCTTCATATTTTAACACTTGATTTAGCTTTGTTTGCATTTTTGTGTGTGTGGATATTTTTCCATTCCAAGTTTTCCCATTATTGGATTTTTCATTTTTCATGTTTTTCCATTTCTTGATTGTACTAATCACTTTGGATGCATACATATTTTGTTTGCACTAGGATGGAAAATTGATGGACCGAGTGTTGGGGAACTTAAATTTGTAAGTGCCAGAGATTCGTGCGTCCGCCACTGATATTCATATTAATACTATTCATCACATAGCTGATAGCTCCGGGGAGGAGAGGAAATAGTAATGGCTTCATTGCTATCGTCGCCATTCACACTCGCCACAACCAAACCAGAGAGCCTCTCTTCCCTTAGTCAGAAACGGTTGTTCCTGCACTCAATCATCCCCAAAAGGCAAACCCAAGGCAGAGGTTGTAGAAATATCAAGTGTGTTGCGGTGGGTAATGGCCTCTTCACCCAAACCACACAGGAAGTTCGAAGAATAGTCCCGGAGAACAAGCAAGGTCTCCCGACTGTGAAAATAGTGTACGTTGTGCTAGAAGCACAGTACCAGTCATCCCTCACTGCTGCCGTCCAATCCCTCAACAAAACCTCCTCTTTTGCATCCTTTCAGGTCGTCGGGTACCTCGTGGAGGAGCTCAGAGATGCCTCCAATTACCAGAGCTTCTGCAAAGACCTGGAGGATGCTAATGTCTTCATTGGCTCCCTGATTTTCGTGGAGGAGCTCGCAGTCAAGGTGAAGAACGCGGTGGAGAAGGAGAGGGATAGGCTTGATGCTGTCCTGGTGTTCCCTTCCATGCCGGAGGTGATGAGGCTCAACAAGCTTGGCTCTTTCAGCATGTCGCAGCTGGGCCAATCCAAATCCCCTTTCTTCCAGCTCTTCAAGAAGAAGAAGCAATCGGCCGGGTTTGCCGACAGCATGCTCAAGCTTGTGAGGACCCTCCCCAAGGTGTTGAAGTACTTGCCAAGTGACAAGGCCCAGGATGCTAGGCTTTACATCCTGAGTCTACAGTTCTGGCTTGGTGGCTCACCTGACAATCTAGTGAATTTCCTCAAGATGATCTCCGGGTCTTATGTTCCGGCCCTCAAAGGGGTCAAGATCGACTACTCGGATCCAGTCTTGTACTTGGATACCGGGGTATGGCATCCACTCGCACCTTGTATGTATGATGATGTCAAGGAGTACTTGAACTGGTATGATACCAGAAGGGATGCCAATGAGAAGCTCAAGAGCCCCAACGCTCCTCTCATCGGCTTGGTTCTTCAGAGGAGTCACATTGTTACAGGGGATGATGCCCACTATGTGGCTGTCATCATGGAGTTGGAGGCTAGAGGGGCTAAAGTGATCCCCATTTTCGCAGGCGGCCTTGATTTCTCGGGGCCCGTTGAGAAGTACTTCATCAACCCAATCACCAAGAAGCCCTTCATTAACTCGGCCATCTCCCTCACCGGCTTTGCTCTTGTTGGCGGTCCAGCAAGGCAGGATCATCCCAGGGCTATTGAGGCCTTGATGAAGCTGGATGTCCCTTACCTTGTTGCCTTGCCATTGGTGTTCCAAACTACCGAGGAGTGGCTTAACAGTACCTTGGGGCTGCATCCCATTCAGGTGGCTCTCCAAGTCGCTCTTCCCGAGCTGGATGGTGGCATGGAGCCAATTGTCTTTGCTGGCCGAGATCCTAGAACTGGTAAGTTTGAAGCTTTGATATGATATATGTTTTCTAATTGTCTTTGCTCATCAAAACAACAACGAAATGATGCATTGCATAGTACTGTCTCCTGCTTTGTGTTACAATATTATTAATTAGGAGACCACACCCTCACCCTCACCTATGTTTGAAGATTTAATCTTTCAGTATTCATATTGTTCTCCTACGGTTTCAGGAAAATCACATGCTCTTCACAAGAGAGTTGAGCAACTCTGCACTAGAGCAATTAGATGGGCTGAGCTGAAAAGGAAATCCAAGGTACGTTTTCATTTTTCCGCAAACTCACTTTTTCCTTTTTCTTTTTTAATACAAGTTATATGAATTGATCTGAACTCTCAAGGGCATAAATTTATGTTACAATTCAGTTATCAGGAATCCTTACAGTTTCTTACATAATACAATATCATATTATCATTGATTGATTACATGACTAGTTTGCTAATTCAGTGGGATAAATAATCTTTTATACATCATTTGTGTTCTACTGTTCTTAGATAAGAAATGAAGATTGGATGCGTGTAGCCCCAAATTGAGTATGATTAGGTTTTGATCTATCAAATAGGGAGATTCGTATTCATCCTTCATCCTGAAAACGGGTTTGGTTCACTGTGCTAGTATAAAGTACCCAAAAAGATGGAATATACACATTGCGTTGTTCATGGTAAACGAAATACTTTTAGCATTGCTAACCTGATGTTAATACTTGATAAATATGTAGGCCGAAAAGAAACTGGCCATCACCGTCTTCAGTTTCCCACCAGATAAAGGAAATGTTGGAACAGCAGCCTACCTCAATGTCTTCGCCTCCATCTATTCCGTCCTAAAAGAACTCAAGAGGGATGGTTACAATGTTGACGGTCTACCAGAGACATCAGAGGCCTTGATCGAAGATGTTATCCATGACAAGGAGGCACAATTCAACAGCCCAAACCTCAACATAGTTTACAAGATGAATGTCAGAGAGTACCAAAGCCTGACTCCTTATTCCTCCCTGTTGGAAGAGAACTGGGGCAAAGCCCCTGGGAATCTCAACTCCGATGGCGAGAACCTCTTGATCTATGGAAAGAGGTATGGAAATGTTTTCATTGGAGTACAGCCCACCTTTGGATATGAGGGTGACCCCATGAGGCTACTTTTCTCCAAATCAGCAAGCCCACATCACGGGTTTGCTGCTTACTACTCGTATGTGGCGAAGATCTTTGAAGCAGATGCTGTTCTTCACTTTGGTACTCATGGGTCTCTTGAATTCATGCCTGGGAAGCAAGTTGGTATGAGTGATGTTTGTTACCCAGACAGCCTCATAGGAAACATTCCAAATGTTTACTACTATGCTGCCAACAATCCATCGGAAGCCACTGTTGCCAAACGTCGTAGCTATGCCAACACCATCAGCTATCTCACCCCTCCTGCTGAAAATGCTGGGCTTTACAAGGGCCTCAAACAGCTAAGCGAGCTCATCTCATCTTACCAATCGCTCAAGGACACTGGCCGAGCTGCACAGATTGTGAGCTCCATTATTAGCACAGCAAGGCAATGCAATCTCGACAAGGATGTTGATCTTCCAGAAGAAGGGCTGGAGATGTCACTAAAAGAGAGAGACCTGGTGGTTGGGAAAGTATACTCTAAGATCATGGAGATTGAATCCAGACTCCTTCCGTGCGGGCTCCACATCATTGGTGAGCCTCCCTCTGCCATGGAAGCCGTGGCAACTTTGGTTAATATTGCTGCTTTGGACCGACCAGAAGATAGTATCTCATCGTTTCCATCCATATTGGCTGAGACCATGGGGAGGGAGATTGAGGATGTCTACAGAGGCAATGACCGGGGAGTACTGAAAGATGTAGAATTGCTCAGGCAAATCACCGAGACTACACGAGGAGCCATCACTGCTTTTGTCGAAAGGACAACAAACAGCAAGGGCCAAGTCGTTGATGTTTCCGACAAGTTAAGCTCAATCCTTGGTTTCGGCATAAATGAGCCATGGGTTCAGTACTTGTCCAACACCAAATTCTACGGAGCTGACAGGGAGAAGCTCAGAACACTCTTTGCCTTCTTAGGCGAGTGTTTGAAGCTGATTGTGGCTGATAATGAGTTGGGGAGTTTGAAACAAGCATTGGAGGGGAAATATGTGGAGCCTGGCCCAGGTGGTGATCCGATCAGGAACCCGAAGGTCCTTCCTACCGGAAAGAACATTCATGCTCTGGACCCACAGGCTATTCCCACAACTGCAGCAATGCAGAGTGCTAAGATCGTTGTGGATAGGCTGCTGGAGCGCCAAAAAGCGGATAATGGGGGAAAGTACCCTGAGACAATTGCGCTTGTGTTGTGGGGAACCGATAACATCAAGACCTATGGAGAGTCTCTGGCTCAAGTTCTGTGGATGATTGGTGTTATGCCGGTTGCAGATACTTTTGGGAGAGTCAACAAGGTTGAAGTAGTCAGCCTGGAGGAGCTTGGCAGGCCTAGGGTTGATGTGGTTGTTAACTGCTCAGGGGTATTCAGAGATTTGTTCATCAACCAGGTAAGACGTTGTATATAGACTTGACATGACATTAATGTTTTTGACCTGTTGAGCTATTAATAACAACATGTTGGGTTGGGGTTTGGTGTTTTCTTCTTCAGATGAACCTACTCGACAGGGCAGTGAAAATGGTAGCTGAGCTCGACGAGCCAGTAGACCAAAACTACGTAAGGAAGCACGCTCTGGAACAAGCTAAGGCCCTTGGGGTTGATGTCCGCGAGGCAGCAAGCAGGGTGTTCTCCAATGCGTCAGGATCCTACTCATCCAACATCAACCTTGCAGTGGAGAATTCTTCGTGGAATGACGAGAAGCAGCTGCAGGACATGTATTTGAGCCGCAAGTCGTTTGCATTTGACTCTGATGCTCCCGGTGCTGGGATGACCGAGAAGCGGCAGGTGTTTGAGATGGCTCTCAGCACAGCCGATGCCACCTTCCAGAACCTTGATTCGTCGGAGATCTCACTAACTGACGTGAGCCACTACTTTGATTCAGACCCGACTAATCTGGTGCAAAACCTGAGGAAGGATGGCAAGAAGCCGAGTGCTTACATAGCAGACACCACCACTGCGAATGCGCAGGTCCGGACCTTGTCTGAGACGGTTCGTCTGGATGCAAGAACGAAGCTATTGAACCCAAAGTGGTACGAAGGGATGCTTTCTACAGGGTACGAGGGAGTTAGGGAGATAGAGAAGCGGCTGACCAACACAGTTGGGTGGAGCGCAACCTCAGGACAAGTGGACAACTGGGTTTACGAGGAGGCAAATACGACCTTCATCCAAGACGAGGAGATGCTGAAGAAGCTGATGAATACCAACCCCAACTCGTTCAGGAAGTTGGTGCAGACGTTCTTGGAGGCGAATGGGCGCGGATATTGGGAAACTTCAGAGGAGAATGTGGAGAAGCTAAAGCAATTATACTCTGAGATTGAAGACAAGATTGAAGGGATTGACAGGTAAATAAACAAGAAGGGGGGGCAGTTAACAATGTGAATATTGTCTGTATGTGTCTCTTAAGGGAAAACAAAGTAAGAGTTACCATTGCTATTTTACTTTACTACTACTACTACTACGAGTAGTACATGCCATTATTAGGAGTGCGGATTGCCGATTGCGAGTGCCGAGTGCAGTGCTTGCTGATTCATTTACGACTGTCTTTTTTCTCTTGTCTTTTGTAATTGTAATCGTAATTGTAAGTGCTGAGGTTGATATTGTCTGCTTGTTAACACAAAAATCAACTGATCGATCATCATTCATCGACCCCTGTTTTTCCTTTCTGTTTTACTCCCCAAACAACGTCCATCCCAAGCTGATATGAAGGTTTAGATTTGCTACTTGTATTCCAAAGATTTATCAATACTTGTTAATTATCATTTTCAAGTGATAAATTTTATCACACCAATCGGAATTTGTTTAAACAAAAAGACACCGAACAGAATTCCCCGCTTGTGTGGTTTATAAACTAGTTTGTCCCGTTTCATGGAAATATATTGGGTTTATATGAGATGGGGTTAATAAACTGATTAAAATTATAAACAGGGTAAAATTTATAAATTGTTGGTAAAAATAGTTAAAAATTTAAACAACAAGATAATATCCGTATGAGGCGAAAAACAGTTTATTTGTAGAAAGTGGAGTTTATTTGGTTGTTATTAGGGATATCGTGGTACTTTCAAACCAAATAAGATAAAAGATAAGGGGTAAAATAGTACTTGTATAAAATAAACACTCAAATAACCTCCATTTTGTAACTTTTTTTTAACACAATTTTTAACTATTTTTTTGTTCAATTTGGCCATCCAAACACCCATAAACGCTGTTTATTTTTAAAACAGCCACAAATGCTTGTTTTTTAGCAGTTAAAATTGTCTACCATACACACCAATTAACAAACTAGTCTAAAAAACCAATGACCCCTTACCCTAGTGGTAAGAGAGAGGTGACTCTTACAAGAAGTCAATGATTCAAATCTCGATTATGCAATAATCAAACTAAAGAAGAATACTTGCCTAAGGGTTCAAATCTCGATTATGCAATAATCAAACTAAAGAATAATACTTGCCTTAAATATATGATCCTCTCTTAAACAGATCCTATCGTGGAATAATTAACAAAAATTTTTTACCTTCAATCCTAACTGAAACTTAATGCTCATAATTTTGAGGAATTGTACCATAAATTGGAAGGGAAAATAGCTACATTGGAAGAGAAATTGGTTAAGAAACTGGACCAGAAATTGGAAGAGAAGTTGGGACAGAAAATATATACATTGGATAAAAAAGCATTAGCAAGAGAATTGAGTTTTTTAATCGATGAATTTGCTGAAGAATCAACATCCAATTTGAAAGGAATTTCTTTATTTCCGGAACAAAGACGAATTGATTAATTAGTGGGTGCTCAAGTCTTCATTGGCTTGGGTGAGCCTTCCTGGTGGCTTGCCGTTTGGCTAACCGGTTCGTGTCCTTTGCAGGCTAGGGCTCAGACCCGTGGGGGACTAGTCGATAACCTCGGAACCCCCACGTTAAAAAAAAACACACACACACTAGTCTAAAAAAAATATCTATTATCTATTAAAAAAAATACGTTAAAGATATGACAAAAACAATAAATTTGAATTATAACACTACCTCCGATTTTTAATACAAGTTCTTTTAATTTTTCTCGTTTTTTTAAAACCTAAAAAATATGGTAAAATATTAACTTTTTTTAATCAAATTTTTTTAATAATTTGATACTACCTCCGTCCTATAATACATGGGTTTTTAGAAATTTACACAAATTTTAATAAAACACTTCACTTTTAAAAAACATCATTATTGAATTATTTTTTTAATAAATTTTATTATTTTTTTAACACCTACTGCATATTTTAACCAATCAAATTCTTTTAAAAAGTCAACAACAAACAAATCATTACAATCTCCCACCTAGAAAACATAAAAGCCTATCTATTATCGAACGGAAACTCACCTCTAAAAATTCATGTATTATTGGACGGAGGGAATACTTATTAGTAAAAAGTATGAAATTATTAAAAAAATTGATAAAAAAATTAATATTTTATTCTATTTTTTAGGTTCTTAAAAAACGTGCAAAATCTAAAAGGACTTATATTAAAAACAGGGGGAGTATGAGAATTAAACTAATAACGATCAAAGTGTACGAGAAATATAAAATAAAAATTAATCTAGATAAAAACAATTCATTTTACCAAAAATAATATAGATATAAATAAAATAACAACTATTAAATAATTAATTTGAAAAAATGACCAAAAATAATCTCACCCAGTGGCGGAGCCAGATTTTTTTGGAGGGGGCACAATTATACATGTACAAAATCATTTTGGATTAAATTGACATAAAGAATTATATATAAAACGATAATAAATGATGTTATTTTAAGATAAAATGTCATCGGTTTTTGATAATGTGCTATCATTTTTTTTGCGCCTAAAAAAAATATAACTATATAAATGAAATATTCGGGAAAAAAATTTAACTAAATAAGTTTAGCAAACGCAATATAATAAATACTCCCTCCGTTCAAAATCGAACCAAGACGCACCCTCCGGAGGCTGCGCATATGTGGCAGTCGGGGAGCGGGCTGCAATTCATTCCGCCGGCGGTGGCGGCGCGGTTTCAATCCCGTTTTAGGGTTCCTAGTTACCCAGTTAATTCAATCCTTTTTTTTGTCATTTTACAAAATTGCCATGTCATTAAAAAAAATTTAATGTTTGGTTGCCACGTCATACAGGTCGCGGGAAATTTGGTGGGAAATGGTATCGTACCAAAATTGGTTTAATACGCAATAGTTTGTATACCAATTGGTGATTTTGAAAGTTTGTATTATTTTCAGTTCATAATTGATAGTTTGTATTATTTCGGGTCATTTTTCCTTATTATTATTATTTTATGAGGAGGAAACCCACCATTTGGTGGCAAACCCCGGGTGTGTGACTCAACTGGCAAAAGTCACGCACCAAATAAGGGAATGCTTCTTTGTAGCTCCATCGGTTTATTTTTACTTATGATTTGAAGCTTTAATTAGATTTCTACTTTCCAATAGCTTCTTATGCATTTCCATTTGTAGTTCATTTAGTTTATGACTTATGTTATTTTGGTCGATATAATCTTATTTTGGCTTCAATATATGGTCGATTGCTTCATGTAATTTTATTTTGGCTTCAACCGTTCAACGTGTTTGGTTTCACCCGATTAATCACCCGACCCACCCGATCACCTGATGGATCGGGTGATGGGTGAAACATTTCATGGGTGGGTGATGGGTCGGGTGAGATTTTTTTTAGACGGGTCGGGTGAAAAAATAGTCCCACCCATCCATCACCCGACCCATTTCCACCCCTAAGTCCATTCATTTTGATTGGGTAAAGTGAATTTTTTTTATTCATTTTATCAATCATTAAAGTTGTATTTAAATAAATTTCTACCACCTAAAATGAAATACTGTTTGAAAAGGGTATATAGATATATGATATAGGCTATGGGTATGAGATATAGATATCAGACTATGAGTCTTGGGTATGTGTATGAGATTGATATCTATATCGTATATCTACTGTTTGAAAAGGGTATATAGATATCAGAATAAAAAAAAAACAAAAAAGACTATAATAAAAGTGAACCAAAACACAATCATCTTCCAAGTTATTGATCCCTTCATTCTCTCTCTTTAAAGAATCTGATCTATTGGCCTAGCATACATATATTATGATTGGCTTTCTTTTCTTTTAAAACATAACTCATCTAATTATTGAGCATGAGATGGCTACTCGAAGCAGGCCTAATGCATTAAGAAGAGTATACCTTTGGGCTTATAATTTTGACAACCATTCTTGCATTCTATATATCTCGACAGACTGAACAGATGGTCCCAAATTTGTATGCACACAATTCGAAGAGCAAAAACAAATTTGTATGCAGACACAATTCGAACATATGGTCCCAAATTTGTATGCACACAATTTGAACATAAAAAAATGGTCTCAAATCGAACAGTTGCATACAAATTTTCAGACACAATTTCACAAAAGTTTTGAATAGATTGAACATCAATTAGGGTTGAGCAGATGCAAGCAATTAGGTCGAACAGATTGAATAGAAATCAGACAAAAATTGGACAAGATGAAGATGCAAAAAATCGGACAGAAACTAGGGTTGAGAAGAAGCGGAGAAGATGTAGAAATTGAACAGAAATCGAACAAGGAGATGGAAGGAGGAGAAGAGGATGTAAGCAGAAATCGAGCAGATGCAAGAAGGAGGAGGAAGAGAAGAAGAAGAAGCATCTGGCAATGGAAGCAAGCAGAAGCAGGCAAAGCGCTCGTACGTTCCCCCCCCCCCCCCATATAGCTCCTAAATTTGCCAGATATCCAAAAGAGAGAAATACCCTAGAATGAGTAGATAGGAGATATAGGATTCATATCCATATACTGATTTGGACAATTATACCAAACAAGGTATATAGATATTGTGCTTTCTATACCCATAGACTATATCTATATACCCATCCCAAACAAGCTCTAAATATAGAATTGACTACCATTGTGGATCGAATGATCTGCACTGCGCTTGGTCACAGTTCACCCCATAGGCATAAAGTCTCTAGATTCCCGGTGTTAGTAGTCGTTAGTACTACCGGGAATTCGGGCGAGCGAGCTCTACCCGGCAACATCCTTTCGGATGAGGTCTAAAATACCTAAATCGTTGTGAATATCGACACCGCAGGCAGAGTGTGTCAAACATGCCCTAAAAGCAGCTTCGCAAACCTGTGAGAGCAGTGCTCTTTGCCCTTGTTGGGTTTATGTCAAAAAGGACCCTTTAGGCAAAAACATTTAGTGAAAAAACTCTTGGATTTGATTCTTATTTTTTGCTGCTGGAAAATCATTGAGATTCTCAGAGTAGAAGAGTATTTTCACTAAAAATCCTAAAGTTGGATGAACTCCATGCTTCTTATTGATTAAAAACGGCGACAAACTGAAAGGACATTAATAAAAATACAGACTGTTAATCACACCATCACAGATGAACCAAAACTGCTCCATCCTAATTTCGACATGAAATTAAGATCACAAAAATACAAAAATTCCCATAAACAAAAACGTACACAACACAAGAAGCCATTTGATGTTTCGTCAATTATAATGTCACCTACTTTTTTCTCAGCTGTCGCGGCAGAATAGGGATCACAAAATTATGCATCAACTGGGTACTTTTTAAGTTACAACAACATCTCAGCAATCTGAACCGCGTTAAGAGCTGCTCCTTTACGTATTTGATCACCACAGACGAAAATGTCCAACCTGTACAAGCAAATCAAGTTAGTCGAGTAACCATTGCAGTAAGGCAGGGGCATATCAAATTTGTATATGAAAGAGCATGTCTTTGCAAAACCATCTTATTCTTACCCATAATCTCCATTTTGCGAGACATCACGTCGGATTCTCCCAACTGCAACATCATCTTTGTTCGATACCTCCAATGGTGTAGGGAAGAAATTGGATGCCCGATCATCAATAACCACCACCCCAGGAGCATTCTTAAGAATATCCCTTGCAGTGTCCTGTGTATAAAAGATAAAAGATTTGATCACAAGCCAAAACTTTTGCTTTCCTTTTCGGCACAACTAAAGTGATTTATAATTACAGAATGTAACCACACATTCCAAAAAGCGAATTCAATACCATATGAGGTGAAAGAGAATACAATCAAAATCCAACAGCAATCACCATTTTTTTTCCAGACAGGAACTTAGTATGGATGGGAATTGTGTAGACTTTCTTAAAGAGATTACCTCATCAAGCGGACTGTCAAACTGAAGATTTACACTTTCAGCATGAGCCCGCATAACAGGAACTCGGATGCATGTAGCAGTGACTCTAATATCCTTGTCGCTCTACAACAGGGAGCAGAAAAATTGTTTTACACAGACTGGTGATGGAATTATATGATCTGATGAAAAATCTGAATCACTAAAGTAGAACGAAAGGTGAGTGCATACCCAAATTTTCCTCGTTTCTTTCACTAATTTCATTTCCTCTTCATTGTAACCATTTGGAAGAACAGGTGCATTGTGCGAGAACAGGTTGAATGCATACTGCAAGTAGTAATTAGAAAAGATGTCAGAATATCTTTGCAAGAAAGCATAAACCAAAACGAGGCCTGGAAATTTCGCTGTGGGGCTGATGAGTCAAATTAGCTTAATCTGATACTAAAAAATGTACCTGCTGTTTAAAAATGTTACAAGTTGGTGGTTTCCCTTCCAAAACCTTCAAAATATACAACAGAAAATAAAAAAATTAGTTCACAAGTAATTGAGCTGAAGAAACAGAGGCAGAAAACACAGTAACAAGTAAGAACCTCTCGAGTTTGCAACTCCAGCTCTTCCATCGCAGCAGCTCCGGCACCACTTGCAGCCTGATATGTGCTAACAACCATGCGTACCACCTGCAAGTTGACATTATGCAACAAAATTTATAGGGCAAGCGAACGACTGACGATGAAGGCGAAATTGCAGCTTGCTCTAGTACCAAGTGTGGCTACAAAACATCTTTTACAGCATAAGAAACCAGCAAAGTCAATTCAAAAGGTTCCTCTACTGTCATAGCCTAATGATTTGAATCTCTATCATGAATGAACCTATGCAATCGCACATGCCAAACACTCTCTAAATTGCACTTTACACACCTACACCTTTCAAATTCCATTATCAATCTCCACCACAGAGCAAATTACCAGTAACACAAAAAATCAAATCAGATCTCTCGAGTTTTGGCATCTTACCTTGGCGCGCCGGTGGAGAGGCGTAGCAGCCATCAAGCAGATAATGGTGGAGCAATTAGGGTTCGCAATGAGGGCGCCTCTTCCGCTTCCAAGCTTAATCCCATCCATGGCCTCCGGATTGACCTCCGGGATCACGAGCGGAACCTTCTCATCCATCCGAAACGCGGAGCTGTTATCGACCACAATCGTGCCTTTCTCCACCGCCAATGGACCGAACTGCTTGCTAATTGAGCCACCGGCGCTGAAGAGGGCGATATCGACGCCGTCAAAGCTGTCGGCGGTGAGCTCTTCGATGACGTAGTCACGGCCCTCAAAGGTGAGTGGCTTGCCGGCGGAGCGCTTGCTGGCGAGCATCTTGATGGAGCGGTAGGGGAAATCACGGTCGGAGATGACGGACAGGAACTCCTGGCCGACGGCGCCGGTGATGCCGACGACGGCGATGGAGGGGCCGTCTTCTCGGAGGGACATTCGGACACGGGAAGATCTGGCGGCGGAGGGGAGGCGGCGGAGGGAGAGGGAGGGGTTGCGAGTGCGGTTTAAGGCAGCGCCGGCGAGGGAGTAGTTGTTGAGGCGGAGGACGGTGGCCGGAGACTCCATTTTTGTCCTTCTCTTTCTTACTTCCCTGTTGAGAGAGAGAGTGGAAACAGAAGTGGCGGCGCAGACTCGCAGTGAGGGAAAGAGAGGGAGGTAGGGAGGCTTTTGATGGATTGGGGCGGCTTTTTACTGTTTTAGCCTTTTGGGGGTTTTCAGTTTTCTTCCTTTTTAAAATGTTGGGAAATTCCGTTTGGTGTCCCTGAGATTTTGACAATTCCGCTTGGTGCCCTAAGGTTTTATTTTGTCCGGATGGTGCCCTTAAGTTTTGTCAAAAGTCCGCCTCATGCCCAAAACTCATATTTTCACTTTTTTAAATAAATAAAATGGCCCATTATTTTTCCTTATTTCACAAAACCACTTTTACTTTTAGCAATTAACAAAATTACCTATTATTTATCTAAATTCAAGATAAAATTGGAAAAACCACATTTATTTCTAAAATTTAACCAAATAACATATTATTTCCAAAACTTTTATCACAAAATCACCCTTCTTCCAAAATTTTTAAAACAAAATCATTACCGTTTTTAAAATTATACATAAGACATATTAGTTTCCATACTTTGAAAAAAATAAAATAAAAACACTCGTTATTTTCCAAAATAATATTTAACACCTATTGTTTTCCAAAATAATATTTAACCTATAATTCACTAAATTTTAACAATTGTAAATGCGATTGATCATATGGTGGCTCAATATTTTGGTAGTATATTTTTTTTCGGTTCAATTTGTAACAATAATTCATTGTATATGAAATAAATACATTATAATTATCATTTTCTTTTAAAATCGGGTCTTTGGGTTTCACCTAACCCTAAAATGTCGGATCGAATCGAGTTGACCCAACATGAACCATCCTAATTGATCAATCTAACCCAATACTCGATTAGAATTTTATTGAAAAAGTAATGTAAAAAATAAAGGGTGGATTGATGAATAAGAGGTTGGATTTTTTCTACCCAATACTCAATTAGAATAAAGGAGAATTTTTTTTAATCAAAATTATGGTTTTATGATTTTTTTTCCCTTTTGTAATTTATAGGTCAATTTTTTTTTTCAAAAAATATGAGGGGGGATTGATGCAAATTTTTTATAAACAATGGGTGGTATGTTATGTATGTAAAATGTTTGACAAATAATGAGATTTTTTTGCAAAATATTAAAAATAATGAATCTTTTGTGTAATGTTAAAAATAAAGGTTGATTTTCTTCAAAAAAAAAATCGTAACAATGGGTGAAATTTTGCTAAAATTTTGGAAACTATGTTTGATTTTATTGAAAAAAATATATAAGATGTTTTTTTTTCACTTTTATGTTGTATTTAGTTAAATAATAGGTAATTTTATTCATTGTTAAAAATAAAGGGAGTCTTGTGAAATAAGAAAAAATAATGGGCCATTTTATTGATTTAAAAAAGTGAAAATGTGAGTTTTGGGCATGAGGCGGACTTTTGACAAAACTCAGGGGCACCATCCGGACAAAATAAAACCTTAGGACACCAAGCGGAATTGTCAAAACCTCAGGGGCACCAAACGGAATTTCCCATTTACAACGGCTCATTGTCGTAGAAAAGAGTGGAATTAGGTGGGCGGGAGTACTAGGCGTCGTTTGGTACCCAAAAACCAACGAAGTGGAAAAATCCAAGTGTTATAACTTACTACGTATAACACTAGTTAGTTTTTTTTTTATTAGGGAAGAAGGCTGATTTGCATGGATATACCATTTTCTGGTACACTTTGCAAAAATAACCAACACCAAAAAAATTGGCAAAGGAATGACAAATTGTCATTCTTGCAAATTAATCCCAACAGGTTGCCGGTTACACTTTGCATAAACTAGGAAAGAGGGTGTGAAAATTTTGGACACGTGTCGAATGGAAAGAGGGTGGGATAGAGAGAGGGGGGAGAGAAAGAGACCTATTTAATTGCTTTAAACTAAATTTCAGGCATTTTCTTTTGTTAAAATTAAAAAATAAATTTATTTTTGAACTTAATTTAATTTTATCTATCTATAGACATCCACTTTGTATATGTTTATGGAAAAAAATATTTCGAAGTAAAGTTTGGTCTATATCGCATCTTGATCTCAATTTGGAGTATGGCATGGATAACCATTTGGATGGCAAATACAACAATTCAGCTGGCACAGAAATTCACACAACTGGCAAGACAAACCAGAAAATCTGGGCAGAACCGACAATCGTTGCTCCGTAGATGAAAGGTAAAGCTCCCGACGTGGAAACGATTAAACAATTAAGACCTAAACCAAAAACTACAAAGTACTAAAGTTCATAACCAATACATAACAAGTTAAGTACAAAACAACATAATGGGTAGAACGTAACCGACAATCGTTGCTCCGGATATGAAAGGTAAAGCTCCCGACATGGACATGGAGGAGGGGGCAATGCTCATAGAGGAGAGCATGTCGTTTGGGTGCGTCAGGAGCAAGATAATGGAGACAAGCAGGTACCCGTCTTGGGGAGAGTTCCTTCGCCGGAAGCGTCGGAGGACATAAGCAAGCGTGGCGTGACAAGGTGAAGAAATTGATGTCTAGTTGGGTAACTCTTCTTTTGCGTAGTCGAATGTAGTATTTTGTTAGTTTGCTTGTAACTCAATGACACTTTGGGATTTTGGTAGTTTTGAATATACATAACTGGTCGTTTAGTTTATCGACGATGCAAACGACAAATGTATGCGATTTTTTGTTTGCTAGCCAGTATATGATTTTCCCTAGCCAATAAAATCAAAGTCTATGCCAATAAGATAATAACCCTTGACACGTCTTATTTATCTCATAAACTTCTCATCCTAAGTATATCGACCATTAAACTCAAACGAAATACGTCATAACGCAAAATTCACAATAACCATCCATAACACATATAAACAAGTGACCACAAGACCACAACATACCTTATCAGTAATCAAACACAAGTCATCCAAAGGGTGGAAACGATTAAACAATTAAAACCTAAGTAAGTGTGGAATGATAAGGTCATCATATGTCGCTCGTCGTACGTACGCCTTTTCTTTTCAGTCGGCGAAGGATGGTTTTTGTTATTTTGCATGAACTCAAGGTAAAGTATGTGGTTGTCTATTTTGTTTGCCTAAGATGCGAAACCTGAATATTTGCGATGCAAATTACTAGCCAGTAGATACTATTATCTAGCCAGTGACAACGATGTCTTAGCCAATGTAGAAGTAACCCCTGCCGGATCTCGTCTTAGCCAATATAAGACTAATCCCTGTCAGATCTTGTGTCAATCTCAGAAACTTCCCAGCAGTAGGATAGACAATATTAAGCACAAACTAAAGCAGTCAGAACAACATTCAGAACAACCAACCATAAAACCATCCACACATAAATCCAGAACATAAGGGATCATCCATCAAAAAGGGAGGAAACATTTTAGACCTAAAACAAACACAACGAAGTACTAAAGCTAAGACCTAAACCAAACACTACGAAGTACTAAAGTTCTTAACCAATACAATTCTGTCAGATGCGAAGCCCGAATATTTGCGATCTATACTTACTAGCCAGCAAATACTATTATCTAGCCAGTGACAACGATGTGTTAGCCAATATAGGACCGCCCCATCTAAATCTACTCTATATTTGCGATGGCCGAAAGCGATCAACCAGGGTGATAGGTATCTTCATCCTGTGATGAATCCCCCTTGGGTTGGGTACTTCCAACTGGAGCAGCGCCTTCCCCATTCTCTACACTGTGACACTCACCATTGGATTGATTTTCCATCTCTGTTTGGATACCTATGGAAACAGTAGCAGCAGCAGACATGGGCTTAACACCATCCTGGGAGGTCAGAACCTTCATGACAGCAGCACCTCAGAGGGATATCGACCACCCGAGCCCAGACTGGAACCGATTGAAAGAACTCCCAATTCATGGCCGCTCCCACTACCCATGGTTTCAACAGCAAAGGAGAGGCGCCGATGGACCAGGGGCCATGCTCAAGGACCCATTCCAAGTCCGCTTCACATTCAAATTAAAATACAAGGATTCCTGAGCGCTTAATGAAAATCTTAGGAGCTTTTACCTGCCACTGGCTTCGAACGAAATTTGCCAGCACTCCTGTCGGGATTGAAGGTCCCATGAGCGCACCCACCAGTGTGGCAGCCCAGTCATTTTCCACTTCAGCAATATCGTCATTTGAGTACTCGATGCAATCTCCATTAACATTCGGAACGTGTTGAAGGCGTTCCGCAATAGAAGCCCTACGAGAACCGCATGCAACCTGGGCGAAGGATAGGGGCCGCCCACCCCAGCCGCGAGACGGGGCCCTAGCCTCACCCCCTGCGAAATCGGCATCCCCTGAACCACCAGAACCACTAGACGGAGGAGGAGGAGGGCCAGAAGACGACGCCCTGCCAGAAGAAGCACCCGGAGACGAGGACGACGCACCCACCGGATTCGAGCAATTTGTGCCACCAATACCCAGATCTGGAAATCCGGAGGCCGATTGAGTGATTTTCGGGTGCACCGTGCCGGTCCCAGACCCCGGACAACCTCTCGACGACGTAGGAATAGAACCCCGACACTCCCCCGTTTGGAACAACGATTCTTGCAAATCCCTCTCAATCGATTTCTTTTTATCAAAATCCATCCCCAAAGTAGAGCCCTTCTTCTTCCATTTTCCTTTTGCCATCCCCGGAGAACAGGACAGGCAGCCGGAAGGCCTGCACCGCCGCCCAAACCAGGAGCAAGTCCTACCCTAGAAATCGAGCACGAGCAGAGGCGAGAGACTCAGAGACGCCAAAGATCGGAGAAGCCGAAGGGACGATCTCGCGCGGATCTGGGTGGCCGGCCGGTGGCGGCGAGAAGGAGGACCCCCACTCCTTGTGGATCTGGGTGGATGGCGTTGTTGCTAGGTCGAACTCGCGTGGAAGAGTCTTCCGGTTTCCCAGTTTTTTTTACCTGTTATTTTTGCAAAATTTTAGACCCTTTTGACATATTTGCAAATTTGGGTAGGGGAGGGTCAGATTTGCAAAGGGTATATAATTTTGGTATATTGGATGCCATTTACTGAGGAAAGAATTCGGGTGAGAGAGACTCTACCCGAAAGCATCCTTGCAGATGAGATCCATGAGATCGGAATAGTTAGAGATATCATCCTTGCAGATAAGGTCGCACACATCCTTGCAGATGTGTGCGACCTTATCAGTTACTCTATTGCTTATTCGAGGCACGTGGAAGAAGAAGACTTCTTTCACTGTCAATAGTAGGATTTTAATATAGTCATAATCACTTCAATTTTCCAAGGGCATGAGTGTTTGCCCAACAAGTGGATAATTATGATGAGGAGTCTCCTTCAATATGTATTTTGTTGAGGCGTAGCCGTAAAATTTCCATAACGCCTTGTTTCATGGCTAAAGCTTCAGCTTTGAGAGGGGTTTGGTTACCCAGAATTTGGTAGCCAATGTGTATAGGTTTTCCATTCCAATCCCGGATAATGGTCCTAGAAGAGCTTTTATTGTTTGCTAGGGTAGATCCGTCAAAGTTGAGTTTGAACGTACCTGTTGGGGGTTTGCGCCAAGAGATCGGTTTTTTTGATTTTGTGTTTACCATGTTGATAAGAAGTGTGCACAGAGAGGGAAGGTTCCATGTTATTGTTAAGATCCTCCTCAAATCTAGCAGTTTTCTTCCAGTTTGTAATGTGAGTATCAGTAGAATGTCTTATTGTATTTAAACTAGGGATTGGCACTTGTCTGAATAGATGTTGGATCCTAGAGGACCATACTGTTCACCACAAAAAAACTAGATTTTCCTTATCAGATTTTGAGAAAGTAGTACCTATGAATTCAAATATAGGTTTTATGTCGCGTGATTGAGCAATGAGGGTGAATATCTTCAACCAATTGTAAGACAAGAAGGAATGAAGTGGGTTCAAATACGGGCATTCCATTAAAAGGTGGGTGCCGTCTTCAACTGGATTGTTACAGAAGCAGCAAGTAGACGGAACGCCTACACCACGTTGATTTAGGTGAGACGCAGTAGGAAGACCATTCTGTGAAATTTTCCATAAGAAATTCTTGACTTTGGGAGGGGTGTCGAGCTTCCAGATCCAAGTGTTATTATCAACCAACCTTCTTTATCGGGCCACCAATATGGACGATCTTCAATGTAGTTAATTGGCAGTGGAATGTCCAAAATATCCTTAATAATAGATTGAGGTAATTTTGCGGTTAGTTTTTCCGTCCACCATTGACCACCCAGAATGTAATCGCTAACAAACACATTTGCATCATAAGAGTTCAGGCAGTCAGGTAGCAATGATGGGGGAAGTTGTCAACCAATTGTCCGACCGAAAGTTTATTGATTTACTGTTACCAATGGACCATATAAGTCCAATCTTAAATATTTCTAGGAGGGGGGTAAGCTTAGCCCATTGCCACGATGAACCATTCCTTCTATGGTAGTGCAAAATGTCAGTTGAACCGAGATATTTATGCATTACTATTTTCACCCAAGTGTTGTCTTGTTCGACCAAGATTTTCCATAGAAGTTTCATCTGGAGAGCCTCATTCATTTCTTTAGATTTCTGTAGTCCGAGGCCCACAAGTTTTTAGGTTTACAGATCCTATCCCAACTAATCAGTAGGCGGTGTTGAACGTCTTGATCCCAAAAGAATGTCCTATTAATTTGATCTAGTTCTTTATTCACAAACGCGGGAAGCATAAAATTATCCATCGTATAGAGCAGTTTAGCAGCCAAGTTTGTTCCAATGAGAATTGTGCGGCCTTGTTGTGAGAGGCCATTGGCTCTCAATTTACTTAATTGTTCTTTAGATTTACCAATAATATCCTCAAAGGCAGTCTTGTTGACTTTTCCGTTGATAATAGGACATCCAAGATATTTTTCTAGAGATTTTTCGTTTGTAATGTTTAGACAAGTAGAAAGTTCTTGGATTCTGAAAGTCGATATGCCTTTGATACATTAGAAGGTTGATTTATGGTAGTTAACCTTTTGTTATGAGATTTTACATTAATTGTCAATGATTGATTTGATTTTCAGCCCAGTTGAGATATTTCCCTTAGAAAAAATAATAATGTCGTCAGCGAAAGCTAGAAAGGGTATGCGAGGACCATTTATACCAAATCTGAAGCCAATGGGACTGTTTGGCAAGCTGGCTTCTTGGGACGGTTTGCTAGACAGGACCTCCTCACCAAGGATGAACAAGAAAGGGATAGAGGATCACTCTGACGGAAGCCCCTAGAGAGTGTAAAGATATCTGAGGGACCGTTGTTTATCAGAATCGAGAAGGAGACGGTGGTGACACATTCCATTACCCATAAGACAAATGTAGGGTGGAAGCCAAATTTTTCTAGAATTTTTTTCGTAAAGTTCCAATCGACTCTATCGTAAGCCTATTCCATATCGAGTTTTATTGTCAGCCAACCCTCGCTACCAATACGAGACTTGAAAGAGTGGAAAATCTCATGGGCTATAAGGATGTTATTCTTGATGGCTTTGTCCGAGACAAAAGCCCCTTGATGGGGATGAATCAAATTGCCGATGATTTTTTTAAGTCATTCTGTCAAAATTTGGGATATAATTTTGTATAGGGTAGAGCAGAGGCTGATAGGTCGGTAATAATTTGTGGTCGTTGGGTTCCCAAATTTATTAGGAGGAAATCGAGTAGCGAAATAAATATCAAATATAAATTCCAAATCGACTCCCTGCACCATGCAAATAAAAAATACAAGACTTCCTCCCGTTGTAGTGGAAGGGAATCTGGATCGTGTCCACGAGGAAGCGTGTTAGCTCTCTCATTTCTCGTTCCAAATTACTCTCGAAATCGACCAGAAGGCTCCTCGATGTCGAGTAAGGTACTCGATATCGACTAGACCTGTCGATTGGATCTGCAAAATAGAACAACAGAGAACGAAAACAACCTATGTCGAGTAGAAAACTCCTCGACGTCGATTAGACCCCTCGACGTTGACCAGTGTCGTCGATCTTGAGTAGTTTTGCAAAGTAAAAACCATAGCTTTATGACAAAAATAAAATAGAAGCAACACGAAGTTTGGGGGAATTCAATAATATAAAAGACTTCCAGAATCGGGGTATCGATTCCACAACGATAACCATATAAGAATCATGCTAAAGGTATAAAAGATCATGCCTTTTCATCAAATAACCGTCGTCATTAGCAAGTAGGTGTTGTTGAAGGAGGATGGTCAAGTATGAAATATAAATAAAATATAAAGAAAACTGATTCCTTGTCTCAACAAATAAATACAAGACTTCCTCCCATTGTAGTAGAAGGCAGTCAGGATCGATCCACGAGGAAGCGTGTCAGCGCCCGCCTTTTCAATTCCAGAAACTCAGCGATTTTGACTAGAAGAGTCCTCGACTTTGAGTAAAGTACTCGACTTCGACAACACTGTCGAGAAAAACAGACAACAGAAACGAGCAAAAACCGAAAACCAAAACAAAGTGCTCGAACTCGACCAGGCTTCCTCGACGTCGACCAACTTTCCTCGACGTCGACCAAGAGTGCTCGATGTCGAGTAGAAACAGAAACCAAAATCGCAACTTTTTGCAAGACAGAACACGAAACTTGTAACTAAAATCAATAAACTAAAATACTTCCAAGATCAGGGCATCAACACCACAACGATAACCATGTAAAATAACACATAAAGGCATAAAAAATCATGCTTTTCATCAAATAACTTTCGTTATTAACAAATAGGAAGATAGAGGCTTTCGCATAAATACTAATTGTTACTAGCCCTTTTTCACATAATTAATCCAAGTTGTATTAAGATCACTTTCGCTTCAATAACACAAATAAGGATCACCTTCAACTTTCGCAAAATAATCATGCTCATAGGGATAGAAGACGAAATTAGATCAAAAGATTGGACCTTTACAGCATCACCTTACATGGCTACCGTCAGGCTCACCCCGACCCTAGAAGTTGGGTGACTACTCGCTCTTCATCATCAAGAAAGACATCAATAATAAAAGGGAACTAAATTGCATTAATAAAATAAAAGAAAGCTTACAACCAATCGAAGCCAAATCGTCTCTCAACTCTCTTGCTCCTCCTCGCCACAAGCTCTCTCTCTATGTAACTAATTGTAACTGAAACTGAATGAATAAAATCCAGCCCCTAGGGCTTTATTTATAGGCTTCATTCCAAGCTATTCTAGGAAGGAAACTCTATCTATATCTATATATATCTATCTAAATACTTAAAGATTAAATTATGAAAATAAAACAAATATATCTAAAAGGAAATAGGACTAATGTGGATAGATCCTCCTTCTCTTGATAGAACGTGATATATCTTGATAGAATATCTCAAATCTTGGCTTGCAAGTAACCACAATGCTCGAATTTCTCCTCGATCTCGGACTCGACTGCTTCTGGAATCTCCTCGACGTCGAGTAGAATTCTTCTCCTGGGTTGCACTCGAGCTCGGCTAGGATCTGGGCTCGTCGACTTCTCCTCGACATCGACCAAGTTTGGTCGACGTCGACCAAGAGTTTTTTGCTCGAGTGACTCTGCTCGACTCCATGTAATCTTTCTGGGCTTGATGTACTCGACCTCGACCAAGTCTGGTCAACGTCGAGTAGAACTGGTTCGCTCTCAACATTCTGCTATGTTCTTGAAACGTACTTTTCCGACTCCTCGTTTGTCGGATTGACGCATATGAGCATGCGTTAGAAAACCCTTTTCGAGGGCTACAACTTTCATGAAGACATCAAAGCTTGATTCAGAACGATGAATGGCGAAAAGTGTGCTTTTCTCCAGCTGCACCATTCTTAGCTTCTTCATGACTTTCCTTTAGGCTCAAAAGTGCGTCCGATTTCTGCGAAATTAAACAGAAACTAGTGTAGACCTCCATACATTGCAAATAAACATAAACTACACAAATTCTGTACTATTCTAACCCAAATGCATTAAATGTATACAGAAATTGATATAAAAATAGATGTAAAACATGGCGAATTAGGCTCACAACAAACACCCCATACTTAAGCTTGCTTATCCTTAAGCAATACTTTTAATGGCCATACAGGGGAAGAATTCAAACTCTCAACATCTTAGATCCATTCTCATATATCCCTGCAATCAATTACCATCATCGAAAAGGTACTAATGCCACAAATCCGCGCCTGTGAATAAAAGCAACTTCGCACACAAAAGGATGGTTATGCAAAAACAAATCATAAGTGATAAAGCATTAATAATCAAGAGGACTTTATTAAGCTCAATAAGGAGTAGATTGGTAAAAAGCTAAAGGTGGGCAATTTTTGGCAACGTGGTGCTAATCATCCGGGGAAATGGAGTACTTTCCAAAATTTCATACCACATTCCTTCTTCTTTTGATTTCTCACCTTTCTCTCATCGCTCAATGTTTTTTTTTTCAATATTATGCTTTTACCTCTCTAACCTGAGCACTGCCTTCTCACGAGTCGCAAACATGGGTGTCATGAATGACCCCGGATACTTAGTGCTTTGGATTCCTCACCTATGTGTCCCATCTCGCCGAACTATTATCTCAGCGAGCAGGGTCGATCTACCTTTATCTCCTGAGGTGATCGAATTTTCTTTCACTCATTAAATTTTCCATATTATTTTTCAATAATGACAACAACACAAACACCATATAATAATCTCCATAATGTACTTTCATTCTCAACCTAATCCCCGGATAGGAAATAAGGTAAAGAATGGGCAATATTTAGATCATGTGGAGCAAAATATGAAATAAGGCATAATATGGCTTTTGTGATGCATAAGCATAGGTAAAGGCTATGAATATAACAATGAGCATCATATGGAAATATAAAATCCTCCATCCTCTTATCATGCAACATGTCAAAAACAACTTCAAATTTTACCTCCTTTCATGGTTTTTAATAAAAATATGCACTTCATTGTGACTTCTCTTTACTAGGCAATTTCATGTTATATCTCTAATGAATCCAATTTTGCATCGTCGAGTTCAATATTAAACTTCCATGACATTAATAAAAAAATTTCAATGGGGGTCATTTTTTTCAAACTTTGGAAAACATGCATGTAATCACATAAATCAATAATGAATTCCAAAATAGCCATGTATAAGCAATTTAGGAGATAAACTTTAAACATGCACGCAAAATGTCAAATATGTCAAATATGCACAAAGTAAGCCCTTCCCCCACCCCATACTTAAACATTACAGTGTCCTCACTGTATAAAAAAAACAAGGGTAAAGAAAGAAACTCACTAGACAAGTGTGCTGATTGTCGGAAATCGAGTGCAATGTTGCTGCAGAACCGGTCGACATCGACAAGGGCTGGTCGACTTTGAGTTGTTTGGTCGACATCGACCAAGTCTACTCAAGATCGAGTAAACTGTTGCCTCCAGGGTGGCCTTCTCGACCACATGCTCCTTTCTGCTCAATGTGTGTGGTCGACGTCGAGGAGTTCTACTCGACGTCGAGTAGATCTGCAGCTTCTCTTACCTGCAAGATTCGTTAGACGGAAAATATCCACAATAGAAAAACTTAAAATAATGTCTAAAACAAAAAACCAAAAACAACAATGTCCAAAAATCCCAAAAACTAAATGTCTATTTACAAGCTCTAGACTTTATAGTCGCTAGGCCGACTTCTCCATTAAGCTCAAGGTGGCATTTGCAGGGCCCATGTAGCTTGGGCTTCAAACATGACTCCATTCTTGTCAATCAGCTGTAGTCCTCCTGGATGGATCTTGTTCACCGTGAAGGGCTCCATCTTCTTCTTGCTGAATTTGTTGGGAAACCAATGATCCTTTGATTTGGCTACATAGACTTTGTCACCAACTTCATATTCCTTGGGATCATCATTGGAAATCCTGCATAATCGCACACACCAAGGCAAACATCTCCTATGTATAGATAAATCATTAATGAAAATAGGAGAAGAGATGTCCGTACATTGGCTTACCTTCGCAGAATCGGATTTCGGGACCTCGGAGTCTGGTCGACATCGAGCAGGGGTACTCGACGTCGAGGAGATTGCTGCATCAGGCAGCGGGTGGTTAGAGAGAGAAACTCTCAAAGAAGGATTTTCCTTCTTGCCTTCCCCCTTGCTCCGGCGAGCTCCTCCGCCCTCCTCCCTCTCGTCCCACCACTGCTTCCGACTCCTTCCCCGCCTTCTCCTCCTTCTTGTTCTGTTCCTACAAACTCATCATTGAATTCCTTACAAACTTGGCCGACATTAATTACTCTCACCTACCGAGAGTAAATACTCCCCTGTTAGTTTCGTCCCCTCCATCAAACTAAACCCCCCCCCCTTTTTTTTCTTATTATTCTGGAATTGAAGTCAAATGGACTGAAAGGGTCTGGAATCCACCGTCTCTGGCGGCAGCGCCATCGCCGACGCTAGCTGCAACAGCTAAGCTTCGGCCGAATTCCCACACGCCTTTGCCTAAACTAGCGGTTACACTAAACAGAAACTAGCCGTTACACACAGAACTGTTAGCCGTTACAGTCCAACGGTCACTTGAATTTTGAAATCCCTGGGTTGACCTACGTTGACCAGGTTTCTCCAACCGCTGGTTTACCCCTCCGACGGTGCTCCGACGCCGGTAGCCCCTCCCCCCCGCTACTGCTCCCCCTCCCCCTTGCCACCACCACTCCCCCCCTGATGTGAGCCTAATTCGCCATGTTTTACACTTATTTTAATATCGATTTCTGCATACATTGCATGCATTTGGGTTAGAATAATACAGAATCTGTGTAGTTTACACTTATTTGCAATATATGGAGGTCTACACAAGTTTTGGTTATATTTCGCAGAAATCGGACGCACTTTGGAGCTTAAAGGAAACTCATGGAGAAGCTAAGAATGGTGCAGCTGGAGAAAATGCCATTTTTCACCATTCTTCGTTCTGAATCAAGCTTTGATGTCTTCATGAGAGTTGTATCCCTCGGAAAGAGCTTTCCAACGCATGGTCATATGCGTCAATCCGACAAACGAGGACTCGGGAAAGTGCGTTTTAAGAACAGAGCAGAAAGCTGAGAGAACTCTACTCGAGATCGACTAGCATCTACTCGATCTCGACGAGGGCTGGTCGAGCACACCTGGTCGAGCAGAGCATCGTCGAGCAGCAACACCGAAGAGCCAGAATCCTCCTCGACATCGACCACGCTACTCGATGTCGACTACCCCTCTGCTGACTCGACTTTGCCTTCCTCGACACTGACGACACCGGAGCCAAAATCGTCCTCGATCTCGACCAGACTAGTCGATGTCGACCACGACCCTATTTTCCCAGCGCCGTCTTCCTCGACACAGAAACCACCAGACGAACCAGGCTCCTCGATCTCGACCAGGCTAGTCAAGATCGACTACCACCCGACTCCACCAGATCCTTCCTCCTTGACGCTGCAGCCACCAGGAACAGGACCCTACTCGAGATCGAGTAGTCTACTCGATGTCGACCAGCCCTCGACTTCGCCAGCTTCTGCATCCTCGAGCAGGCCACCACCAGGACCTGAAACCTCGTCGAGATTGACTAACCCTAGTCGAGATCGACCAAATACCGTTGTCCCCGATTCCGTCTCTGCAAAGGTAAGCCAAGGTATGGATCTTTCTTCTCCTATTTCCATCAAAGATTTATCTATACATGGGAGAGGTTTGCCTTGGTATGTGCGCTTATGTAGGATATCCAATGATGAGCCCAAGGAGTATGAAGTTGGAGACAAGCTCTATGTCTCTAAATCAAAGGATCATTGGTTCCCCAACAAATTCAACAAGAAGCGGATGGGGCCTTTCGTGGTGAACAAGATCCATTCTGGAGGATTACAGCTGATAGACAAGAATGGAGTCTTATTTGAGGCCCAGGCTACATGGGCCCTGCAGATGCCACCTTGAGCATAAATGGAAAGTCGGCCTAGCGACTATAAAATCTAGAGCATGTACATAAACTTTTTAGGACTTTTTGGACATTGTTTTGCTTGTTTTTTGGTTTGGAACCTTTTAGTTTTTCTATTATGGGTATATGTCTTCTACACTTTTCAGGTCCATGGATAGAAGCAAACTACATTCAGACTCGGCCCAGGATTCTTTTATTCGACATTTTGAGGCCCTGCACACCTGTCTAGTGAGTTTCTTTCTTTACCCTTGTTTTTATACAGTGAGGACACTGTAATGTTTAAGTATGGGGTGGGGGAAGGGCTTACTTTGTGCATATTTGATCATTATGTGCATTTTTTTCTTTGAATTGCTACATGGCTATTTTGGAATGCATTATTGATTTATGTGCTTATATGCATGATTTCCAAAATTTGAGAAAAATGACCCCCATTGAAAATTTTAAATAATGTCATGGAAGCTTTATTGAACTCGACGATGCAAAATTAGATTCATTAGAGATATAACATGAAATTGCCTAGTAAAGGGAAGTCACAATGAAGTGCATATTTTCTTGAAAACCATGAAAGGAGGTAAAATTTGAAGTTGCTTTTGACATGTTGCATGATAAGATGATGGAGGACTTTATATTTCCATATAATGCTCATTGTTTAAAATCCTAGCCTTACCTATGCTTATGCATCACAAAAGCCATAATATGCCTTATTTCATATATTGCTCCACATGAACTAAATATTGCCCATTCTTTACCTTATTTCCCATCCGGGAATTATGTTGAGAATGATGTTACATTATGGAGATTGTTATATGGTTGTTGTGTTTATCATTATTGGAGTTGGGAAGGAAATTGTTTGAAATATATGGAAAATTTAATGAGTGAAAGAAAATCCAATCACCTCAGGAGATAAAGGTAGATTGACCCTGCTCTCTGAGATAATAGTTTGGAGAGATGGGACACATTGTGAGGAGTCCAAAGCACTAAGTATCCGGGGCCATTCATGATACCCATGTTTGCGACTCGCGAGCAGGCAGTGCTGAGGTTAGAGAGGTAAAAGCATTATTATTGAGAAAAAGCATTATGAAAGGTGATGAATCATATGAGAAAGAATGTGGAAACTCAAGCTTGGAAATACTCCATTTCCCTGGATTATAAGCACCACATTGCCAGAAATTACCCACCTTTTAGCCTTTTACCAATCTACTCCTTACTGAGCTTAAATTAAAGTCCTCTTGATTATTAATGCTTTGTCATGTGAATTGTTTTACATAACCCTTCTTTTGTGAGTAGATGTTGCTTTTTTTTTATATCTGCACATGCATGGATCTGTGACACAAGTACCTTTTCGAGGATGGTAATTGACTGCAGGGATATATGAGAATGAATCTAAGATGTTGAGAGTTTTTGATTTCTTCCCCTGAATGACAAATAATAGTATTGCTTGAGGACAAGCAAGCTTAAGTATGGGGTGTTTGATGTGAGCCTAATTCGCCATGTTTTACACTTATTTTAATATCGATTTCTGCATACATTGCATGCATTTGGGTTAGAATAATACAGAATCTGTGTAGTTTACACTTATTTGCAATATATGGAGGTCTACACAAGTTTTGGTTATATTTCGCAGAAATCGGACGCACTTTGGAGCTTAAAGGAAACTCATGGAGAAGCTAAGAATGGTGCAGCTGGAGAAAATGCCATTTTTCACCATTCTTCGTTCTGAATCAAGCTTTGATGTCTTCATGAGAGTTGTATCCCTCGGAAAGAGCTTTCCAACGCATGGTCATATGCGTCAATCCGACAAACGAGGACTCGGGAAAGTGCGTTTTAAGAATAGAGCAGAAAGCTGAGAGAACTCTACTCGAGATCGACTAGCATCTACTCGATCTCGACGAGGGCTGGTCGAGCACACCTGGTCGAGCAGAGCTGATCGAGGACACTGAGTCAGAGACAACCCGACTCCGGAACCTTACTCGATCTCGAGTACCATCTAGTCGCGATCGACGACACTTCGGAGCCATGACCGGAGTCGACGAGTTGTGCCAAGCCGAGAAGCCGAGGACGAAGACGCAGACCACCTCTACTCGATATAGAGTAGCCGTGGTCGATATCGACCAGACCTCCGAGCCAAGTCCGAGCCTTGTCGAGCAGAGTCACCCAGCCAGACCGGGTCGACGAACCCTGGTACTCGATATCGAGTAGCCGTGGTCGATACCGAGTAGACATGTCGAGCCGCGTTACTCGGTTTGAGCAGTCCGAGTAGAGCTGGGATTTCTTGGGCACGAAGGATGTCGAGTGGGCCGAGATCTATCATCATCTATCCATGGAAGGGAGATCTATCAACATGAAGAAGACTTACCTAGTTTAGATTTATCTTTCCTTTAAAGATTTATTTCCCTTTAGCATTTTATTTATCATTAAAGCTTTTAGATATAATTTTAGATATAGATATAGATATTCTATCCTTGAATAGCGAGGATTAGAAGCCTATAAATAAAGCCCTAGGGGCTGGTTTTTAATCATTCAATTCAGAAGCTAGAGAAGTAGTTCCACAGAGACAGTTTAGGAATTCGAAGGTTTTAGGGTCTTGGCATTCTGCGAAGGTTGGATTGCCGGGATTGTAAAGGCTTTAAATTTAGTTTTAATGCAATTTAGTTCTTTTCATCAATCAATGTCTGCGATTGCGATGAGGCGTGAGTAGTCCACCCACTTCTGGGGCTGGGGTGAGCCCGACGGTGGCCATGTGAGGTGATGCGGTAAAGGTCAGATCTTTTTGTGCAATTCGTCTTCTATCCCTATGAGCATGATTCTTTTGCGAGAGTTGAAGGTGATCCTTGTTTGTGTTATTGAAGCGAAAGTGATCTTAATGCAACTTGGATTAATTATGTGAAAAAGGGTTAGTAACAATTAGGGTTTATGCGAAAGCCTCTACATGCCTATTTGTTAATAACGAAAGTTATTTGATGGAAAGCATGATCTTTTATGCCTTTATGTATTACTTTGCATGGTTATCGTTGTGGTGTTGATACCCTGGCTTTGGAAGTCTTTTAGCATATTGAGTTTATTTCTGTCAAATTTCTGAATTTGGGTTCGAATCTGCGATTTACAGTTTTCTGTCTTGCTAGTCGATACAGAGGAGTTTTTGGTCGATACAGAGTAGCCTCTACTCGATATCGAGTACGAACTTGTCTACATCGAGTTGTCTGCTTTCGTTTCTGAGTTTCTGTTGTCGACCTCCTTAGTCGATATAGAGGACTGTTACTCGAGATCGAGTAGCTTCTGTGTCCTCGCTTTTGTTTCTGCTTTGCTTTGCCTTTTCTGTTTTCGTTTTGATCTTTGCTTTTGTTTGTTCTTTTCTGTTTTATTTCTGTTTCTGCCCCTTTGTTTCTGTGTTACTGTCTTTCTGCTGCTTTGTCTGTGAGATTTACAGCTACCCGAGATCTGCTGACACGCTTCCTCGTGGATTCGATCCTGACTTCCCATTAGTGCATTGGAGGAGTCTTGTATTTATTTGCGTGGGCCTGAATCTGGTTTGATCTATTTTGTTATATTTCATACTCGATTTCCTCCTCACAACACCCCCCCTCCCTTCTCCCTCTTTCGCGCTTCCACCTCTTCTCCTTCGGAAAATCTGTGAGGTGAATAGTGTTCTCGACAGTTTTTCGACCAAGGGGTTACCTTGCTTACTCCTTAGTTGAAATCTAACCCTCCGATCATCTTTCCTACCCCACCTGTCCTTCCCGCCTTACCAATTTCTGTCCTAATCGCCTGAGCTGAAAACCCCCAAATTGTGTCCATGGTTACTGAGAAGAGGTTTCAGTGATTCGAACTTGCTAGAGGGGGTAACTTTTGCTCCATCTTTTCACAAATTGTTACCTTATTTCTTTTCCCTACAATCTCCCTACCTCCCAGCCTTAAGAATTTCACATTTGGAGGAGCTTTGAGAAAACCCCCCTTTCCTAGGGTTTTGCTCACTGGAAAACCAGTTCAAAGATCTGCCCTCCGTTGCTCTACTCCAAACTTGAAGTTGGCAATCTCTTCTACTGTCTTGCGTATGCTTGTGGCCCTGGCAATTTCTACTAAGATAGTGTGAGGAAGAAAGCCCCAATTCCACGAGCACTCTGGGCAACAGAATCAGCGACGAAGTGACCTTGCTGAACTAAAGGTCACAAATACTCAAGGAAAGCACGAATTGACTACCAAGCAACATTCATACAGCCTTGACGGACTACAAGCCGTGAGAATTGATATTGGGGTCCAAACCTTAAAACCCCCAAATTCTAGGGCTACTGGAGACAGTGATTCCTGACAACAAGCAACGGACTCACTATGAGCAAAGAGAAGTCCCCGGAATCGGGCAAGAGGGAAACCTGCCTCACCCCAACACCAATTCCAGCTGCTAAGGGAGGCCCATCGAGCTCCAAACTTACGATTTTGGGCAATCTTCCGAAGATTTCCCTCCATTCCCAGCTACAGTCTACACCAAAGAAGCAAGGTGATGAGCTACAACCTCCAGGCACCTCCCCTTCATCAGCTTTCCTCCCCTACGAGACTCCAAAGGTAACACTCTCTTCCACCCTTCCCCCGGATCTAGCCGGGTCCTCTAGGCTAGAAATTGATGTGAAGAAGATCCCTAAGGAGGGACAAACTACTTGCTCTATGGTAGAAAAGATCCCAAGGGAGGGACATATGTGTGTTACAAATTCTGTTTCTCTGAAGATCCCTATGGAGGGACATTTACCTGTTTCTTCTGCTTCTTCTGCTCCTGACTCCCACCAAACCAATACACACACACTGCCAGAAGCTGAAGCTAACCCTCCCATTGATGTTACACAAGATGATTCAACTGGATTGGCCACAAGTGATACTGCTGAGATCCAACCCATCAATAACCTCTCCAATGATAGCTTGGATACTGGGATAGATGTGCAGAGAATGGGTTTGAGTTCAGATGCTGTTGCTGCAACCTCTGTCTTGGCCCCCTTTGTCACAAATCCCCCCCTCCCTCCCCCCTATCCTCCCCTCCTATCTCTACCTTGCCAAACTCTAACCCCTCCTCTGACCAGAACTCTCCACCTTTGACAACCACTCTAGAGCCTACCCCTGCAGAGGCTTACAACAAAACCTGTCCCAACTCTAATAATTCCTCAGGGGACCACTCTAGGCCTGATTCTGCAAACCCACCCCCACACCTAATCCTACTATCCTCCAATGTGCCTGGGCTTTGAACCATAACCTCACTGGCTCACACAGGAAAACTAGAGGTTTCAAGCTTGAATATGAAGCTTCAGGATCTGGGGATACAATTAAAGCCTCAAGAAGTGACTGTTTGACTTTAGAGGAGGCATGGGGTTTCTCACTAGTAGGATATGTTGTGGGAAGATTCCCTGGATTGCAAACAATTGGCAAGATCAAGGACAACTAGCCAAAACATCAGTTCAACAACCAAGGAGGGTGGCTAATGTTTAAGTTTTACAATGAGGAAGATAGAGACCTTGTGCTGATGAAGGGACCAGTTACAGGTCCTGGATATACATTACTCCTTAAGTGTGTCCCTGAAAGGTTCACTTTTGATAAAGCTTTGTTCTCTAAACTGCCTATTTGGATTAGAATTCACAAGCTACCCACAGAGTTCTGGACCCCCACCATGCTACAAAGAATTGCCTCCAAAATTGGGGATCCATTGATGACTGATTCCTATACTGAACAGAGATCAAAACGGCTATTTGCACGGGTGTTAGTTGAGATGGATTGCTCAGTTGAACTCAAAAAGGTTGTGCACATTGATTTTACCGATGCTCCAGATCATACACGTTTCATTGAGTATGAGAACTTATCTCCTAGATGCAACAAGTGCACTTCATATGGATATGAAACAGTCAAATGTCCAGCAGCTAGGAATACTACTCAAACAATGGTGAGACAGGTCTACATGGAAAAAGGTCCTACTAGAAACAGAACTCAGGGCTCACAGCCTAGCACATCTTCTGACCCTATCCCTTCCTCCAACCCTGCTACCACTCCCCTTTCTAACCCCACCCCCCCTTCTAACTCCCTTCAGCAACCTCCCTCTCTTACCACTCAACATACTGGAACCTCTTCTTCAACCACCGGCAACCCCTTACTTGCCAACCCCCTTCCTCCCAGGTCACAACCTCCCTTACTCCTAACCCCACCTGAAGGCCTCCCTCATGTCATTACTCTTCCTTTCTCCCCTCCACCTCAACCCCCTTCCCATGCCTCTCAGAGAACCTCTCCTCCTGTTTCCCATTCCACCAGAGCTAAGGTTAAGTCATCCCTTTTCTCTTCTATTGACAGGATTAACAAAACTTACCAAAGAAAGAGAGCCCCCTCCCCTCCCCCAGCCAGAGCAGTGAACCTAAAGTATGTGCAGGAAGTGGCTAGGTATGCCTCGTCAAGATTGGAGACAGAACTGCAAAGTCTGGAAAAACAGAAAGCTATTGAGCATACTGCCAGTAGTACAACTCAGAAAAAAGTTTCCTTTGCAGATCAGAATACCTTTCAAGTGCTTGAAAGCTTGGATCCCTCCCAAGACCTCCCTGATGATCTGATTATGAATGGAGAGCAGAACCCCACCACTAATACAGCTACCAACTCCAGCTCCACAGGACATAGTAATGAACAACAACAAGGGAAGCTCCAGTTGGTGGGGCACCCTGGAGATAAAGTCAGAAGAAGTAGCAGACTAAACAAAATGGGTACAGCTGATGTTCAGAAAGAGAGAACTCCACAGGAATATGAGGCCAGTTACTTGAGCATAGAGGGTGATGATGAGAATCATGACAACAGACAGATGGTTTTAGGTCTAAACTACTGGCCAATCCAGAAAATAAGAAAGGAAGGTGGTAATGAAAAAGGGCCTATCACCCTTCAAAAACCTCACAAATGATTATAGCCTCTTGAAATGTAAGTGGTTGGAGCAGCACCCCTAAACACAGAGCTGTGAGGGATTTCTTACAAGAAAAAAATATAACCTTTTTAGGAATTGTTGAGACAAAATTAGATGAGAATAAATTGAGATCTATCATGAACAAAAGTTTCAGTCAATGGAGTTTTAGACATAATTTTGACTATAGTGCTGCAGGCAGAATTGTTATCTTGTGGGATAGCCAGAGAGTTGACTTCAGAATTCATATGATAAATGATCAGCTGATTTGTGGAGAAATTAGATGCATAACAACAGGCCAATCTTTTCTCCTGGCTCAAGTTTATGGACTGCACTCAGTAGTTAAAAGGAGAGGTTTATGGAATGACTTAAAAACTGTGATTAATGGGGTACCTGGACCTTGGATTGTGCAAGGTGACTTCAATGCTGTAATGAGATCTTGTGAGAGAAAGAATGGGTCCACTGTTACAGCCTATGAAATTGCTGATCTATGGGATGTCTGTACAGAGCTTGATTTACATGATGCTACAAGTCAGGGTTTGGAGCATACTTGGTTTCAGGGAAGGAAATCTACAAAAATTGATAGGGTTATGATAAATGGAGAGTGGGATTTACAGAACCTACATTGCCAGGCTATTTTCCTCTTACCTAAGCCCTCCTTTGACCATGTCCAAGTAGTTGTTGAAGTTTTGGAACAGCAGCAGAATAAGAAAAGGCCTTTTAAATACTTCAACATGTGGGGAAAAGCTGAAAATTTCCTTTCCATCGTACAGGAGAACTGGAATTTCCATGGCAATGGTTCTGAGCAGTTTGTGCTTTGTAAAGTTCTCCAGGGTTTAAAGAGGCCTCTGAAATGGCTAAATAAATCTCAGTTCTCTAATATCAAAGACAGAGCCTCCAGTGCTGAGAGGGATTATGAAACTACATTCATGGCTGTGAGAAATGACCCCTCTAATGAGGATCTTCTTCTTCCCCTACAGACTGCTAAGAAAAAAGCCAACAGACTAAAAGAAACCCTAAATTATAAAATTTCAATATCAGTCAAAGCCTTGCCTTCTTCCTGCAGATTCTCGGTAGTCGGCATCCGGAACTCCAGCACCAGAAGTACGAAATAGAGAGGGATGGAACGGACCCTGGATGGAACGAAAACCCTTTCAATTTCAATTGCAAGACACGTGAAAAGGGTGAAAGACTGAAGATAGAGGGAGGCTGAGAAGTCTAGCAAGGAGAGATACCATAGATTGCTAATTTTCCGGAATTTATAATCAAAAATCTCATCTTCTCGTTGCAATTTTGCACACCTACAATTAATGAAATTTGGGAATTGGGAAATTAATTAAAAGTAAAACCACGCTTCCATTGATGATTGAGAAGAGGAGGAAGAAGAATCGGCGTTAATGGCTCTGGTAGGTTAGGCGTTAATGAAATTTGGGAATTAGGAGGAAGAAGACGTCACTTTTTTTGACGTCTCTTTATTTCTTTTTCTTTAAAAAATGGGAAAAGCTAATTGTGGCCTTGTGCTTCGGAGGGAAACTAAATGGGCTTTTATTACCTAAGTACTATATATATATATATATATATATATATAACAGCACATACGGGGCCCCAAAATTTTGGGGACCCTGTTCGGGTGAACAGTGCGAACCTGGTAAAGCACGGGCCTGATTATGATATATAACAACACAAACACCATATAATAATCTCCATAACGTGACATCCATTCTCAACATAATCTCCGGATAAGGAAGCAAGGTAAAGAATGGGCAATATTTAGATCATGTGGAGCAAATATGAAATAAGGCTCATAATATGGCTTTTGTGATGAATAAGCATTGGTAAGGCTAGGGATATCAAAATATGAGCATTGTATGAAAAATATAAAGTCCTCCGTCCTCTTATCATGCATATGTCAAAAGCAACTTCAAATTTTACCTCCTTTCATGGTTTTCAAGAAATAATGCATTTCATTGTGACTTCCCTTTACTAGGCAATTTCATGTTATATCTCTAATGAATCTAATATTTGCATCGTCGAGTTTAATTTAAGCTTCCATGACACTATTCAAAAAAATTTCAATGGGGGGGGGGGGGGGTAGAAATAAACTTTGGATATATAATAACATGTAAGCATATAGATAAATAATTCCAAAGATAGTCATGTGTGAACAATTCGGAAAATCTGCACAAATAATGTCAAATAAAGTCAAATATGCATGAAGTAAGCCCTTCCCCCACCCCATACTTAAAGTTTACACTGTCCTCACTGTATAAAAACAAGGGTAAAGAAAGAAACTCACTAGACAGATGCGCAGAACGTTGGAATCGAGTGCTAAAGTTGTTGCAGAAGTGGTCGATCTCGAGGAGTCTAGTCGACGTCGACTAGATCTACTCGATCTCGAGTATAATTGAAGCTTCAGGGTGATTCTTCCTCAACCACAGGCTTCGTTTCTCCTTGTGGGTGTTCGCCGTCGAGTAGACTACTCGATGTCGGGTACTTCTGCAATCGTTTCTTATTTGCAAAACTCGTTAGATAGATAATATCCACAATAGCAAAACCCAAAAATAATGTTTCAAAATCAAAAACCAAAAAGAAGACATGTCTAAAAATCCTAAAAAACTAAATTTTTTGCTACAATCTCTAGACTTTATAGTCTCTAGGCCGACTTCTTTCATTTAAGGTCAAGGTGGCATCTGCAGCGCCCATGTAGATTGGGCCTCAAATAAGACTCCATTCTTGTCCATCAGCTATAGTCCTCCGGAATGGATCTTATGCGCTGTGAGAGGTCCTAACTTCTTGTGATTGAATTTGTTAGGGAACCAATGATTCTTGGATTTAGAGACATAGGCCTTGTCTCCTACTTCGTAATCTTTACGCTCGTCATTGGAAACCCTGCATAATCGCACATACCAAGGCAAACCTCTCCCATGTATAGATAAATCTTTAATGGAAATAGGAGACGAGATGTCTTTACCTTGGCTTACCTTCGCAGAATCGCAATTCGGGACTTCTGAATCTACTCGACATCGAGTAGTAGTACTCGACATCGAGTGCGTCTGTGCTTCAGGTGGACTGCTCGTCGAGGAGGGGGAGATCAAGTGCTTGGAAGACTGGTCGACGTCGAGTACAATACTCAACGTCGAGTACTGGTCGACTTCTGGTTTGGTGCTCGACGGTGTTGTACTTGATGGAGGTGGCTGAATCTGGTCCTCATCGACTAGAGCACTCGACGTCGAGTACTTCTGGTCGACATCGACCCCATACTTAAGACCTGGCAAAGTATCCAAAAAATATTTAGTCGACGTCGAGTTACCTTGGTCGATGTCGAGTAGATCTTTTATTTCGTCGTTCAGGATCGCCCTGATTTCCTCCACCTAGGCTTCCATATTCTCTAGTTCTTTGGGGGTAATATTTCTTACCTTTGGCTCCCCACAAGTGATGTACCTGCTGAAATTGATTTGACCTCTTCCATAGGACCTGTATGCCTTTCAGTTTTATTGAAAGATTACTCAATTACCTCATCGCTGATGTTGAAAGTGAGCATTCCCTTCTTTAAGCTTATGTTGGGATCCACCGTCGCTAAGAAGGGCCTCCCTAGAATGATTGGACAAGCAGGGTCCTCTTCCATATCAATAACTAAGAAATCAACAGGGACAAAGAACTTACCTACTTGTACCGGCACATTGTCCACCATGCCTGTTGGGATGACAACTGTGTTGTTTGCCATATAGAGTCGGGCATCCACATGCTCTAAAGCACCTATCTTGACTTTGGACCAGATTGATAGAGGCATGATACTTACACTGACTCCTAAGTCACATAAGGCATTAAATTTATATTGATCGAATCCAATAGTTATAGCAAACTTACCTGGATCTGGCCTTTTCTCTGGAACGTCCATCTTACTGCATTCTTCTGCGATCTCAGCCATCGATCGCTTCTTGCTTAGGATCTTTTTGAGGAACTTTACATATGATGACATCTCATGAAGAGCTTCTGTGAAGAGGATGGTGACATTGAGCCTTTGAAGCATCTTCACGAACCGTTGAAACTTCTTTTCTGCTGGATCCTTCAAAGATTTTGTTGGGAATGACATCATTTTCTTCATCGGAGGTGTGGTCGACATGGTCAGAAGGGTTATCGACATCGACTAGAGGGTGGTCGATGTCGAGTACAGTGGTCGACTTCTGGGTAGGCTCGTGATTCTGGCCGACATCGACCCCAGGGTCCTTGACATCGACCAGATTCTTGTCGACGTCGACTGGACTGGTCGATGTCGAGTACTTCTCTGCATCCTTCTGCTTCGTGTTTTGCTAGAGCGTTTGCATCTGACGCCCACTCCTTAGGTTTATCGCTGCTACATGTCCTATAGATTTATTCTTGGGATTAGGTTCAGAGGATCTAGGGAGCGTACCTGATTGTTTGGGGATTGATGAAGGTAATTGGCCCATTTGGGTCTCCATGGTTTTCCTGCAGATATCAATCTCCCCAAGCCTAGAGTTTATGTCGTGCAGCTGAGTGTGGATTGAATTGATGGATTACTTGTCGTCTGAGTGATTCCTCCGCATCTTTTCAAGAATAGTCTGGAGGTCATCTTTCTTACTTTCTTTGTCAGGGTGACCAGGAGCTCTGTAGGGCGGGAGGTCTCTTTGATACTGGGGCTGGCGATAGTGGCTCCAGATCTGTTGCTGATGCTGCCCTGAGTAGTTCCCCCCCCCCCCTCCGCATAACGTGCCTCTTCGTGGGTTTCAGCTATAAGTATTTGGTCGGCGTGTGGGCACGCAGTGGTGTTGTGCCTCACAGACCTACATTCCAAACAAGGTTTATCTTTAGAAAAGAATTTAACTTGCTTGGTGAGACGACGTACTTGATCATTATGGAACTGGTCCCTGACGTCCGAATCAATTTTCTTAGGTGGCAAATATAGAGGCATAGATGGGGCATACCTTTCATACCTTTCGTTTGAGGTCGCAGAAGTCCCATAAGTGTTGTCATAGTTTGCCAATGTCTCAAAGGTTTCCCAAGCACGCTGTGGGGTGTATTCGAGATACTTGTAGGCGGTGTAGTTGTTGATCCGATCCTTTGTTGGTGCATCTAGGCACTTGAAGATGATCTCCTGGATGACATGGGGTGGCTGTCCATGTGTAGGACAGGATTTCATAAGCCTTTTGTAGCGCTCCCATACTTGTGCTAATGTCTTCCCTACCTTTTGTTTGAAAGTCGTGATCTGTTGTCTGAGCGCAACTGTTTTGGCAGGAGGAAAGAACTTGTTAAGAAACAAATCCCTTAGCTCGTTCCATGTGCGGATAGATCGTGCAGGCAAACCCTCAGGCCACTGCGAAGCTACTCCTGCAAGGGACCAACGAAAAGCCTTTAGTTTTAAATATTCTAGATTGGATTTATCTGCAATAGCTTCACATAAATCTAGAAAAGTCGTGACATACTCTAAAGGGCATTCATTGGGTTTCCCTCTATATTGATTCCTCCTAATTTCAGTAATAAAATAAGGACGAATTTCATAATTAACAGGGGAGAACGATCGGTGATTCTGGAACTTCCAGAGTAGGATGCAGATACTCCTTTGCATTTGCTAGGGCGTGCTGAATCTGCTCCTCAAGCTCCCTTCTGGCGTTAACTTCACGATCCACCCTTGCTTCCCACCTTTGCTGATTCTGTTGATATTCCGCCTCTCGTTGGGCGTATTATGCTTCTTTGGTGGGGAATTCCTCAATCCGTAAGCGGAATTGCTCAAGCTCCTGTACTGGTGTGAGCTGGACCTCATTCTCGTTAGTCGTTGACATTAGTCTCCTTCTTATCCTTTACTGAAGGTGCAAAAAGCGTTCAGGTTTGAGAATTGGGTCGATAGGTGTGCGATCAGTTCTTCGCATGCACCTAAAAAATAAAAACAAAAAGAAAAGAGTAAAAAGGAACTAAAAAGGGCACGATTGATTGCTTTCCCGACAACGGCTGATAGGGTCTATTTTAGTCGTATAATTGCATATTATATTAGCTTATTTTTATGCATATTTTACATGTTTTATACACGAGTGCGTTTATATATTTTAGTCAACACGAGTGCGTTTATATATTTTAGGCATTTTCGGGTTTGATCATATGAATTTGGAGGTTGGGATAAAAAATTGGGCCGAGTTACTCATGATGAATGGGATGATTGATTCATACAGAATACGGAGGAGATGTGGCACCAGACTTGCACAATTCACTCATCAAGTGCTTACTACTGGATTTATCGTTGAGTGGATTTTACCATATATTTAGATTAGTTAGATAGAATGAATAATATTAATATTATATATATTCAGATTAGGATGGATAGACTATATTGTGTTTTAGAAAACACTATACATTCATACGTATACGGCAAAACGGGAGGCCGGAACATACTGTAGCCGACTAACTCAGTATTTCTCTAAACCCTAATTATGTTTTGTCTTATTTTTATGGAGATCTAAACTCTCCCGTTTCGTCTATGGATTGAAGCTTTGGTTTGATAAAGTTGTGAGATTTCTATTCTTTTTCTATTCATATTGATTTGTATTGATTCTTTTGCGAATATTGTTGATTTCTTGTAGTTCGTACAACTAGTTGAGATTATTGCTAGGGTTTTATAGATTCCTCGTAACAAACCTTAATCCATAGTAGCAATCATGCATTTTCAAGACTCGTAGGACTAAACTGGTGTGTAGAGAATCAATTACATGTTGAATGCTGACTCGTAGCTTGGTGTTGCATGTATCCTATTTAATCCTTAATCTTAATGCTACTATTAGGTTGAATCTTGACCGTGTCAGGGTTATCTAATTAGTAAGGGTTACTAGGACTCGTAGGACTAGTAATTTACACAAGATCAGGATAGGAACAATAATAGGATGAAAAGAGAACTCGAAGAAGAATCGATGATCAATCAACTAGTCAAACTAAAGTGGATATTTGTAGATGAAACTATCTTCTTAATTGTTATCTCCGTTATTTGTTTATAGTTTATTTTATTTTCTTTATAATTTTGTCACACAAAACCCCCCTTTTTTCTATTAATTGGTAAATAAACTTAAGTCAAGAATAATTTGATTCTCTGTCGGATCGACTCGTGCTTACCACACTACATTAATTAGTAAGTTCGAATTTATTTTGATAGGTTTACGCGACTAAAAACCGCTTATCAACGGCACCAAAATTTGTTATGAGGAAATCAAGTAGCGAAATTAATATCAAATATAAATTCCAAATCGAATCCCTGAACCATGCAAATAAAAATAACAAGACTTCCTCCCACTGTAGTGGAAGGGAATTAGGATCGTGTCCACGAGAAAGCGTGACAGCGCTCGCCTTTTTCATTCTAAATTACTCTCGAAATCGACCAGAAGACTCCTCGACGTCGATTAAGGTACTCAATATCGACTAGACCTGTCGATTGGAGCTGCAAAACAAAACAACAGAGAACGAAAATAACCTGTGCTCATTTAGGAACATAATGACGATGCCATCCGATAAGTTGTTGTATTTGAGACCAATAATTCTAGGAAGGTGTATTTCCATTGACATACTTTCAGAAGGTAGCTGATGCTCCTTTCACAGAACACCAATTCCACGGGACCTACCGCAAGCCCGAGACCATATTGCGTTGTCAAACCCCGCACATTTCCAAACATTTGCATCAGGAATATTTTCATATTTTGTTTCTGCAAGAGCCACCATCTGGATGTGCTCATTTTTACACCAAGTATCTACGTCAATCCAAAAGGCTTTTTTTCCCTATACCTCTACAACTCCACAAGCTTATTTTCATTTAAAAGCTTGAGTGGCAAGAGGAAATGGGTTAAATTCCTCAAGTCGAAAGAATGTTTTGATTACTTTGTAATAAATATAAAAGTTTTTTATACAAAGAGAAGCAAAGGATACAACATTGCCTCTTATTTTGTATTTTGGGTAAAAACAATTCGAACCATTATAACCCACCCACGGGTTTTTAGTGATCAAACCAGTTACAACATTATGAAGATTAATTTCATAGAACAAGTATTGATTGAAGGTTCTACCTCTTCCGAGGGTTAAAATTATACATCGTTTAGATTTGTAGTTGAAGTAGTGGTTATTACATTGGTTAGTTATACACCAAAAAACCCAATGAAGCCAAGAATGGCGATGAGGTTGAACTGCCAGGGGTTGAACTAGATTTCTTTCGATCGAGTGCCAAGAAGGAATTTTCTTCAATAGGGGATTTGTGTTAAGATGCACTGAGCCATTTGCAAATTCTAATGAGATGCAACAAGGTGTGTTCATAATCATATGTGCCTATCTTCGAGGCTTCACCATTAAGAACCTACCTTGATAGTAGAGACCACTCCTAAGGCAAGGAAAACCAATCTTAAACAAGAGATTTACTATATGATTTAATATATATTCAAAGGAAGAAACACATGCCAAGAACACACATGGACACCAGAGAATGACAAGGGATGTTGAAGAAGCAAACTCAAATGTCAAGGCAGACTAATCCAAAGCAATCAGAGGCACAAGCCAAGATTGGAAGTAGCACATAAGAGGACGTAACAACCTCAGCCCGGTCGGAAAAGGTGAGGGCCAACTGGGAGGACTGGAATGCTCCCCATAGAGGGAGGATAGCCCCTCGCACCGGAGTGAAGATGGAAGCCAAAAGGCCACGAGACCTACGAGCCACCCAAAGATTTTGTAGATACTATACATAACACATAGGGAACTAAACAAGGTGTTACCAAGGTTGAGACCATACCAGGAAGCCAAAGACGGCTTTGATGTGACCTAATGATGTGCGCCTATTTTGCCATGTTTTACATTAACTTTTATATCTATTTTCACATGTATTTCATATCATTATGTTAGAATTATACAGAATCTATGTATTATATACTTATTTGCCAAATATAGAGGTCTACACTAGTTTCTGTTTAATTTCACAGAAATCGAGACATTTTACAGCAATTCGGAGAAGGAAGAAAACCATGGAAGAGCTCGAGGTCAACTACAGAAAGTCCAATGTCAAGTAGCAGCTGAGCCAGGACACATCGAGCAGAAAACAAGGAAAAAGGGCACTCGACAGGACTAGTCGATATCGACCAGAAGTGGTCGATGTCGAGTACATTTGGTCGACTTCAGCTTTAGAATACAGGATCGAGCAGAGGACCACTCGAGAGCACAGAAAGTCCTCGACGTCGAATACTTTACTCGATGTTGAGTACTCTTCATGTCCAAGTCCTAGCCGAGATCGAGGACGAGTACATGAGAGCAAAGTACGAGAACTACTCGATGTCGACTACTACTAGTCGATGTCGAGTACATTTGGTAGTAGTCCGAGTTGAAGACGAGTAGGAATTCGAGTATGTGGTTACTTACCATGCAAGGCACGAAGAACTATCCAATTGAAGATTGATTTATCCACATTAGTAACTTCCCATATTTACCCAAGGGGATTTTAATTGTTTTATTTCCTTTATTCACAAAGTTTTATCATTAAGCCTTTAGATAGATAGTTTTAGATATAGATAAATTGTTCTCTCCTTGATTAACAAGGACTTGAGCACTATAAATAAGGCCCTAGAGGTTGGTTTTAGGATCATCCAACAATTATTCTCTCAAGCAATTAAGCAAACACTAGTTAGGCAATTTAGAGGTTTCTTTTGGAGCTTGTGACCGAGTGAAGTTGTAAGAGGTGAGAGCGGATTTGGCTTCGATCGATTGTAAGCTTTTATTCAGTTTAATGTAAGTTAGTTCTTTTATGATATTGATCTGTGTTTTGATGATGAAGAGCGAGTAGTTACCAAACTTCTAGGGTCGGGGTGAGCCCGACGGTAGCCATGTAAGGTAATGCATCGAAGGTACAATCTTTATTGCGATTTCATCTTCTATCCTGATTCTTCTGCGACAGTCGAAGGTGATCCTTATTTGTGTTATTGAAGCGAAAGTGATCTTAATGTAAACTTGGATCAATTATGTGAAAAGGGTTAGTAACAATTAGAGTTTATGCGAAAGCCTCTATTTTCTTATTTGTTAATGACGAAAGTTATTTGATGAAAAGACATGATCTTTTATACCTTCAACATTATTCTTATATGGTTATCGTTGTGACGTTGAAACCCCGATTCTCGAAGCTCGTATCATTGAATTAATTCCCACCAATTTCGTGTTATTTTTGTCTTTATTTTAGCAAAAGGTTACGTTTTTATTCTGCACTGACACACTCGATCTCGACTAGTTCTAGTCGATCTTGAGTACTATAGTCGATGTCGAGTACCCTTGTACTCGACATTGGCTGTTTTCATCTTCTGTTGTGCAGATTTGCAGGAAAGTCAACAACTTTAGTTAATATCGAGTACTTTTACTCGACATCGAGTAGCTTCTGGTCGATTACGAGAGCATCTTGGGACTTGAAAGGCGATCGCTGACACGCTTCCTCGTGGACACGATCTTGATTCCCTTCCACTACAACGGGAGGAAGTCTTGTAATTTTTATTTGTGTGGTTAAGGGATTCGGTTTGAGATTTATATTTTATATTTATTTCATACTTGATTTTCCTCCCTAACACTTGATCCAAGTAATGGGTACTTATCACAGGTTTGTAAAACCAATTAGCATATTTCCTAACTCATGCAGTGTAATAACATAATATACAAATGCTTAAGGAATGATTACTAAAAGAGATATAACAAATTGAATTGAGATATATTTGATGGTATTGTTTCGGTCAGCAGAGAGTAGGGAGGGGTGGTTTTGTAGAAAGTGGTTTATGTAACCCTGAAGGAGGATTTGTGGAGTAACAATTGACATACAAAAGGTTGGAATTAATGGTGCCCAATTGATCCGGACAACAGGTTGATATTGAAAATCGCATGAAGAGCCAGCAAAGGGGCCTAAGTTAAGTATAAGCTTACTATCAATTAAGATCCAAATGTAAGTGTTTGGAGAACTGAGTCCTTAACGGATCTCAGAGGCCTACTCCTGTATATATATCAATGGGTGAAAACCCTGAGGGTACAATGGTAACTGTACATGTATAAATAATATAATGCTAACATCCTCCCTCAGTCGCAGCTAGAGGTGAGCGAATAGCAAGACTGGAACGAAAAGAAGTAAAAAGAGGAGTAGGTAAGCCTTTTGTGAAAATGTCCGCATACTGATGTGCGGAAGGGACATGAAGAACTCGGACCTGGCCTAGGGCGACCTTCTCTATGACGAAATGGATGTCAATTTCGATATGCTTCGTCCGTTGGTACTGAACTGGGTTCGACGACAGGTAAACAGCGGAGACATTGTCGCAGTAGACCAGTGTAGCCGATCGAAGGGGAACCCGGAGTTCGCAGAGAAGGTTGCGGAGCCAGCAGGTCTCAGCGACGGCGTTGGCAACACCACGATACTCAGCCTCGGCACTCGAGCGGGAGATGGTGGCCTGACGCTTGGAGGACCACGAGACCAGATTGTCGCCCAGGTACACTGCGAAACCAGATGTAGAGCGTCGAGTTTCAGGACAACCCACCTAGTCAGCGTCAGAATAGGCGGTGACGAAGTCAAACCTGCTGCGAGCGAGATGTAAACCCATGTCAGAGGTGCCCTTGATGTACCTGATTATCCTCTTGAGCGCCTGAAGATGGTGCTCGCGGGGATCATGCATGTATAAGCAGATCTGCTGTACGGCGAAGGCAATGTCCGGTCTGGTGAATGTCAAATACTAGAGAGAACCGGCCAGACTGCGGTAGGCTGTAGGATTCTCAACCTTAGGACTGGAGGCAGCGTCGAGCTTGGACTTGTAGTCGACAGGGGTGGTGGCGGGTTTGCAAGACGTCATGCCGGCTTTGTCGACGATCTCAAGAGCGTACTTCTGCTGATGAAGGAACAGGGTAGTAGGAGTGCGTGACACAGAGACCCCAAGGAAGTAGCTCAGGGAACCGAGATCAGTCATGGCGAACTCTGATCGCAGCAGGGCCATCAGCCTAGACAGGAGCGATGTAGAGGAAGCGGTGAGCACGATGTCATCAACGTACAGGAGAAGATAGGCAGTGTCAAACCCTGAGTGGAACACAAAAAGGGAGTGATCAGACTGACTGCCCTGAAATCCAATGCCAGTGAGGTACGTGGCGAACCGCTGATACCAGGCGCGAGGCGCCTGTTTCAACCCATAGAGAGACTTCCGGAGAAGGCAGACGTGAGATGGGCAGGTGCGATCATAGAAGCCTGGCGGCTGATGCATATACACAGTCTCCTGAAGGTTGCCGTGAAGGAAGGCATTCTTGACGTCAAGCTGATGGATAGGCCAATCCTTAGTAAGGGCGATGCTCAGAACTATGCGGATGGTAGCCGGTTTGACGACCGGGCTGAAAGTCTCATCACAGTCAACCCCAACCTCCTGTGACTTGCCGTTGACCACTAGCCGAGCCTTGTGTCGCTCTAGAGTTCCGTCTGACCTGTACTTATGCTTGAACAACCATATGCAGTTAATGATATTAGTGTCCCGAGGCCTTGGAACGAGGTCCCACGTGCCATTTTTAATAAGAGCACTAAACTCATCCATCATGGCGGCTTGCCAGTTCGGGTCATGTAAGGCCTTGTGGAGTGATTTGGGGAGAGAAGATATGTCGGGAGACGGAGTGAGAAGGTTGTATTTGGGGTTAGGTTTGAAGATGCCGGACTGCGACCGGGTCTTCATGGAATGGGCGGGGGGTGCAAGCGGAGGTTGGTGGTTAAGAGGGGTTGCCTGCTGAGGGGGAAAGAGGGGGGCGGGGGGTTGCGGCGGGGGTGCGGCGGGCGCTGCCAGGGGGGGTGTACCCGCCGCAAGGGGTGCTGCGGGATGGGCGGGGGGGGGGGGGGGGGGTGCGGCGGCCGCTGCCAGGGGGGTGTACCCGCCGCAGGTTGCGGCGCTTGCCGCCAATCGATTTGGGTGGGGGTTTTGGGCGGGGGGTTGGTTCCGGATGATGCTTGTTGAAATAGGTGGCGTAGGAGGGGTGGGAATTCGTCGGAATTGGGTGGTGTGGGTGGGTTGGGGACAGCAGGGGTGGGTGGTGTGGCGAAGGGGAAGGTCTGTTCGTCGAAAATCACATGGCGCGAAGTGACAACCCGATTTGTATCCAAGCGAAGACAACAGTAGCCTCGATGGTGTGGGGAGATGCCCAAGAAGACACATTTAGTGGATCGTGGGGATAGCTTGTAAGGGGCGGTGGCACTCATGTTGGGAAAACAGAGACATCCAAACACTCTAATGTGATCGTAAGAGGGGTAGCGCTTGTAGAGTGCCAAGGTTGGGATGGAGTTGCCAATGGCTTTGGATGGAAGTATATTGTGGAGATAGGTGGCCATGTGAAGCGCCTCAACCCAAAAGGGGAGGGGAAGAGAGGCGTGATGTAGGAGGGTTCTAGTTTTGTCATTGAGGGTGCGGAGAATAAGTTCCGCTTTGCCATTTTGTGGAGAGGTTTGAGGGCATGAGAAGTGGAGTGATATCCCATTTTGTTGACAAAAGGAGCGAACAAAATTGTTGTCAAACTCTCCTCCCATGTCGCACTGAATAGCCTTGATGGGCAAAGTGAATTGAGTGCGGACAAATGTGTGAAAATTGACAATGTGACTTTGTGTTTCCGATTTGTGACGTAGGGGGAAAACCCAAACAAAATTGGTGGAATCATCAAGGACAACCAAATAGTATCGAAAACCACTAGCACTTGAAATAGGAGATGTCCACAAATCATAATGCAAAAGATCAAAAGGTGCAAATGTACTGGAATGAGAAATGCTAAAAGGGAGACGCTTGCTCTTGGCGATTTCACAGGAAATGCAAACGCCAGAGGCTTTATTACAAGAAATTAAATGACTAGTGCGGAGACATTGGAGCACGTGGTCGCCGGGATGGCCAAGACGAGCGTGCCACAAGTCAGAACGATGGGCGACGAAGGCGGTGGGGGCGGTGGGAGACTGTGGGCGACCTTTGGTGATGGGGTAGAGGTCGCAAGAACTATTGCAGCGCATGATTGGGGTCCCCGTACGAAGATCCTTCACAAGAAAACCAAACGGGTCAAATTGGACAGCCACGTGATTATCGACGGTAAATTGACGAACAGAAATGAGGTTTTTAACAAGGTCAGGGGCAAGCAGGACTTTGTTGAGCCGTAGGGGTGGGGAACTGGGAAGGGTTGTGTGACCCGAACCGACAATTTTAAGAGAATCGCCGTTTCCGACATAAACAGACGGTAAAGTGCTCGAATTAAAAACAGTTTGTAGGTTACCTGGTGCGTTCATCATGTGAGAGGAGGCCCCGGTATCCATGTACCAGTTGTCGTCCGGCTGCTGAAGTCCCATGGTGGAGAAAGTGGCGGAGAGGTTGGTGTGCATGGGGTGCGTTGGAGGCTGCTGTGAAGCGTACATCGCCGGGGATGGGGCCTGCTGCTTTGGCGGACGTTGCGGGGGGTATCCTGCCCATGTCGGATAAGGGCAGGGCGGCGGAGCGGGGGACCATTGCTGCTGCGGGTACCAGTGCCCTAGCGGCGGCCGCTGCATGTTGCTGCGGCCGCGGCCGCTGCTGTTGCCGCCTCTATCGCGTCCTCCGCGTTGTTGGGGTTGTCTGGGTTGGGTGTGGGGAAGGGGTCCGGGGCTATGAAATCCTTGGAGGAAACAAGGACATGGGAAGGGCCCTGGGGGCGTCCCTGACGGCTCTCCTCCCTGGAGAGCATGCTGCGAGCCACCATGAAGGTCGGAAGTGGCGATGTGTTGCTGATCATGCCACCGACGACATCAAATTTGGTGGAAAGGCCGTTGATAAGTTGAAGAACAAGGCGTTCTTCGCTAACCTTGTGCCCAACATCGCCTAGTTGATCAGCGATGGCTTTGATGGCGAGGCAGTAGTCAGAGACGGTGGAGAAGCTTTCCTGACGGGTGTTGATGAACTTGCCCTCAAGATCCGCTGCCCTAGCGGATTGATTGTCATGGAAGAGGCCCTTTATGCGGAGCCAGACATCACGGGCGGTAGAGTTTGGTTAGAGGACAGTAATCAGGACGTCCTCAGAGATGGTGGCATAGATCCATCCAAGAACGATGGAGTCAAGGCGGTTCTAGAGGGGCTCAGGGACATCAGTCGGACGGTCAGAGCCGTCGATGTGGGTGATGACGTCGTGAGCCTTACAGGTGGTTTGGAAGAGCTCCGCCCATGTGTGGTATTGGACCTTTTTAAGATCTAGGGTTAGGGGAATTTGATTTTTGATGTTGGTGACGGATTGAGCGGAGTGAAAGGGGTTTTGTGGTGGTGGTGGAGGGTTAGGGTTGGGTGGAATGGGGTTGGGGTTGATAATCTCGTCGGTAGACATCGAGAAGGGGTGGGAGATTGCGGCGGAAGGGAGAAAGGAGGAACAAGGGGGCGGCGGCGGCGGCTCTAGGGAGCGGCGGCGGCGGCAAGAGGGGGAGGCGGCGGCGGCGGCGGCGGCTGGGCTGGCGGCGGCGGCTAGGGCGTGGCTAGCGGCGGCGGCTAGGGATTGCGGCGGCGGCGGCTTGGGGCTGCGGCAGCGTAGTGGATTGTTAGGTGTGAAACAAAAATTAGGGTTTCACACAAAAGCTTGATACCATGTAAGTGTTTGGAGAACTGAGTCCTTAACGGATCTCAGAGGCCTACTCCTGTATATATATCAATGGGTGAAAACCCTGAGGGTACAATGGTAACTGTACATGTATAAATAATATAATGCTAACACCAAATAGCATGGGTAGCGATCGAGATTGCAGACGATAGCAGCAACAAATAACAAGTTGGGTGCAGACCTGTGGCAACAGATACCATGTTCATATATAATTGCACTAAATGCACATTCATCAATATGATACAATGAAAATCGATTACGAGATAATATGAAGCGTTCTTTAATCGATCCATATTGGGTACATACGGGATTTGGAAGGGGAAAGAACTAGGTACTCAGACCCAGTAACTTTTTTAGTAGCCATTGAAGCAATTGATTTAGGATCCTTAGAGTACACCACAATAAGAAAAGAAAGTCAATAACAGACAGTCCAAAAGGGTCTTAGAGCATTTGTATTCTCATGGAGCTTACTATGGAGGGCTTTTAGTTTTACCCTATCAAAGGATCTCCGCTTGATTTTCCTACCAGCCTTGCTTGACATAGAAGAGGCAACAGCTCCGACCTTGGGGACCTCAGGCCAATCAAAGAAACCTTCAGCAGAAAAGATTAGGATCATGGGGAGATATCACCACGGAGATGCTTGCAAAGGGTGACAGGCGAGACCACCACAAGCTGCACCAGTTGAGAAGATGCGAGGCCACCTAAACACCTTCCATAACATTAGTTAGTTATTATCATGTGATGTGTTACCCCTCTATAACTCCCACATGGTGAAAATCAAAGGTCCCAATCTATGACTTTTTTATCCTTTGTAACCCTCTCCATTTATACTTATATAAGACCTTGTACTTCTCCTTTGAAGGATATATAAAAGTAATAGAATCCACTCTTTCTACTAATTAGTTATCAACATGATCGATCGGTAAGAATTTGTCGACCCCCACCTATATACATATGGCTGCAGTAGTTTTAATTGGCCATGCATTGATTAATTAGCAACATGTAAGTATAACCACTGTACAATGCATACAGTGGCGGATCCACGGGGGTTCGGGGTGGCTGAAGCCCCCCTATCCCAAAAAAAAAGTATATATATTTCTTTTATATATCGGGTGTTTATGTAATCAAATTAAATAAAGTGTGTATATATATATATATATATATATATATATATATATATATATATATATATATATATATATATATATATATATATAGTGTTCACAACCCTTAAAGTATACCTTGTACACAAATCTAGACCATTAATCAAAAGAAATGGAAGGTCAGGATTAAAAGGGATTTTTTAAATTTTTTTCTATTAAATCTGTGGGACCCACAAAGGAAAACACACCCACCCTCCCTCCACCCTCTCTTGGGTGCGTGAAACCCAAATCCCATATATAGGAGTATCTTCTTTATTTTTTTTTTCTCCTTTCACGTGAAAATCAAGCAATTTTTTTTTTTAAATATGAGTGATGGTTGGTAGGACTCACTTGATTTCGTTTGTTTTTTAAATTTGTCGATTTCACCGAATAATGTTTTACATTAAACCGAATAATGTTATATTATTTTTTTCCATCCCGTTAAAATGAAAATTATCAAAATTTACCAATTCCGCTGAATAACACCTATTTGGATAATGGATTGTACGTATTTTTTTTTAATTCCCCCATTTTTGTTTTTAAGCAGCCTGATTTCGTTTGGTTTTAAAATTCATCAATTTAACCGAATAATATTTCAAAATCTACCGAATAATGTTATTTTTTTTCCATCCCGTTTAGATGAAAATTCATTAATTCCACTGAATAATTTGTCAAAGGCTATCAATAATGTTTTTTTTTCCGAATAATGTTTTAAATTTCACCGAATAATCCTTCAAAATTCACCGAATAATATTTTAAATTTCACCGAATTATCTTTCAAAATTCACCGAATAATGTTTCATATTTCAGGACCCCAAATTCATTAAAAAAATACTTCTATTTTCATGAATAATTATTCAATATCACCCCGTAATATTCCAAATATTCCCTATCTAACCGAATAATCCTATATTCCATATTTACCCAATCATTCCATGTTCGTCTTCTTCGTAATGAACCGCACCAGCAAAGAGGATCGCAATAAAAAATACACAGCGCTCAAACATCATGCCTCTGCCCGTCCACGCCACCTTTGCCACCACATCGCCACCGCTCGTTCTCGCCACCTCCGTCACCGCATCGCCACCGCTCTTCCTACACATCGCCACCACTTGCTCGACGACAGCCTCAAACGCAGGCCCTTCGATTCGATTAGCCAGAACGCCGGACGACTTGGCCATTTCCTTCGATTCGCCCCTACAACCGGAAAGATGAGGATGACGAAAAACCACCGCCTCGAATCGCTCGGAAAGCAGAACCTAGCACCGCCTCCGCCTCGCCTCACCGCCGGTATCCAAAAAATCACTCCCTTCAATTCGCTGCTGATCATAAGCAGCACAGACAATTGCTTGCTCACAGAATCCAGAAATCAATTGAAGACAAACACACAAAAGCGACTACAAAGATTCCAATCCGACGGAGTTTGGACTTTCAATCGATTCGAAGAACATACATGTAAATAGAGATGGCCGCCTGTTCAGCGTTCTTATTCCCTTCGCCGCCTTCGACTCCAGTGATTGAGATGGCCGCCTTCGCTGCTCCGATCGCCGCCACAAGTTGATATTCAAGAATCAGTCGGCTCCGAATATGGTTGCAAAGCATTAAGAATGCCCAGATTTAGGGTTATATTCACCCTTATACACGCGCTTCACGCTCAACTGGGTGTAATTGGAATTAATTTTCCAATTTTTTTTTTAAAACCACCCAAACACGTGGCATCATCTTGTCCCTCATTTTAATATAGATCAAGGGCTTAAATTTGTGTACAAGGTACACCGTAAGAGCTGTGAACAAAAGATCCATACTCTATATATATATATATATATTAAAACTAATACATAACATCTTATAATGTATCACTCATAAATTCCATCGTATTAAAAAAATTATTCTATAAGAAATGTTTAACATAATCGTTTTGCAAAAATAAAATAAAGTAGATTTAAAAAAATAATATGGTAAAAAAAATAATTTACCATATTATTTTTAATATATCTTTATTATGTAACTATTTATTACAAATGGTTATCATATCTCATACCATTTATTTATTAAAATCTACATTATTTTATTTTTGTAAAAGTATTATGTTTAAGATAAATAATTAATTATTTTGAGTAATTATATTAAAATATTATAGTAAATGAGTAAATGCTAAAATAATCATATTATATTTTTAAAGGAGTAGATTTTATATACCTGTTATAATTATTTTTGGATGGTGGGTTGGATGGGCTTAAATTGTAAGATATTTTTTTAATTTCAAATTTTAATATTTATTAGGAGTTTATTGAAAACATTTTATGAATGTGGGTGATTTTTTGTATGATGTGGGTAATCTTTTAAATTTAAGAATCTCATCCAGGGTGTTAAGTGCAACTAATGGTATATGTTAGGACATTTTGTGAAATTTTACAATAAGAATCTCATCCAGGGTGTTAAGTGCAACTAATGGTATATGTTAGGACATTTTGTGAAATTTTACAAGGTTAGGGTATTAAAAGCAACTATCCCTAAAGGTTGGGATATTAGTTGCAATTTACCCTATTATTTTCAGTCATTTTTTATTTATATTTTTGCATTTGAAGTAAACCCTATATATATATATATATATATATATATATATATATATATATATATATATATATATATATATATATAGGGTTTACTTCAAATGTAAAAACTCCTTATTGTCTAAAATGAGCTTAACGTGTAAAATCTCCTTAATTAACATAACTGGACTCGGATTACTGTTAATCCCAAACGCTGGGCCTGTTTTGCGTTGGGCTTTATTTTTTTAAAACTCGTTTCCTCTCTTTCCGTTGCGTTTAGATCATCTCTCCAGCTCCGTTCATCCTTTCTCTCTCTCGTTCGCTTTGTCGTTCATCTGTGTCGTTGATCTCCGGCAAGGTTTTTCTGTGTCTTTGGAGTCGTCGTTTCACTATGTCAAGTTCATCAGTAGGTACGCGCAACGATTCGTTGTTATTCACTCCTATTTAAGTTGTCCTGTTTGTTAGGGTTTCTATTTTCTTCGAAATTGTGCGTTTTTATGTATTGCCCTTATATTCAGCTATTTTTCGCCTCATTGCTGTTATTTGTGTAATTGTTTTGTTCCTTTTCTTATTCAATCTGTTTCGTGTTGTTATTCCTGTGATTTTTGGGTTTTTTGTTATCACACTTTATGTTTTATACTCGCTTATGATCATAAGTGTTTCCTATTCTTAATATTCATTGTGTATTTGTGTTTATACTTCATTTGTTGTTCGGTTTATGTTTGTTTTTGGTGTTTATTTATTCTTCTTTGTAGATTTTTTATATTTATTGCTAATTAGGCTCAATTTAGTTGTCGTTAGTATTTTGTTGTGTGTTTATATTTTTCTTTGGTTGTTCCTTATAGGGAAAAGAACTAGGTCCAAGGTTGGTGGTGAAGCTCTAGCTGTTGTTGCTTATCGTTCAAAACGTGTTAAGAAATCTCGCCCCCCTCGGCCTGTTCCTAAAGCTATTGATCTGGCACGTGATTCTCCTGGGTTTTCTGTATCCGACGGGGAAGGGGCGTCACCTGAGATTGAATCACAAGATAATGTTCCTCTAATACGTAAATCAAGGGAAGTTGATAAAAGTGAAGGTTGTTTATCCAAAGATGCTTCTGTAGGCCATATCACTGAATTTTTGTCTACTAATCCCCAGCATAATGTAACTGATGATGTTCCTGTAGCAGCTGATGTTTCTGTTGAGAATGAAGGCCAACCACCTGTTGTAGAAAATTTGCAATCTGAAGGGACTAATGTTCAAACAGTAGCCTCCGATGTGCCCCTCCAAACCACAAATGTTCCCCAAGATGTTGGGGCTGGTGCTGTTTTTGTTAAGAAGCCGCGAGTTAGAAGGGCTAATCAATACCCATCTTTGAAAACAAGGTCAAATCCTCGTGCGTTTGTCTGTGCATTGGGTAGATTTAATGATAAACAAAAGGAGTGTATTAAGCTGATTGGTTTTGGTTCTTTGCTGGATTTGGAAATTCAGTATCTTCCTCTGTGTCTTTGTCACTGGTTGGTTGAGCAGTTTGATGCCAATCGATGTTGCTTGGTATTGGCTGATGGAAGTAGGTTAGATATTACTGAGCTTGATGTCCATATTACATTAGGCTTGCCTATGGGCAAGAAGTTGATATGTAGGAAAACTTCTAAAGAGAAGTCAGATGTTCTTACGAAGTGGAAGAGTTTGTTTTCTGCTGGTGATTCCATTAATCCTTCTGTTCTTATTGATTATATGGTTGCTGATGCCGATGTTGGTGATAAATTTATCATCAACTTTGCTGTGTTATTTGATTCATTGCTTGTGGACAGTATCCAAAATGGCAATGTTAATCACAATTTGGTTAAAGTCTTATCTGGGACTGAGGACTTCAAAGATTTGAATTGGTGTGCTTTTGTTCTTGAAAGCTTAGTGGATTCCAAAAAAATTTGGGAGAAGAACAAAACCAGTCAGTTTAGAGGTCCTATTCTCTTCCTCATTGTGAGTATTTGTTTTTCCTTTTTTCACCTTCTCATTTTCATTCAATAGTTTTATGTTTTGTTAGTACATCATCATCTCCTCTGTTTATTATAATTGGCTTCTTATGTGTTTGTTGTTGTTTGGTTGTGTTTGTTAGCTGTTTTATATTGATAGGGTGAAGTTATTCTCAAGTACTTCGTCGAGGAGAGTAACTCGGTCTTTCCCTGTTTTTATGGGGTTGACATCACCTATGCTTCGTCAACGCGAAGACGATGATCTTTCCAGTGGAGGCTTTGGACGTGGCAGAATTGAGGAACGTCAATCTGTTCCTGTATATAGCCCCAAATCCCCATGTGCTGCCCCTTCAGATGCTCCTACTGACAATCCAAAAGTTTCTGGAAAAAAATCATCTCCTATTGAGGTTCCTGCTATTCTTTATTTATAGTATATTTTTTTATAATATTGATGGTGTTTTGTTTGATTTTGTTTATCTTTGGTTGTGTGTGTGTTTGTGTGTTTTCTTCCCCTTGTAGAATTTTATTCAATCCTTTGCTCAAAAAACTGCTGCTCTCGCTACTTCCATATCTGAGTTTGTTGATTTGGCTGATAAAATTCCTCCTGAATTTAGAGAGAATGAAATGGTAAAAACCCTTAGTAATGCTGCAAAGAAGTTGATGGGTTTGGAGTTTGAGGGTGATAAGGCTGCTTCTCCTCTCGTAGACCATTCTAATATTGGCAACCCCCCTGCTTCTGAGTGGATTTCATCCCAAGATCTTATATGGTCAGATCCTGTGTTTTTGGATGCTCTTACACAAATTGAGTTAGCTTACATTAATAAATGTAAGATGCAATCGTCTGGTCATACTGATCAACCTTTTTGTTCAGTTGGTAATGTATCTGGGGGTGGGCTTGGTGGTGGTTGTTTTGAGAGTGAATGTGATGCTGGAAAGAAGGGTGATTCTGCCGTCTTTAAGGGTAAGGGGACTATGCCTATGAATCTTCCCGCTGAGCCATCGTTTGATATATTTGGTTCTGATCCTGCTTTCCAATCTCAAAAAAAATCTTCTGAAGAAGCAATTGCCAAAGATTTTAACAAGTCTGATAAGTCTGCACAAAAGGGTTTTGTCTCTGCACCCAAGCCCGATGCTGATGCACAAAAAGATATTAGAGATGCACCGTCTGTTGTCGTGGGTGTCCCTGGTGTTCCTTCCTCTGTTGTCAATATTGCCAAAGAATATTCTGGTGGAGATGCTGCTTCTTCTTTAGGCATATCAACATCAAGTGACATTCAGTGTGCAACCCCTAAAGTGTATAAAAAGAAGCAAAAATCTCCTGTTGTCATGCCTTTACGTAGGTCTACCAGGGGTTGTCCTGCTGATCAGAATGAGAAAGATGTTGGAGGTAAGAGGGTTTCAAAACCTGCTGATTCCTTGAAGAGTCCTTACTATTCCAGGCTTGTTGATGTGAATGAGCGTGTGTCTGACATTGAGCGTTGCATTTGTGCGTATTTGTCTAAGAAATCAGCTTCTGATGTGTAAGCCTTTTTCCCCTTTTTCTTTTTTTTTTCTTTTTTTACTTTAGTTATTTTATTATATTTAATTTTATTTGAGTTATATTTATTTTTTATAATTTGTTCTTTGCCTATTGCAGTGAAGTTCTCTTTAAGAATTCGTCTGTTGAAGTTATTAGAGCTGATTTTAAATCCCTTGAAGAAGATTTTGAAGTCGCTTTCTCTGTTGTGAGGGCATGGGCTTCTGTTCTTAATTATAAAGAACAATACAGAAGTGTTGTATCTCCATCAAGGCTTTTTATATCTCTTGATTCGTCTGTAAGTTGTATTTTTTTGTCCTTAATTTTTTTCCCATTCTACATTTATTGATTTCCTTGTTCTTTATTTTGTATTTTTTTTTCCAGAAATTTGCCCCAAACCCCCCTTCGGATGACTTTGCTGAACGTTACACAAAACTTGGTATCCATGTTGATTCTGAACTGGCTGCTGCTCCTCACATTCGGTTGAAAGATGTTGATATGGTATTTGTTCCTTTTAATACTTTTTTTGTTTTATCTCCCCTACTCTCTTTCTTACTTTATTTGTTTTCTGTTGACTTGTTTTCTTTATGTTTGTGTTAGTTTGTGTTTGGTCTGTATTACGACTCAATCTATTGCATGGTTGTCTTTAATCTGAAAATGCACGAACTTCAATTCCTGGATGTGTTAAGTGATACTCGTTCTTCTACTTGTATCTTCCAATATACAGTTGGCCATGTGGTTAGTTTTCATACTTATATGTCACTTTTTTAGTCTTTGCGGTTTTTTGTTCTTCTATTTTTCAGTTTATCATTTACAGTATTTTTATGCTTTTTTTTCTTTTTTTTTTGCAGCATAGTTTCTTGATTAAATATTTGAAGTCTAATGGATTATCAAAGAAGGCAGAATTAGTTTCTATGCTTCAGCAATCACACATTTATCTTCCTTGGGCTGGTGAAGAAAAACGTCCCCATTCTGGTGTTTACATGATGCGCCATATGGAGGCATTCGCTGGATTGGAGAAGGGATTCAAGTGTGGTTTTGAACATGGGGCTGACAAGAACATCTCCAAGCTGCGTGTGAAGTACATGACCGACATAATTTGTTCTGATGTCAATGAACTTCGATCTGAAATTTCAGCTCAAGCTAAGGCACATGCATCCTTGACCTTAAAAGGTGTTCAAGCTCTAAAATTGCGGTTGGATTGATTGGGTAGGAAAGAGTATATACCAAACATTAGTATTTTGCTGGGCATTTGGTACTTTTCAGGGTATACAAATTTTGTGTCCTACATGTGTTGTAATGTATAACCCTTTATGATTCCCTTTTTGGGTTATCTTTGTCTATTTTAGTCTATGTGTTGTACGCTTGGTGATGTTGGCATTCTAAATATTGTTGTGTTTTTTTCATGTTTGATTTTGAATCTTTATGCGTTTTATATTTAATTTTAATCGTGCACATATTTCTTTATGTTGTGACATTATTATATAGTCATGTGGTGGCCTAATATTAATATGTGCATTTATAATATAATTATGTGCACCCTTAATACCCTATTGTGCATATGCAATAGGATGCTCTATTTTTTTATACCCGGGGTGCCTCTTTATTCATTCTTTTATGGTGACATCTCATTCTCTGTTTGGTTTCTTATATTGGTCTGGTTCTTATTTTTTATTTTATTTTAATTTAATTTTTATTTTTTATTTTTGTGAATATATTTTTCTTTGTTTGGGTTTTATATTAGTATACAAATGACATTTCAGCCTAAATTACTTTTTTGTCTGCAATAGTGCAAAAGCATCTCTTTTTTGTGCAATTATATTTGTATTATGTGCAGTTATAAAGGTCCCCACTATAATATGTGCACTCATATGGTTGTTTTGTGCAATTACACAACCTTATTGTGCAAAGTTAACAACTGTTTTTATATTTATGTAACATTGTGTTTTTATTTACCTAATTTTCATTAACTCTATTTTTTTTAGTTGTAGTATTTTTATTTTACTTTGTTTGTATTTCATTGAATTACGAATTCACACTTTACTATAATTTTATTTCAGTTGTCCTGTAGTGCACTTGTATTCTCTTTTTGTGCAATTACAAATCTATTATGTGATGTGGTAAAATGCATTCTAGATAATGTGCAACCACAATATCGTTTCGTGCAACTATAAGACTTTAATGTGCATATTTTAAATATAATGTTATTTCCTTATTTACTTGCTTTTAAATCTATTATTATTTATATTTTTTGTTGGTTATGTGAATCCATTGTTCTTTGTGTTATTTTCATATAGTTTAAATATCAAATTTAAGTCCATTTATTATTCTGTTATTGTGCACTTGTAAACCTGTATTGTGCATTTGTAATATTGTTCTGTGCAATCCTAACAACTTATTGTGCATAGAAATCAATATATTGTTTTTAACAAATCATAGTTTATATTTATAATATTAACTGAGATTACATTTATTTGAAAACAGTTACATGTCTAATAGACTGAAATCTACAAGTAAAATATGATCTCTTCTGAATATTCTCCCTCCTTGCTCTTGATCGCCTATCTTCTAAGAACGGCTGTTGTTGTCCTCCTCCTCTTTCCTTCATCTTCAGATAACTACCTGTTCCAATCAATCACATAGGCAAATATACTGCAATACATATTTTATAAAATAGGGAAATAGTTGTTCATAAATTACAGCTGAATAATTGTTTTTTAAACCCCAAATACCATTGTTTAAAACCTAAACACTTCAAATTAAGAAGAAATACAGACATTTCATATAAAATATATAATTAATAATTCAAAAGTAGAGTCTGTATTCTTCATCTTCTTCTTCTTTCTGCACTTGACTGCTTATCTTCCAAGGAAGATTGCAATCTTCCTCCTCCTCTTGTCTTCTTCCTCAAAGACCTCCCTGATGCAGTCAGTCACGTACTCCCTGTACTGGGCCAGTTCTTCCTCCACTTGCACTTGTTTCTTTTGGAACTACAGAAATATTTATACTTAAAAGTAAAATTATCATGCAATCTTATTTTAAATCAAATTATTTAAAGTATTGATATCTTACCTTCTCCAGGGTTTCTTCCTCTCCATTTTCAGTTGCCTCCAATATCTTGTAGGCATTTGCATTCCTCTCCTGGTTGAGGGAAGACAGGAAGATCTGATGCTTCTCGGCGGCCTCCAGGAGGTTCTTCCTTGTTTCCTCAGTGTTTGTCTCTGCAGCCTCCTCCAAGAGATTCATGTGGTACCCTAGGTACAAGTACTTGTCTATCTCGTTGTTGATCTTGTAGAACTCTTCGGCAAACACGAACGGGTTGAATCCTTCCATCTTGTCTTTTTGAATTTTTTGTTTCTTTGTTTTTTGATGTGTAAGAGATTTCAGGCGGTTTGTGTGATGTCTATGATGGAGGATCTGTCTTTATATAGGCGGTTTTGGCTCTTCAACTCCCTTCATTTGATTGGCCTTATCCAATTGGCGGTTTTCCAAAGACATTTACCCGCCTCAACTCCCTATAACTGTAATGATTACCCATTTTAAATGTTTAATACTTCCCATATCTGCATTAATTATTTTCATACAGCATTTTATTTGTAGACTTCATTATTTTAATTTATAGTTCTCCTTGAATCTTTACGTTTTTTAAATTAAAAGATATTTATTTAAGTTGTTCTTGTTATATATAATTTTTTTTTTATAAATTTTATAAACTAATTATTCCTATAGTAACTGTGTTTATTATACGGTTGTTTTTAAACATCCCATTTCATACTGTTGGTTTTCTTCTTTTGGTGATGTTTTCTGATTGCACATTAATTAAGAAGGTCTTATTTGGTGATTAGATGTTTGTAGTTGAGGCTATGTAAATGCATCTTCCATCATTACCTGAATCTCACCTTATTTGGTGATTTTTCACAATCTTGCAAAGCAAGTCATAATTAATAGTAGGTTCTACCCTGTATGTATCCATTTGCAACTTGGGATTTTTCTCCTATTTCCTTTAAAATAATTATTGTTTATAGTAATAAGGAAAATATAAAAATAGCTTGTACTGCACAATTAAATATTATCTTAACACAAAACCGAGATAGTAATGAACATAATATAAAAGTTGGTCCATAACATCTGTGAATAAGAAAACTCAAAGTATACCATTTTTCTAATACTAAAGTGCATTAATAAATTTCCATTACAAATTGTGCTTATGATTCCTATTATGTTTCCCTTAATGGACATGTCCTGCTGTTGTGAGGTGCATATTCAAGGCAGATTGAACATATTCTCTTCCCCTTTTTCTGTGTTTGAATTGTTGTTTCCTTCCCGCCTTTGAGCCTCTTCCCACTGCCTTTTGTCTTTGCTTGTTTTGGGTCTCTTATTACCACATTCTTCGGGAGGCTTACTCCAGCAAACTCTTCAAACATAGCTTCAAGTTAACAAACTTATTAAAATTAGTATACTTTGAATATATAATTTTGGACTATTTTATTTTATTTTTTGTATAAAAGGGTTTAAATAAGCAATCAGTAATCTTCGGTTTCTTCATCAACCCTATCATACATACCAGACTTTGAAGCTGTTGAAGATGTTGATGTTTGTGCACTTTGTTGGTGCTCCCTTTTTGCATTTGTTAATGCAGATGTTAAGTGCTTAATCTGATCACTATTGTCCTTAACTAAATCCACACAAGCATGAAATTCAGCTAACATATTTGTCAACAGGAGTTTTTGTTCTTGTTTTGCACTTGACTGTCTGACCACAACATCATCCAAAGTGAACACATTACTCAAATTTGCTGCTTTGGTCCAACGAGTAAGCAGCAGTGTTTCTGGCAACTCCTGAACTTGTATATCCTTCAAAACAGTTAATGTATGTCGGCATGGATATCCTAACCTGTTGAACAAGTTACAAGAGCAGTAGCAATCATGATCTTCAATTTTGTGCTCAACAGTGTATATCTTGCTGTTTTCCTTTAGAGTATATATCTCCAATTCATCAATCTCTGTCACATTTGTCACTCTGCAGTTGTACAATGCTCCCTTCAATTCCTCCTGAAATTTCCCCCACATTTTTATTGTGTATAATCTGGATGCATGCTTTTCTAGAGGAAGGGGCGAAATCAGAATTGGTTCCAGTATTTCAGAGTCATAGTTCTTCTTCCCTTGAATATGCCTTTGATTTTCAATTCCGCTTTCATAATACAACATAAACTCAATTAAATTCGCAGTGTAGTTGGAGAACTTACGGAAGAAGCTGTTCATGCTCTCTGAAATGGATGTTGTTTTAATCAATCCACTAAGCTTCACATTCTGAAAATATGCAGGGATCCACTTGTCTCTCATTCTAAACAGTTCACTCAACCATGAGTGACTTGTCATTCCATACTATTCCATTAAGTCATTCCAGTCCTTTTCAAATTCTTCTGGCGTACTCTCCCTGTTCCATACAATACTCCTCAACTTGTCACTGAATTTGAAGTATCCATTCATGGAGTTGTCTATTTTCTGAGATAGCTTGTCCATGATATGCCACATGCATAATTTGTGTCTACTCTCTGGAAAAACAGTTTGAACAGCAATCTTCATTGAAGGATCCTGGTCCGTTGTGAAAATCCTAGGACACCCACCCATTGCCTTTTTGAAGTGCTCAAACAACCACACATATGACTCTACATTTTCATTCCTCAAAAGCCCTGATGCTAGCAGCACAAATGATTTATGGTGGTCATATGCTGTGAAGGGACTGAACACCATTTTGTACCTTTAATATAAGACACTTGTGAAAATTAGAATAATTTCAAAAGAAACATGTATAAAGTTGGTATTACAGATGTATTTAAAAAAAAGATCACTAGGTTGTGTAGTTGTGCCCTTATTCGATCTTGCAGTGCATGATATACATGACTTTGTGCATCTATACATTCTATCTGTGCAGTCTTGTTACTATATTTGTGAATAAATCAGGCAATTTGTCTTTTGTCTGTTTTATAACTAAAATCTGTGACAGTGCTTACAGATATGATGTATCTAAATATTCAATATGAATAATGTGTAATACCTGTTTGTGTTGTACGTTGAATCAAATGAAATAACATCTCCAAATAATGAGAAGTTTTTTCTGCTTACTGCATCACACCAGAACAATCTGTTCAACTGATTATCTTCATCGACATCAAAAGCAAAATAGAATGCACTGCATATTTCTTGCTTATGGAAGAATCTGTCAATAACAACTTGTGCATCAGATCCTTTGAAATAAGCCAAGAGATCTCTTCTGTGATTTGTGAAATCAATCACTGATGGACCCACATTGCTATATCCTCCCACCATTTCTTTATATAATCTGTATGCCTTTGCTGGTCCAACTCTTTGTTTTGCACAGTCCAGCACAAATTTTTGATGGTAACTTTGCATCCTCCTATTACTCTTCATGTATACCCTGCAGATCTCATCAACGAAAGGATGTGTGTGCTTCTCCTCAAATTTTGTCACCACATATCCTTGTTCAGGTATATATTTATATATGATCTTAGCAGTACAACCAACTCGTATAGATAATCTTTTTCTTACCTTCTTTGTCTGTTTACCTTTTGAGTATCCTTCTCTGTTGCAGTATAAGTACTTCAGTTGCTGTACCCCGTTAGCATTAACTGTAGTCCCATGCCTTACATCAAATCCAGCTTTATATGCATAATCTTTATATGCTTTCACAGCTTCATTCAATGTCTGGAATACTTTCCCTTCCCTTGGCTCTAACTCTTCACTGCAAATCGGTATCCAATATCTGGTGTTGTTTGGTGTCACAAACACCCGGTATGGGAGCTGATGTTGCACTATCAGATTATTGATATTCACTTCAGGCCCTGCATCAATGTTGATTGGTGTTGCACAAACGATAGCAGTAGTCGAAGCAGCTGAGGATTCTATGTTTTCATTATGTGACTCTGGTACAGACTCCATATTTTCTGTTAAACCAACATTGAAAACTTTATTAGATAAATTGAATTTTTGCAACCAGTGCCATCAATCCATCAACAGTGCAATTTATAACTACATAAGTGCTAAACCAACATTTTATACTGAATATTAAGATCAGACAGCAAACTCTCATATATCAGTTCTTTGAGGTTTTATTAATATAAATTTCATGCAAATGAGGATTGGATTGCATATTAACAGTGTTTTCTATTCAATTTTTGCATTTTCTAAGTGCAAATTTATGTTAATTGACGGACATTTCCTGTTTTGCAAACTTCAAACCCTAGGTTCGTTTTAGCCTATAATTTTATTTTTACTAAAAATTTGGGATTTGTTTACACAAATTACACTGATATTCTGCATCTTTTTCAGAACGGATCCGAAATTCGGACAAATTATATGAACTTTGGACAAATTAATACAGTAACGAATGCGAATTTGAATCTAATAAGAACGGACATATTGTGCACCTTTTTTCTGAAAATTTCTTCCTTCGACTCTTTTGTTGTTGCTTCTATCAGGATATTCGTCTGATCTTCGATGAATCCTTTTGCTGATTACAGGTTTCTGCAATTCAAATTGTTTGATTGTAATCCCCGGCGAGAAGGTGAAGCTTTTCGTCAATCGAATCTGTTTCCATGCGAACGCGATCTCGCTTTTTGGAAGGACCGGTTTTCTTCTGTTTTTTTTTTATTTTTCCCGGTTCAACCCGTTTTTTTTAATGAAATTCCGGCGCGCGCCCCTTGAACCCAAATTTACACGTTAAGCGGATTTTACACGTTAAGGAGTTTTTACATTTTAAAGCTTCCCTATATATATATATATATATATATATAAAGTATGACAACATATTACTTTATTAATTTTTTTCCTATAATAAAAAACAACGCGTCACATAGGACGCTATGCATATAAAATTATTTTAAATAATTAATTAAAATTTTAATATTTTATTGTTTTTTTTAAAGTCTGTTAAAAAGTCGAACAATCTATATTTATTTTGGGAAGCAATGATTATTTTTTTAAGGGAAGAGGTGGCAATCGAGTGGGTCGGGTCGGGTTCAGTTAGTCGGGTTTCGAGTCATTCGGATTTCGGGTAATGTCTAATAATTTGTTCATTCAGTTGGGTTGGGTTCGGGTTTCGGTTATTTCAGGTTTCGGTTGTCTCGGGTTTCGATTATTTCGGGTTTGGATTATCTCAAGTTTTCATTGTTTTAATATTCATTTTAAAAAATTTACTAGAATATATCTTAAAGTTCGAGTTATTTCGGGTTTCGATTATAACGAGTTCGGGTCTTAATGGATTTCGGTTGAACCGGGTTCGGTTCATTTTGATTTCGGGTCCAAAATGGGTCGAGTTGAATCGGTGTTCAGGACAATTGGTTCCGGGTCGACCAAGTCGGGTTCGGATCAGGTTTTGCCAGCTCTAGGAACTATAGAGTTTAAGTGATTTACAAAGATTTGTGTTCCTAGTGTGTTGTATGTTGACGATTAGCCTGTTTGTCGATTCGTGGACATCTCAAAGCATGTTCTTAATGTGTTGTATGTTGACGGTTAGCCCGCTTATCGATTCGTCGACCTACCTAATAAAAATAAAAAATAAAATACAATAATAATCAAAAGTTAAAAAAGTAGAAAAGTAGGGTGTCGGCAAATACCATTTGACACATATGCAACTTGATTAGCGAGCTGTATGAGAAACCCTTTCCGAGCAAAAGAACGCGCCTCCACGCGCCTGAGTTGCTTCCCCTCCCACTCCTCCTTCATCCCATCGTTTCGGTGCCAACCCCTTTGTTTCAATCTCGCGATGAAGAACCTCCGACCGTACATCGGCCTACCTAATCTTCTGATAGCCTTACTCTGTGTGATCGATTGCCCTACGGATCACCAAAGTTTCAATTCTAGCCCATGTTGTAGTGTTGGCGATTTCTGTTTGGTTTCTAGGGTTAACCCGAAATTGGGGTTAACGTCTGTGTTTAGGCTAAAGCCTAATCGAAGCCCCCAAACTCTTTGTTGTTGGTGTCTAAGTATGATTTGGATGATTATTCCGTCGGATTGGTCATATCGCCCCCCTCCATGGCCAAATCCTCCTTGTACGGTCGGTAGAGAGTCTGGATTGTGGGAGATTTCTATAGGCTCCCCGATCTGTTGGCACTTGCTATCCGGAGTGGAGCGAAGCCTCATGCTTGCGGGAGGAGTTCTGCTGCTCTGCTCTGTAAGGGTTAGTACGATCGGGCCTCTTTCATCTTTGATCTTCTTTGATTTCTTCTCCTATTTAAGGAGGGTTGATTGGTGCTGGTTTCTTCATTCTTCTCCTCTCTATTTCTTCAACTCAATAGTCTCAATTCTGAATCTGACAATTTTCTTGATGGTTTTCTGTTTGGGTATGGCCCCTACGAGCATGGAAAAAGGAAAGAAGGTGATGGCTGCAGAAGATCCTGCAATTGAAAAGTGTAACACCCGAAAGGGGAAGCCGGTGGGCTTAAAACTCGCTGTGGGGGTAGATGATCCTACCCCTCAATTGGAGAAACCCCATATGCCAGAGGGCTATAACCTCAAGAAGGAGATTCCTCATACCAAAATGGCTCATGTGGCCTATAGGAAGTCTAAGGCTGAGAAGATGTTCCAAAGGAAAACCATTAATAGAGGAAAACTCCTTGGGCTGCAAAGACGGGATATAGAGAACATCATTGCGTTGATTCAGGCAGCCTCTTCTGCAACAATCATTGGTGACTATGATCGAATAGCTTTGATTAAACATCTAATGTTTATAATCCCCAGGTACCTATCTCACCATTTCATTCTTTCATATTGTGTATTCGGGTGTTGGTATATAAGCATGTTGTTTGATGAAGATGATTTATTTTATACTTTATATGAACACTTGATCACAAGGAAACATTTTGATTATAAGAGCATGAGCCCTCGGCTACCACCATACAAGTTTGGGCTGGTTTTAGTTGGAAATAAGCTTACAGTTGCTTTTTTGGGGGGATGTTTTCAATGGCTTGTTTTGCCTTGGGTCATCTTCAATTTTATTATAGTCAACCAATCTCCTTTGTGCTCTATGATGATGATCCTCTCATCATCAGTGTCTATTAACTGGCTTTGCTTGTGGATATCCGTAATTGCTCGTTTTTGTGGGACTTTGGTGGGTACTGGTGAGTGCACTGCTTTGTTGCTTAACCAATTGAAATGGATAGACTTGTGTAAATCCTTAATCGAACGTACATGGTATGTGTACGTGGATACTTTTCATGACCACAAATGGTTGATCGATGGAGGTTATTACTTAAATGAAAATCTAAAGATAAACATGGTGCATGGCGGGACCTGTCTTCACACCTCTCGTCTGGGAATTTCGGTTGACGATCGTATAATTACTAAGGGTAAAAATTGGTGGTGTAATTGTGGCCTTTGTGTATCCGCCTATATGTTTATTCTGTCTACCTTCATCTATAGGATCCTACTCTTGAATGCTTTGATTTGTAACTTAAGGACTGTAAGGGATAGGTTATGTCAAGTCTCATGTTATTATGAATGTGTGAATCACGGTGTAACTAAAAATTATGGAAGAACTTCTTACCACTTATGCTTAAATGTCCTTTGCTGTAGTTACTTGGCCATGTTATTACAAGGAAGTATAAAGATATGCTCTTATGTTTATTTGAGGAGGAATAGCTCAGGTGTGAGAAGGGTGTTTGAGTGGAACTATCTGATAGGAGGAGGCAATTTGGCTAGCATGATAGGAAGGAATTGTGAGACCATAGCAATGCTAATTAACTTAAGTAAGAGATTTAGGCTATTTGACCTCTCTCAAAAGGCTTACAGTTGCTTTTTTTGGGGGATGTTTTCAATGGCTTGTTTTGCCTTGGGTCATCTTCAATTTTATTATAGTCAACCAATCTCCTTTGTGCTCCATGATGATGATCCTCTCATCATCAGTGTCTATAAACTTGACATAACCTATGCCTGTGGATATCCCCCTGTGTCTCTTGTTAAACAAGAGGAACAACTATGTTCTAATGTTGATTTCTGGGATAGGCTGAGATCAAATGTCGAGAAAACGTTCAAGAGTGGCACTATCATCTACAGCTCATCTACAAATCGTTTGGACAAAAACAATAATCGATCGAAAGATGATAATTTAGAAACAATTAATCTTATGATAAGTCGAAACCATCAAGCCAGAAATGCAAGGTGTATACAATATCTGTGTATGAAGAAATTACCTTGTTTCTTCATGCAACACAAAGGTTATTTATGAAGATTTGTTTTTGGAATATAAGGGGGATTGGTAGGCCTAATCTATGGACAGAAATCAAAGCAATGCGACTAAATGAGCACATAGTTGTAATGGCAGTAGCAGAAACTAAGACGGAGAGAATACCGAATGAGAGAACATGGATGGAAAGTGGTTTTAACAAAGCAATTTGGTCAGCGGGTAATGGGAGATCGGGTGGCATAGGAGTAATGTGGAATGAGAATTATCTGCTAAACGAAACAATAACAGTGGAAATTCATCTGCCAAGAATCATTGGTGTAAAATATTCAAGTGGTAGTAATAATTTTAACGGAATGATCTTCTTCGTCTATGGACCCCCAACACAGCAGAAAAGGCTGAATTCTGGAATGAGTTAACTAATATTATCTCCCAACAAACCCTACCTTCCATGGTTATAGGAGATCTAAATGAGATTGGGAATAATAACGAGAAGATGGGAGGTACCATATACAATTTTATTAGATTTCAAAGATTGAATGACTTCAAAAACCAGACTGGACTTCTAGAGATCCCTGCGGTCGGAAACCCTTTTACATGGAGAAAAATGGTGGATGGAGAGGACAGTATTAAAGAGAAACTTGATCGAGTTCTCGTACAACACCAAATTTTAGAAACTTACCCAGATATTGTAGCCACAAATGGAGCCTTATCCACATCCGATCATTGCCCTATCACTATCATACTGAATAATCAATCTCAATTCAAGCCACCACCATTTAAATTTGAGAATATGTGGTTAAAGAGAAAAGATTTTCGTAACATGGTTAAACAAGCCTGGAGAACAAGCTATAATGGGTCAGCTATGTTCCGATTAGTCTCAAAACTAAGAATAGTTAAGCAGAATGCTAAGGTATGGAATAAGCATACATTCGGGAATGTTTTCAGGCAGATCGATATTGTGGAAAAGGATCTTGTAACATTACAATCTGTAAATGCCTCTAACACATCAAATGGCAATAAAACCAAAGAAGCAATGCTCATTAAGAAAAAAGAAGCGCTACTACGGTATCAAAAAGAGTACTGGGGTCAAAGGGCAAAATCCAAACACATCAAAATGACGGACTGTAACTCAGCATATTTCCACAGAATAGTTACAGGAAGGAGAAATAGGAAAATCATTAGGCAAATCACAACAGCAGAAGGAACACTAGTCTTTGGAGAAGAAAATATACGCAACGAGATTAGACAAGATTTTGCGACGAGGTTTTCTAAAGAACAAATAAATAAAAGAATGTTACAAGATTATTTAGAGTTAATTCCCTCATCTATTACTGAGGATGAGAATAACTATCTTATCGCTCAACCATCTAATAGGGAAATAAAAGATGCGGTCTTAATGTTAGGACAGAACAAATCCCCAGGTCCAGATGGTATGACAGCTGAATTTTTTAAAGAATACTGGGACATAGTTGGGTTAGATGTCACTCGTGCGGTTAAGGCATTCTTCCATTCGGGCAAGCTCTTACGACAAATAAACCACACTTTCATTACTTTATTACCTAAATGTGATAACCCCGCAAAAACAAGTGATTACAGACCTATAAGTCTATGCTCAACCCTTTATAAAATAATTTCCAAAATCCTCACAGAAAGACTAAAAAGGGTAATTGGAAAACTTATCCATCCTCTGCAAGGAGCATTCGTATCGGATAGGGCAATTCAGGATAATGTATTGATTGCACATGAAATTTTTCATTCCTTCAAAAATCGAAAGGGTGCTGATGGTTGGTTAGCTATTAAACTCGATATGGAGAAAGCCTATGATCGAGTCGATTGGGATTTTACATCTGCCGTCTTACAGAAGTTTGGTTTTCATAAAAAGTTTATTGGCCTTATCATGGAATGTGTAACCACGGTTTCCTTCTCGGTCCTTGTTAATAATGGCCCAACTGAAGTATTCAAAGCAAAGAGAGGGCTCCGTCAGGGGGATCCGCTTTCCCCTTTTCTGTTTATCCTTGGTGCTGAAGTGTTAGCCAGAAAACTGTCGGCTGAAGCTCTTCAGCCGAAATCGGGTATAGGATTCAAATTTAATCGTGCTACAGTGAGAATCCCGTTCCTCTCATTTGCAGATGATATCATTATATTCTCAAAAGGAAATATGGAGTCATGCAATAGGGTCAAAACAATTATGACCGAATATTGTCAAATATCAGGGCAAAAGATCAATTACACAAAATCCGCATTTCAATGCTCTCCGGGCATAGCGTCTACCAGGGTCCCAAGCATCGTCAGCACCCTCAATATACCCAATCAGACAAAATTGGATAAATATCTCGGCTGTCCAATAATTAACGGGCGTGTCAACAAAACAACATTTGAAGAAATCATCAACAAGACAAATTCCCAGTTATCCAAGTGGAAAGCTAATACTTTATCACAACAGGGACGCTCGATCCTTATTAACTCAAACCTGTCAGCAAAACCATTGTACGCTATGCAAAGTTTTATGCTACCAACATCAATGCACTCCAACCTGGATAAAATAAATAGATCGTTTTTCTGGAATAAGGACTTACAGTACAAACCATTGATTAGTTGGGATAAAATCTGTAAATCTAAAAACGCAGGGGGCTTAGGTCTAAGGAAAACCAAAGACATGAATATCGCCTTACAATTAAAGTTACTATGGAAAATTTTGGCGGAACCGGATAACATATGGGTCAAAATTATCACTGCAAAATATTTAAAGGACACCCATATTCTAAGGTATCAGAATAATGGAAACGCATCATGGCAATGGTCACAGTTAAGGAAATTAATCGATCCATTCCGAAAAGGTTTACGCTGGTCTGTAGGCAACGGAAAATCTATTAAGTTTTGGGAGGATAATTGGGGCCCACCTAACCCATTAAAACTACACTGTACAGATATAGATAATTTTGACCTAAATAGCACAGTAGACGAATTTATAGCCAATAATGCTTGGAGCATACAGAAACTCAAACAGGTTCTACCCGATGATTTAGTACAACAGATATGTGCAATCCCTCTGCCGGTATGCCCCATCGAGGACAGGTTGTATTGGTGGCCGGACAAGAAAGGTTGGTTCACAACATCTAGCGCCTACAACCTAGTCACGAATGCTCTTGAACCAGTAGTCAATGACAATGCGTGGATTTGGAAATTAGATGCCCCGCCCAAGATAAAAAATTTCCTATGGAAAGTATGCAATGATGGATTACCCACTGCTGGGAAATTGGCTAATAGAGGATTATCAATCCCACCATACTGCGAACTATGTAATCATCATCATGAAGATGTTGTCCACCTACTATTTGAATGTAAATTCTCTTCTATAATTCAGAGTCTAGACAATGCCGGGAAAACTGTGATTGAAAATGAAATTAAATCATCAAGAAATATCAAAATTATAATGGGTAAGATTGGGCATATTTTGACCAAGGAGGAGAAACAAAGATGGGCCTTCAACTGGTGGACGATATGGTTAACCAGGAACCTCCTGATTTTCCAGCAGGAGAAACTGCCTACCCAAATAGGTTTTCAACAAAAAGTGGAAGTGAACCGACAGAATTGGATTAGAGCGAATATGGCTGATCAGAAAAATCATTCTGTGAGCGAGCAAGAGAAGAGCCCAATGGGTAAAAGAAGGATAAAGAATAGAGTAAGGTGGAAAAAACCGCCACCAAGTTGGATGAAATTAAATTTCGATGGTTCTTCAACTCACAATCAACAAAGTTCCATTGGTTTTGTCATACGAAATGAGAATGGTACAGTGCTAGCAATAGAAGGAGATAAAATTGGAAAACAAACACCCCTTATGGCAGAAGCGCTCGCTTTGAGAAAAGGAATTGTGTGCGCTAAGCAATTAAACATTGGCAAACTCATTGTTGAAGGTGATTCCCTTATCATCATTGATTACTTCAAAAAGGGTACAAAATGTCCATGGGAAATTGAACTAGTGTTATCTGACATTAGTTCCTTACTAATTGGGATTAACGAAGTCTTGTTTACACATGTTCTTCGTGCTGGTAATTGCGTGGCTGATCGGGTTGCACACCTTGCCCACGCAACTAATAATCCCAACCTTCACAACTTGATTAGCGAGCTAGCAGTATGTCACTACTTTTACTACAACTCGGCCTACATGAAAATCCTTTCTTTAACAACTCTATGTGCTGTGTCATATCTACACCACTTATCTCAGAAGCTTATTCTTTAATTTGAGACCAACTCTATCAAATCATAATTATTAGAAACTCGTCCCACATTTATCCCCCCAAAAAAAAAATACGGAGTAAACAAGAATAATTTGGGTCAGTCACAGTCATACCAACCATGTCTACGAAATCTATTCATCATTATCATCCACACACATGCACACTCAAACAAAAGGCTACATTATTGTTAACAATAATAGTACTCCCCCTCAAATTAACTCTCAAATTTCTTATATAACCAACATAAAAGGCACCTTCCACCCCAACTCTAGAGGGGTTACAACTTACAATTGACTGTTTCAGGTTGATTAGTAGTTGAGACAAGTTCACAAAGAATCACACAGCAAACCCAGGACTATCACGGAAGCAGCAGGCACACTGATCATTCTACAACAATTAAGTTATATTGATCCCTCATTTCTCTTTTGCTTTTATGCCACATTCTGTAAAGAGGAAAAATAAAACCAAACAGGAGGCAAGACGCAAGCTGGTTGCAAATTTTCCAAACAATCACCACTGAATATATGCAACAATGAATCGAACCGCAAAAGACTATGCAGATTTACTGCTTGGGGCTTCTGCAGTCGAGCTTCTTGTTGCTGGGTGCTGCGTCCTATCCCCCTCGTCCCATGTTTCTGCATCCAATTAAATAGCATTAGCTCTAATCAGCTATCCTATCATTAAATTCGATAAAGAATGTTTAATGCATGATATTGGTTCTTTACAAGTTCCAAATGATAATGCAAAAGCAGTTATTAAGGGTGTACTACATTGCATCAACTCTCTTGTGCTAATTCATAGTATTAGTGACACCAAAAGATTAATTCCTTTGCAGGTTTCAAGCGATGGCGCACGTACTTCCCTTACATCACTAAGATGACTAGTACCATGTATCATTGAAGGTGCAGATGTTTAGGGATGGATCATCATCAATCTTCTATACCTACACATACTTATCTTTTCACAAATCCAATTTAATTACACAAGATAAGCATCAATTTTGACATGATAGGCTTGCTCAGCTTTGATCGAGAAAGTTATAGATGGATAATCTTAAGCAGAAGGCCTTCCATCCTTACTAAATACAAGCCTTCACACATTCCAAAGCATATATTTTAAAAAACGTAACCTACTTTCTCAGAAGAAAAATTAGGTTTTTTTTCTAAAGAAAAACCCAAAATGTTCATGTCTAATAAAATTGGAAAATGAGAAAATGTTCAGCTCTGGAATAGTCTACAAATGTTGCTTCTCAGCTTCTTTATGGTAAGCAATTAACAAGGGACGACAGAGGAAAAAGAGAGGGAGGAGGGAATAAAGACTTGCAACGATCATGAATTTCAAGTTCAAGTTTTTCAACACTTGGGCCACTAAACCAACCAAACTTCATACAACCTCCTAGAGATTCAGAGGCACATAGCTCATAAGCATCATCAGCAGAACAGCTAAAATAACACAATTCCAATCAAGAGTCTACAAGCCATATGTCGATTACAATATAACTTCATTTACTATGAGCATCCATGATGACTAGTGACAACAGGAACCTCTTCTTTTATATCAAATTCTTTTATAGTATACCATTTTAAGTGCTTAGTGATTACGGAGTATTAGAATATGAGATCATGTAAGGGAAGACTTTGCAACAATATATTATTCTCCTGAAGATTTTCAGTAATATCAAACTTCCCTTCATGAACAAATATAGAAAGCCTTCTGCCTATAAAGCAGTCTGATGTCCTCAGTGCTTTGGAGAACATTATCTACCATTTTTTTTCTTCACCTTTCACTAAATTTTATTTAAAAAATATAAATAAACTATTCTTCCATAAAAATAAAAGTTAAAAGATATCTTGTTTAACACAAAATTCCAAATTTTATTTGCAGAAGTAAGAGCATACCTTCCAGGAAGTATCTGAGAACTTGGCAATGAAGGACCCCTGGAATTCGCAGCAATGTTAGCAAAGCGCTTTGCCCTGTTATCTTGCTCCTTTTCAAGCCGCATGGCAGAAACTTCCTTTTCCATTGAAGCTACTTCTCTTCTCATCCTTTTCGCCTCTACCTCCATGGCTTTAGTTAAAGTGTCTACTTTCTTCGCTAACATCTGAATTAGAGCAGAATTAGAGCACAATCCAATGACAGGAGAAAAATAAACTGGTTTATAAAACTAAAATAAGAAGGAAAAAATTTACTAAAACCAGATGAAGAAGTTAACCTCAATAGCATCATCCTTGTCTTTGAGACCTTGATCTTTTTCTTGACCAGCCTTCCTCAGGGCTACAACTTCCTTTTGCAGTAAATCATATAACACACCTGGGACACTATCATCTGCATCTACAGGCTGAAACTCACTAGGTTTCTCTTCAGAGGTTTCTTCACATGTATTTTGTGTTTCATCACTATGTGTTCCCTGAGAAGATCTACTAAGATCACAATTCGGGCTAATCCCATTCAACAAAATTTTACCCCTGTCTAATGATCTTGTGCCACTATCGAATGACTTTGACACCCCTTTAGCATGTTTCAGCATCATACTGGTGCCACATGTTAAAGAAGACCTTGACTGAAAAGAAGGAGATCTCTTGGGTAAAAATCCATTGGCTTTAACAATATTGTCAGCTCCACCAAGAGACTGACGATGTCCATTGCTTATACTTCTCCCCTCAGGTGTCGCTCGGCTACTTCCAGTCGAAACTCCTCTTAAGGTCTCCTCTAGCACCTTCAGGCGTAGTTGATATCTTTCCTGGAAAAGTGTAGTATAGGAACACAATGAACATTGCATCTTACGAGATAAGCTACTATCTAAATCACAATTCAAATCGTACTTTCAACTGGGCTTCAGATTTTGCAGTTCGCTCTGCTATAGCAAGCTTATCCCTCAGTTGCTGCGTCTCTCCCTGTAATAACAGGTTTTGTAAAAACAAAAAATATTAGAAAACGGGAATAACCAATTGAGAGAGAGAGAGAGAGAGAGAGAGAGAGAGAGAGAGAGAGAGAGAGAGAGAGAGAGAGAGAGAGAGAGAGAGAGAGAAAACGGGAATAACCAATTGAAGAGAGAGAGGGGGAGAGGGGGGCCGGGGGGAGGTTACCTGCAAGAACCTTCGTTCTTCTAGCCACTGTTTGACAGGCATCACTTTGTCATTGGCATCTTTCCATTCATTAGCTACAACTGTGGCCACTCGATTGGCAGTCACCTTAGCACGAGCCAATTCACGATCTAGTATTTTCCTTTCCTCCTGAAGGTACGATTCAGAAAGGTGCAGATCATCATTTGAAAGTGCATCATGACAATGTAATTGATAGAAGAGAAAGGAATGGCACTAAGATTGTAACTCGGGATATTACATTCATTTCTTGCACTTTCCTCTGGTAATCCCTAACGGCATTGGCAGCTGCACCGCCAGCAAGGACAGCCTCTTCTAGTTCTCTTACTGTTTGTGTAAGTTTCTCAACATCTGCAACTTTTTGACGATGCATTTTGTCCAATATCCTATTTTCTTCCTAACAAGAACAAGCAGCAGACACAATTATGAGCTTCCAAATCCATACCAGTTTATATGTACAAGAACTGAAAAGTACACAAGATGAAGGACCTGGCAGATTTCTATTTGTTTCATCAACTCCTGATTTTTGTTCTGCAAATCATCAACCATGGAAGCCTTTGCAAGAGCATTTTGCACAGTCCTCTCAGCATCTAATAAGGCAGCTTCTTTTGATTTTGTAAGACGATCTAACGCTTTATTATCATCCTGCAGCTTTGCTATCTAAGAAGACCATGATAAGTTTCAGATGATAAAGTTTAAATTGCATGATCATTAGATAAACAATCAAAGGAGAAACAAATTTCATGACGGCTACTCATGGCTACCTCCAGACGAGCAAGCTTAAGCTCAGCCTCCAGTGGAGCAAGAATGGCTTCAATAGGAGGCATGTCATCATCCTTTTGGGCAGCATGAACCCGTCTAAGTGTTGCCTCTGCGGCAAACTGAGCTGCCATGGATGCCCTTTTCTCATCATTGATTTTCTTAATCTCAAGATTCTGAAACACAGTATCAAGTGGTTAAACTTCTCATTATCTAGTTATGGAGAACTTTATAAGCATCATTAAATGACCAAAATAAGGGCTTCAAGAAATCACCTTGCTTTCTAATGAATTCTCAGCCAATTTAAGTTTCTCCTCCATCTTCCCCAGTTCTTCCGTAAGCTAGAACATGCAAAATGGAAACACGTGAACTCGTCAAACCTTGTTTTTGACATAAACATGTCTTTTTCAGAAGCTAAAGGTGCATTAACAATTTCCAGTAACAATATCAAGAATAACCAATGAACACCTAGCAAGGCCGAAAAAGGACAAATTTCACCACTTTGAAATCTAAAATCCCGTTTAATAAATAATTTCCTTTGCTGGAAGTAGAAGATTCTATAATAGCATCCTAAACACACATAAAAATAGGATACAACCGAACCAGGAATGGAAGGGTTAGAATAGTCTGACCAAAAAGGCAACGAATTTGATATAGAAGAGCAACCCCTATCTGCTTGTTTTTGTAATGTCATCTGTTTCATTTTGTGGTCAAAAAAAAAGGAGGGGGGAGGGGAAGTTAACTGCACATCTAGTAATAAGGACCAAAAGATGCATGTCTGATATTGTTATCCTGGTAGATAAGCTACACATGTAACCTATCAGTATAGGATGTGCCAGAGTTCCCAAGTTCATACAACGACTTGATGAAAAACTCGTTGAAGGTAATTTCACTATTTTATCCTCGAATCTTATATATCTATCTATCTACTTCAATAAATCGCCAGAAACAGCTAGTATTCCAATCCATCATAAGCAGGAAAACGAAAACTAAAAATAGAACCTCTTCAACGGCCTTCTCCCTGAGACGTTCAGACAGTCTCAGTGCCTTAATCTCTGCCTGCGCTTCAGCAAGTTCTCTGTCCTTGTCTGTGCATCACAATCACAAAAATATTTTTTTTTTTAAAAAAATCACAAATCTAATCGAGCTAAAAGAGTCCAAAGCGACGGGATCCGATGACATCCTAACCTCTGACTTCATTCTCTAGTCGATTGAGCTCAACCTTGACCGGATCCGAGCCGTGAAGCAGATTAATGAAGTCATCCGAGTCAAGGCTTGGGCGCCTGGAGGGCCGCCTCCTGGACGAGCTCCTCCCTTCCTTGAAGGATCCGGAGACGGTCAACAAAGCAGCAGCCACCGCGGAAGGCGGCGCAATCTGCGGCGTGGCCTCCCCTGAAGCGAACCAAACAGCATCGCCGTCGGCATTCTCAGCAGCACGGCACAACTCCGTCGCTGGAGCGACACCCCCAGCGTCGCTGGTAACTTGAGCCATGGTCCGATCTGGCAATCTGGACCTCTCACATAACAGAAAAGGATGAAAATTAAGGGGAAAAGCTGGCAGAAGGTTGCAAGCGGGCGAAATCGAAGGCGAAGTGGATCAGTAAATAGACCACCTGGCGCGCAAAATGCCTAGGGTTTCGAGCACGGAGGAATCGAGAGGAGAGAGGAGGAGCAGGTGATGTGTGTGGGGGGAGGGGGGTGTGGACAGAGAGAGAGCTGAGCTGAGCTGGGTGGGGAATGGGGATTATTAAGCAAGCTCTCTAGTCTCTACTGCTGCAATTAACACTCCCACTCCAGTCAGTCCACTGCTCTGAAATTGCAATTGAGGTGGGATCATGGATGGACGCTTGTTTAACTCCAACTCATTCCCTTTTCGGGATTTTTCTTCCCATATAACCTTTTTCTTTAAAAATAAAAAACACACAAATCAGTAGGGCTGTTATAAACTGACCAGCTCGAGCTCGACTCAGGATCGGCTCGAAAAAACTCGACTCGAGCTCGCTCATTTATTTAAACAAGTCGAGTTTGAATAAAATTTTAAGCTCGGTTAAAAGCTCGGCTCGTTCGAATAAAGCTCGAATCCTATAGAATTTCTAAAATTTCCTTTAAGTTAACATGTTATAACCAAGTAGAACTACTTAAAGCTCGAAAAAAGCTCGCTCGAGCTCGTTCATTTACTAAACAAGCCGAGCTTGAATAAAATAAAAAGCTCGTTTAAAAATTAGGCTCGGATCGGCTCGAGCTTGTTTAACAAACGAACAACCTTGAACATGTCAAGCTCGGCTCTTTCAGCTCGAATAACACCCCTACAAATCAGCCTCGCCCCCGTTATTTTTTGAGAACACTATACCGTCAAAATACAATGCACCAAACTAAAAACACATCAAGCAAAAAAAAAATTAAATAAAAAAACTCAAAGTATGTGAAAACTAATAGAAAATCATATAGATCGAAGTGAAAGATTTGATGGACGAACATGGATAGCGAGTACACTAATTGTTTTTGGATACAAGTAATGATTTGGAGGTGGTTAGGCCCGGCTAGATCACTAGCCAATGGCATCTTTTTGCATATAGATATGTAGATTCTTGTCACGGAGTGACGACGTTGAGCCATCCGTCCGAAAGAGGTGAGCAACGTTGTCTACACAATAGTTAATCTCCCGAAATATATGGGAGACTTCAATCACCTCAAATTGCTGGAGAATACGGAGGACGTCAGTGATAAGGATTTTCAATCTTTCAAGGGCACGATCTCTATAGTCTTTGAGGGCATTGATCACCAACAAATACCCTCGATCATAATACGTTGAAGCCCTGACTCCTTCTTCTTCTGAAGGTTGAACTTTAGTGCCATTGCTTTTGACACTAGGGAATTCGTCGTGCCGCACAATAGTTAATCTCCCGAAATATATGGGAGACTTCAATCACCTCAAATTGCTGGAGAATATGGAGGACGTCAGTGATAAGGATTTTCAATCTTCCAAGGGCACGATCTCTATAGTCTTTGAGGGCATTGATCACCAACAAATACCCTCGACCATAATACGTTGAAGCCCTGACTCCTTCTTCTTCTGAAGGTTGAACTTTAGTGCCATTGCTTTTGACACTAGGGAATTCGTTGTGCTTAATTGAGCACCCCTCGCGGCCACTAGCGCCCCTAGGTGGTTACGGATGATGAATCCTCCAGATGCACACCCCGAAGGGTTAAAACACCCATCAAAGTCAATTTTGTGCATTTCCACCGGGGGTTTTTTCATCTCAGATTTCTTCTTCTCCTTGGTTGTGTAGTGTCGTTTTTGGTTGATCGGTTTTTCTTCTCTGTATTTTCCATTCTATTCCAATTATCAAGAGTTTGTATTGCTACCCTTTCCATTGTTTGAATAGCTGTAGAGTAGTTGTGGTCAAAGATTTTCCTATTTATGTTCATCTAGATGCTCCACCAAGTTATGGATAGTACTGATTTTTGTTTATTATCCAGTTTCCCAAATATGTGGTCAATGCTTTCTTTGATGTTGTTGTTATCCTTTTCCACGTCTTTTAGAATTTGTTCAGTTTCTGGGTTCATCTTTCTTGCGTGGTTTGAGGTATGGTCACATTTGATGAATAAACAAGTTGGTGTTTCCTCATCTTGGTTGCACAATTCACATCCAGTAGGTATTGCGACACCTTTTCTTGCTAATCTGGTTTTGGTTGGGATTCCATTCAAATGAATTTTCCATATGATGTTCTTTATTTTTGGCGCAACTTCTATCTTCCAAAGCCTTGCACGCAAAGGATGATCCTAACACATCAGCGACAAGGCACAAACCATGAATGCGATGACCACGGGCCGACAACAACGAGAACCTCATAGCTCACAGAACACCGTATCTCACATCAAGGGCCGGACCCAGCCGAGACCACGCAGATGCTCGATTTAGCATCCAAAATCTCATTCAGAGTAAACCGACACCAAAGGCATTTTTAACCCAAATGATATTTCCCATAGATTCATCCTATATTCAGTGCTACAATGAAGATTTGAGACCCTCTTCGATGCTTGAATCGAGCATGGAATGAACCTAAGGTTTCAAAAAGAAATGGGGGAAGACACCTATAGAGAACTCGACTGTGAAAGGTAGTGACCAGGTCACGAGATACAAGCGGATGCTACTAGACTGGATCTAAAAGACAAGATCACCGAGGAACTGAACGGGAGCGAGAACTGAACGAGAGTACCGAGGAAGGAGAGGCGGGCGACGAGTTTGGGGAAAAGATCGAGATTGAAAATAAAAGTCGTATTGGGGGTGTAAAGAGTTCAACCTTAGGTCGCAAACTCCACAACCATCGAATCGAAAACCAATTCGAAACGAAAACGACCGACTTGAGAGGTGCGAAAGAAGAATCACGACCGGAGGGTGATGGTGGTTTCGTGGTGGTTGGATCAGCGTAGTAGTGAAGGTGGCGAGTCGATGAAGGTGAGAAAGGTGGCGGTCGAAGCGGTTGTGTGGTTGCGTGTGTGATGGCTGGGTGGTCTTCAATCGCGTAATTTGGAGCAAGTGGGCAAACACTCAGCGCTCTCGCCCAGGGAGGTTTCCCGAACTAATTACAAAGTTGATATGGGGTATCTAGGGTGCGTGTAAATACCTTAGGCAATTTTTTCCTTTTAGTTCAAACACATCGAGGTTGCGTCCAAACCCTAAACCCTAACCTCTACTCTAACCAGCCTTACCATACAAACCCTCTTGCCATTTGCAGACATCTAGGTTGCGTTTACACTTTACAAATATGCCTCTACGATGCATAGAATATCCTTACATGTACACTGGGTGCATGTAAGGGCATAGACTCGGAATATGGGGATATCGAATCGACATTTAGGTTCAGTAATGTCAAACACACCCAGTATCGACTCGGAATAAGGGGATACCGATTCAAACCATAGTAAACGCACCCAGGGCACGAGAACATATAACCTCTCAATATCGATCTTCATCCATTCGATGTCAATTTAATTGATGTCAATATAGACAATAAGACATATATATTACCTTAGAATGTATACACCGACATCAAATCAAGAGTTGAAGATATACAATTTGAACCCTCATAATGTATACAACAACATCGAAACAAAAGTAAGATAAATTAAAATCACATTAATACAATTTTAATTATCTTAGATACACAACGTCAGAAATTGTTCTAAACTCAAGGTCTACCAGTAAGCCCATGGTTGATCTAAAACTCCTCAAAACGCTCGACATATTATGCATCCATTATGTCAAAGCTTGGATTGTGATTTTGTATCCAATGGTTGGTGATGGGAGACATAAGAAATTGTTCATTCATGCTTACCTGCAATATATAAACAACGATAAGACGAAAGATGATTGAAATCTAACAAGTAGGGTTGCTCAAAATGGACCCGACCCGACCCGAAAAACACGGGGTCGGGGTTGACCCGAGAACCCCAGGGGTCGGGCCTCGGGTCGAATTTTAGGAAATCCCGGGTCAACGGACGGGTCGGGGTCAGACCCGGCGGGTCTCGGGGTCTGACCCGTTGACCCGGTTTTTTTTTTTTTAAGTTTCTTCCTTCTGTTTTTCTTTCTTTTTTCCTCCTTTTTTTTTCTACCATTTTAATTTTGATTAATGGGGCTCATTTAACAGTTGTATATATAGTTAATAGTTAATGCACATAGTCTTGCAAATTAAGGGATAAATCATCATAGTTTACAAGAATAGAAGAAACCCACCTAATAGAAATGGTTCATAAACGTAATATTAATGAAATACTAATATTTTTCCTATTTTAAGTTCATATTGATACTATATTTGGCATGTTTTGAGTTACAATGAACTCGGTGAAAGAAAATTAAAAGGATTTGTCTAGTTCTTAGCCGTTTGTAAAAATTGGATATAAATGACATGGACATGGCACATTTTGAATTGGAAAATTTTCAATACATATTACTAGATCGGCTTCCTTTTTATAGTAGCATAGAAGAGTACGTTTATGTAGTACGTAACTAATACGGAGACTACGGAGTAACTAATATGCGGAAGAAAATCAAAAAAATCCTTTTTATTTAATTTTAAATATTTTAATTTTGTAAAAATTAACAAAATTTTAAAACTCGGGTTTTCGGGTGAACCCGTCACCCGCCGGAAAACCCGGAATTACAAATCTCGTCCAACACCGATTAGATGCATCTGTGGTCTAATTTAGCCAATTAAAATGCGCTCTGAATATTAGAATCTCAGATAGGTCATGTCCGTCATGAAATGGTACGGGATCGACATGAGATGTGCCATGTCCCTCAAATAAAAAATATTATTAAATATACCTTACATGATCAATTTAAATAAATTCATAATTCAACACTATCAAAGTTGATTCGTGATACAATTAATTGATAGTTAAACATTACTAAAGTTAATGACAATAAAATTCTTCATAAAAAAAATCTTACATGATCCCAACACTACAAATGATGAGGCTTTCATTGAGCATTTTTTTTATAATAGACAATAATTAGGATGTCTCTACATGCACCATGCGGAGATCATCCTTGATCCTCCGAGAGGTTGATATTACATAATTCCCTATTGAAGAGGAGTTTCTTCATATTACAAGTACTTCTAGCTTTGGCAATATAAATTGGCACTTGCGTTGGACTCTATATAATAGTGAATTTAATGTTACTGAAGCTGTTTTTCACACTTCGTATCATCTCCACTATTCTGAGAATTTCCCAAAGGGTATTATCATGGTCTTTTGTTGCTTTGACAATGTTGAGACAACCTTTAACAATGTTGTTCATTAGACCTTTTCTACGAGCTATCTTGACAATTGTATAGAAGACATTAGCTTCTGTTTGTAGGACCATTCCATTTTGAACCGTGCTTTGAAAAATATCAATAATCTGGCCATGAAAATTGTGAATAATACCACTAATGTTGTATTCTCCTGATGGTTTGACTCAGCCATCTACATTTGCCTCTAGGTGGGCGTTCCCAGCGGGAATCTCTCCGAATTCTTGTTTTTTGTTTATTTATATAAGTCGGCCTATTTCCCGTTTTTGATATTGGTGATTACCTCTTAAGCAATGTGCGTAAGTGTTGTACCCTTGTTCTTATTGAAGATAATGTTGTTCTGCAGATCCCAGATTGCCTGCCAAATGAAACATAGGTCTATGAAATTTGTGTTTTGTTTTCCCAAATCTATCAGGGTGCTAACGAAGTTTTTTGCTGGTCTAGAGAACATGATATATTTTACTGTTGATTGTTCATACATGACTAACAAAGCTCTTTATTGGGCATTAGAGGAAAAGATGATGAATATCCTCGTCCTCCTGGTTGTAGAGACTACATTGTGATGGGACTTTGTTGAAAAATCTATTTAGTCATGATGTTACGCAAACCATCAATATTGGCCTTCCAAACGAGATTTTTGATTGGGGGAAGCGTCCAGTTTCCAAATCCCAGTATAATTATTTTACTCGTGGGGGATGCATTTGAGAAGTTTGTTAGTGGATTTTATCGTACATGTTGCATTCGTGTTTGGTGTCCAAATTAGTTTGTTAGGTGTGTTCGAATTTGGGACATGAATAGACTGAATTTTTTCAACGATGTAAGGTGGAAAAAGGTTTTGGAGGAGGGCAATCTTCCTAAATCTAAGAGGTCAACGACCATAAGGTTGGGGTCGTGATTATCCCTGAAATAGTTCAAAGGGAGATCGTTAATCCATGGGTCTAACCAAACGTTTATTGATTGCCTATCCCCAACAATCCAGAGTAGACCTTTATGAAACTGGTCACATAGATTTAGGAGTCGTCCAAATTGCAATGACGTATTGTAATTAGTTATACTATTAATTGTCTCATTTTGCAAGTATTTTTCTTTAACGACTTTAACCCAGGGGTTATTATGATATGTATAAATCTTACAAAGGAGTTTCATTTGATGACTTGCGTTCATTTCTTTTGCTTTTATGAAACTAAGACCTCAGAGTTTGTTCGAAGTGCAAAGTTTTTCCAAGCTAAGTAATGATGCATATTTAATTTGCATATGCATTTTGGGTTAGTTTAGATTACATATTTACATTGTTTAAGCATAAATCGCATTCATTGTCTTTTACTTGAAAAGTTCGGAATCTATGCGTTTTTATGTTTATCTATGCAGATTCTCGGAACCAAGCATAACGAGAAGAGCGATGCTACACTATAAAGCTATGAGAACCTAGAAGAAGTCAAGGATCAAGAGAAGAAGCGGAGCCAATAAGCTAAGACAAAAGGAAAAAAGAGAAAAGGAGTTTTGCAGGAGCGGCGCCCGCCGATCCTCAACATCCGCAGAAGAGCTTTGGCACCCACTAAAGTCGGCGCCCTCCAACGGCACCCACCGATCTTGTATCGCAGCAAATTCTGCACAAGGACTTTTATCTGCCCATTGGGCTTTGCTTGCACGTTAAGGACGCAGATTCTAGAGTTTTTAGCAATAAAAATATGGCTCTCTTCTCAGCCATTCAACACACCTCATTCACCACACAACATCTTGCTCTTTCCTTTCGGAAACGAATTCGATACAGAAGTCATATGTTCTTCCACTTGTCTTTATAGTTTTTATGAATCTTTCAAGCTTTGATTTTTAGGTACATTATGAGTACTTAAGACCTTTTTCAATTTCTTTCAGATTCTAGACATGGTTGGTATATGGGGATTCTATTTTATAATTACTTCTATTATGATTATTTCCATCTCCTTTATATTGAATTTTGCTTATGTTGTGATTATATTTAACTTCGCGACCTAGATATTTTTACATCTCGCTATAGTTTTGATTTCATCCGCTAAGCAGGGTCAAACCTATAATATGAAACATGTCTTGATGAATAGGTTGGAATTCTAGATAGTGTAAGGAGATCGACACTTGAATAATATTGCTTATAGGTAAAGGTAGGTGCTAGGGGGACAACTAGGTGACAATATGCTATAAATTATAGGTTATATCGTTGAAGTGCTAGAGATTAGGTAATTAATGTTGTTCGTCTCCAAGACGCATCTAATGCATACAGAAACCAATATGCTAAGATAATTGATAGAGATAAAGGTAATTGTAGATTATTCAATGATCGTTATGCCAACCATTGTTATAAATTTGTAAGGAATTTATCCATTCTCAATCACTTGTAACCCGCTTTTACTTTTCCTTCTTCTTTCCATAATTACTTTCACTAGTACAATACTATTGCTTGCACAACCATCTGCTTCTGTTACTTGTTGACAAGAGAAAAACACATAAGAAGAGGTTAAGCTTCCCCTGGATCAATACTTGGACTTACTAGCTATACTATCTTATAAAGTGTGGGTTATCTTTGGATGGATTAACGATCCTCATAGAGGTCGTACCACTAAGTAATAGACTGTAACATTTTGAATTGCAATTTGTTCCAAAAGAAATTTTTGCTAATTTGGTTATTTTTTTTAGAAATCCTTTTGGGATGAGGAATGTGTGCATCAAGTAATTTGTTTGGGATCTCAAATTTTCTTCAATGAGGACCTCACGACTGCTTGGAGTAGGGAGGAGGCTTTCCATTTGGCGAGTCATTTTTTCATATTGTTTATAGCATTATATTGAGTGTTGAATCATTTTGAATTGATTGGTAATTGATATAAAAGATGGGTTGTTTAGCCTAAAATTAGGGGTATGTACAATCAGATGAAAGATCGATAGAGACGAGAGAGAACGAGGATGTAATGTCACCTTAATCATGGTTCTAGATCTTTAGGAGTTTTGAGTTAGACATAGGATAGATTAAGGGCTTAAATATAGATTATACTCACATATTATATACTCTCCTACATATTATATATTACACATTAGAATTGCAAGATCCTAATCTTGTGATCATGTGTTATGTATAATATATATTGGAAGAGTTAATAAATAATGTGACATCTATGTGGGTAACTGGCTTTGGGCTTGAAAAAGCCCATTACTCGGACACGACCCAATGAGCTCACACCAGCTTACCTTGGCTTGCCCTAGTGTGGAACGCTTCGTTTCAACTAGTTGATGCTCGCCTATAAAAGCGGATGAAAGCTCTAGGGTTTGGACGCTTCGCTAGACGCTTCAAGTAATCCACCACAGAGAGAGAGAGAGAGAGAGAGAGAGAGAGAGAGAGAGAGAGAGAGAGAGAGAGAGAGAGAGAGAGAGAGAGAGAGAGAGCGGCGCTAGGGTTCCGCGGCGCTCCAAGCCCTTCCCCGGCGTTTCCGTTCAGATCTGAGGCGTATCTCCCTAGGAGACCTCCTATCTGACCTCCGAAGATCAACACCGTCCTTGTGTGCTTCTTGTCCGATGTTGGTTACCTTCTCCGACAACCTTCCCGGTGTAGATCTGGTCTCCGACACCAGATCCAGGGAGTTTCTTCGTCGCTTTACCACTTCTCCTCGATTCTTCTCTTGATATTTGTGATTCCTTGTTGTATATTCTGTATTGGCCTTAGCTCTAGCCTGTCAACCTCAAAACCTTGTAAACCTGATTTGATATAGTGGATTGAGCTTGAGTCTCCTCTTCTAAGGCTCCATGGACGTAGGGAAATCGAACCACGTAAAAAATCGTTGTGTCCTTTACTTGTTTCTTTGGTTTCGTTCTCGCACTTTCGAATCCGAATCTTGATCTCCAATCTGCGAGTCAAGAGAGCTTCGATCTACAGCGTGGTATCAGAGCCTTGCTTTGTTTACTGCTAGATCTAAGCTTGGTCACCTGTTCTTGACCAAGATCTGTCTTCAGTTTATAGATGCTTAGGGTTTTCCTCTATTTGTCAACTCTGTGTCTATTTACTGTGATTTGATCCTTATACGCTTCCGCATAAACGTATCTGACTCCTTTGTTTGTCCTTACAGGTACTCAAACAGTGGATAGTGCCCTCAAGATTAAACCGTTTGATGGTGTAATCGACTTCGCCATGTGGCAAGTCAAAATGAGGGCCGTGCTGATCAAGGAAGGATGCTGGAAGGCTGTCAAAGCAACAACAACCGCATCCACAATTGCTACAACCACTCCAGGCATCAAGGATGGGGATGATAGCTCCGATTCTTCACTTATACCAGACCCGAAACAAAAAGGAGTCAAAGGTGAGATCCCTACTCCCTCTGAAGAAGACCTGGAGCTGGATTTGAGGGCACATTCCGAGATCATGCTTCGGCTCACTGACGGCATAGCCCGTCAGGTGGTAAGATACTCTTCTGCTACCTCTCTATGGCATGCCCTGGAGGAGCTATTTCTATCTAAATCATTGCCCTCCAGGATGTGATTCAATTTAGCCGAGATGAATTAACAAAAGACAAACTCATTGAAGCTATTATTGAGAAAAATGAAATGATGAAAGTCTTTAAAATCAAAGGTTTGAAAACTGACAGGAATGAAAAACCTGACAAACCTGAGGTTATGTTTACCAAAGGTAATAACAAAAAGGGTAATAAGAACAAGAAGGCTAAGAAAGATAAGAAAGAAAATGGTAAGGGTGATAAATCTGAGAAAACTGACCCAAATTCTAAGTGTAAATACTGTGGTAATTTGGGACATTGGGTTAAGGATTGTAGAAAGGAGAAGAGAGCTGAACAACTTGCTAAGTCTAACCATACTGAATTGTCTGCTTCTGTTTTGGAATGCATGAATGATTGTCCTGCTGAGCTTTTTTGTGTACTCAATCTACAACTGACATATCTGATAATTGGATCCTTGATTCTGGTTGCACCATGCATGCTACCCCTTCTGAGCATTATCTTAGAACTCTTGATAAATCTGCTTGTGGTGATGTAATGCTTGGTGATGATACTTCTTTGAAAATCATGGGGGTTGGGGATGTTCCTCTTGTTATGCATGATGGTATAGTTAGGATTTTTACCAATGTCAGATAGATGCCTAGCCTAAGAAGGAGCCTAATGTCTGAGTCTGCTCTAAAGAACTTGGCTGTCACATGGCTTCTAAAAATGGTATAAGAACTGTGACTAGACAGAATAGGGTTATTATAAAGGTTGTTAGAAAGAATAGATTGTATCACATTCTTGCTAATAAACCTGAATTAAACCCAGCCATATCTTCTGAGCACATGACCTTAGATGAGACTCTTTCTTGGCATAATAGGCTGGGGCATATTGGCAATAAAGGTCTTGTTCAATTGCATAAACATGGTTTACTTGCTAAAATACCTGCTGAGATTAAATTCTGTGAAAACTGTGTGTTTGGAAAATCTGCTAATCTGAAATTTCCTAAATCCACTTATACTGCTTCTGTTCATTTAGAATATGTTCACTGTGATTTATGGGGACCTGCACAAGTCCCTACTGCAGGTGGAATGAGGTACTTCATTAGTTTCATAAATCATTTCTCACGCAAGGTATGGGTAAGCCTCTTAAAAACTAAAGACCAAGATTTTGAAACCTTTAAAAGGTGGAAAGCTATGGTTAAAAGCCAATCTGATCATAAGCTAAAATGTTTTAAAACTGATAATGGATTGGAATTTTGCAACAAAGAATTTAATGACTTTTGCCAACAGTTAGGTATAAAAAGACATTTAACTGTCCCTAGCACCCCACAGCAAAATGGGACAGCTGAAAGAATGAACAAGACCTTATTAGAAAAGACTAGATGTATGCTCATCTCCTCTAGGTTGAAAAGCACCCTATGGGGAGAAGCTGTCATGACAGTTGCATACTTAATCAACATGTCCCCTTCTAGTGTGATTAATTTTCTAACTCCACAACAAAAGTGGACTGGAAAAACACCAAACCTTGGCTACCTTAAGCCCTTTGGTTGTGCAGCTTACCCACACATTTCTCAGGGTAAGCTCCAACCTCGAGTTGTGAAGGGTATTCTTCTAGGATACCCTGAAGGTGTCAAAGGTTATAGGGTTCTCTTGCTTCAAGCAAGACCCTATAAGGTGATCACAACTAGGAGTGTTAAATTCAATGAGTCTGAGTTTCCCATGAAAAAAAAACTAACAACACATTCTGAGTTTGCAGGTACAAATGATGAAACAGATGGATGGATTCCAGATTCATCCAACACCTCACAGGCCGATGATGATGAATATGACACTAGTAGGGCATTCAGGCCAGCAACAAAGCCTCCACACTCTACACTACAAGGGGGAAATGAAGGCAATAAGCCTCTGGAGAGCACATAAGCTGGAGAAGACGATGGTGAGGTCATTGAAGCAGAGGACCCAGACACCTCTTCCTCTCCTAAGTCTAATTCTCCTGCTCCCCCCTCTACTTCTTCTACTATAAGTGATGTAAATGGCCTCTCTAATGACTCCCCACTGGAGTCCTCTGTTTTCTCCTCCCCCCATTCTTCTGATTTGCATGCATCCACTTCTATTGCTCCTGCATTAGCATCTGCATCTGATTTACCAAGCTTGCATGACTATCAGTTGACTAGAGACAGGGAACCTAGGACCATCATCCCTAATAGGAAGTATAGCTATATTGTAGAGTATGCTTTCTTAACTGCTGATCATGTTAGGCAACCTACTACTCCAAATTTATATGAATCTGCTATAAAATGTGAGCATGCTAGACAATGGTTAGAAGCTATGAAAGATGAAATGGTGTCAATGTATGCCAACAAGACTTGGACATTGGTCCCTAGACCTCCTAAAACCCGGCTCATAGATTCCAAGTGGATCTATAAGCTTAAGGAAGGTCTTAAACCACACGATCCCCCTAGGTTTAAAGCTAGGCTAGTAGCCAAAGGGTTCTCCCAAATTGAGGGAATAGACTATAACGACATTTTTGCACCCGTAGTTAAGTATAAGACCATGATCGAGACTCATGCTTTCTATGTGTGTTATCTTTGATTGGGAACTAGAACAGATGGATGTTAAAACTGCTTTCCTGCATGGTACTTTAGATGAAACCATATACATGAAACAACCCAAAGACTTCATTGACAAGAGCCGTCCTGATCACGTTTGCTTACTAAAAAGGTCCATCTATGGGTTGAAACAATCCCCTCGACAATGGAACCTTAAGTTTGACGCAGTGATTAGGAAATTAGGGTTTCATATGAGCAGTTATGATACATGCCTTTACTTTAAGAATATTTCTTCTAAGACTCCTTTATATGTGTTGTTATATGTTGATGATATTCTGGTTATCAGTAGTTCTATTGTTCTCATTAGCAGTGTCAAAAAGGATCTAAAGAAATATTTTGACATGAAAGATCTTGGTAGTGCCAAGAAGATTCTTGGTGTAAACATTATTAGAGACCGACCTAATAAACAACTATGGTTATCTCAAGATGATTATATGCTTAAAGTTTTGAAGAGATTCAATATGGTCACCTCTAAACCTACCTCAATCCCCTTAGGAAGGCATCTAGAGCTTACCAAGAAAAGTTGCCAAACCAAACCCGAAGAAATCAAAGAAATGGCTAGGATCCCCTATGACGTAGCTGTAGGATCCGTTATGTATGCCATGCTTTGTACCCGCCCTGACCTTGCTTTCGCTATCAGTATTTTAAGTCGTTTTATGTCTAATCCTGGGATTGACCACTGGACTGCTATGAAATACTTGCTTCGTTATCTCTCTGGCACCAAAAATCTGTGTTTGCATTATGGTTTACATAGCCCTATACATCAGTTGCATGGATTTGTGGACTCTGACTATGCCAGCAACAAAGATAATCGAAAGTCTACTACTGCCTATTATTACACACGGGCTGGGAATTGTATTTCATGGAAGTCGCAGCAGCAGACAGTTGTAGCTCTCTCTTACACGGAAGCTGAGTATATGGCTGCTACAGAAGCTGCTAAGGAGGCTATCTGGTTAAAGGGGATTGTAAAAGAAGTTCTTGAGAGAACTTTAAAACCTGTTCTGCACATGGACAACCAGAGTGCTTTATACCTCTGTAAAGATCCGATGTACCGTGAATGCACTAAACACATCGATGTGCGATTCCATTTTGTGAGAAACATGGTTGCTGCAAATGAGATGGACGTCAAGAAGATTAAAGGAGATATAAATCAGGTGACTTTGAAACAAAGGTTGTACCCCCTAGCAAATTTCTCTTTTGCAGGGACTATATCCATCTTGGAGATCCACCATGACGAACAGGTACTGAGCCGATTATGCTACAAGAGTCGAAGACATGAGTTTTATCCACTATTGTTGAATCAGGAATACAAAAGTTTAGAACCTAGATTAGGAGGGCAAATTGTAATGTCACCTTAATCATGGTTCTAGATCTTTAGGGGTTTTGAGTTAGACATAGGATAGATTAAGGGCTTAAATATAGATTATACTCACATATTATATACTCTCCTACATATTATATATTACACATTAGAATTGCAAGATCCTAATCTTGTGATCATGCGTTATGTATAATATATAGTGGAAGAGTTAATTAATATATAATGTGACATCTATGTGGGTAACCGGCTTTGGGCTTAAAAAAGCCCATTACTCGGACACGGTGCAATGAGCTCACACCAGCTTACCTTAGCTTGCTCTAGTGTGGAACGCTTCGTTTCAGCTAGTTGATGCTCGCCTATAAAAGCGGATGAGGGCTCTAGGGTTTGGACGCTTTGCCAGACGCTTCAAGTAATCCAGCAAGAGAGAGAGAGAGAGAGAGAGAGAGAGAGAGAGAGAGAGAGAGAGAGAGAGAGAGAGAGAGAGAGGCGCTAGGGTTCCGCGGCGCTCCGAGCCCTTCCCCGGCATTTCCGTTCAGATTTGAGGCGTATTTCCCTAGGAGACCTCCTATCTGACCTCCGAAGATCAACACCGTCCTTGTGTGCTTCTTGTTCAACGTTGGTTGTCTTCTCCGACGACCTTCCCGGTGTAGATTTGGTCTCCGACACCAGATCCAGGGAGTTTCTTCGTCGCTTTACCACTTCTCCTCGATTCTTCTCTTTATAATTGTGATTCCTTGTTGTATATTCTATATTGGCCTTAGATCTAGCCTGTCGACCTCGAAACCTTGTAAACCTGATTTGCTATAGTGGATTGAGCTTGAGTCTCCTCTTCTGAGGCTCCATGGACGTAGGGAAACCGAACCACATAAAAAGGCGTTGTGTCCTTTACTTGTTTCTTTGGTTTCGTTCTCGCACTTTTGAATCTGAATCTTGATCTCCAATCTGCGAGTCAAGAGAGCTTCAATCTACAGAGGATAAGGTGTAATTGTTTACAGTTAATGGGGTGAAAATATATGTTCTAAAAAATAATATTTATCTTTCCGGTAAAATATGTCATTTACTATTTATGCACTCGTTTTAGGATGATCAAAACAATACAGTATAAGATATCCATCTTTAAAAAAACTTAAAACAAGGTCATAGTTGCTATTAATAAGTATGAAATTGTTAAAAAAATTATAAACAAGTGAATATTTTATATAACTTTTGTCATTCTAAAAAAGTGTGTATAAATAGTAAACGGCAACTTTTTCCGAACAAAGGGAGTATTATCTTGCTCTGAGCAGCAAGAGCCTTAATGATGATGATGATGATGATGATGATGATGATGATGATGAAGACGACGACGACGACGATTATTATTTTTTTTTTTTTTGGCAATCGTCAAATACTACAAGAAACTAGTGGGTAGCTGAGATACTATTTGGGTACCCACTCCCTTAGCAATAACAAAGCTAAGTCTAGTAAAAATAAAAGTTGCAGAACGAGCCCCGACATCCTGAGATATTGAGAATTTCTGAATCCGCTTTAGCAAGACAACAACATCAGTATCCAGCTCCCCCAACGAAGAGAAGGAGAAGGGTAAGAAACCATACCCAGCCGCCATGCACAAATCTCGATACTTGCCACACTTACGTTGAGCAGCATCAACAACAACACGGCCGGGTACAAAGTCAGACAACCCCGACTGAGTCAAGGGGGAGGATCCCGTCAGATCAACGTACACATCGCGCCCCCTGTCCCACGAATAAAGAAGCAAATCCGCCGGACGAAAAGGCTTATCATGCCTATCAACCAAACCAATATCAACCTCCTTACCAGCAGAAATCCCAGCCTTGTAACAGATATCCAATAAGGTATCGCGCACGAGGTTATGTCGATGTTTAATGCCCACGATACCAACGCAGGACACGGCATGATCTCCATAGACATCACCATCAAAGACCCAAGAACAAGCCAGACAGGGCCTAGATACCGTGAACAACAAAACACCCAGTCGATAGCTAAGCACACTACGATAGGTCCTGCCGTTCATAGTCTGCCCCAGACCAGAAATAGGAACTGCACTCAACCAATCGGAGGAGTGAGCACCCTACTGAGACTTCCATAATGCCACCAGTCGTGGAGTCAAAGAGAAAACAGAGTCCGATGTAGCAGCAACCTTCACGAAATATATATCTGCCAATTTCTTCATAAGTTTGGGGGCAGCGATTTCACTAGAATCGCGTAGAATATCAGAACATGTAACCTCAATAAAAGCACGACAAGCGTCATCAAAAGTAGGACCAGCATCAATGATACCAAAAAGACGTAGGAGCTTAGCCTGCAACTCAGCAGACTGCAAACGAGACGCCAAAAAAGCATAATGTAGGTGATAGCGTCTATTCTAGCATTGTCTTTGGGAACTCTTGGGTAGAGTTTAGGGCATTTTACTAGAGTATTCTACCTATTTCTTAGCCCTTTGTGTCCCATTTCGAGGAATCGGTGTCTACCGCTAGTTTGTTGTGATTTCAAGTACTTTTGAGCAATTTTTGAGCCGATTCAAGAGCTAAAGGATAAGGAGGTGATTAGAGGCGCTTCCATGTGGAAATAAATCATCAAAGACGGGCTAAAGGGGTCGAGAGATGAGCAAAAATATGAGACAAGATGCAAGCATATCAAGTTTTTGGCGCCGTTGCCGGGGACCGGTGCTAGTATCGATCGTCTTTTTGACAACTAGTTCACTAAGTTCTTTTTGTTGCTTTGATTTTATTTCTTTTTCTTTTTGGTTTCAGATATGCTCTTTTGAAGATGAGTCATGTTCCCTTCTGTGATGTTTGTGCATCTTTTGGTCAAGCCACTCGTGATCATCAGTTCTCTATTTATGGGACATATGCCTATTGCGAGTTTTGTGGTGGTTTTGGACACACAATTATTGAATGCCCGGTTTTTCTAGCTCCCACCTCTCATGATGCAAATTTCATGTACCGCATTTGCAATCCTGATGGGCATTATGAGTGGGAGCACACTTATGAAAGAGATTCAGTCGAGCTTGAGTGCCAAACTTCGCAACCTTCTCCTGATCCAGAGCCTTATTCACATTCATCCATTGATGAGCTAGTCGCTAGGATAGCAGAGCTGAAAGCTGAATTAGCACAACACACATTGAATGCTCTAGCTATCCCGGAGAGTCTCCCAATCCAAACAGATGTCAGTGACAATGAAAATTGTACTGGTGTTTCTTTTGAGATTGAGGAAATTTTGGAAGAGCATGTGCAGTTGATGGAATCAGAGATTGATTTTGAGGAGGATGAACCCAAAGAAGAGCCCCAATTTGTTCTTCACCAAGCATACATGGTGCCATCACTGTTTTATGAAGGGATGGTTCAAGAAAATGTTGATCAACAATTTGGGGCATTTGCTGGAATGCTTGCAAAATGGCACAAGGAGGAGATATCAAATAAAGTTCTTGTCGACATACCACCTCCCATCAAGTCCCAAGAGGTGATCTTATTATTTGAAGATGGTGGTGAAAATGAAGGCACAAAGGGACAATGGGATGAGAAGAGGAGGAGCACACGCCTATGGAGCTTGAGCAAAAAGTGATCTAAATCATGTCGATCCAAGAAGACTCTGCTGGAAGGATGGGACGAGCGATGGACCATTCATTCGGGTCGATTTAAGCTTCTCGAAGGTAATAAGGGTCGGCTTCAGACCTTAAACTAGCGCTTTTCGGGAGGCAACCCGAGGTATGTTTTCTTTATTTTTAGTTTTCAGTTTTTTTTTTCTTTTGTTTTTTCTGAGGTTGATTTGCAAAAGTGCAAGTATGGGGTGGAGAGTGCGCTATATTGAGAATATTGTTTGTGTTTTGAGCTGAATTGAAGGTGTTTGACACCTATCTACTAACCCCCATCTTGCCGAGTTTGTTGCTTCTTTGTGTTGGTTATCTTGTCTAGGCTTGGATGAAAATGGCTCTAGCTTTGCTACCTACATATGCTCTACATGTTGAAATTGTGAGTATTCACATCTCTTACTTGATTATTTTGCACATTGAGGACAATGCTTTGTCTAAGTATGGGGTGGGGGTGAATACTTCACAATTTTTGCAGTTTTTGTGTCTATTTGGCCCGCGCTTATTGGAATGTTTGATGACTGCTTGAGCATTGAGTCATTTCCTTGCTTGACTAGCTAGATTGTATACTCTCTTGCTTGATCTTATGTGTATCTGGCCTCATACTTGGATACTCGAGCTTGATTTTATGGTTGAGACCGCATTATTTGGTTTATGTGCACAATTGAAATATGATTGAGGAAGTTTTGTTAGCCCATTCCTCCTTACCTAACCTTGCATTTGATAATCTCCTTGAAGCCTTCTGAGCCTTAGAAGCTTGTTTCTTTGGTAGCTCCACAAGACTTTCATAGCCCGCTACTTGCCTTTACCCAATCCAGAATTTTGGGTCATGGTGTTGTATTTTGTTGTGTGGATGTGCTTCAAGTGTGGGGTGATTTTTCTTGATTATGATAAAAAAAAAAATCTTGGGATAAGAGGAGAATAAAATTCACTCTTGTGCAAAAGTCAAGAAAAAGAAAAAAATACGGTTAGTAACCGATCCTGCTTGTGGAGAATAAAATTCACACAAGTAGGAAGAAGTGCAAAGCGAGGATGCCGAGACACTTAGTAACCGGGTGCATTCACCACAAATGTTTGTATTCGTGTAAAACGGTGTCGAGGCTAGAGAGGTAAGAAAAAGAGCGAAAAAGGAAAAGAAAAAAAAAAGAAAATTTTTGATGTGGTTGACAAAAGTGAACATGAAAAAGTTGTTATGATGGAGTTTGTTTGGTGGATTGGTACGAGTTTGATTCTTTGAAAGTGTGTGTTTTTTACGATTGTTCTCGAATGATCATTTTTCCCGGATTTTAGCACCACTTGGCTTGAAATTTTCCATACCCAACTGTTTCGACCTTAACCTCATAATAACCCTATAAAGCCCTCATGATTTTTTTTGTGCATATTTTCAAGCGGTGGAGATTATCGAGATTGTTCAAGCTTTGTGGATGATGAGTATTGATCAGGTCGAGATTTAAACGAAGTGCATTAGAGGATTTTGGTGTTATGATGTGCTAGTCAAGCTCGATTGTTGACAATGATTTGCTAGGACGACATTCATTCGATATTTCTATTTAGCATACGCTACCTTGTGGCCGGTTTATTATCTTAGTCTTGCTTGGGGACAAGCAAGGGTAAGTATAGGGTATTTTGATAGCGTCTATTCTAGCATTGTCTTTGGGCACTCTTGGGTAGAGTTTAGGGCATTTTACTAGAGTATTCTACCTATTTCTTAGCCCTTTGTGTCCCATTTCGAGGAATCGGTGTCTACCACTAGTTTGTTGTGATTTCAGGTACTTTTGAGCAATTTTTGAGCCGATTAAAGAGCTAAAGGATAAGGAGGTGATTAGAGGCGCTTCCATGTGGAAATAAATCATCAAAGACGGGCTAAAGGGGTCGAGAGATGAGCAAAAATATGAGACAAGATGCAAGCATATCAGTAGGACATCCCCAGCAGCATACACTCCGAGCCCACCAAAATGAAAAGGGAAGGTGGCAAGCCGCCACTGCCAATCCCCAAATCCAGGCCCAGACGCAGTGACAATACGTTCCAAGCTAGAACGGAGTACCACATCAAAGGAGAGCTGGGCCGGCCCAAAAACACTCGGAGAACAAGTACGCAAAGCAAAGTAAAGTTTTGAAATACCTGTACAAGCGCGAAGCAAAAGCAACTCGGACTGGGGGTCATTAATCCTCGCGACAGAATCCATAAGCTCAATGGTCTTAGTCACTCTCTTCGCCACAAGGTCACTGCCAAAAACAGGGCATGCGCTGACAAGCCCGCCCAAAACTTTGACACCGCGCGAAAGCCGAGCAATAGAGGGGGGGAAAACACCAGGAAGCCGACTCCTGGGGTCTTCTGTAGGCCAAAAAACCTCAATCTTATCCACATTAAGATGAAGGCCAAAGCCAGGACCATCCTCCATAATCAGATCCAAGACCTTCCCCACAACCAAAGTGTCCCCAATAATAGTGTCATCATCTAAGTACCAAGCCTGCAAACTCATATCGAAAGAGTCTCTGATCTTGCACACCAAGGGATGCAACATGAAAGCAAAAAGTAGAGGCCCTAAAGGATCACCTTGCTGAACCCCCCGGTAAGACCATAAGCTATTCTCTCCGTAATATAGCCGAGCAGGACTAGAATAACAAAACTCCACCCATCGGGATAGAACTGGGCAGTGACGGCGAACTTCTTGCAACATAGCCACACGATCAACTAAGTTGAAAGCATTCTGAAAATCGACTAACAACATAGAAAGACCTTCCTCACAACCCCGAGCCTCAACAAACTGACTCAAGGCTTGCAAAATAGCCTCTCCTCCACCGTATACCCCGACCCCAAACTGAATACCAGCAAAATAACCAGACAAGGAGGGACCGACTAAACAAGCCCCAACTTTAGAGACAAGTCGTCTCCAAATAGTGCCAACAGAGATAGGACGTATACCACCACCCGGTTTAACCAGCGGCGTGAGCGGGGCACTAGCAATATACTCACCCAGAGTCTGCGGACAACGACCTTCAAGGAAAAGATTAACCACCCTAGTAATAGAGGAGATCAAATCATCCGAAATAGCAACAGTAGCACCACCTAAACAATCAAAAAGATGTTGAGCACGGAGCCCATCCCTCCCACATGATGTGCCACGCGGGAAACTCCGAATCATATCCAAAACAACAGTCGAGGAGGCAACGAGAGGATGGTGATCAACAGACAACTGAGGCAAATTGGGAGACGGTGCATTGGGGTGCTTATCTCGTAGGGCCGCAAGAGTGGCATCAGAATAAGGAGCAATACCTGATGAAGAGAGCACCCTAACAGCTGCAGTGTAATGACCATCACAAATCTTCCTCCGACATTGCCGGATGTTAAGCTCAATCAAATCAAGGTCCTCCTCCCCATCAAAAGAAGGGGGAACCTCAGCTAAAGCCTCCTGAAGAAGTTGTAAACTACCACCAGGCACACCCCAAGTACGAATAGCACTAGCAATACTTTCCTCTTGACGTTGATGCTTGACAGCAGTCCTGCACTCAAGATTACTCCGCGGGGAAAAGGTCTTAAGTATACAAAGAGGCATCACAAGCAAGCGAATCCAGCAGGAAAGGTCACCAAGAGAGTCAACCACACAATCTAATGCCCCTTTTAAAACCCGAGAAAAACCAAGGCGACACTTAGGAGGGATTGATCTCACGGTGCGTAACCCCATAGAGAACAACCGGTCAAGCGAGGATATAGACAAACCAACAGGTACAACCCCAACATCAACCAAGGGACAGAGACAAGTCTGGAGGTCTGAGAATACCATAAATAATAAAGCGAACAAGACCATCACCACAGTCCGGTGGGGCCACAGAATCATCCTGACTATGTCGACAACGAGCCCGAAAGGTATGAGTTTTAAGGCAAACTCCACACAACCAAACCCCCATACGCTTGAAAGTCATCTCAACAGCAGAAAAAATTGCCAAACTATCCGAAAGAGTTTGACGAGTAAATTCCTGAGCATCACCACTGCAATGTCGATCACGAAGATGCCTGAGCATGGAGGTTTTATCAAGGTCTCTACCACCACCATCAAGGCACCCACAAAGACCCACAAAAGGACAATGATACCGAACAAGATCGAGCATAACGGGATGAAAAAAAACAAAAACGAAGCAAAGTAATATTGTCACCAGAACATCAATAACTTCAACGTGGTATGGAATTAAATAAAAAGCAGCCCCACTTTAAGAGAGCCACCGCAATATCACAACCCCATCACAATACGAAGTGCCTTCTACGCAATGAGTAGAAAGTGTATATAGGCGCTACAACCGACCCAAACAGCAACTAGTCGAATCCAACGTCGGCCAACACCAGCAAAGCCGCAGGCAACAACAAACAACAACACTATGAACCGAACCCAGAGGGCAACCCAAATCGAATTCACAGTCGGATTGGCCAAAATCAGACCCGGCAGACAAAGAAGGGAAACGCAGAATAGGAAGACAACGGACAAACGCAGCCCGATCGACACCAATCAGAACAAGAAGAAGAAAGACGAACCTGGAGAGATCAAACACAGCCCGGGATGAAGAAGGGCCAGCGATGGGGCCTCAAAAGAGACGGCTCCGGGCGCCGGGATCCGCCTGAGAAGCTTGCATCGGCGAATCACCAATCGTCGTTGTGCCCTCACTCCTTTAGCGATAACAAAGGAATTAGTGGGCATCCGAGATACTATCTGGGCACCCACTCCTTTAGCGATAACAAAGCTAAGTCTAGTAAAAATATAAGGTACAGCACGAGCCCCAGCATCCTGAGACATTGAGAATTTCTGAATCCGCTTCAGCAAGGCAACCGCATCTGTATCCAACTCCCCCAATGAAGAGAAGGAGAAGGGTAAGAAACCATACCCAGCCGTCGTGCACAAATCTCGATACTTGACACACTTACGTCGAGCAGCATCAAAAATAGCACGACCAGACATAAAGTCAGAAATTCCAGACTGAGTCAATGGGGAGGATCCCGTCAGATCGACACACACATCCCGCCCCCTATCCCATGAATAAAGGAGCAAATCCGCCGGATGAATGGACTTATCATGCCCATCAACCAAACCGATATCAACCTCCTTACCGGCAGAAATCCCGGACTTGTAGCAGATATCCAATAAGGTGTCGCGAATGAGGTTATGGCGATGTTTGATGCCCACTGTACCAGCACAAGACAGAGCATGATCACCATATACATCACCATCAAAGGTCCGAGAACAAGCAGGACAAGGCCTAGACACCGTGAACAATGGAACACCCAAACGATAGCTAAGCACACTACGGTAGGTCCTTCCATTCATATTCTGGCTCAGGCCAGAAATAGGAACTGCACGCAACCAATCGGAGGAGTGAGCACCCTGCTGAGACTTCCATAATGCCACATGTCGCGGAGTAAACGAGAAAACAGAGTCCGATGAAGCAGCAACCTTCGCGAAATATATATATCTACCAATTTCTTCATAAGTTTGGGGGTAGCGATTTCACTAGGATCGCGTAGAATATCAGAACCCGTAGTCTCACTAAAAGCACGGCAGGCATCATCAAAAGTGGGACCAACATCAATGATACCAGAAGGACGTAAAAGCTTAGCCTGCAACTCAGTAGACTGCAAACGGGACGCCAAAAAAGCATAATGTAGGACATCTCCAGCAACATACACTCCGAGCCCACCAAAAGGAAAAGGGAAGGTGGCAAGCCGCCACTGCCAATCTCCAAACCCAGGCCCAGATGCAGTGACAATACGCTCTAAACTAGCATGAAGTGCCACATCAAAGGTGAGTTGGGCCGACCCAAAGACATGTGGGGAACAAGTACGCAAAGCAAAGTAAAGCTTAGAAATACCCGTACAGGCCCGAAGCAGAAGCCTCGGTCTTATCCACATTAAGATGAAGACCAAAGCGGGGACCATCCTCCATAATCAGATCCAAGACCTTCCCCACAACCAAAGTGTCCCCAATAACAGTGCCATCATCTAAGTACCAAGCCTGCAGACTCAAGTCATAAGAGTCTCTAATCTTGCACACCAAAGGATGCAACACCAAGGCAAAAAGCAGAGGGCCTAAAGGATCTCCTTGTTGAACCCCCCGACAAGACCATAAGGTATGCTCCCCATAATATAGTCGGACAGGATTAGAGTAGCAAAACTCCACCCATCAGGATAGAACCGGACAGTGACGGCGGACTTCCTGTAACATGGTCACACGATCAACCATGTTGAAAGCATTCTGAAAGTCGACCAACAACATGGAAAGACCCTCTTCACTACCACGAGCCTCAACAAACCGATTCAAAGCATGCAGAATAACCTCTCCTCCACCGGATACCCCGACCCCAAACTGAAGGCCTGCAAAATAACCAGACAAAGAAGGACCGACTAAACAAGCCCCAACCTTAGAGACAAGGCGTCTCCAAATGGTGCCAACAGCAATAGGACGTATACCGCCACCTGGTTTAGCAAGTGGCGTAAGCAGAGCACTAGCAATGTACTCACCCAAAGCATGCGGACAACGACCCTCAAGGAAAAGATTAATCACCCGAGTAATAGAGGTGATCAAATCATCTGAAATAGCAACAGCCGCTCCGCCCAAACAATCCAACAGATGATGAGCACAGAACCCATCCCTCCCACATGACGTGCCACGAGGAAAACTCCTAATCATATCCAAAACAACGGTCGAAGAGGCAAGAAGAGGATGATGATCAACATGTAAAGGCGGCAAGTTAGGAGACGGGGCAAAGAGGTGCTTTCCCGCAAAGCCTCTAGAGTGGCATCAGAATAAGGAGCAATACCTGATGAAGAGAGTACCCGAACAGCAGCAGTGTAGTGACCATCACAAATCTTCCTCCGACATTGTCGGAGGTTAAGCTCACTCAAATCAAGGTCCTCCTCGACATCAAAAGAAGGGGGGACCTGAGCTAAGGTCTCCTGTACAAGCTGTAAACTACCTCCGGGCACACCCCAAGCACGAATCTCACTAGCAATACTCTCCTCTTGACGCTGACGCCTTACAGTAGTCCTACACTCAAGATTACTCCGGGGGGAAAAGGTTTTGAGTATACAAAGAGGCATCACAAACAAGCGAATCCAGCAGGAGAGGTCATCGGGAGAGTCAACCACACCATCTAATGCCCTTTTAAAACCCGAGAAAAACCTAGGCGACACTTAGGAGGTATTGATCTCACGGTGCGTAGCCCCATAGAGAACAACCGGTCAAGCGAAGATATAGTCAAACCAACAGGCAACACCCCCACATCAGCCAACGGAACCGACAGAGACGGAGCTGGAGGCCTAGGAATATCATAAATAATAAAACGAACAAGACCATCACCACAATCCGGAGGCGCCACATAATCATCCTGACTATGCCTACACCGAGCCCGAAAGGTGTGAGTTTTAAAACAAACTCCACATAACCAAATCCCTATACGCTTGAAAGTCATCTCAGCATCAGAATAAATAGCCAAACTATCAAAAAGAGCTTGACGAGTAAAAACCTGAGCATCGCCACTACAATGCCTATCATGAAGATGCCTGAGCATGGAGGTTTTAACAAGGCCTCTAGCACCACCATCAAGGCACCCACACTGACCCACAAAAGGGCAATGGTATCGAACAAGATCGGACATAATAGAATGAAAAAAACGAAGCAAAGTTGATCAACCCCAACTCAAAAAGCTTCAACGTAAAACAAACAAAAGGGGCAACCACAACACCACAAACAATTTCCTATGCACATATATTAAAACCGATATATATCGTCCTATGATGCGTGTTGTGGTTGATTCTAGAAAAAATTAATAAAATAATATAATGTCATAGTTTATAGAAAGTTATATAAGATACAATCTATCTATATACTTTAGTTAATCGATAAAAATATAAATAAAAAATATTTCATAGTCATAATTATCAAAAATATTATTAGATAAATATGTAGTATTTTATAGATGCTATTTTATTTATATCTAGATTATTTTTTGATGGAAAGAATTATTTATATTAGAATTAATTATTTAATAATTTTTATTTTATTTATATCCATATTATTTTATCAAACAAAAATAAATTATTAAAATATTATGTAGCCATAATATGTAGCCACAATCCATCCATGCATATATATATATATTTAGTAAATTAATGTAATAAATATATACAACATATTTAATAAAAATTTTAAAATAATTTTAAAAATCATTTATCTATTAAATTACATGAGATTTAATTAACGATAGATTAGAAAAAAAACATTTTACCTAATAAATGTGAATTTTATTTATATTTTGAGAGAACCTAAATAAAAGATATTTAGATTATATATAATCTGCCTAACTAATGTTATTTATATCTATATTATTTTTTGGTGGAAAAAATATTTATATTTAGTTTATTATTTTTTATTGATTGGAATCTATCTAAATTATTTATAATATTATATTAACATATTCTCCATGCACGAGACGAGACCTTCACTAGTTTTTAATAAAGGGGATGAAATGGGATGTTCGGGATTTAAGCTTTTTAACGGCCCGGTTTTAGGAAACTCGAGTTACGTTTCGAAGGATAGAATCCTTCATTCGGATCTTGCGCACCAAGTACAGGTTGAAGTTTGAAAACAACGGATTAGTAGCGAAAAGTAGGATTTCGAACCCAAAACATCGCGAGGTCCGTTGGGGACATGGGGTTTGCACCTCTGTACCTATCCTAGGGCCTAAGTCACGAAAATCCATTTAGCATTCAAACCATCATAAGTCTAAACCAACTACAGCAGCGTGCCACGGTAGTGCCGGGTCAAAACACAAATCCAATACCGAAATCCCTGTGATGAAGTCAGAGTCTCAGAAGCGCTCTCTCACACGCCAAGCAAAAGTCCCGTGCCAGACATAGAAGCACACCAACATCATACTCATACATCTATCACATACCTAAAAATATAGATGTGCATAGGATCAGATTGGGGTCCGCACTTGACTGGTACCCACATATAAGCACACAAATACAATATTCCTAATATCATGCTTTTAATGCAGGACATGATTTTACACACAAGCATGCTGGAAGGTTGTGTGTGTGTGTGTGTGTGTGTGTGTGTGTGTGTGTGTGTGTGTGTGTGTGTGTTTGTATGTGTGTGTGTGTGTGTCTGTGTGTGTGTGTGGCTAGCTCGTGAATGCATTCCATTTAACCATAACATATAGATTAATAAAGGTTGCAGGCCCAACTCGTAATCATGCTCATATAAGTGTTACTCATAAAGGTGTTACTCATGACTCGATTAACTCAGGACAAGACCCGATGGAACTGGGTTGTCCTATGACCCTAGGAAGGACTTTAGTTACTTCACATATAACGACCATTCTGTTTACAAACACATACATAATAGGGATGCTCATTCATGGGTACAAGTCCTAAGCATGGTACTACATGACATGCTTTTATGCATATTCAACACCTAGTATATCATGTACATATAAGCAGAGAAGTGGTTCTATTCAATCTGAGTAAGCTCCGTGAGAAAACTTACTGAGACAACTAAAGCAGCAAAATAGTAGACCCTGCACACAGCAAGTCACAATCATAGAGTATCACCTAGATACATATCGAGGACATAATGAGTCTACTTCTATAGCTACTCTAACACATGTACCACACACACATACAAGCAGATATAAAACAAGCTCGCATCATCCATATTTTCCATCCATCATGATCAACCATCTCACGACATCAATAGCCAACTCATCGATCAGAGTATAACAACTTCCATAACATACTTCACCAAATCACATGCTACCAACTTATATTCTTATATAACATCTCAACATCGTAATATCATGCTATTAGTCACACATCATGCTATTAGTCACACATCATGACATCATGCCATGTCAGTCATCAAACACGTCGAAATCTCAATGTTAGTTCAAAACCATTTCAAATCCCGAGTCAAATAGTTAGGACTTTCGACCCTTGAAAATGCTCGGGAAGTTCATTTTCCAAAACCCGAGTTCAAATTGTCAAGACAGTCATTTCAAATCCTCAAAAACACGCTTTTGAAATCATTCGTCAAAACCCAAAGACCATCAAGTTAATCAAATGGCTAAGGGGTATTTCGCCGCGACGAAACACACCCAGCGAGCACCCCGCGAGTTGGGGGTCTCGCGGCCGCGAAAAGGTACTCATCGCGGCGAAATACCGTTTTGCTGTGGTGAGAGTGAAGTCCCTCACACCCCTAGTGGGGTTCACACTCACAGCGGCAAAACTCAACTTTCGCCGCAGCGAGTGCCACTCCCCTTCGGCCAGTTCTTGATTGCGACGGTGAGTCGCATTCTGGGCTTTGGTTTTTGAGCTCATCGGCGCCAAGTTTATTATTTTTAGCCTCCCTATCTTTTCCCAAGACCCTTCCCAACCTAGATGCTCATGTTAGAACAAAAAGGAAGACAAATGATCGAGAGAATAGAGATCTAGCTCACCCACTTGTCTTCCTCCACGAAATGAGCTCCAATGGTGCGTTTGGGATGATTTCTGGCCGGATCTTTGAACCAAAGTGCCTAGGATTGTTAGAGGGTGTTAAAGGTGCGACCTTTGAGTTAGTAGGAGGTGAAATGAAGGGAAAACGAGCTATTACCTCTCCTAAAACCGAAAACAGTGAGATGTGGTCTTCAAGGGCTTCTTTGGGCTTCTCTAGCTCTGTTAGGCCGCTGCTGATACTTTGAGAATGTCAGGGAGATAGTGCTGCTACTATTTCACTCCAAGGAGGGAGGAGGAAGGGTTGACTTAGCTTTGCTTGAGCACAAGAAGTAGAAATGGAGCTCGGAGCTCCTTTGTCTTGAAATGGAGGGAGATGAAGGAGATGATGTTGTAGGCTTGTTGTGGTGGTGTTTAGCTGCTGGAAGGAGGAGTTTTGGCTGCTGGAATCTCAGAAGAACGAAGGAGGAAAAGAGGAGAAAGAAGGAAGATTAATTAAAGAGGGATTGAAGATAAGGTTTTGTGGACAGTGTTCTAGGGTTTGCGTTCTATCTTTGAGGTGAGTTGTGGGGAGTCAAAGTCTGATTTTTTTGGAGCCAACGACGCTTGGGGATGGGTTGCATCGGTTAGGCAAAAGAGTGTTGAAGGTTGTTTTGTCTCCTTGCCATAAAAGGGGAAGCAAGTAAGCATTGGTGGGTGTCTAGTCATTTTGGGTAATGGGAATCTTTGACTTAAATTCAAATGACTTATGGCTCCAAATTAAGGCTAGGGTACCAGTTGGGCATGGGTAAGAGAGGGCGAGAGTCTTTAATTCCGAATACGCGAATTCGAATGCTGAAATTAGTTACCGAGTGTTAGTTTCTCAATTCCCGCTCTCTTAATCAATTAGATTTTTAAAATCCTAAGGAAGATGTCGCCATCCAAAGTTTATTTACCAAATTCGATTTTAGGTTGGAAATCCGCTTTATTAATTTCGAAGCCGATTCGTTAAGTTGAGGACGAGTTTTTCTTGAAATATTCAAATTTAATCCGTTTTAATTCATTTATCCGAAAATTATAATTTGAAAACCCGAGGCCTTTACAAGTTTTTTGTTGGATGGGAGCAAAACAGGATTCATATTTTTTTGTCAAAATCCCGCTGGGATTGTGATAGGATTGGAATGAGACTGAGATTTGCGGGGATTGTGTCAATCCCTAATATATAGTTTTCTTAAAGTTGTAATGATTATTATTTTTTTACCAACAAAGTCCAAATTGTTCTTTTTTTATTGCCTAAAAAATCTTTTGTCATTTTTTAACAAACTCAACCATAATTTTTTTTAACAAATTGAATTAGGAAAAATAACTACCACTAATAAATCAAATACTTTCTTAATTATGGATTTTTTCACTAGTATGTCGTCTTGTGTCCAATAAATTTATTGTAATATTATTTCCAGCTTTTGCACGAGGTATTCCAAAGGTATATCGTAATTCAGATGGTAAACCAGGATTTCAAGTTTTCCAGCTGGTAACCTTGGGGCTTTGAATCTTTTTTTTTTCTCGCGCCCAAAACTTTTCTTTTGGCTGGGAAATGGGAGTTTACACTTTTATAGGCGATCTTTTGTAATATCGAAAAGTTGTTGGGTTTTTTTTAAGAATAAACTCTATTTTCTTCTAACCGTTGTTGATCAGAACTCAGAAGAGGGGATTTGTGAAGGAGAGAACAATGAGCAAAGAAGACGTGACAAATGCGAAGAAGAAGAAGGATATTTGAAATAACGTGAAGACCTGAATATATTGCTTACAAAAGTCTTGCGGAAACAAATAACATGACAACCAAACCCTTTTATTTTTATGGAAAATTGAAAGATATTTGAAATAACGAGACAAGCCCCTTTTTTTTAACAGTGGGCAAGAAGCAGATCGACATAGCAATCTTGAAGACATCAAAAGATGGCTTGGATGACCCTACGCAGAGGGTTGACAATTGAAAAAAAGAAAAATTATCTAAAGTTACAATTACAGAAATTTAAAATTAAAAATATCTAAAGAATTAACACCCTTGTTTCTTTCGATCAATAATTGGAGCCCTTGATTATGTTCTTGTGGCTTGGAATAAGGTGATGGTTGCTGGGTTGATTGCGGATGCGACATGGAGCAAGTTCGCTTAGTAGAATTATTGCATGAGAAGGCTTGGACTCGAAATCTTGAGATCTAAAGATGCACAATAATAGTCATTGTATTACGATGGTGGTAATGTCGGATCTAGACCCAGGGGCCGCAGATCAGAGCACCCATCAGAGGGGAGGTAGGGGATAATAACAGATGTGGGTTGTTCAATTTTGTGGATTGATGGGTTAAATCAGATTTGTTGAGGGAGATAGTTTGCATTTTGATAATATCAGTTGGAATAGGGTGTTTGGTTTGGTGTTTGGTTTTGTGATTTGGGAAAATCGAAGATTGAAATTAAATTTGGTTGGAAGAACGTTTTTCTGCATGTTCTAGGACTGAAGGCGGTCAGATCTAGAGCATGCAGAACTGGAGGGGGTCAAATCTGATCAAAGAGAGAGAGAAGTGATCAGTGGTATTCGGCGGCGGCGGAGGGGGGGCCTAGGGATGGGAAGCCCGACGGTGACCAGGTCGGATACCCGGCAAAAAAAGGGGGAGCAAGGCCAGAGGAGAAAAAGTCAACGGGAGTGGTCGTGGAGAGGAGATCGGAGCTGAGATTTGGGTTGCCGATTGGGGCTGATTTTCTGTAGCTAGGGGGTGGGAGGGCACTGACGTCAGCAAAGCGGAGCTGAGGAGACGCGATGCCAAAGGGAGTCGCCGGAGAGGAGGAAGGAGGAGGGGGAGAGAGAGAGTCCACAAGGGGGAGACTCGGGAGAGAGGTCTCAGAGATCCTTGCAAACGAGGCGCAGGCCACCGAAGGGGACACCGATACACGGGGAGGCGCAATCGGGGCTGTTCAGCAGACGGCCGGTTGGAGGGAACTGGGAGGCGCGATTGCGGCGTGGGTTTGGGGGGCAAAGGTTTTGGGTTTTCGGTTGTGATAGTGAAGGAGTTGGGATGTGGGTCAAGGCCGGCCGGGAGCCAGCCCGCGGTGGCGGCGATTAGCCGAAACTAGGTCACATCTTGGTGAAGGCAGCTAGGGTTGCAAAGGGGTTTTTGTTTTGGGTTTTCCGAGAGAGCTCTAATCTTAACGAGACAAGCCGGTTGTTTGTAGTAGATTGTGGTAGATAAGATCAGTGGAAAAGAGAAGAAATTAAAGATCTTGAAATTGTATTAAATGCTGATTTTTTTCTTCAACTTGGGAGAAAATGAAATCTTCATCTCAAATATTTGTATGAAATATTTGAAGGCCAAGTTTGCACAATGGAATGGTCTTTGAAAAGAAGGATCCTCAATAGAAATTAAGTGCATGTCTAGCGAATCTAGGAGAGCCATTCATGGAAAATAATTCCAAAGCAAAACCATTTCAAAGGTCTGAGATGATGTGATACTGGCCATGAGAGTTACAAGCAAATCAATAGCCGGTCAGCCATACGACAGTGAATTCGTTCATGTTCTCTTGCATTTTCTTTGTAAAATGTACAAAATTGTAACCATTCCAAGCTCTAAAGCCTCCAACTTGTTCACTGTAGTGATTTCTAGCACTAATTGTTTAACTAAGTTGTGAAGCAAAGAATGTACCTAGAGTAATATAAGATTGGAAACAACAAAAACGATGAAATATAATGTTAAGAAGAATCTTAATTGCTCTTAAATTAATTCCGGCCTCTTGTCTGCATCCAATTCTGTTGATTTCTTCTCAATGAACCCCTTGATTTGAGAATAAAGAGGTTCATAAACATGGATGAACGACCTTTGTGAATCAATCACACTTTTGCAAGTTCAAAATTTCATATCGTATGAAATAGTAATTTGCCCAAGAAGCTAAAAGTCGCAGTTTTTGTTGCTAGGTACAATTCACATTTCTAAATCTTTGAAGCAATTTGTGATCAATCCAAATCCGCTACTCATAAACAATGTGAAAAAGATGATCTGACAAAGATGCAATTAAACACTTCAAAGATGAAATCCTCTCATCATAAGCACAAGTCTGACATAATAGTCATGAATAAAATAGAATACCTTATCGAGCTCGCTCGTGCATTTATCTGCCTTCTCCCTATCTTGGTCAAGTCAGAATCTCCATTCTACAGATTCATCCACAACTTCTTTATGAGCAATGTCAAATTGCATCCAATTCCATCAAATTGGACAATAATCCATCATTATTGCGGCAGATACAAAACATCAACCCAATACCTCATCTTACCAATCTAGCAAAATTAAAAGGTTAAATTTCAAAAACTCCCGTAAAGAGTAAGAGTGAAAGAGACATGATCAGATCAACATTGTGTTCTTATACTACACTTTTCTAGGAAAGATATCAATTACGCCTGAAGGTGCTAGAGGAGACCTTAAGAGGAGTTTCGATTGGAAGTAGCCGAGCGACACCTGAGAGGAGAAGTGCAAGCAATGGACGTCGTCAATCTCTTGGTGGAGCTGACAATATTGTTGAAGCCAATGGGTTTTTACCCAAGAGATGACCTTCTTTTTCTGTCAAGGTCTTCTTTAACATGTGGCACCAGTATGATGCTGAAACATGCTAAAGGGGTGTCAAAGTCATTCGATAGTGGCACAACCACCTTTCTATTACAAATTTTAGTCAAACCCACACAAACACATACCTACGGGTACTTAAGACGGGCACCCTTGGGAGAGAAGGCAACCACCTTAATAACTTCCCCAATTCGATTGTACTCGACAATAGATTTCAGAATAGGTTCACATACATACTTTTTTGGGAGGCCGGGAAACCCAAAGGTCCAGAGTAGTGATAGACTCAGTCCAAGGATCAAAGTCCTACCTCCAAGGACGAACCAACAGAAGCCGACTAGCCACATGGCAGGGCCTCTTCACCCAGACCTTGTCCTGTTCTTCTTTGTCATCAAACCGAAGTTCGAACCAGTTGTTGGCCACCAGGACTAACTGGAACCCAACTGAGAGGAATTTCCAACCCAACTTAATCTTCTTTCTCACCTCTTTAGCTTCCATCGGGTCACCAACAATAGTTGCAAATAGAGATGTGTTGTTGAGGGAGGAGATGTTTTCTTGAACACTAGCCTTAATCACGTTCAGCTTCTCAATGTCAATCTTTTCCTTTTTCAGACACTTCATCTGTGCCTTTTGATTTTCCTTTGATGAGCCACCCTTTGGAACAGCATACCCAGAGAGAGGAACATCAGCAGCGGGTTGTTTGGGGCCCTTTAGGGGGAATTTTTTTTGGAGGAACGTGAGACTCATCCCCAAGGATTGCTTTGCCTTTGTCTTTCGACGAGGAGGCCATTACAGCAAGGAAAACAAGAACACAATTAGAATGAGAGAATAGAGTGAAATAATTTCTTAAGCATAATGTGTAATAGGGCGCGAAAGAAGAACCAACACACCAAAGTTCTTTTAACAAGATTTGGGAGAGAGAGAGAGAGAGAGAGAGAGAGAGAGAGAGAGAGAGAGAGTCAAACCCCCAACAGGACTGACTTCAACTGTACCATCTTCGAAGAACCATGCGCCAGAAGCACTGGTACATCACCACACCGAGCAGACGGAAACCATTCGACCAACACACACAAAATTGAAGTCGTACACCTACAAGATTTGGGTGAGGCCAAGGGGGAGACCAAAGGGAAGACCAAAGGGAAGGAGCCCTACTCCTTATAGCCCAAGAGACCCCAATGTCTTCATTAAGGAGAGAATCGAACGCCACTCCGTACACTTTGCCCCAATTCATAGGAGAGATAACACTCTTCAACCATACCTGCAAAACTGCCCTCCCAAGCCATAGGAATGCAGAAATCCTCTCAGTAGGTTTGTAGAAATAGGGATAATCATTGATTTTATCTCTAAAGAAGATGATTATACAGAATATTTGACTGGAGCTTGAATTTTTAAGGATTAGATTTATGGAATTAGGATTCTTTGGAGGGGATGCTTTCGCAGAAAGAGGATTGAAGGAGGGGGGCTTTAGGTAAGCAGTGGCGAAGCCAGCCCGTAACATAAGGGTGGGCGAGATTTAGCCATTTAGGCTAAAAATTAAGTAATAATGAAACGAGTTTTGCTAAACTTTAAATAAATTTAATTGTGAAGGGTTATGTAAAAAAAATTTCAAATATTTATCCATATTATTAGAAGTGAATAAAATTTATAATTAGTTAAAAAAAATCAAGGAAACCCCTAATGAATGATTAAAATAGAATTCAAACAATACTTATTGAAATTAATTATTCTCAATTTAAAAAGATATTTGAACTTATATATAAAAAAGATAGTTAAAAATAAGTGAAGAAAATGCAAAAAGTGGGAATTGAACCTTAGGCTCTAGATAAAGAGAAAAAATTTCTCCATTTATACTTTACCAACTAGCTAGGCAAGACAAACTTTATGATCCATTTTCACTTCTAAATTAATTTAGACTTTTTTATTTTTTATTTTTTTATATAGTTAACCTTTCATATTTTTTTCCGGGATTGGGGTGGGCTCGCGCTCATACGAGCCCACCCCTAAATCCGCCAGTGTAGGTAAGACGCGTGGCGCGCGTACTCAAACATTGGCTTTTTGTATCGACTAGCTCCAAATCAGGGTCATTGATTGAGGCGAGATAGATAGGGGAGATTAATTCCCACTTTTCTCTTTTTTTATTTGGTAACTAGCGCGTCCCATTTCTTTCTTGTGGCATGTTGGATGTGTAAAACATCTTAGAGCATCCACAATGAGGGTGTCTTAACTGTTGTGAGCCTGATTTGCCATGTTTTACAGTTACTTTTTTTTATCGATTTCTGCATACATTGCATACATTTGGGTTAGAATAATACAGAATCTGTGTAGTTTACACTTATTTGCAATATATGGAGGTCTACACAAGTTTTGGTTATATTTCACAGAAATCGGACGCACTTTGGAGCTAAAAGGAGACTCATGGAGAAGCTAAAAATGGTGCAGCTGGAGAAAAGGCCATTTTTCACCATTCTTCGTTCTGAATCAAGCTTTGATGTCTTCATGAGAGTTGTAGCCCTCGAAAAGAGCTTTCCAACGCATGGTCATATGCCTCAATCCGACAAACGAGGACTCGGGAAAGTGCGTTTCAAAAACAGAGCAGAAAGCTGAGAAAACTCTACTCGATCTCGAGTACATCTACTCGATCTCGACGAGGGCTGTCCGAGCACACCTGGTCGAGCAGAGCGGATCGAGGACACTGAGTCAGAGACAACCCGACTCCGGAACCTTACTCGATCTCGAGTACCACCTAGTCGAGATCGACGACACTTCGGAGCCATGTCCGGAGTCGACGAGTTGTGCCAAGCCGAGAAGCCGAGGACGAAGACGCAGACCACCTCTACTCGATACAGAGTAGCCGTGGTCGATATCGACCAGACCTCCGAGCCATGTCCGAGCCTTGTCGAGCAGAGTCACCCAGCCAGACCAAGTCGACGAACCCTGGTACTCGATATCGAGTAGCCGTGGTCGATATCGAGTAGACATGTCGAGCCGCGTTACTCGGTTTGAGCAGTCCGAGTAGAGCTGGGATTCCTTGGGCACGAAGGATGTCGAGTGGACCGAGATCTATCATCATCTATCTATGGAAGGAAGATCTATCAACATGAAGACATATTACCTAGTTTAGATTTATCTTTTCCTTTTAGATTTATTTCCTTTATTTCTTTTATTTATCATTAAGCATTTTAGATATAATTTTAGTTATAGATAGAAGATTCTATCCTTGATTAGCAAGGAATAGAAGGCTATAAATAAAGCCCTAGGGGGCTGATTTTCATTCATAAAAGCAAAGCCGTCTTCGGGCGCAAGGAGAGGGAGGAGGCAAGGAGAGGGAGGAGGCGAGAGAGAGAGAGAGAAGGAGAGAGAGAGAGAGAGAGAGAGAGAGAGAGAGAGAGAGAGAGAGAGAGAGGAGGCGAGAGAGGAGAGAGAGGAGGAACGTTTGGAAGGTTTTGTAAGTTTTAGTTTATTTTATGTTAAAGTTAATTTCTTTCATCATGTTTGCTTTCTAATTTTCCTTCTTCTAGGATTGGGGTGATCCCAACATAGATATGTTTGTTTGATTTATAAATCCATGAATTTATATGTCTTTAAAATCATCTACCTATGTGCTTAATCCTTTGCGACAGTCGAGGACAATTTCTTATTTGCAATTATGAAGCGAAAGTGAATTAATTATGAATTTGGATAGTAATTAGGCTTTGCCTGCGAAAGTTGGTTGATCCTAATTAAGAAAAGGTAGTAACACTTAGGGTTTATGCGAAAGCCTCTATATTCCTATTTGTTAATAACGAAAGTTATTTGATATAAAGCATGCATCTTTATGTGATTTATGATCTGCGCATATGTTTATTGTTGTGGTGATCCCTAACCTTGGAAGTTTGTATCTTTATTTATTTTATTTCATTATTTTTATCCTGCAAAGTTACCCGACACCGACCACCTCTTCTTCTATCATTCCCTTGACATCGACCAAGTCTTAGTCGACATCGACAACAACCTCCCCACCTTTTCCCGCTATCCCTGAACCCCAAAACACACTAAACCTAGAACCGCTGACTTCTCTCCTGAGGACGAACCTGACTCCACTATCCTATAGCGGGGTCTTGACTACAAATTTATTTGGTCGAGAAACCCTCTCGTCAAATTGGCCCTGTTGCCGGGGAGATATCAATCGCGCCTAGTTTAATTGTGTTTAAGGTTCAGAAAAGCCCATCCTTTTTTCTTACCCTTCACATACCCTACCACCACCTACCTCACCGGTACCAACTGGGTGCCAAGCTTTTGCCACTAATTTGTGTTCTTGATTGTGATTTCAAAGCTTAGGTACAAAGATGGAAGACTTTGTCGAAGGGAATCCTGCATGGGAAGAATGGTATCAAGATTTGAGACGGAGAAATAGGATCGCAGTGGAGGAGTCACGATTAAGGGAAATAGCTCGGCTGGAAGACGAAATCCGAAGGCTCGAGGCTTCCATTCAGTCTAAAGGACCATGCCCTCCTCTCGACGAGCCAATTGACCCACTCAATGTCGACAATCAGGTATGTCCTTCCTCGAATTTCATTCCTACTTTGCTACCTATTGTTGATGAATCATATGAAGGATCCCATGGCGAAATAGCACTAGAAGAGAAGAAGTTGGACATTGTTGACCAGGGCATTCCAAGATCGCTTTTACCTTACAAGGTGAAGGCTATCCCCGATGATTTTGAGCAACCGATGTTCATATTCAAGTATGGGGTCCTAGCAAAGTGGCATGAAGCTCCGCATGATGAGGTGGAAATATCTCTTCCCACTCCACCGTTTTGCTGTGGTGGAGACGCGCAACCAAGTCAACCTATGAATCGGAAGAGGTATGATGATGAGGTATGTATATTTTCTTTATATCTTCCTTTATGCATGCCAACTGGAGCCCAGAAAGATGAATGGGTGAAGCCATGGAGCGTTCACTCGGGGAGGTTTAAGCTTCTTCACATGATGCCTCCGGATGACATCCCACGCTTTCCACCACCGGAGGAACCACCAGATCCACCTATACCTCCGGACAAAGATGAGCCAGGCTAATGCTTAATGGAGAAGTCGGCCTAGCGACTATAAAATCTAGAGCTTATACATAGACATTTATTTTTGGACTTTTGAGACTTTGTTGCTTTTGTTTGTTTTTGTTTTTGGAACTTTTAGTTTTTCTATTGTGGGTATATGTCTTCTACACTTTTCAGGTCCATGGATAGATGCAAGCTAAAAACGGACTCGGCTCAGGCATTTTAACTCGATATTATGAAGCCCTGCACATCTGTCTAGTGAGTTTCTTTCTTTACCCTTATCTTGTTTTTATACAGTGAGGACACTGTAATGTTTAAGTATGGGGTGGGGGAAGGGCTTACATTATGCATATTTGCTATATTGTGACATTATGTGTGCATTATTTCTTTGAATTGCTACATGGCTATTTTGGAATGCATTATTGATTTATGTGCTTATATGCATGTTTTCCAAAGTTTTGAAAAATGACCCCCATTGAAATTTTTGATAATGTCATGGAAGCTTATATTGAACTCGACGATGCAAAATTTGATTCATTAGAGATATAGCATGAAATTGCCTAGTAAAGGGAAGTCACAAGGAAGTGCATTATTTTATTGAAAACCATGAAAGGAGGTAAATTTGATATTGCTTTTGACATGTTGCATGATAAGAGGATGGAGGACTTTATATTTCCATATAATGCTCATATGTTTATAATCCTAGCCTTACCTATGCTTATGCATTACACAAAAGCCATAATATGCCTTATTTCAAATATTGCTCCACATGATCTAAATATTTCCATTCTTTACCTTATCCAGGGATTATGTTGAGAATGATGTTACATTATGGAGATTGTTATATGGTTGTTGTGTTTATCATTATTGGAGTTTGGAAGGAAATTGTTTGAAATTATGGAAAATTTAATGAGTGAAAGAAAATCCAATCACCTCAGGAGATAAAGGTAGATTGACCCTGCTCTCTAAGATAATAGTTTGGAGGGATGGGACATATTGTGAGGAGTCCAAAGCACTAAGTATCCGGGGCCATTCATGACACCCATGTTTGCGACTCGCGAGAAGGCAGTGCTGAGGTCAGAGAGGTAAAAGCATCATTACTGATAAAAGCAATATGAAAGGTGATGAATCAAAGGGAGAAGGAATGTGGAAATTCAGCTTGGAAATACTCCATTTCCCCGGATCATTAGCACCACATTGCCAAAAAATTGCCCACCTTTAGCCTTATACCAATCTACTTCTTATTTGAGCTTAAATTAAAGTCCTCTTGATTATTAATGCTTTGTCACTTATGAATGTTTTTGCATAACCCTCCTTTTATGAGTAGATGTTGCTTTTATATTTGCACATGCATGGACTTGTGACTCTAGTACCTTTTCAAGGATGGTAATTGACTGTAGGGATATATGAGAATGAATCTAAGATGTTGAGAGTTTTTGATTCCTTCCCCTGAATGACAATTAAAAGTATTGCTTGAGGACAAGCAAGCTTAAGTATGGGGTGTTTGTTGTGAGCCTAATTTGCCATGTTTTACAGTTATTTTTTTTATCGATTTCTGCATACATTGCATACATTTGGGTTAGAATAATACAGAATCTGTGTAGTTTACACTTATTTTCAATATATGGAGGTCTACACAAGTTTTGGTTATATTTCACAGAAATCGGACGCACTTTGGAGCTAAAAGGAGACTCATGGAGAAGCTAAAAATGGTGCAGCTGGAGAAAAGGCCATTTTTCACCATTCTTCGTTCTGAATCAAGCTTTGATGTCTTCATGAGAGTTGTAGCCCTCGAAAAGAGCTTTCCAACGCATGGTCATATGCCTCAATCCGACAAACGAGGACTCGGGAAAGTGCGTTTCAAGAACAGAGCAGAAAGCTGAGAAAACTCTACTCGATCTCGAGTACATCTACTCGATCTCGACGAGGGCTGTCCGAGCACACCTGGTCGAGCAGAGCGGATCGAGGACACTGAGTCAGAGACAACCCGACTCCGGAACCTTACTCGATCTCGAGTACCACCTAGTCGAGATCGACGACACTTCGGAGCCATGTCCGGAGTCGACGAGTTGTGCCAAGCCGAGAAGCCGAGGACGAAGACGCAGACCACCTCTACTCGATACAGAGTAGCCGTGGTCGATATCGACCAGACCTCCGAGCCATGTCCGAGCCTTGTCGAGCAGAGTCACCCAGCCAGACCAAGTCGACGAACCCTGGTACTCGATATCGAGTAGCCGTGGTCGATATCGAGTAGACATGTCGAGCCGCGTTACTCGGTTTGAGCAGTCCGAGTAGAGCTGGGATTCCTTGGGCACGAAGGATGTCGAGTGGGCCGAGATCTATCATCATCTATCTATGGAAGGAAGATCTATCAACATGAAGACATATTACCTAGTTTAGATTTATCTTTTCCTTTTAGATTTATTTCCTTTATTTCTTTTATTTATCATTAAGCATTTTAGATATAATTTTAGTTATAGATAGAAGATTCTATCCTTGATTAGCAAGGAATAGAAGGCTATAAATAAAGCCCTAGGGGGCTGATTTTCATTCATAAAAGCAAAGCCGTCTTCGGGCGCAAGGAGAGGGAGGAGGCAAGGAGAGGGAGAAGGAGAGAGAGAGAGAGAGAGAGAGAGAGAGAGAGAGAGAGGAGGAGGAACGTTTGGAAGGTTTTGTAAGTTTTAGTTTATTTTATGTTAAAGTTAATTTCTTTCATCATGTTTGCTTTCTAATTTTCCTTCTTCTAGGGTTGGGGTGATCCCAACATAGATATGTTTGTTTGATTTATAAATCCATGAATTTATATGTCTTTAAAATCATCTACCTATGTGCTTAATCCTTTGCGACAGTCGAGGACAATTTCTTATTTGCAATTATGAAGCGAAAGTGAATTAATTATGAATTTGGATAGTAATTAGGCTTTGCCTGTGAAAGTTGGTTGATCCTAATTAAGAAAAGGTAGTAACACTTAGGGTTTATGCGAAAGCCTCTATATTCCTATTTGTTAATAACGAAAGTTATTTGATATAAAACATGCATCTTTATGTGATTTATGATCTGCGCATATGTTTATTGTTGTGGTGATCCCTAACCTTGGAAGTTTGCATCTTTATTTATTTTATTTCATTATTTTTATCCTGCAAAGTTACCCGACACCGACCACCTCTTCTTCTATCATTCCCTTGACATCGACCAAGTCTTAGTCGACATCGACAACAACCTCCCCACCTTTTCCCGCTATCCCTGAACCCCAAAACACACTAAACCTAGAACCGCTGACTTCTCTCCTGAGGACGAACCTGACTCCACTATCCTATAGCGGGGTCTTGACTACAAATTTATTTGGTCGAGAAACCCTCTCGTCATTAACCCAAAAATAAGGAACCAATTAATAAAAAATTGAAAAAGAGAGGGAAGGGGTTTATGAATGATTTGATAGGTTTTCTACTAAGAAACCTTTAAACACCAAGAAAGAGAAAGAAAAAGGAGAGGATGTGGGCCAACATGAGGAGAGAGGGTGAGAGGAAAAAAAGAGGTGGGTCCCGATAAAAAAATAAAATAGGGTTTTTAAGGGTTTTAGAGATGTGGGTGAAAAATTGTATTGAATTTTTTAAGGAGAGAGAAATATAAAAAGTGGAGTTAAGGAACCCGGATGAGTTTCACGAATGCGGATGCTCTTAATGGGGGTATGATCCCTGCTATCCACGTGCATTCATTGATCTAATAGGCAAAACCACACGGAACCCTTGGACATAGACCACCAAACGGAAGATCAAAACTGTTGCAAATGGGTTCGTAACGTTTGGAAGATTCTGTCGATAAAAAGCCACACGAAGAGCACGAACTTTATTTGTCCTCGTTATAAGCAGATGGAACAAGGCAATAACAACACCCTCGAACTCACCTTCTCTTCCCGCATTGATATTTGTTGGATTGAATGCCTTCTAGACGATGTTCTCACTGCAACCAAATCTAGTGTTTTGGTAATTTATAAACCAAGATTTCATTCAAGGATCTGGGTAAAAGCATTAAAGCTCACCAGATATTAGTAGTAATAAAGAGGAAAATTCCAGATCCAATACCCTACACTAAATTCGAATGAAACCGACTAAATGCATAATTCGGTTTTCCCCCAAATACTACTTGAATCCCATGAAAACACACTAAATCTACCTCTCATCTCACCCAATTTCGCAACAAATCCACCCAAATTCATCGAATAATCCACATATCTCGGCCATAAACCAATTTCGTCGCCTACCCATACCACCAACATAAAAAAAAAAACCCCAAATTCCTTGAGCAAAATCAACGATTTATCCAAGGTGAAGATGAATGCTTCGGTGGCGCCGCCTGGGTGAGCTATGATGCCGGTAAGTCATCCCCTCCTCCAACTGATTCAAATCGCCGCCGACCGCTCCTTCGAATCTCCGCCAGTACCTCCGCGCTCACCTCCTCCTCCAACTGCTTTGATCGCCCTCCGCCTACGACTGCCAAAAGTAGCTCTCGTCGTCATCGTCGACGGGATGTCAATCGTGTGTACATGCTCGACCCTAGTCCTTGCCCTATCGCCTTCTTCCGATCGTCTCACCTTCTCTTCTCTCTCTTTTATGGCGGAAAAGTGTCGAGTGTAGGATAGAGGTGGGACTGGGTAGGTACACGCTCTCCTATATGCTCTCCTATAGGGGTGAGAATGTGAGATTGTGTTTTTCCCCTTTTAATTTCTAATTAATGTAAGGCGAAAATGAATAAAACCACCCTTTATTCACCTTTGTTTGCAATTAACCACCCCTTATTCAAAAATTTTCACTTAACCACCCTTTATTCACCTTTGTTTGCAATTAACCACTCCTTATTCAAAAATTTTCACTTAACCACCCTTTATAACAAATTATTTGCAAGTAACTACCCATCCTCCCATTTTTCTTTAAATTCAACTTCTATTAAATTCAACTTAAAAGTAAAAGATGAAAATGCACCCAAATTTGGTTTTACAGTTTTTATTTATTATTATTTATACAAAATTATCATTAATGTATGCAAGTTATGCCCACCTCTGCTAGTAGGTCAGATGTAGTCATACCTCTTTCGGTCATTGACGCTTTATTTGCACCCTCCTTTGGCAATGCTTGATAGTAGACCTGTCAGAACACGATCCGAACCGGTCGACACGACCCGAAATTTTTTGGTCAACGCCGAAAATTTTGACCCAAAATTTTTTTCCTACCCGAACCCGAAAACTGGGTAATTTTTCGGGTCATCTGGGGTTAGACCCGGTGACCCGATTGACCCAATTGACCCGGTGACCCGATTGACCCAATTGCATGAAATTATTTATTTTTAAAAAATTATTTAAAAATTTGATATTTTAGATATTTTTAAATTTTCTTAAAAATTACAAAAAATAGTAAAAATCAAATATTTTAAATCAAATATAGTATATAATTACAAGCGCTAGAACTTAAGAACTACATCTTTAATTTTAGCATTTTAAAATTATCACAAAATTAAATTACCAAATCGTGATTTTTTAAATTTAAAAAATAGAAATTGACAAACCCGAAATCGACCCGATTTGACCCGAAATCGCGCCAAACTCGAGTTCAAGTCAACTCGGATCTACACGGGATCCGTTTTACGCGAAACCCGAAATGACCAAATTTGGGGGCATTTTCGTCTTTTACTTTTAAGTTGAATTTAAAGAAAAATGGGAGGATGGGTGGTTACTTGCAAACAATTTGTTATAAGGGGTGGTTAAGTGAAATTTTTTGAATAAGGGGTGGTTAATTGCAAACAAAGGTGTATAAAGGGTGGTTAAGTGAAAATTTTTGAATAAAGAGTGGTTAATTGCAAACAAAGGTGAATAAAGAGTGGTTTTATGCATTTTTGCCTTAATGTAAATAGCTGAATAATCCCAGCCTTTCAATTTCACTAAATCAATGAATATGATTTATTAACATGATACAGGTTAAAAGGTGTTGCATATCATCTATTATGTGTGTGTATAATCAACTGAAAAATATACAAATAAACTATTGCTTGTAATGCCGTTTTATAAATTATACGAATAATTATTTTTGATCGGAGAAATTTTTCTTAAAATCAACATGCCATCACATAGATTGTATAAATAATTGAAAATTGTCTTTGGTTTAAGCTTAAATATATAATATATAATATATAATAGGGTCATTTATCAGTAAAAAAAAAGAAGGCTTCTTTTGCTATAAGAAGATAGATACAGTCATACAGATTTATTTTTGCTAAAGTGAAATTACATTTACATGAAACTAATTTATTAACTTTGGAGGTGATCCTCATTTTCCACATTCTGCAGCCTGTAGAAATTAATCAGTGACTTGCCATCCAGCTCCTTTGAGAAGAACTTCTTCATGAATTCTGTGAAAGTGAATCCCCTATAAAGGGCAGGCTTTTGCTCCGAAACCAGATCTGGGAGTGGTCCGTAGATACTCTCTCTTGAGCTCGGATTGAAGAACACAGCTACCGCTATTCGCGGGTCTTTGTAGGGGTTCGCCAGCACCCTATGATCCACGCTTTTGTACTCGTCATTTGATATGATCTGCTCACAAATAGAAACTATATAATTCAACACCGCAAAGGCGCAAATCCAGAGGAGGAGTTTTGGAGGCAAAAAAACAAAAAGAAGCACCCTCAGAATACAAAGAAGAGATGACAAAGAAGACCCAGCTGAATACAAAGAAGAGATGACAAATTCATTCAATTGCTGAATACAAAGAAGCGGATGAATGAATTTTATATGAAATATGAAGCGGATCAAGATAAGCAGACCCAGCTGAATACAAAGAAGAGATGACAAAGAAGCCCCTCAGAAGCAAACATGAAACGGATCATTCAATTGCTTCTGTAAAGATCGGTCAAACTTGAAATGCCAATCCCACGACAATTTAAGGAATCAGTCCTCGTATGAACATCAAAAAAAAGAGATGAGGATGGCCACATTCAGCTAAATACAACGAAGAGATTACAAAGAGAAAACCTTGGAAGCAAACGAAATCAGTTAGCTACAACTTGCAAGTTAAGAAGCTTGAAAGGTCAAGGACATGGCAGACTAAAGGACCATTTCTCAGAAATTAGAGCAATACCAAACATGAATCGGATCAAAATAGTATAGGACATAATATAGCCAAGAATTGAAACAGAAGCAAGTAACATAGGCAACAATAAGATCAGTCAGCTACTTATGCAAGATTATTCAAGCTTGATACGCCACAATTGAAGGAGGGATTTCTTTATGCGGAAAATGAAACAGATCAGGAGGGCCAAGTACATCTGAAAACAATATGGACGGACTACTACAAACGAGAGGTCAAGCTTGGAAGGCCGAATACACAACGGAAAGGAATTATTTTTTCATCAACTGTTTCTTGTAAGACTAGCCAAGTTTGAAATGGAAATGTGCACACAACAATTGAAGTAGTGGTTTCTTTATATGAAACGTGAAACAGATCTGAACGGTCAAGTGCAGCTGAAATTCTGAATACAATGGATAGGCATCAAAGACGCATCTAAGAGATAAATATGATAAGCTAACATACTAAAAAATGGTCAATGAATGATTTCGCATACCTGAAGGATGTCACCAATGTTGATAACAAGAGCACCTGGGATAGGCTTCACATCAATCCATTTCCCTTGATACTTAACCTGCAGACCGCCGACCTGATCCTGCAACAGAACCGTCAGCACCCCAGGATCCGAATGTGAAGTCAGGCCTAGAGTGCTATCTGGTTCCGGGCAGCACGGATAGTAATGTGCCACCATAAGTCTTCCTTCCAAGCAAGACATCTCCTTCAACCTGTCTACGCTCAATCCTAGCCCTTCGGATAACATCCCCATCAGAAGCTCTCCAAGTTTTTTAACCTCTTGGTTCCACTCAACCACCTCTTCCCTATCAAGAACAGGCAGCAGAACAACATCAGCAGGAAGTAAGATGTGGATTTTTTCAGCTATTCTAAAAGTCATAGCCCTGCCCATACGAGTGTTTTAACAAAGCTATCACTTTCTTACTATTAGTTGTTAGTTGGCATTTCAATATCCCAATCCCTTAGTTTCAAAAAAAAATCCAAATTCCTAAAAAGTGTAGACAAAATCGACAACTTAGGTATTCCATTTCCCAGATTGAGTGACAGAATGAGCGAGCAGTAGTCATCAATACTCGGAACAATCCTCATGATCAGTGCCGATATTTTCGTCCTTGTGCTAATCTTTGCAATTCACATCTTCAGCCGACATGAATTTGAGTATTAGAAAAAATAAGGAAAAAGAAATCGGAGACCTGCAAATCTGAGGAATGGCTTCGAGATCGGCAATGGCGGGGCCGAGCCTAATCGACAAGGTATCCCTCCAGCTGGCAGCCTTGGAGACGAACAGATCGACGTTGGAGAAGAAGGAAACGCCAGTCCCGAGAGCTCTGGTGTAAAAGCTGGCCTTATCCGGCGCCGGCGCCTCGTTGAAACGCCTGGACGCCTCCAGGAGGCGGTCCAGGAGCGGCAACGGCACCGGGTGGTTGAGCACCTGGAAGAAGCCGAACTCCGCCGCGGCAAGCCTGATGGCGGCGACGGATTCCTCCCGGGGAGAGGAGAGGTCGATGACGGGGACTGTGACTTGTTGGGGGCTGCTTTTGAGGTCAAGGAGGGAATCGGGAGGGTGGTGGAAGATGCGAGGGAGGTGAGTTATGCCGGAGTCAACGAGGCCTTTGACTCCAAGCTTGGATTCTTCGAATTTTGTCAGTTCGGCGTAGCGATCGGAGTCGGACTGGGAGCCGGGGAAGGCCATCGCCGTAGCGGGGGAGTGTGGTGAGGGAGATGAGAATGGAATTAAATTTAGCCGTGCACGGCTTTCTTAGAGCATATATGAGCCAACCAAAATGCATGATAAGAGGTTTAATAGGTTAGTGTTAATATTATTTCGTATAATATTTATTCCACCCTAAAGATAAGTGTTGGTTAAACATATCCCGTGAGCATATCTCCTTGTTAATATCAGTTCACCCAAGGGATAATCCTTACTCCCTCCGTTCCATAATACATGTCCATTTCCTTTTCGACACGCTTTTTAATAAGCGAATGATTCTATAAAATATTAATTTTTTAATTATTTTTTTATATAATATAATACTTATTAGTAATAAGTATCATATTATATAAAAAATTAATAAAAAAAATAATATTGAATAGAAATTTTCGCTCATTAAAAAGCGTGCCGAAAAGCAAAGGGACATGTATTATGGAACGGATGGAGTATCAGTTAAGGATGTTAGATTAATTCCTTTTTATAAAAGATTAATCATCTCTACGTGAGACATCAGTTCACAGAAAAAACAAAAACACACGTACAATTCCCTCCTCCCGCTCCGATCTCTCATAGTGATATAGGCTGTGAATAGTGCGTCGATCAGTGGTTAGTTCCTCTGTTCTTCCACCCGGTGATCGAATTCCAAGGCGCAGAAGGTCCAAGACTTCTGCTACGCTTGATCTCAGGAACTAAGGTATATAAATCTAGTCCTGATTTCTAACATTGATATAAGAGCTTTAGGCTCGATTCTGCGTAGGTTTTCGTTAAACCGGATTAAATTCACAGCATGTTCACCTTAACGCGAAACAAATTTACGTCTTTTTTGTTTCGGCGATGTTGAAATTCATATATTCATGTGATATACATTGATGGGTGTTTGCTGTTTACATGTATGTATTTGTTTGTATGTGCCGTGTATATACATATATTCATCTAAAGGGATCATCATGATTGCCTAGGGGGCTAAGTTCATAGGTGTTGACTTTAATTTCCCCTTTATTTAATTTAGAACAAAAGAAAGTGGCCCCCGTACATGTTAAAAGCCATCTGCTTTCTACAATTCTACATATGCTCTATTGTCTTCTTTCCATTCTTCGATCGCCATTTCTCTCTGCATATTTGTTTCTTCTACAACTGATCATGCATGGATTTGGTTTTTTTTTTTTATGCTTCTAAGCTTGAGGGGTTTTAAGCTTTTTTGTTTCTCTGTTCATATGTGCGGTTTTGGATTTGGGGTTTTTTTTTAACCCTAGATCTGAGATTTCGTTTGAATTTGAGATTGAAGCATGAAATTGGTTAATTGAGAACACTTGACCCTTAAAACTTTGATCTTTGCCCAACAAATTCGTGTTTTGGCATGCGATTGTGCTTTGTGGTTGTTCTGTGTTTAACCCCTTTCAGAGAACGACGGAGAAGAAGATCGAAGGCCGAACCTTGGTGATGATTCGAAGGCGCTGGTTCGTCTCCGTCCTTCGGGACACCACAGACCAGTGCCTCCTCCCCACCTTGGCTGCGGATCGGCGATTTCGAAGGCAAGGGGCCGCTGGTGGTCGAGGGAAGATGGCTGGCGATGCCCGCCCTTCGTGGGTGTTGGTGACGTTCGTTCCATCGCCTAGGACCATCACCAGCAGCCCGGAGCACTGCAGATTGGCAATCTCGGGTCTGATTGGATCTCGATTCGTCTTCGTGGTGAATCGGTTCCCTTGTTGACAGCCCTGCGAAAGTCCGATCTCGGTCTGATTGGATCTCGATTTACCTTCATGGTGAGTCGGGTCCCTTATTGACAGACTCGGGAAATGATGTCTCAGGTTTGATTGGATTCCAATTCATCTTCGTGGTGAGTCGATTCCTTTGTTGACAGACTTGAAAGATGTCGTCGGAAGAGCGCCATTGCTGAGCTTGGAGAAGCCTAAGTCTACTTGGGACTCGTGGCTTGTTGGAATCGCACTTTGGTCTTTCGTGGGCATGTATATTTGATGGGCCCAATTAGGGTCTGTCTTGATGAATTAAATCTGGAATTCGTTTCTTGATTTACGAGGACAACATTTTTTTGCTTGTTTCGGAATCCGACTAAGTTACTTGTAACATGGGTCGATTAAGTTTTTGGATAATTTGCTCTCAATTCCAACCGAGTTACTTGATTGAAGCGGATGAATCCAGAAAATAAAATGAGCAATGAGGAGTCTGATATTATGTATATAGACTAAGCTCATTAAAATTTTTACGTAAAATTTTAAAATTAAAGATGTTTTGACCATGATGGGTTGAATTTCTTTATAATACGTAGTATGAGCTATTTATGAGTTAATTTGTTTAACTTATAAGAGGAAATTTGTTTGGTACAAAATTTTTCTCTGATAAAATTGGTTTTTTCTGAGTGGGAGTATATCAAATTTCATAACAATGTTTGTTTAGAAATAAGGCATACGTGGCTTAGATGTTTTCTTGAGTTGTGTATTGACGGAATTGATTGTATGCTTTAAGTATGTTTTTGTTTCGGATTTCATGACAATAGATGACATGATTCACTCGTTTTACTTTGTTTACGTAACATGAAGTAACTGACATGTTTTTCTTGTCAATGATAGATGGTAGACAATTTGACGAAGCAAATGGTCGCTATTTGAACAAGGCTGAGAGTTGACCGAATCGAATTACGATATGTGGAGTCGTAAGATTAGGCTTGTCCTGGATTACCAGGAGCTTCTCGAACCTCTCACACAGATTGTTGAACCAGCTAATGCTGAGGGTGTGACTCAGGCCCAGCATCGTAAAGATGTTGAGGCGTATGTATGAGACCGGGAAGAAGAAGTCCAGGGCAGCACGGATAATTTTGCTGAGCAGTATGAGAAATGATCTCTTGCTTCGATTTGAGGCCTATCCAATGGCTAAGGATCTTTGGGAAGCGGTTCAGCGAAACTTTGGAGGATCCACCGTCACTAGGAGACGGGAGCTGCAGATGCGCTTTGATAGCTACAGAAAGAAGTCCGATCATTCTATGGCTGAGCACATCACTGCAATGGCAAACCTAATCGGTGAACTCAAAGCTTCAGGTCTAGTTTTGACAGACAAGCAACAAGTTCAAGGTATGATCAGGTCTATTCCCGGAGGTAGGCAGTGGGACTCTTTCAAGCAGAGTCTCACCCATGATGACAACATCAAGACATTTGAGGATGTTAATCGCCACCTGATGCTCGAAGTAGATAGGCTTCAATCTGACAAGCAGTCTAATGAGTCCTATGTGGTTGAGGCCAATCATGGCCAAAACCGAAACAGAGCACCGAAAAGGGGAAGAAAGGGATCCAATGCTGGCGCACACAAACAGCAAAAGCAGAAGAAAGAACAGAAACCCTCTGGTGGTAACAAAGGCCAGAAAAGGAATGCTACCTCATCTGGAAAGGACAACAAGTTCAATGGGACTTGCTACAATTGCAAGGAGAAGGGTCACTTCTCTCGCGATTGCCCTCAGAAACAGATACGAATTTCGTATGAGTACATGTCTAGTTGCTTTGTAACTTCGTGTTATATGTTATCTGATTCCTCTCCTTCGTGGACTGTAGACTTAGCAGCAACGGCGCACATAGCGCGGGATCGCTTGTGCTACATAGACTTTCGCCGAATAAGCAAAGGGTCCATGATGATCTTCATGGGAAATGACGCAAGTGTGGATGTACTAGGAATTGGAAGCTGCAAGCTGCGCTTGTCCAGTGGAAGAAACCTTATGATTCATGATGTGTTGTATGCTCCCGAAATAAGGCGAAATTTAGTTTCTTTTCCTGCTTTATCTAAGTTAGGTTTTAAAGTTTTGTTTGACGATGATGGTCTGACATTGTACCAGAAGCACAATTGGGTTGTTTTTGGCACTGGCTCTTTTGCTAATAAGTTTTACACATTGGATGTTGATTTATCAAATGCATATTTTGAAGAATCTCTTGTTTCCAATGTTGTTGATACAAAGACTTGGCAGTCTAGATTGTGCCACATTGGCATAGATCGTATGAACAGGTTAGCAGTAGAGGGTTTCTTTGGAAATACTTCTAAACTAAGGCTCGATACATGTGAGCCATGCCTAGCAGGAAAGGCAAAACGGAAGCCTTTTGGTAAAGCAAAGAGAGCCACTCAACCATTGCAATTGATTCATTCTGACATTTGTGGCCCAATGAGTGTGAGTACTAGGCATGGAGCTAGGTACTTTATCACATTTATTGATGATTTTACACGATTTGGTGTTGTGTATCTAATTTCACTACGTTTTGAGGCATTACATTATTTTGGGAGGTATGTGAAATTAGTTGAGAATCAGTTAGATCTCAAAGTGAAGGCCTTGAGAACTGACAGGGGTCGAGAATACCTCTCTGAAGAATTCAAGGAATTCTGTGAGGAAAAGGGTATAGATCGACATCTGTCTATTTCATATACTCCTCAACAAAATGGGGTTGCAGAGAGAAGGAATAGGACCCTCATGGAGATTTGTCAGATTCATGATGGCTCAAGCAAATCTCCCGATTTCGTATTGGGGAGATGCATTGCTTACAACAACGTATGTACTTAACAGGGTACCTACAAAATCAGTCACCAAGACGCCATACGAGTTATGGACAAAAAATAAGCCAGACCTAAGTGGTCTTAGACCATGGGGTTGTGCCGCTTATATTACCACTACTTCCAATAAATTTGGAAAATTGGGTCCCCGAGGGAAGAAATGCATATTCGTACGTTATTGCAACCACTCAAAGGGATACGTTTTCATCGATGAAAACGAAAGTGGGAGAGTGACTGAGATTGATTCTCATGATGCCACATTTTTGGAAAATGATTTTCCACACATATCTGGAGTGGTTCAAGATCAAGAGCTCTATGAGCAAGATGGATCTGATCCGGAAAATCTAGAAATTGATAGGAACAGGGAGGGCATAAGTCTTGAGGTTCCTGATGCAATTCTAGATGAAACAGTGGGAGAACCTGCTATTCAACCATTATGGGAACAGGAGAACATAGAACCTCAAGAGGTTCAAGTTCAAGAAGAGGATGATGCACTACCTATTCAAGAAGAAGAACAGGTCGCACAACCTATTCCTGAGCCCGAAGAACTTCAAGAAGTACCACTCCTTCGGAGAAGTGGGAGAGGCACGGTAGAAGCTCATATTGTTGCTTCAGATGATGCTGTTGAGTATGAGACATTCATGTCTGCTCAAATGGACATAGATGAGCCTAGAATGGTAGAAGAAGATCTATCTAGTTCTAAGGCAAGAGAATGGATAAAAGCAAAGGAAGAGGAAATGGAGTCAATGCATAAAAACCAGGTTTGGGAACTGGTTGATTTGCCTTCAAACAGAAAGGTCATAAAGAACAAGTGGGTTCTTAAGATCAAGAGGAAGGCAGATGGATCCATTGATAAGTACAAAGCAAGATTGGTTGCTAAAGGATACACCCAAAAGGAAGGGATTGATTATGAAGATACCTTCGCTCCTATAGTCCGATTGGGATCAGTCAGACTCATCTTGGCCATTGTAGCTCAACTTGACCTTGAGTTGCATCAAATGGATGTCAAGACATCTTTTCTCAACGGAGAACTTGATGAGGAAATCTACATGAGACAACCTCAGGCTTTCAGACAGAAGGGAAATGAGAGGAAAGTATGTCGACTTCTCAAATCCATATACGGTCTGAAACAAGCGTCTAGACAGTGGAACATAAAGTTTCACGAGGCAATGATGGAGGATGACTTTGGTCAACTGCCAGAGGATCATTGTGTATATGTCAAAGCCACAAAAGAAGGATTCTTGATCCTAACCTTGTACGTGGATGACATATTGCTGGCCAGTAACAACTTAGGATTGCTGAACAAGACCAAGTCTTGGCTTTCCTCAAAGTTTGAGATGAAGGATATGGGTGAAGCCAATTATGTACTAGGTGTCAGGATTTTATCAAGACGATCCTGAACAAATATAACTTCGGCGAGTGCAAACGAATGGATACCCCAACCCAAAAGGGTATTGTGCTTAGTGCCGAAATGGGTCCAAAGACCCAAAAGAGAGGGAAAAATGAAGGGTATATTCTACTCCAGTGTTGTTGGCAGCTTGATGTATGCCATGGTATGCACAAGACCAGATCTCTGTCATGTTGTGGGACTAGTAAGTCGTTATCAGTCAGATCCTGGTTTTGAACACTAGAAAGCCGTGAAAAGGATACTTAGGTACCTGAAAGGCACAGAGGACTATATCTTGTGCTATGGTGGATCAGACCTGCGCCTTGTTGGATACACGGATGCAGACTGGGGAGGAGATCCCGATGAGAGAAAGTCAACATCAGGTTATGCGTTCTTGCTGAACGGAGGTGCTGTTTCTTAGTGCAGTAAGAAGCAGTCCTGTATCGCTCTATCCACCATGGAAGCTGAATACATTGCATCATCAGCAGCTTCACAGGAGGCAGTATGGCTAAGAAGATTCCTGAAGCACTTGGGTATTGTGAGCAGTGCAAAAGAAGCAGTCGCCATTCATTGTGATAGCATGGCTGCACTGGCCTACATGAGAGACCCCAAGTATCACGGCAAGACGAAGCACATTCAGATGAGATACCACTATGTCAGGAAAGCAATATCCCGGGGAAAGGTTTCTCTAGGACACATATCGACCACACGCATGGTTGTTGATCCTTTGACAAAAGCTATAGCTAGACCTACTTTCCAGAGTCATGTTAAGTCAATGGGACTTAGGAAAGGTTTTTAGGGTCCTATCATTGCATGTTATTTCGACTTTTCAGACATTTTTTCCATTAGTTGAATAATGATGATGTTTTATGACTGCCAATGTTTTATGTATGCATGTCTTGTCACTGAACCAACAGTTCGTTTTCTTGCAAGAACATACGTCTCTAAGTGTATGTCACTATAGAGGTAAGGTGTCTTTATATCTTCTTAGGAATTGATAAAAGACGAAAATCGCCTTGACTTATGTAGTCAAGATGAAGTTTCTCTAGTTGAGAGAGACTGCATGGGTAATTTATCAAGCCATGATATGACTCCCATACCCATGGGTTCAGATATAGCCAGGTCGTTTTGTGAAGAGTACACAAGGAAGTTCATGGTTTACGTAACTGTGAGAATTGGCCTGTGAGGGTAGAGTTGACAACTCTTGGAAGAGGACTCCCCACAACATACCGTCATACTGGTATATGCTAGGCGACCAATGAAGTGACAGAATGATCCCTTTACTCTGTTGCTTTGTAAGTCATTTTATGAAAAGATGTAGCCCTTAGTCACTATTAGCATAGGTCACTGATTGTGGTGTTGATGTTGCTACTTTGGTTATGTTTTCCATGGCCATGAGTGATTCGGTCTAAGTGAGGCATTTCTGGGAAAGCAGTCATCACCTCATGAAAGTGATGCTAGTGCAAAAGGAAGGTGATATGAGTAGTCGTTGACATTGAATGGGATTTGCGGGTACCGACAATCGATGGATTGTTGTGAATAGTCATTATAGTTGAAACAAACTGAAATTAACTTTCGAGGGATCCAATTTGTGTGACAACTAGTACGACGAAAGATATGCCTAGGGTGCAGCAATACTTTGAGCTAACGTTTAGTCCCCAACGGGATATATTCTTCGTACTGGTCCCTAGCGGGATTTCGAGTATTGAAGTTGTGTTTGCAGGTAGTATTGCCGGGTCGCTCGACCTATACACAAAAGTATGAAGGATGAGAATTGGAGGAACAATCTTTTGTGTGAGTGGGAGATGTTAATATTATTTCGTATAATATTTATTCCACCCAAAAGATAAGTGTTGGTTAAACATATCCTGTGAGCATATCTTCTTGTTAAGATCAGTTCACCCAAGGGATAATCCTTATCAATTAAGGATGTTAGATTAATTCCTTTTTATAAAGGATTAATCCTCTCTACGTGAGACATCAGTTCATAGAAAAAACAAAAACACACGTACAATTCCAGAGAACTCCATTCTCTGGCATTGCTCCTCCCGCTCCGATCTCTCATAGTGATATAGGCTGTGAATAGTGTGTCGATTAGTGGTTAGTTCCTCTGTTCTTCCACCCAGTGATCGAATTCCAAAGCGCAGAAGGTCCAAGACTTCTGCTACGCTTGATCTCAGGAACCAAGGTATGTAAATCTAGTCCTGATTTCTAACAGTTAGCTCCAAATCCTCCAATCTATGATCTATCATGATAATCTTTTTTCTTTTTATTTTTTCAAAATACAAGTGGCCCATCATATAGTATATTTATATTTGTTTAATATACTAAGTATTAATACTCTAATGTATTAATAATCTTGTCAATACTCTTCATTTTTAAATGATACAAATATATAAAAATCATCGAAGACCGACACTATAATCAAACTATACATCAATTTGCTAGGAAAAATCGTAGTAATGTGTCTAATCCTCGGTGTCAAATAAAAGTTTAACCCAAGATGGAAGGTGAGCCTATCAAGTAGAAGATATGGAAGATATTGTAGTGGAATTATTTTCCACCGAAGCTAATGCAAAGAGGTAGTAAAAGAACAAATTAATTTAAGGAAAAAAATATACAATGTGTGAAATTATGATAAGGGGATGAAAGTAAAAAGAGGGAAGAGGTAAGTTATGGTTGCTCATGACTTAGGAAAGGTGTGTTTAGATGTCATTAGAAACTAAGCTAATGTTAGGGTTATTATATAAGCTAATATTACGATTATCATATAATTCAGGGTGCTCCTGAGCTCGTTTATTTACTAAACGAGAAGAGTATGAACTCATTTTTAAGTTTGACTCAACTTGAGATTCGAATTTTATAGAATTTTCAATATTTTCTCTATGTTACTTTATTATGAGAAAGTAAAGCGGCTTTATACTCGAACAAAGCTGGAATCGAGCTCGTTCATTTCCTAAACGAGCTGATTATGAACACATTTGTAACCTCAAATCCAAATTTTGGTTTGACTTGAGCTTAATTCAATTTTAAATGAGTTGAATATGAATTACCAACACTCAGCTCATTCGATTTGGTTTTAGGATGGAACCCCGCTCGGCTTATATGTTAGTAGACTGCTAGCGCACAAGTGCTCGTGCACACGATCCCCAATCACAAGTCCCAACGGACTCTAGTAGTTGTGTGTGACACCATGAATTAGTTTTTATCTCCTATAGATGGGTTGGAATGAACACACCCCATGTGCTATCATTCTTTTAGGAGAGTGGAAATCTCCTTGCCCCTTCTCCCTTCTAAAATCTAGAAATCCGTGCATTTTTTGGGCTTCCGTGTTCCATTGATTGGCAAAGATTTCCACATATATCATCAAAAAGATTGTTGATTCACGTGAATTTCAAGTAAATTTCAAGAGTGTAATAAACCACTATTTGGAGGACTTCTACTAGGTCCTAACCATGCCAATTGTGTGGTTTTACTGGGTCATAACTCGCATAGAAATTTTTTCGAATCACTTATGTTGAATTGTTATGGACTATATTTTTTAATTAATGAAACTGTTATAATATTATTATATATGGATGTACAAGATATATGTATATTTACTTAGATAGAGTTTTACCTTTTAGATAAGATCTTATTCTTGGAGGCCAAGAAGATTACTTCTATATATATTGTATTTGGTGGATTTCTCCGGACACACAATTTGAATACAATCTCTCATTCTTCTCTTGATTCTTTTCTTTCATTACACGTTATCAGCACGATCGACTCTATTAATTAGATAAACCCTAATTATTTTTCTTTCAAGAGCGGGCATGATCGGCGCCCAAGATCTAGTTTGCCAACTTAGAGTTTTGGAATACTGAAGCATGAGGAGCCACTTGTAGTTTGATGTATATTACGCTGGTGAGATCTTTATCAATGTTACAACCCTAACCGGTTATTATATAATCTATTAACATTGAAATTACTTAAACTCTTTGCTTTGTTTAATTAATTGCTTCCAATTTGGGTGAAACTTTTCCATTGCCGCCTCTAAGAAAAGCCAGGCCTCGGTTCGTCTATCATTCGATCAGTATGATGCTTCTAAACGATTAATTCCTATTTATGATCTGAATCTAAATGTGTCTTGCGTTGTTTTTGCATTCTTTTAAGGGGATCGGTTTTAAGTTTGATTTGTTCGATTCAATTCCTATGTGATCATGCTTTACTTAGTACATCGATACATCAGGCAGATATGTTGATGAGCGGTTTTTAGTCGCGTAAACCGTATCAAAATAAAACTCAAACCTACAAACTAGAACTAGTATAGCAAGTAAGTAAGAGGTCGATCCCACAGAGAATCAAGTATTTCATCACCTACAAACTAGAACTAGTATAGCAAGTAAGTAAGCGGTCGATCCCACAGAGAATCAAGTATTTCATCAGCAATGTGTATTTACCAATTAGTAGAAAGGGGGGTTTTGGTTGATTGAAATAAGAAAGAAAACAAAATAAACTATAAACAAAATTGATGCAAAACAATTTAGAGAAGATCGCTCTACCTACAACTATCCTCTTGTCCTTTTAGTCTTCTTATGAATGCCCTTGTCCCAACCTAATATAGTTACTAGTCCAACCAGTCCTAGAAACCCTTATCAATCAAACAGTCCCTAAAGAAGGATTTAACCCAATTGATAGCTTTAAGTTCAGAGATTAACCGATGTATTTGCAGTCCCTAAAGAGGGATTTAACAACACATCCAACTTCCTACTCATTCAATTAGTTCAACCAACCCTAAAGGAACAAGTTTGCTACTTAGGTTAAGGTTCACAACCAGGAATCTACAAAACCTTAGCAATTGAATTGATTATAACTAGTTGCGCGGGCTAGATAGAATAAAACAATCAAACATGCAAGCACAAAGAAGTTGAAACATTCAATATAGGAAATAAGGAACAAGATTCAGACAGTCACAATCAATCCAAATAAAACTTCAAATTGCAAGTAGAACGAAGAGAGTTTAGCCGCCCATGGCGAACAACGCTCTCTCTCATTGTCTGATAGAACATAGAATAGAATAGTAGTTCTGGAAAAATAACTAAATTCGGCCTTATATATGACCCAAGTCGGCCACCAAAAATATCCAACACAAAATAGGGTTTTCGTAACGAAAACGACGCGCAGACGTCAAATGCTGCGGCCGCACCATCGGCTTCTTCCGAACCCCGCAGCAATTGATTGGCCGCGGCCGCGGCATACATGCTGCGGCCGCATCCAGAGGCCTTTCACGGAAAATATATCCCGAATTTGCTCTTCTTGTCAACATGAAAGTTGTAGTTCTCTGAAAGAGCTTTCCAACGCATGGTCATAATAGTCAATCGGACAACCGAGACCTCCAGAAAGTGCAAAACAAGTTCAGCATGTCTGGCGACAACTTCTGCAGACTTGTTCTTCGTTTAGGTCCGCTTCTTCTTCTCAGGACATCTTGAGATCTTCATGTAAGCTTCTTCGATCAACTAGACATTCTCATCTAATGTTTTATAAACCCATGTCTCCTCCTCGGATCCACAGTTACCTGAAATAATAAATAAAAGTGTGTAGATTCAGACTCCACCAAAGTAGAGAGCAAATATGCGAATTGTACTTAAACCATGCATGATATGCATCTTAACTAAGCTAAACGCAACCTATTATGACCCTCTAAATGCATGCTATCATATGTGCTTGAATATTCCAATGTGGATTCTTGCTTTTAATCTATAAATGTGCGTGCTTTAGTCTTGATAAACATATACCATACATACCAATTATGTGTTCGTTGTTATATATATATATCGATTCCTTTGTTTCACTTGTGGGTGGTGGAGGTTTTTGGCCGCCGTTTCAAAGCGTGGATTTTGCAGGAGAGCTTGTTTGACTCACTACATAGACCGATCTCGATTTGTGCCTCTCGACGGGGACACACCCCGTTTTTCGTTTCCGTGGCCGAGGGCACAGTCAAAGCTCTGAATTCGCCTCCAGGATCCGCATCCACATCCCCAGCCTGTAGCCGATGTTCGATGCCTCCTATGAACCACCATCGCGCCTTTGGGGATTCCTCGTTGTCGTTGGGATCGAGGCGGGTCGATCGCTGGTTGTCGAGCCATATGTCACCTTCATCGTCGGTTGCCCAAAGTGACCGCGGATGCAGCCCGGAGTCGCGCGCCGCCGCTGTTCTTGTCATATTTCAGCGATGAAGACGATGAAATATTGTTCCAAATTTAGAACAATTACAAAACCAGCCCGGTGTATTTCGAAATTGCAAGATTGGCCCACATTTTTCTGGTAATTACAGGGTTACAAGTTTTGTTCCTAATGAAGGTTCCGATGAGTGGAAATTCTCTTCCCAGAAGCGATGAGATTTAGCGAGTGAAGTAGATAAACACATCCCCCGAAGAGGATGTATACATAAATTATATTAATCCCAAAGTGCGCCGTCGTGGAGATAAGTGAAATTTGATTTTTCTAATTTATTATTTTGTTTATAAATAATTCAATTGGTCTCCCGAAGTAGAAAATATTAATCCCTCGAAGTGGATGAAAGTAAAAGAAATTGATATTATGAATCACTTGATGTGATTGATAAATTTCATCCCCGTAGTGATGAAACAATAAGTATCATCCATGTAGCGATGAGTAACGATTATTATTTTGTTTTGTTTTGTATATTATATTTTTATCATCATCTCCTAAAGTAGATGAAAAGTCATATCTCTCGAAATAGATAGTGAATAAAGATAGATTATCGCCAATTCGAAAGTTAATCAAAATAAGACATTTTGATAATATTGTAAATTCATTTCGGAATGTGATTATGTACGTGTTGCTCACATAAGATGTACGTTGATTTTCCTTGTTGATTAATTATAATGTCAAAAGGTTTAAGGCACCGCATGGCACATAAGAATGGATAGAACTATGTTATATGATATGTGTTTCTAAATAAACCCTGATTATAATTTCTTAATATTTTGATCTGGTGATGGATGGCGTCATGTGAGTGTTTTGTCCACGGATCCACATTAGGATATCATGGTAAAAAGAGGCGAACCTTAGAAGATTGAACTCTACTTGGTAGTGAGTCTATCTGTGTTAGGCTCGACTTTAAGGCTCGTGATGGAGTTGGACTCATTTCTCAATATTGGTATATGTGATCAAGCTTGGAGTCAGGTAAGCCTAAACATCATATATTTGAGTTATGATTTTTGTGCCTCTTGATCATAAGTGATTATATATGTGTGTTATGATTTCACCTCGTACATTAAATATGGATTACCATTTAGTTGCTAATTGCAATATGACGTTATTGATTGCACATATAGATTTTATATCATAAATCATGTCATAGTGCTAGTATGCTTTGATATATAAGAATTTAGAGCATTGGTAAATCATGTATGATTGGTGGTTGATGATACATATAGATATGACTATTGGGTAAATTGACCGTATATTGAACGGATACATGATAAATGATATCTGAATGAATTGATACATTGATAAGTTGATAAATGAATAACGTCATCATGCATCGATTAAAATATTAGTCTCATCTTTGTAGTGATGAGCTAAGATGGTATTTTTTATTCTATTTTGTACTTGTAACTTATTACATATATGATTTGTTTCATAGAAGGTGAAATATAAACTTCTGAAGTGGTTAAACTTGTTTGATTCCTTGTCACCGGAAGTTGACATTATTTATTTTTATTGAGATTACTTTTGTTATTCACTTGTGAGGTGTATATATCTCAATTTACTTTTTGTAATTCAAAACTCAAACTGTTTCCAGAAGAAACAACTTGTTGAGAGTTTTTATGCCATAAACATATGTGATTTTATATTAACAAGGATTATTTATGTCATTAGTGTTAATAAATGCTATCTATTGAATGAAGAGCCTAAATGATCCAGCACCTTTGATCATGTGAACTCTGTCATTTTTGGTTTGTTATTAGTTCAATTTCGCTATTTTAAGGTACATGGAATATTGGAATCATTATTTTATTTATCTATTTGATTTGATTTGCATTTTATGTATATGAATATGCATTTGAAATGTTTCTTGAAGAAATAATTATGGGTAGATAATGCCAATTTTATTCTACAAATGATGATTTGGGAGAAGAGTTTGAAGCACATCCTTCTTAAATTGTGTGAAATTGATAAAATTATTTCACGAGAGCCCGAAGACTCTTTATTTTATGATCTTGTTCTTATTATACTTGGGTATGGTAGAACTCAAATAAATAGCTAGCTAAATGACTTATGGTTCATAACGGCCTCTCTTATTGCCAGATACAATATATATTGTTACCTCTAGCAGAGGACATAAAGAAGATACGGTGGGCACGACCGTTGTTAGGATATTGGTCATAATTTTGAAAATGATTATAGATAATCATGTTACTGTACGAGTCGACTCCCACATCAAGGAGAATGTGGAAGAACAAGTCAAGGATGACTGTTTGCCTAATTTGGATTTGTAATCTCCCAAACTGAATGAATCATCGTATGAAAATGTTAGAACGGCTTAGAGCTTGGTATCTGATGATATGGAAAACCTGAAGTTTTCGGGATGAAATAACTAATGAGTATTTGTATAAAGTATATACTTGGCATAATTAAACCTTACATATCTCCAGAAGAGCATCAAATTAGTTATCGAAGGACTGTTGATATAATCAAGCAATAAATGCATATGAGAAGATGTCTCTAGAAGAGCGTCAAAACACTCTAAAGAGAATGAGTGATGACATATAAATTGGGATCATGAAAGCCGATAATTGTCAGAAGTAGTAGTTTTTTCCTCTAGTCAAGGATGTCAAAAGAAGATCCGACATATAATAAATATATTACCCATGTAGGCAATATGGATGTAATATGGAAATGCTATCAATGATATTGATATGTTGGATAAATGAGCATTGAGAATTTGATGATTAAATTGACCAAGTGAAGTCGTTACTTATGAGATTATCATTAAGATAATGCTAACGCATGGAATGACTAAGTAGAGTCGTCAATAATAGCAAACAAGCAGGCATGAAAATCAAGAGCTTGATTCGATTTTGGTAAACAATAGAGTAAATTATCCTTCTTGTAATTTATCTCCAGTAGAGAGCTTGGTATTTACATGTTCAGTATATGCACCGAAATCTCCCCAGATTACACTAAGTTGTTGTAAATTCTCCTTTTCGGTATTTGGGGGAGAGGAAAAGGAGATCAAGATGTAATATATTGCATGGAAGAGAAGTGAACCAATGCACTATCATGATTTAGATCGAGGTTCTAGTGGTAATTTCAAACAGTGGTGATATGTCCACTAGTATAAAACTCTTGAAGAGATTTCATGAACGTTGACAATGTTAGAATTGATTATGAGTTGTCTTGAAATGACCAGATCGTTGATTATCCAATAAGCAGAGATTAGTTGGAAATTAGTTGAAAGCCCTAAAATTATCTCGACCTGCAGTTCGAGTGTACAAAGAGAGATATATTACAATGTGAAGACAAATGATTTTTTTCCATCTTTGATTAGATTGTGAAATGATATTAAGTCCAGAAGTACATGTCTTTAGAAAATTGATGATTTATATGCTAAATTGAGGGGGAGAAAAGTTGTACTCTTTTCCTTAACTTTGGTTTTTGTCCCGTTTGGGTTTTTCCGAAGCAAGGTTTTTAACGAGGCAACTCCCCTCATAAGGATACATTGCATATTCTAAATTCTAGAAAGAAATAACTCATGCAAAGATGGATTATTTAAGCATGAAGTTCTTGGACCTATAGCTCCAACATTGAAAAGTGTAGCATTAATTGGTTTTAAGTGGGTGTTCGTACAAAGGAAAATATAAAGCCAAATTGATTGCACACAAGCCTATTAAAGGTTACATGAGAATGCATTCATCATGAGTGAATATAATTTTGGCTCCAAATGTAAATGACGTACATATACATATAAATAAAGAGAATCGATTGAAAATGCCTGAAGCATTATTATCAAAGTCCCATCACATACAATTGATTAAAGATCCTTAGAGTACCAGAAGTACTTATAATTTTGAAAATGGTGACATTGCATTAGGTTCCGAAGTACCATACAATGTTGTACTCTTTTCCTTAATCTTGGTTTTTTATCCCACTGGCCACTGGGTTTTTCCAAGGTAAGGTTTTTAACGAGGCAACTTAAGCACCATTTAATACATCAGGTCCCCTAGATCAACAATGAAAAGTACACTAGGTCCTGAAGTACCTTATAGTTGTGCATCCAAAGCAGCTCAACACCAATACATGCGAGTCAGGCACGTCAAAGTCAATCACGAAGACATTTCAGCTTATACACAACAAAGACAATGTTGAGATTCGACCATAAGCTCATGAAGACGGCAATATTAAGAGGAATGAGAAGACTTCGAGGAGGATGTTGAATTCAGGGGGAGTATACATGCACTGCACTCTTTTTCCCTTCGATTAGGTTTTATCCCACTGGGTTTTCCTGATAAGGTTTTTAATGCGGCAGAACAACAAGAGCGTACATAGAAGGCTGCACTCTTTTTCCATAAGCTATTGTTTTGTCCCATTAGGTTTTCCTAGCTAGGTTTTTAATGAGGCGTCCAGCAGAATAAAGATTGTACATGCAAGGGGGAGTGTTATAATATTATTATATATGGATGTACAAGATATATGTATATTTACTTAGATAGAGTTTTACCTTTTAGATAAGATCTTATTCTTGGAGGCCAATGAGATTACTTCTATATATATATATTGTATTTGGTGGATTTCTCCAGACACACAATTTGAATACAATCTCTCATTCTCCTCTTGATTCGTTTGTTTCATTACAGAAACATGATTTTATAGATTTTGGAGTTGTTCATTATCTCATTTAACATGTTGATTCACTCGAATTACTTATAGTAGTGATTTCTTGTTGTCTCAAAGTTATAAATTTACTCCTATTCTAAATTTTTCGAATCAGAAGTTTGAGATGGTCAACTTGATAATATTGTCTATATGATAGTGGTTGGAGAAGATGCAACAATGTCTGAAGTAATTGATAATAACTTAAATAACTCATGCTTTGATAGGGCCTAAGTAAAGATCGATTTAGCACACGGATAGATACAAATTGAGTTATACAGTGCTACTGCATCCAGAATTTGAAACATTGGCGATGTGAAGAGAAATCTTAGAAGGGTAAAATATAAGAATATATGATATCATAAAGTATTGATGGGTGACATAAAAAGATATTAGGATAATGTTGTTGTTATATGAACCGGGCACATGTGCTATATGCACTCAACACGAATCGATCCTAGATCCGTTTGACCCTCAGCCTAACACGTGTCTAGAATTAAATACGCCTGACATGAAAAAAGTAACGAACGAATCTTTGATCAGTTCATTATATTGGTTGAAAATTAAATTAAAAAAGTATACACAGCGAATGAATCTTTGTTCCGTTGGTTGCAATTAATTTTTTTTCAAAAAATCGGTTGCTTTATTTTCTTTTTAAAACACATGAACGGATCAAAGATCCGTTTGTTATATTAAACGGATCTTTGATCCATTCGTTATATTTTTTTAATGACAGACATATTTAATGTTGGACACATGTCAAGCTGGGGGTCAAACAGATCTAGGATTCGTTCGTGTTTAGTGCATATAACACTTGTGCTCGATGCATATAGCATTTCCGTATGATAAGAGGGATAAAGGACTTTCAAGCATCATTAGGTGTGTCACCCACTAATGATATATTATGGAATATTCTCATATTAAATAGAATTGGAAATTTAAACGATTAAACTTACACCCTACATGGCTAGCACAACAATTAAACTTACTCCCTAACCTACCATTAAACTTACTCCTTACATGAGGCTTTGTACGTCTAATGGACAATTTTAACATTAAATCATCAACTTCTTCCTATTATCTTATTTTCACTCATATTTTCGTAAAAAATAAAATTAAATCGTGATTGAGCAAACAAATTTAGGAGTGTCATCTACGCTCCAAAATCATAAAGGGGTAGAAATGGGGTGGATGTTGGGTGAAAATCATCAGTCCAACACCCGCCCCGCTGGTTTTAATCTTCACTTGGCCCGCTCTATCTCCCGCATAACTTTCACCCGCATCCAACCCGTGTGGGTGAGGGGGTGGGTTGGAATTGGGTGAAAGATTTGTGCAACGTCTTACGAACGCATTCTAGTATATCAAAAGTATGTGAAAAATTGATGTCCATATTTTATGCCATGTTTTTATACCTATTTTCGCTCCTTATTCTATCATTTTATATATTCTGGGTTGGAAATATAGCGAATTTGTGTAGTTTATGCTTATTTGTAAGAAATAAAGGTCTACACAAGTTTTTGTTTAATATTTCAAAATTTGGAGCAATTTCGGAGCAAAACCAAGAAGCGCAGAATTCCACTCGATGTCTACTAAAGGACTCAATATCGACTGCTATCACTCGATGTCTACTAAAGAGGATTTGATCTCGAGTGAACACTAAGCCACACTTAGTAGCTGAATACAAATGACTCGATATCTACTGACACGACTCGATATCGAGTGAAGGACTCGGCGTCGAGTGGACCTTACTCGACGTCAACTAAAGATGTAGTTGGGCCGAGACGCGTTTGGATTAATCCGAATCCGAGAAGAGAAGACTTAAGCATGAAGAATAGAGTTTCTATCATCTATCTAGTTTGTATTCTTAGGGGTTAAGAACTCTATTTACCCTAAGGATATTTTTAGTTTACCTATTTTAATTTATATCTTTCCTTAAGTTGATTTATATCTTCTAGCTTAGATAAAATTGCCCTTTCGTTGGCTAGCAAGGATTGTAGCCTATAAATAAAGCCCTAAGGGCTGGTTTTTAACTAGGTATTCAATTTCAGATAGAGAAACACATTTAGTAAAGCACTTAGGTATTCGAAGCTTTTAGGGTTTTGGCGTTCTTGCGAGAGTTGGTGCGCCGGAATTATAAAGACTTTAAAGTTAGTTTATGCAAATTTTATTTCTTTTAATCATGTCTCTGGTTACCATGAGCGAGTAGTCACCTTTCTTCTAGGGTCGGGGTGAGCACGACGACAGCCGTGCACGCTTGAGGTAAGTATTGATATTGATATTTGTTATGTTTTGATCATCCACTGCCTTTATATGTCTATCCCCTTGTCGAAAGAGAAGAGATTCATGTTAACAACTTGGTATATAAACATAAATTCGGTAGATACAATTAGGTTTTACTTGTGAGAGTTCGATCTAATTGTTGGAGACGACGAAAGCTCGTTCCTTTTGATGTGATAGCATAATTATCCGTCTTGTCTTACCTTATCTCATGTTTGCATGGTTGTCATTGTGGTAAACACTGGCTTTGGAAGATCTTTTATTATATTTGTTTACACTCGTTTATTGTCGTTTGTTGTGTCTTCGAAAAACTCAACAACCCTTTGTTATTTCTGACCATTCTTCTTCTCCATCCTTTCATTCTTCAGCCTTCTTTGCCGACGCACAAAGGTTACTGCATTATCACTCGACATCGACTGTACATCAGTCGACATCGAATGAAATTGGATCAACTGTCAGTCTTCTGAGCCAGTCGACATCGACCACTAACCATTCGATATCGAGTCATCTACTCCAGATCGACTATTTCTTTTGACTCTACAAGAACTGACCCGAGATCGACTGGTTTTGACTCGACATCGACTGCATCTCAGTCGATATCGAGTGAGCTTCTGAGTCGATTAAGAACGTGATTTATGAGCTGCTTAGGATCCGCTGATACGCTTTCTCGTGGATCGATCCCGATTCCCTTCCACTACAACAAGAGAAAGTCTTGTATATTATTTGTGTTCACTGGGATTCGGTTTGATTTATATTTGATATTTATTAGACTCGATTTCCTCCTAACAAATTTTGGCGTCGTTTCCAGGGAAGCGATCATTCGCGCTCTAGGTAGTTGTTTTCACGTTCTATTCTAGTGCTGCTTTTACAGATGTATGCGACGCACTGATCGCACAATAGAGTTTGAAGCCTTAGATGAGCTAGAGCGTTTTCTTCATATCCATTCGAAATTAAAAAGAATCACGTCGACCGCCGAAATGCAGGCTCAGCGGATTTAGAGGCTTAGGAAGGAGGTCGAGCAACATATCACTACTATTGCTACGGAGAGGGCACGAGTCACTAGAGAGATGGCCCGCGCTGATCGTGAGGAGCAATCTAGGAGACGAGCCCAAGCTGAGCTTGCCCGATATCCCACGACGGCTAAGGATTACATGCATCTGACACTCACCATGCCTAGATCGGCTATAACGACATTTGAAGGAAGCATAATTTGGAAGGAAGAATAAATGAATGTCTTTTAACTCATATAACGACGTTTTTTGACTTGTGTGAAACTATCGCCGATGGCGAAAAACTAGAATATGTCAAACTAAAAACGTTTCGTTGGTCTCTTACAGGGAAGTCATTGCAATGGCTCGAGGGCCTAACCCCGTGATCACTCACGACATGGACGGAGGTTAAGGATGTGTTCCTTAACAAATTCTTTCCTCCTTCTAAGACGGCGATGCTGCAACAGAAAATCACGGTTTTCAGAAAAAAAAAACTTGGGGAGACGCTGGCGCAGGCATGGGAGCGGTTCAAGGACCTATTGCGATCTTGCCCAACTCATGGGCAGCCACTCTACATGATTCAGAAGATTTTCTACAATTCTTATGACCTACCCAGCAAGGAGCGGATCAACTCATACACCTCCTACCAATACATTGAGCAAACATCGACGGAGGCTTGGGCCACCATAGAAAGGTTGGTCAACTTCGACAACACTTATGGGACTCCTGTGGCTTCCGACACGAAGCCAGCCCTTGTATGAGCCCTTCAGAGAGATAGACCCAGACGTTAAGGAACAATTCTACAAGGATCAAACGAGACGGATCCCGAATCAAGTGAAGTTCCTATCAGTGAACCAACCTTGCATTGAATGCGGATCTAAGCGGCACACCACCCCTGAGTGCCCACATGCGGAGCAACTTCACCTAGCGGAGACTCATGAGAAGGCAGCCTACACGAGGATCCCAATCGCTATTGGGGTGACCAACGGTTCTATCAACCACAACGGAACCAAGGTAACCCTAGGAACCCCCCACCTTAGTGAGCTACAGGACATCCGGAGAGAGACCAGTGGAAGGATGATCTCACCTCCATAGCCTTACCACGAAGGAACCAGACTAAGAATGAGCAGTCCACCAGCGCCATCCAATCTCACCTCCATAGCCTTACCACGAGGTTTGGAGAGATGGACATCTGGAAGCGGAATATGGAGACCCAAATGGGTCAACTTGCGGCAAAAATTCGACGACCATCCGGAAAGCTCCCTGGGCAAATAGATCCAAATCCCAAGTGGCAGACCAGACACATCACCGCCGTACAACTAAGGATCGGACCTACACCCGATGTCGAGTCATCCCCACTCGATGTCGAGTCCTCTACACCACACTACTCGACGTCGTTTCCCCCAGTCAATGTCGATTCTATCCCAGTTGACGTCGACTCCTCTGCACCACCTCCGAAAGTTGTTTTGGTTCCGAAACCAAAGAATACGCTCTCGTTTCCTTCCAAGGCGCTAAAAGATCCTACTGAAGGCAAGTTCAGGCATTTTGTGAAGTTCCTTTAGGGCCTCAACGTCCCCATCCTTTTCACCAAAGCACTTCATGAAATGTCTGCTGACGAGAGGAAATCGTTGTGTCTCCTGTCAAAAGTAAAACTCAAACCTACAAGTATAGCAAGTAAGTAAAAGGTCGATACCACAAAGAATCAAGTATTCCTATGCAATGTATATTTACCAATTAGTGAAAGGGGGGTTTTGGTTGATTGAAATAAGAAAGACACCAAAATAAACTATAAACTAATTGATGCAAAACAATTTAGAGAAGATCGATTTACCTACAACTATCCACTTTATTTGGTAGAATTGATATTGTAAATTCCTCTTGTCCTTTTAGTCTTCCTATGAATGTCCTTATCCTGACCTAATTTAGTTACTAGTCCAATCAGTCATAGAAACCCTTATCTCATTAGTAGTCCCTCAGAAAAGGATTTAACCAAATCGATAGCTTTAAGTTCAGAGATTAACCAAGGTATTTGCAGTCCATCAGAAAGGGATTTAACAACACATCCAACTTCCTACTTATCCAATTAGTTCGATCAGCTCTAAAGGGATAAGTTTTTTACTTGGGTTAAGGTTTGTAATCAGGAATCTACAAAACCCAAGCCATTGAATTGATTCTACCAAGTTTATCAGGCAAGATAGAATATAAAAATCAACAATAAAGCATGAAGAAGTCGAAACATTCAATATAGGAACGAAGGAATAAGATTCAGAAACTCACAACTCAATCCAAACAAAACTTCAAATTGCAAGTAGAACGAAGAGAGTTTAGCCATCCTGCTGAGCTCTAGACATACCAAACGACTAAGTATGAGGTCCCCTCACTCGATGTCGAGTGCACCCACTCGACTTCGGCTGACCCCCAGCTCGAAGATCACTGTTTCGGACCCATAAATGTAAGCTCAGGTACAATTTATGACTCTCCTGCGTCCATTAATGATAATTGTAATTATAGGAGGGCAGAAGCCCCGTGGCGAGCTAACCTACGCAGGATAAGGGTTTGGAAGAAGAAGAAAAAGAGGGTAAGCCAACCCAAGAGTTACATGAGGAGGATAACCTATCGGCGGAGCTCGGATACTATGATCAAGACCTAGATGATCCAGGAGAAGGTCCAAGCACAAGGGGGCCATACATTGAAGGGTCATGAGCTTAAAAGAAGAAGTCGGCCTAGCGACTCAAAAATCTAGTGCATGTACATAAGGATTTTGAATTTTTTGGGGATTTTTTATATTTGTTTTGGATTTTTGGTTTTGATAGACCTTGTTTTGGAGATCTTTTCTTTATGTGCTACCAAGTATATGGTTGTAAAGAAAAAGGATACAACGAAGAAGAAGAAACGAAGTCCCTGGAGGCCACTCAACGTCGACTTGAGCAATCGACATCGACTGAGGCTTGGCTAGTAGAGAAACGGTTGCCCTGGAGATGCAGAGGAGCATGGAACGCACTTGACATCGACTTGGTCAGTCAATGTCAACCACATACTGAGAGCCACATCGACTTCAACATCCACTCGACTACACATGGTTGCAGTCTACGTCGAGTGAAACCACTCGATGTCGACTCCTGGAAACCGATCACCAACACCTGATTGAGCTCTTTGGCGCGTTATTCAATGAGTTCTTTCCTTTACCTTTGTTGTATATTGATTTATACAGTGGAGACACTGTATAAATCTCGACTTTGGCACCTGATTGTTTTATATTCTAAGTATGGGGTGAGGGAAAAGCTCGATTATAGTCTATATTATATGCAATACTCTTGATTTTGCTTATACATGGTAAACTTCGGTTAAATTTTTACCAAAAGTTTTTGTGAGACATCACCCAAGCTTGAAAGATGTTCAAAGAAATAGTGTCATAGAAACCAAGGCAATGCTCGAAGATGGAAAAGCGGATTCATTAGGGATATTGCACAATATTGCCTAGTAAAGGGAGGTCTCAATGAAGTGCAATTTTTTCTTGAGAAAACCACAAAGGTGAGGTAAATTTGATGTTGCTTTTTACATATTACACAGCAATAGGATGGATGAATTTATATTTTCCATATAATTAATGCTCATTTTTATTTCTAGCCATACCTATACCTATTTGCATCACAAAAGCCATATATGAGCCTTACATATCAATTACATTATTTTTGCTCCACATATATATTACATATTGCCCTTTCTCTACCTTATTTCCTATCCGGGGATTATGTTGAGAATGAAAGTCATATTTGGAGATGTTATATGGTTTTGTGGAGTTTGGCAAGATGATTGAAATTATGGAACATTTAATGTGTGAAAGAAAATCCGGTCACCTAGGAGTTAAGGATGATTGACCCTACTTGTTGCGATGTTAGTTCGGCGAGATGGGACACACAGGTGAGAAGTCCGAAGCACTAAGTATCCGGGGCCATTCATGACACCCATGTTTGGGACTCGCCAGAAGGTATTGCTAAGGTTAGAGAGGTATAAACATTATAGTGAAAAAAGCATTGAGTGATGAGAGAAAGGTGAGAAATCTTATGAAGAAGAAATATGGTATGAAAGTTTGGAAATTACTCCACTTCCCTGGATTATTAGCACCACATTGCCAAATATATCCCACATTTAGCCTTTTGCCTATCTACTTCTCTTTGATCTTACATAAAGTCCTCTTAATTATTGTTGCTTTGTCGCAGGAAAATTGTTTTTACATAACCTCCTATTGTGTGAGATGTTGCTTTTTATTCACAGGGATGGATTTGAAGACACTAGTACCTTTTCGATGATGGCAATTGAGTGTTATTGATAAAATGAGAATGAGTTCATTATGTTGAGAGTTTTTGTAGGTTTTCCCTGTACGACTATCCAAGTTATTCCTTGGGGACAAGCAAGCTTAAGTATGGGGTGATTTGATGCCCATATTTTATGCCATGTTTTTATACCTATTTTCGCTCCTTATTCTATCATTTTATATATTATGGGTTGGGAATATAGCGAATTTTTGTAGTTTATGCTTATTTGCAAGACATAGAGGTCTACACAAGTTTTTGTTTAATATTGCAGAATTTGGAGCAATATCGGAGCATAACCAAGAAGCGCAGATTTCCACTCGATGTCTACTGGAGGACTCGACATCGACTGTTATCACTCGATGTCTACTGAAGAGGACTCGATCTCGAGTGAACACTGAGCCACACTTAGCTACTGAACAAGAATGACTCGATATCTACTAACACGACTTAATATCGAGTGAAGGACTCGACGTCGAGTGGACCTTACTCGATGTCGACTGAAGATGGAGTTGGGCTGAGACGGTGTGTTTGGATTAATCCGAATCCGAAAGGAGAAGACTTAAGCACAAAGACTAGATTTTCTATCATCTATCTAGTTTCTATTCTTATGGGTTAAGAACTCTATTTACGCTAAGAGCAACCCCAAGAGATGTGCTATAATAGAGAAAAGATGAAATTTAGAGAAAAAAATCCATTTTTTGCCCCCAACAGATTATGCAAACCAATCTGCAAAATAGAGAAAGGGATGAAAAATGGAAAAAAATCTGTAAATTTATGGGAAGAAGTTTCATCTCTATAATTGAATGTTTGCATTTCTCCCCATGGACAATTTATTGCTAGGGAGGTTATTGTCCAAACCAATCTGATTTTTGTTCCAAGTTTCTCTTGCTGTTCCAAACCAATCTGGTTGCTGTTCCAAACCAATCTGATTTTTTGTTCCAAGTTGCTGTTCGATTTTTGCTGTTAGAAATAAGTAAAAAAGATGTTAGAAATGTTTGATGTTTTAAAAACGTTAATTAGTAATATATAATGTTATAAATAAGTACAAAAATGTTAGAAATTATGTTTAAAATGTTGTTAGAAGTGTGAGGCTAAATATTATAAATAAGATTAAAATAATATTTTATAAATGTAGAATTAAATATCCTTAATAAATGCATTTATTTATTATATTGTATAATAAATGTAAAAATCTGTAAAATAGAGAAGCTGTTGGAGTTTGAGTGAATTTTTTTTAGAGATTTTGACATTTTTATCTGTATTTTAGAGATTTTTTAGAGAAGCTGTTGGGCTTGCTCTAAGGAGATTTTCAATTTACCTATTTTAATTTATATCTTTCCTTAAGTTGATTTATATCTTCTAGCATAGATAGAATTTCCCTTTCCTTGGCTAGCAAGAATGAGAGCCTATAAATAAAGCTCTAGGGGCTGGTTTTAGGGATTCGATTTCAGACAGAGAAACACATCTAGTAGAGCACTTAAGTATTCAAGGCTTTTAGGGTTTTGGCGTTCTTGCAAGAGTTGGCGCACCAGGATTCTAAAGACTTTGAAGTTAGTTTATGCAAAGTTTATTTCTTTCAATCATGTCTCTTGTTACCATGAGTGAGTAGTCGCCCTTCTTCTAGGGTCGGGGTTAACCCAACGATAGCCATGCACGCTTGAGGTAAGTATTGATATTGATATTTGTTATGTTTTGATCATCCACTAGCTTTATATGTCTATTCTCTTGTCGAAAGAGAAGAGATTCATGTTAACAACTTTGATTATAAACATAAATCGGTAGATACAATTACGTTTTACTTGTGAGAGTTCGATCTAATTGTTGGAAACGGCGAAAGCTCGTTTCTTTTGATGTGATAGCATAAATATCCATCTTGTCTTACCTTATCTCCTGTTTGCATGGTTTTCATTGTGGTAAACCATGGCTTTGGAAGATCTTTAATTATATTTGTTTACACTCGTTTAGTGTCGTTCGTTGGGTCTTCGAAAAACTCAACAACCCTTTGTTATTTCTGACCATTATTCTTCTCCATCCTTTCATTCTTCAGCCTTTTTTGCCGACGCACATAGGTTACTACATTATCACTCGACATCGACTGTACCTCAGTCGACATCGAGTGAAATTTGATCAACTAGCAGTCTTCTAAGCCAGTTGACATCGACCACTAAACATTCGATATTGAGTCATCCACTCCAGATCGAATGCTGCTCTTGTCTCTGCAGGAATTGACCCGAGATCGACTGCTTTTGACTTGACATCGACTGGATCTCAATCGATATCGAGTGAGCTTTTGAGTCGATTAAGAACGTGATTTACGAGCTGCTTAGGATCCGCTGTCACGCTTTCTCGTGGATCGTCCTGATTCCCTTCCACTACAACGGGAGGAAGTCTTGTATTTTATTTGCGTGGACTGGAATTCGGTTTGATTTATATTTGATAATTATTAGACTTGATTTCCTACTAACAAAAATGTGTAACTTATAAATCAGTTCAATAAAACGTGGAAAAGGCTAATTCGCGCGGTGCCCTTGAGGTAAAGGCTAATTCGCGCGGTGTACGAAAGTTTGACATATTTCGCCAAATACCCCTGAGGTTTTGATTTTTATCACCATATACCCCTCCGTCCAAATCTATTAACATTTTCGCTAAAAAATAAAAGAGAAAATAAAAACTCCATCTGCTTCAGCGAAAATCAATTAGCTCGGCTGAGATGGATACTCCTGCTCCCGGGAATCCTTTCAATTTAGGGTTTTGTGGGCTTTCTCTGGAATCTCGGTGGTATTGCGAGTTGGGCGGCGCTGACAACTAGGGGTTTTATGAGCAGGTAGATCTTCGATTCTAATCTCAAAATTTTAGGTTTAAAATTTGGATAAGGTGGCACACTCATTTTTTTATTCGATGTTGTTTGGTATATCACATATGGTCTTTGTCTACCCCGATCATCCTTTACTATCTTTGTTTGTAAGGAGATTTGCAGGTTCACAAAGATTTTTACTGTTTGTAATACATGCCTAGTGTATGACCTCGATTGGAACTGAATACTTGTGCAGGGTATGTATGATTGTATGCACTCAGCAATATAGCCATTTTGGTATTCTTGGTGATAGAATTTTCAGAAGCAATTAGTGACAGAACCATAGATACTTTGTGAAGAGAATTCATAATACTTTGGAACAATCATAGATAGTCTATACGAGATTCGAACTGGCATTTTTGTGCGTGAGCACAATGCTCTACCATTTGAGCTAATAGACTTACAACCTCTCAAAAATTGATTTCAATTTATAAATCAAAATGTCATGCTAAAAATCAGTTTATAGGACTAGGAAAGCTTCTACCAACAGTAATCTAAACCTTCAACATCTCTGAATGAAAACCTAGACAAGTAAAGGAACAAACAAAAACCAGAACAAAAGAAGAAACAACCAACCAAAAACCAGAAGCAAAACAAATCCTCAAATGCCAAGAATATCAAACCCACAAAACAGCAAAACTCAACAAAACTAATAAACCAAAACACCAGTAATGGAAAGCAAACCTCGTGCAATCCAATAGACAAAATTGGGTAACACACCGCCTCAACAAATTAGCCAAGAAAGCTACTTTAGATAAGGATAGTTAAATCTGAAAAACAACAACAAAACCAAAACAATAGAACAACCCAAACCTAAACTCAAGAAAGCAATGACAAAAACCCAATGAACCGGAGCACAAATTGCAACCAAACACCAACACGCAGACCACAAAACAGGAATATCAAGTACGAAGAAAGAACCTGTAACCCACCAGAAACTAATCAACATCCATTTCTAAACAATCAAGAGGAACAATAATCACGGAAGGGTGAAGAAAGATAATCAGTAGAAAACCTAACCCTGCATCTCTTCGATCTAACGATCCACTAACTCCAACCCCCTCTCCCTTAATTGGTATGGGGTTTTGTCCATTCACATCATCAATCTAGTAGCTGGATGAACAATTGGGGCAAAAAATCTGAGATCGAAGGACAAGTTCGGGTTCGAAAGGGGAAACGTCGGCAACTTCTAAGAGGGCGAGGAGCCGAGGAGGATGAAGTGGCGATCGAGCAGGGGATTGGAGGGGAAGAGAGATCGACAGCGTGAGGCAGTGAACGAGAGATCGAGCTTGGGATTGTAGTTGTAGAAGAGGATAGTTGCTAACTTGCTGCTAAGCCTGCTATCAATGGATGCGTTTCCTTTCTTTCTCTTCTTTCTTTATCACTTAACTCCGTTATAACATTTTTTTTAAAAAAACAAGCGAGGGGTATTATTCGAAAAAAATGGAAACCTTAGGGGTATTTGACGAAATATCCGAAACTTTCGTACACCTCGCGAATTTACCTATACCCCAAGGGCACCACGCGAAAAATCCGTAAAATATATCTTCAATATGGGAGACTAATATATATGATATGTTAAATAAACTCTATACCTTAGTCATGATCTCATCGTTCGAGTCTACAAAAGAATTGTGAACGTGACTACATGAGTTGCCGACTACTCATTAAGGTTGATAGGAGTATAGAACTGATATTTGATTTAATAAACAATTGGAGTAAAAGAAAAGGGTTAAAAGACAACACTTTTAGGGGTTTTTTTATAAAGGATAAAAAGGAAAATTATATATTTAATTGGGTTAATGGATCATTATTGAATGGTTATTGGTGCAGGTTAATGGGGCGGGTTATTGGAGTGGGTATTGAGTGAAAAATCATTACGCACTTCATCCATCATCCGCATCATCTATCACCCATTTTTTGCGAGTCTTCATCCGTAAAAATAATGCGGGTGAAGCGGATGAAATTGATATCCGTCACCCATTTCCGGCCCTATCAAACCCCCGGCCACAACCTCCTCCATCTCCATTTCAAAGCAGATAAGTGCCAAACACCTCTCATGTGTTATTGTTTTTTTTAAAAATCCCCAACAATCCCCCATAATCACTTGACAAATACGTCCTAAATCAAGAATGAAGTATGAGGTAAAAAGTATTAATTAAGTCGAACCCAATGGGTTGCCGCAATGGTGCAAGTCCCCACTATGTTCATATGTGGGGAGCGATCTGGTCATCGGGGAACCCATTTCAACTCTGATCTTATGGAAATCTCCCCTAGGCTATTGGCAACATCCACACACCGCGAGTAAATCCAAGCCAAAAATAAAAAACACAAGAAGATCAGTCAAGCTTGAGACGCCAATTGCATACGTGACTATTGAAGGAATGAACTCTTTATATGAAAGATGAAACATATGACAAGTAACCCTAGCAGATGAGTACAAAGAAGTGCCCTCGTAAGGCAACATGATCAGTTAACTACTAGCAAGATTGCTTCGGCTTGATTGGCCAACTTCGCCACTATTCAAACGAATGTTGTTCATTATATTCATACCAAACATGAAAGGATCATACCAATGCTTCTGATGAAGATTACCCAAGCTTGAACTGCTAATTCCGTAACAATTTAGGGAAATAGTTCCTCATAGGAACGTGAAAAAAAAAAAAACAAATCAGGATAGTCAGATTTGGCTGATATGACGAAGAGATCACAAAGCAGTCTTTGAAGGAAACGAGATTAGTTGACTACAACTTTCAAGATTGAATAAGCTAAAGGACTACTTCTCATAGTTATAGCAATACCAAACATGAGCCGGATCATAATGTCCTAGTTCAGAACATAACAAAAAATGAAACAAAAGCAAGCAATTGAATCATATAGGGTGTGTATGGCTAAGAAAATAAACAGTTAAAAATTAATTATTTATGGGTGTTTATTTTTTAAACAGCTTATTTGGCTGTTTGGATGACCAACATACACAAAAACGTGTTAAAAATTGTATTAAAAAAATAAGCTAGAAAGGGAAGTTATTTGGGTGTTTATTTTGTACCAGTGCTGTTTTACCCATTTCCTTTTATCTTATTTGATTTGAAAGTACCACAATACCCCTAATAATAACCAAATAAACTCCACTTTTTACAAATAAATTGTTTTTCGCCTCGTACGGAGATTATCATGTTGTTTAAAATTTTAACTACTTTTACCAATAGTTAATAAATTTTACACTGTTTATAATTTTAGTCAATTTATTAACTCCGTCTCATACGAACCCTATAGGCAAAACTAAGTTTAGTTAGCCGCTTCATGTAAGGGTAGTCAAGTTTGCTACGCAAGTTCTATATGCAATGTGATTCCATTACGTGAAACATTAAATAATGGAGAGACTACAAGATGCGAACAAGATTAGTTAGCTACTAGCAAGATTGGTCAACCTTGGAAGGTCGATTACACGACAATTCAAAAGAATTATATTACCATCATCAACTGTTTCTTGTAAATAGGTCCGACCCAACGACAAGGATAACAAGTGCACCTTCCTAAGACCCAAAATTTATAGGGCTCATGTATTTCTTCATATAGGTGTATGTATATTATTTTGGCCCATGTAAAACATTAGAAAATAAAATCTCTAAACCGGCCAACCACTCTAAAATCTGAAACATTGGATTTTTATTTTTAAAAAAATAATTGACCTTATAGCATGTGCAAGGCTAAGTCTTGGGACTCTTATAATTGCCACATAGGGAAAAATGATGATTTTTTTTAATGTAAAAGCCTATGGTTTGAATCCCTTATATATGAGACCTAAAAAATAGGACTCATAGCTGACATGTAGCAGAAGTTATATTTTATTTGCTTTTAAATCATTTTCGGTTGTTTTCAATTGTTGAAAAAATAAAAATTTATTTTTGAATTAATTTACTTTTATCTACACATAGACACTCTTTTGCATATGATTGTGGAAAAAAATTCGTTTGAATAATACCCATATTTTCTTTTTTTAAACATTAAAAATATTTTTTTATGATATGTTATTATAAATTAATTAATTACTCTGAGGGGGTTTAAGGAAGTATTTTTCTCACATATACTTCGCACTGGTAATTGTGTCGCTAATAGGATTGCTTTCCTGGGACGCAGTACCAATAACCCTAACTTACTACGCGATCAAGGTCTGCTGGACCTCATCCGCAAGGATGTTCTCGGATAGCGCCTGGTGCGCATCCGAATTTTTACCTAATCAAAAAAAAATTAATTACTTAATAATTATTATTATTATTATTAAAATAATTGAGTAAATAAAAAGGGAAAATAATAAAAGGTAATTTAAGGGTCCAAGACCCAGGCTCATGAATGAGGGTGAAAAATTAAAAAGTTTGAATGAGGCTCTTAAGTTAGCTTAGCTTTTGAATATGACATTGGCCTTTATGTATTGTTTGACCCGCAAGATGGTATTTTATCTTTCTTGCATCATGATGTTAGGGGTCGGGCTACCCACAAGTACTTAGCTCATCCTCTTTTCTTCAATAAAATTGTGACTAAATGCGCGGAGAGTAGGCGTGGCCACGGGTCGGACCCGCCAGGTCGACGGGTTCGACCCGCCGGGTCAAGGGTCAGGGTTGGCCGACCCGACCCCTAACCCGTAAATCTCACGGGTTGACGGGTTCGGATCGACCCGTTGACCCGTTGACCCGACGGGTTACATTATTTTAAAAAAAAAATCTTTTTTTTTAAAAAATGACTATTAAAATAAATAAATAAATAATATGTAAAGATTTTATCTTCTCAACACATTTTATCACTTTGATATGAAGTGTTCAAAATGTAGGAAGATTATATCTCCATATTAATTCTTTCATCCACAATAATTTCATTGTGTGATGTAAGAGAAAAAAATATGAGAATATATTTCTCAAACTTCATTTCCAACTTAATTTGCAATGTAGGAAATGTAGGAAACAAGTGAAGTGGAAGAAATGTGGTAGTGGGATACATATATATAGCCCCATGCCTTCTCATTCTAACTCCATATTTTCGATGTGGGACAAAGCCTTTATCCCACATTGGAAATGAGGGGAAGGAAGGAAGACTTCCAAGTCTATAAAAGGAGAAGGATGAGGTTTATTTGTCTCACATTGCACATTGCATACTAGTTTATGTATTATTGTGAATTATTTTAAGAATAATTTACATAATATTATAAATTTATTTTATTAAAAATAAATTTTTCAAAAAAAAAATATTTTGAAAAAGTGGGTTGACCCGGCGGGTCGACCCGGCGGGTCACGGGTCACGGATTCCCCGACCCTACCCCTAACCCGCTACCCGGCAGGTCAACGACCCGGCGGATCACGGGTTGACCCGTAACCCGTGGCCACGCCTAGCAGAGAGCTCTGTCTGTCCTTCTACCAAAACAAAAGGCTGATGTGGCATAAAAAAAGTAAGTTAAGATCCTGATATTAGGGCTCACAAATGAACATACTCTTAATTTCATTTAATGTTGTACCGTATTTTTAGACTCCCAATTTCAATCTTTTCATCATCCTCTGTGCTCTCTTCAATAGCTATGTTAAACGTCATTTTTATTGAAAAAAGGGGACGGGGAAGAAGTTGAAGGGGAAGGAGAAGAGACAGCTTTCTAATGGCTAAATCAACAATGAAGCCGTCACCAAATGCTATTTATTCTTTCTTCCTCAAGTTTTCAATCTAAACCCCCTTTCATTGTCCACAATTTCACGTTCTATTCTCAAGTTTAACAACTGTTGGATCGATATGTGAAATTCTTTTTCCTCTTCACCAACAATAAAACCATAACTTTTGCAATTGGCCAACCGAACCGTGTGTTGGACGTTTTTTTTTTAATTTGCGCGATTGTATTATTTTAATTTTGGGGCAATTGTAATCTACTATATTAGGGTTCTATTGTAATAAACTAATAATTCTAATTTGATTAATGTTTTTTTTTTGGAATTTTTAATTTTGGATGCAGAATTGCAGATGCTTCCTAAGCAGGCAGATTGGCATAACAGTAACTCCATTACGTCATTTTGCTTCCTACAAATATTGGATACCAGGTAATAGGCGAGAGTGTCATGGATGGTTGATGGAAAGCTCAATGGATGCTCAAAGGAATCTACTACTTCTATGTTGTCTTCTTCTTCTTCTTCATTTTTAATGTGGGTTGGGGTTGAGTTTGCGGATTGGTGTACTGTGCTGTTCTTGTTGTGTGGCAGGCTTCTTGTGAGCGATGATTGATTTGTCATGTTCGATGACGTCGTGGATTTGTGATTGACATCTGAAAGCTCGTTCGAGTCCATAATCTAAGGTGTCCGCTGGTCCCCAGAGTTCTCTGTGTGCGTTGTCCCTTTGGCCGATCGTTTCGTTTCGTCTTTGGCTTGTGTTCTCGCAGTGTAGGATGATGGCTTTTATTCGTTCTTTGTTTTTTTTATTTCCGTCATTTGCTTCTGTAATTTCCTTTATGTCATTTGCTTCAGTTATTTGCGTCCAGTTGTACATGATGGTTAGTCCATCTACCGGCTTATCCGGTCTCTCGGTTTCTCTAGGCTTGTCTAGAGAACCGAATTCTTATCTTGCTTAAAAAAAATGTGAACACTTAACATTATCATATATTGCTAGAACTATGTTCAGTTTATAAATTATGATGCTACACCTAGTTCCCATTCCCACTGTATGGCTTGTAATGAATTGTTTGTTTAATTTTTTTTTTTTTAAGTTTGCTATTATGATGTTATATATATAATATTAGGGCTCATAATTTCTCTCCGTCCCGAGTCTATAAAACTATAGGACCAGCACTGCCGTTAAGATTGGCCAAGGGTGAAATGGATAGGTGCAGGCGTCAATTGAAGGAGTGGTTTCTTTATACGAAACATGAAACAAATTTGAAGAGTCAAGTACAACTGAATACAATGGGTAGACGACAAAGAAGCAATCTAAGAGGTAACTACGATAACGGTAAAGAATGGGTCCCCTATTGCATACCTGAAGGATGTTGCCAACGTTGATAGCAAGAGCACCCGAAATAGGCATCGCAAAGTTATTTTCTGCGTTCAACTTCACCTGTTCGGCTGTTCCTATGCTTCCTTGATCGAAGAGAAAAATAGACAACCCTTCGCCATTGGCTAAAAGATGCCTTGTAGTAGTGGTAACTGTTAAGCAGCCAGTGCCTTAAAGCCACGTGTTCAATTCCTACCACAGTACCACTACATCACACTGCACATTCGGACCAAATACGAGAGGGTGAGAGGGAGTGGTAGCAGTCAAAATGAGGCTTAACTATGAATATCAGTATCGAACTACCAATACTCAAGCAATTGAGTAAATTGGGTACAAAAATTACAGCAACGTTAAAAGAGAATAAGGTTGTGTCAAATCATACCTAAACCCTTGATAAGGTAAAATCTCCCTTGTAAGCCAAAATCTTTACACATATGCAAATGCATAAATTTGCAAAAGAATAAACTGATGCTTTCCACTTTTCCCAATCTAAAGATCTGCCAAAAGTTGAACAGAAGTTCTGTTCTAACTTCAATTGCTGCACTCTTTTATATTCTCATACACAGCCAACTACATGTACACACTACTACACACCAAATCAAAACCCAGAAGAAGAGAATACCAGCCTAGAGCCCTACACTGGGAACATCCAACATGATCAGAAAATCTAATGGTGTAGCTCTCTTTGCGAATCCTGGAGAGCAAGGACATCAGCTGTTTTCAGTTGTTGGCGTTTCTCAGCTCTCACTACTGCTGCTGGTGGTCTTGTATTTTCAGCGATACTAGTTCACTTTCTTGCTGTTGGCCTCTCAGTTTTGAGCGCTGGGGGAACCAGTTCCTGAATCTCCCTGTTGAAAACCTGCTAACATGATTTATTCATCAAATGTTTCAGATATGTTCTTGTTACCATTGTAAACTAGTCAAAGAAGTTTACCATTCTCTGAACATTTTTATCATGATGCTTTGATGTTTTGAAATTGACATACAAACAAAATTTTGATGCAAAAACAACAAAACCTTGAAAAGAAACATGGGATGGAAAAATAACTTGGAAAGAATGAAAGCTAATTGCATTGCAACTCTCTTGATGCTTGAATTATAAGGATTTCCACTTTGCATTGCCCGTCCATTTTTTTCTTTCCAACCTCACTGAGACAGAAACATCAAGACCTTCTTCAACTTTTGTTTTAAACCCCGATTATGACATCCTCTCTTCCACTTCATACCTCGGGCGTCAGAACATCTTCTTGGCTTAAAATGGCTCGGAAAATAGAGTTTTTTTTTAATAAATAAATAAATCCAAATCAAATTTACAAGTTTCAAAAGAGTGACGGTTTCAAAACTTACAAGTACAAGGGTAGAATGTTGAAAAAAGTCAAAGATATCGAGGGCAAATTTCTTGGAAACACAGCTGTTATCAACACAAAATTAGCAAGTTATTTTCAGGAAATATGGAAAAAATCTGGAATTCCAATTTGATTCTAAAACATACGAAGAAAATGACAGGACCCCTATAAAATATCACATGCAAAAAACTTATTTCCAGCACAGCATAATGTGGTTTAGCTAGAAAAATACTGGGAGGTTACTTACAGATCAAACCTCTCATAAATTGCACGCCGCACAGATGAGTTCAGACCATATGCAATGGAGTTAAAAAGTCCCTGCAATAATTAGGTTAAACAACAAAGTGAATATGTTTCTAGGATATTTGACATTTAATTCCATCTACATTGTCTATCATTAACAATTTTTATCATAACATGGGGGAAGAATTCCAAGCATATGCCATGCAAGTAAGCAAATCAATAAATTAAAAGAAGAAAAACATTAATCTTATTTCTTCAGATAGTATCGTACAGTTTTAATTTGATGGAAATTTGCATAAGAAGCCAATCTTCTGACCACAACACTTTTCCTCCCTTTTACATGTAGACTATCGTGTAATGGGTGAACTATATATCCTATCTGGCATAGCCTAGACATAGCTTCTAAAACGAAGATGGATGAAGGTGCTATGTGGTGTGCAACAAAATGAAGCCACCTAGATAAAAAAAAAGCAGTAGCAAACAGTCGGAAAAAAATAAAATAAAACATTACCATCAGTGCAGACGTCCCAAAATCAAGAAATGAAAGCCAAAAGATTTTATGTCCTGGGTCTATGAGATCATGAATGCGGTTTATGGTGCCAAAAGCCCATGATCCAATGAGAATAAGTGGGTAGTATCCCCATTTATTCAAAGCCTGTAAAGAAAAGATCATAAAAAGTCAGAAATGATGGCAATTGCACATTTCAAAAAGAGGTTAGGCACCATAACATTGAGAAGTTTGAACAGGCTTGAACAGCTTCAATGTTACTGCTAGTGTAACTAAAAGAGAGCATCTAGAGGGATGCATTACCATATGACAACTTAAGATGTCAGAAAATAGCTGTGACAGTGAAGCATTACATGAATTAAGGCTAGATGAAAATCAAATAACAAATTTCCCATTCATATAAGCTGATCAAATAGCTTGATTCAGCTCCTTGGAAGGTTAGATATTTCTTATGTATTCATCCAGCCTCCAGGTATATTTGGATTCATTTGTAATTAGTTTCTTTTAACACAAATGTCAAAGGTCCAACAGAAAAAAAGTAGCTTGATTAAAAAATACTAACATATCATACCCTCATGTCTGCCCTTCCATCTGTTTGGTAGGCTCGATCCGAGATGCCTACTGCCATCTGAAATGTCAAAACAGCTCTTTTGAAGTTTATTCCCATATGCTCAAAAAAGATCAGATATTAAATAGTTAAATTTTGTCAAATGAGCCACTACATACACGAGTTGCATTCCTTAACATGTGAATCACTTGAAAGTAAGTGATGCCATTATATAGAATTGCCCCCCAGAGTGGAACATAAAATGTGATAAAATGAGCAACCTGCACATTTATTTAAACCACAATGTTTGGTTAAAAAACAGAGCATTTATCTGAAATAAAAATCATGAAAAAAAATTGGAGAAGATATCATCATAGCCCTCATATATTCCAAGTTTTCACGATGTACAAAGTACAAACTAACTACCATCCATAATGTTAGCAAGACAAATCAGCAGAAACCCTTACAAGTTTACGTAAGGAGAAGGGTGAGGACAAATCAGCAAAAGCACCTGCCATAGGCAACGTGGAGACGTGGGGTGTATGGTTGCTAGGATATTATTCCCTATGGGCAGGTTAGCTAGATTCCAAAGTTAGGAAAGGCAGAGTTTTCTAGGCTCATTGGAGAGGTTGTTCGCCTCTGAAAGTATCTTTAGCAATTAGCAGAAACCCTCTACTCTAACACATATCACCTCAAATTATCTGAGAAGCAATTGAAACTTCTCGGTGCATGAAATAGAAGAAATTACTAAAGACTTGGAACGGGAAGTAGAAACTAGAAAGATGGAAACTAATGCCCAAATTGTACTACCATTGTATGCATAAAACCAGCACAGCAGGTACCAGATTGAATATTTATCAACATGAAAATGTTCCAGGTAAGCTCCAAGAAATAATTTAACTACAGGTATTTTCATGTTGCAAATCCATGAAACCAGGAAGCAGCTATGAGGATCCTGTAAAAGCAAAGAGAAATGTACATTGATAATATCCTAACTCGCTAACCCAGTTGTAGTACAGGATGTAGGTGTGTAGCTATGGTTATTCACAATTTCACAACTAGGACTATGCAACCAACTAGTCATGTTATATGCTTGTAGTTGGATACAAAGTTATTAAGGTTGTCCATATGGCTAAATAGTAAATATTTACCTTTCCTACACGCCCTGTTTGTGTCCAACACCATACACCGACATGCCCATGGTGATTACCAAATGATCTTAAGACAGTCATGACCAATGAAGTTCCTGTTGTGATAAATGTGCATTGTAAAGGTTTATACCAGAGTAAAAAGAAAGAGGAAACTAGAAGCCAGATGGGAAACCATCATACATAACTACATGATGCTATGGTATATGGGCTTAAAACAGCCCAACTTAGAATTACATACCCCAAACATATAAGTGAAACATAGGCTCTAAATCTTCAACGTCCGTTTTGTGCTGAACAACAGTTCGGTGAAGTGTAAAAGCTATAGTGGTGGTCCATAGAAAAGATGCTACACAGAAAAAGTGGGTGCTATAGCCCTGGGCATAACAAAAGAATCCAGTGGATGGATCCCTACAAGAACAAGAAACACCTTTCAGCATTAAAGTACTTGTTTAAAAAGCATAAGAACAATACTTTACCTGGTTCTTTAAACATACCCGATAATGTTGAAAAAGCTACAAAGCATGTCCTGCATAAGAATTGGGGTGCAATTAATTATGAAGTAATTTCCAAATGGTTGTACAAAAAGCTAGTACTCCCAGTCTATGTTTAAGGTTTTCTGTGATGGTATCATTACATTTTTGCTGGTGAATATTGTGTAATGTAATCATCACAACATGTCTTTCTGTTGGTGAATACTGTTTAACCTGATAATTACAGCCATCTATCATGAATCTCTGGTGAAATGGAGGTTAGAACATTCTCTCTCATGATGCAAAAATACACAACATTGTTCAAAATACCAGAGTGCGAGCCCTCATTTGTCCAAATGTTCCTCACAAAATTATTCCATAATGGCACGCATATAACACAGAGCTTACTGGCTTAGGTGATTAAATGCTGAAAAATGATTCATAGAAGGATACAGCTGATTCCAAGTACCAAACTAAGCGGGTGTAATTTTCGGTAAATCACAGTAGCAAATGTGTTGCATTCAAATAAGCTAGTAATAAATTTAAGACAGTGATGAATCCTTTCTCAAAAACCTCACACTTGGCAATTTATAAAGTCAAACTTTCAAAAGGGGGACACAAAACCGTAGCAGATTACATACATCTGTGGACCTAGCCAATCTGCATATCATGAATAACAAGTGCTTCTTACAGCTTAAATGGCTGCACAATGCACTTCAAATGAGCCAACACTTGCGCCAGTTTTCTCTAGATATAATGACATTGGTGAGATACTGAGATCTCACTGTTGAAACAAGATGAAGTTTTAACATCGACCCAATTACTAATCAATTTTGCACCTAGATAATCAGTAAGGCAGTGAGTCTCACTAATACCATTTGCAATATCAACCATAAAAAATCAGTCGGTGTCCAGGATGTAAACCTACTTCGCTTGCTTTGTGACTAATCTATTGCAAACACTATGAACAGCAAACAGATCTAAAAGCAGTGCCGGTTTAAAGCAAGAAAAAGAAAGAAAGAAAGAAGACGGAAGAAGATCGGAAAAGAAGGACATACGGAGAGAGCGAGGAAGAACACGAGCTTAAAAGAGAACTTGCGGAGCTCCTTGAAGAGAACATAGCAGAGTACGATGAAGGCAGAGCCCACCAGGGAGAGGCTTGAAGCTCCGGTGTTCACCGCCGTCAATATTTGCCGATCACTCGCCGTCAGACCTCCGGCTATCGGCATTCTCCACCGCCGTCGATTTCTCCAATCTCTCTCTCTCTTCTCCTACACGCCCTTCAGAGTTAAGGCAACGCCAAAGCCACTTTCAGATCTCTATTATAGTAATAAATTACTATTGAGACATTTTAGTAAACAAGTCGCTTTGGCCGAGTGGTTAAGGCGTGTGCCTGCTAAGTACATGGGGTTTCCCCGCGAGAGTTCGAATCTCTCAGGCGACGATTTTTTTTTTTAAGTTTTTATTTGTCAATGTTTCTCATTACGGAGTATCATTTTGATCACATTAAGCGCTTGTTTAACAACAGATTTGGGGGGTTTCAAAAGAATATCGAAGCTGAGTGTATTTGGCTGCATATTTCATCCATTTGTGGATGACTGACTCATCAAATTCACCTGGCCCGCTTATATGGATGAAAATCCAAAAAAAATCGAGTGATGGGTGGGTGAAACGGATGATGGGTGATATGTTTTTCATCCATTATCCGATCCGCTTAGCCACCGGTTAACACATCTGATTATTTTAAAAAAAATCATAGTTTATAAAAAAAAATTGTAGCCTAACATAACTACGTATTTTTCCCTTTTTTTCTAATTCTATCTTCTCTATTCTCTAATTGTTTTTGTACAAAAAAAAAATCTAAAAGAATATAAACTTGTTTTATTTAACCCCACATCACATCTATAAAAAAATTATTTTATTTGTTTTGCCTACACTACTAGAATGTTAATTAGCAATTTCGCTCATTTCAACGACTTAGGCTTCGTTTGGATGTTTAATGATTTAATTATAATGTCTCTTTATATATTATAAAAAGAAGTATTTATAAAAGGTGTTTGGAATGGAAAAAAATTTCAAAATTTATGCTTTTTATCTCCCTGAACATTCTAGATCATGTCATGAATGAACAGAGAAAAACCAGATCAAGGGGAAGTAAAGAGAGGACACCGCTGCTAATGTCGCCGATAGAAAGGTCACTCGCTCACCGTCCTTCTCTGCTCACATTCTTTTTTCGGATCTGGGTGGAGAAAGAGGGGTGTTATGACGGTTCACCTTCGACAGCACTGCCCCGACTGCTAGCGATTTTCGATTATCGTCAATCGCACTTGGCTAGAGGATGCGCAGAGAAAGGAGAAAATGAAGAACATGGCATGGAGATGGATTTGATTCCCCCTTCTATTTCAATTAGTCTAAGCCCTAGCTAAGTGCTAAATTAATTTTCCCCCTTTTTCTGTATTTGATTTGGATGAAGCTTAGATCTAGGTAATTGAAATTGAATTCCTTCCTTTTAATTTGAACAGGGCAATTTTAATTTGAACAGGGCAATTGTGATGGTGATGGAGGCAAGTTACAGGAAAACTAGGAGAGTATGACGAGGAGAGGGGAAGATGAACAGTCATTTTTTAATTAACTTTTTTCAAATTTATGTTTCATAAATAATCACTCACCATTTTAATAATGCATTTTAAAAAATAAACATCAATAATGCATAATGTCATTATAATCATGGCTATCCAAACGAAGCCTTAGTCTTTAGTGTGTTAAGATACGATTTAGCCAAAATGTTTTTTCCTTTTTTTTTAACTACAAGTTTAGCAATAGACTAAAATTCATCTCATTTGATTTGATATTAAACTTTTAATGCTAACTTTGTAAGATGAAGATAATGATATAATGTATGAATAAACTTTTTATACAATTAATAAGATTTTCACATTGACGTGATTTGTGAAATTATCAAATACGATCGATTTCTAAGTATGTCTTATGACTCTTTTTCTTTTAATTTACTTCACCCGATTACCCACCCGACCCACCTTATTCATCCGAGGGATCGGGTGATAGGTGAAATATTAGACGGACGGGTGATGGGTCGGGTGGAAAAAAAGCTCCATCCATCCATCACCCGACCCATTTCCACACCTACTTCCAGAGTGGCAGTTGGAGATTATTTGTTAATGTTTCTCATTATGGAGTTGCAGTTGGCGACGGTTTTTTTTTAAAAGTTTTTATTTGTCAAGGTTTATCATTACGGAATATCATTTAGATCACATTAAGCGTGTGTTTAGCAAGAGATTTCGGGGGTTTCAAAAGAATATCGAAGTTGAGTGTATTTGGCTGCATATTCCACCTAAGCTTCCAGATAGGGTTGGAAATCATCCGTGGATGACCGACTCACCCGATCCACTCGACCCGATTATACGGGTGAAAACCCAAAAAAAATCGGGTGATGGGTGGGTGAAACGGGTGATGGGTGATATGTTTTTCACCCATTACCCGACCCGCTTAACCACCCGTTAACCCACCTGATTATTTTTTAAAAAAATCCTAGTTTATAAAAAAAATATAGCCTAACATAATTACATATTTTTCCCTTTTTTTTCTAATTCTAGCGTCTCTATTCTGCAATTGTCTTTGTGCAAAAAAAAAAAAAATCTATAAGAATATAAACTTATTTTTATTTAACCCCACATCACATCTTTAAAAAAAATTATTTTATTTGTTTTGCCTACACTACTAGAATGTTAGCAATTTCGCTCATTTCAACGACTTAATCTTTAGTGTGTTAAGACATGATTTAGCGAAATTGTTTTTCCTTTTTTTTTTAACTACGAGTTTAGCAACAGATTAAAATTCATCTCATTTGATTTGATATTAAACTTTTAATGCCAACTTTGTAAGATGAGGATAATGATATAATGTATGAATAAACCTTTTATACAATTAATAAGATTTTAACATTGACGTGATTTGTGAAATTATCAAATATGATCGATTTCTAAGTATGTCTTATGACTCTTTTTCTTTTAATTTACTTCACCCGATTACCTACCCGACCCACCCGATTCATCCGACTGATCGAGTGATGGGTGAAATATTAGATGGACGGGTGATGGGTCGGGTGAATTTTTTTTTGATGGGTCGGGTGGAAAAAACGGCTCCATCCATCCATCACCCGACCCATTTCCTCCCCTACTTCCAGAGTTGCAGTTGGAGATTATTTTCAATTAAAATGGAAGCTACGCCCCCAAGATTCAGGAGTTTTGGGAGGAGCTACGTTCTCAAATCGTTCAATCCTGCCCTTGCGTCTTCACTGGCACATATCTCGTCTTCAATCGAGCTCCTTCACATCTCTCGCAATGTCAAGCTCCACCCTTGTCGCTGTCGAGCTCCTTCACCGCCGCTGCTGTCAAGCTTCTATACTGCCGCCGCCACCTGATCTACCCTCGCGTGTTCACTCACCTCCATTCGAACTAAACACACCATTGATTCCCACCGGTTTCTGTTCAACGAGTCTCTCACAAATGTCAATCACTTCCCTATGAGTTTCTCCAACAACCTCTTCACTTTGAATTTTCACCCCAGCACGAACAAAAATTCATCCATTAACACTCAATTGTAGAAATCGGTGAAAAGCAATCTCTGTACTACCACGTCCAATTTGGTACAATAATCTCCAATGGCAATTGGATGAAAGCGGAGACGCCGTTCTTACATTCCGACCTTGAATGGGTTTTGGAAGAGCTTAAGAGACATGTTTTGGAGCATATGGAGGCTAAGGAGGAAGCTAGAGAGGCGCAAGTAATAACGACATTGGAGAATATTGAAGACAATTGAAGAAAGTCGGACACTGCATAGGCGGCACCCGCCATGGGCCGTTTTCCAGCAATTGCGATTTTGGATCCGAAAACATTATTTCCTATTATTTTATTCCTATTTCTATTGGGGTTTGGCCGACTCTTTGAGAGGCTTTATTAGGTTATTTTAGTTCTATTCGTCATATGTTAGGTTATTGTTATTGCGAGACTATGAACACAATTAAAGAGAGAGAGAGAGAGAGAGAGAGAATTGGCCTATGAGTTGCTAAACTCATAGTTTCGCTTGTGATTCGAAGATATGGTTGTTTGGATTGTGAGGATTTGATTCTATTTGGTTATTCATATTTATAGTTATCATATTGTGTCTAATTATTATATTTGTGTTCCTTTTTATGATTGATCACCATGTTAAGAATTGCATCTTAGCTATGAATTCGTTGTTGTTTTCTTGATAGCAAACAAAGGTATTGAGATAGTGATGTTTCTTTGTCTTTGTAGTGGATGATTTCAATTGATCTATGTTGAGGATATTCGATTAGGACTGAGTTCGGTATGCGCATATTAGTCTTAATTGCGTTGAGTCAATGTGCCAATTGGTCTTCATTACTTGAGTCCTTAATGCTATTCTTTAGTGATATTGAATAAGATGAGTGAATCTCTGCGGATCTCTCAACTTTAGTCAAATAGACCTATGAATATGAATAATTAATAGATCAATCCGAGGACCATGAATTCCAACCATTGACAGAGAATTACAGGTGAAATGTTCTTTGTACTTTGATATCAATCTACTTTGCAATCATAAATCTGGTTACTTTTACATTCTGGTTATTTGCTACAAATTATTGCTTTATCATAAGAGTCTTTGCTTAGAGTTATTGAATAGGAAATCGCTTCTCCCTATGGGTTCGGCACCGCACTTCATCGCTATACTAGTAGTTATTGGATTTATCAAGTGATTGATTGCCTAATCTATTGGTTTTGTGTTTGAGTTTGGATTTTATTACTATTTGACAAGGGGCGAAAGTGCCAACGACGTTCGCCACACATCAAATTATTGGCGCTGTTGCCGAGGAAAAGAAAGGAGTTTGCTTTTCTTTATCTCTTTCAATTACTCTTTACTTTGAGTCTTTTGTGTCCTTGTATGGTTCAAACTAGATCTGCTAATTCATTGCCCTTGTCGTTTGATTCTGAGATTGAAAGATCTCTTAGGTGGAAAAGGAAGCTTGAGTTTGAGACGAACAAGGAGATGGCAGACAAAGTTGTTAATCCGCCATGAATGGCCTTGAGAAATCTAAAGGAACCTAATTTGAGTGCTCAACCACTTGCAAGTATTCTTCCTGATCTCCTTGAGGGTTCAAGATTTGAGTATAAGTCGAATTGGTCTTCTATTTTGCCCTACTTTCATGGATTACCTGGGGAGGAACCAAACAAGCACCTTGCTACCTTTATGAGTGTGTGCGATAGACTTAGACCCCAAGGCCTTACCAATGACCAATTGATGTTGAGAGTGTTCCCCTTTACCTTGAAAGATTCTGCAAGTGATTGACTTTATTACCTACCCCAGAAAACATTACTACTTGGGTGCAATTGAAGAAAGCTTTCCTGCAAAAGTACTTTCCTGTGACTCGCCTCAACAAACTTAAGAAGGAGTTGTCCAGTCTTGAGAAATCACCTACGGAGAGTCTTTATGAGTATGTTGAGCGGTTCAAGAAGCTTAAGGGTAGTTGTCTGCAACATGGTATACCCGAGGATGATCTAGTGCTATATCTTTATGAAGGCTTGCTTGACACCGATAGGAGTTTCATCAATGTTACTAGTGCAGGAGATATTTTGGATAAAATACCTCAAGAGGCAAAGTAGATTTTTGAAGGGTTGGTTAATGCATCACAACAATATGGGAGACACTAAGGAGTTAGAGGAATTCATAAGTTGGATATTTCAAGAGATGGTCACAAGGATGATATCGATAAGCTTATGGAGATAGTGAACAAGATGACTATGCATTTATCAATCCCATCAACCTAGACCTTGTGGTGTTTGTGGAGATCCAACTCATCCGAATGATAAGTGTCACTTGATTCAGGAGGACACCGCTGATGTGAATGCTATGGATTATGGACATCGCCACAACTTTGGTAACGATTACAATCAGAGCTACAATTCAAACTATCAAAATGGATTCAACGGCAGAGGCCAGTAGCAACAAGTTCCTTTTCAGAGAGGACAATATGAGAATCGTCATAGAAACACTCAACAAGAAGATAGAGATGAGACATTGAGGATGTTATTGGACAAGATGGGTGTTCAAGAATGTTAATTAGCAATTTCGCTCATTTCAACGACTTAGGCTTCGTTTGGATGTTTAATGATTTAATTACAATGTCTCATTATATATTATATATTATAAAAAGAAGTATTTATAAAAGGTGTTTGGAATGGAAAAAAATTTCAAAATTTATGCTTTTTATCTCCCTGAACATTCTAGATCATGTCATGAATGAACAGAGAAAAACCAGATCAAGGGGAAGTAAAGGGAGGACACCGCTGCTAATGTCGCCGATAGAAAGGTCACTCGCTCACCGTCCTTCTCTGCTCACATTCTTTTTTCGGATCTGGGTGGAGAAAGAGGGGTGTTATGACGGTTCACCTTCGACAGCACGGCCCCGACTGCTAGCGATTTTCGATTATCGTCAATCGCACTTGGCTAGAGGATGCGCAGAGAAAGGAGAAAATGAAGAACATGGCATGGAGATGGATTTGATTCCCCCTTCTATTTCAATTAGTCTAAGCCCTAGCTAAGTGCTAAATTAATTTTCCCCCTTTTTCTGTATTTGATTTGGATGAAGCTTAGATCTAGGTAATTGAAATTGAATTCCTTCCTTTTAAATTGAACAGGGCAATTTTAATTTGAACAGGGCAATTGTGATGGTGATGGAGGCAAGTTACAGGAAAACTAGGAGAGTATGACGAGGAGAGGGGAAGATGAACAGTCATTTTTTAATTAACTTTTTTCAAATTTATGTTTCATAAATAATCACTCACCATTTTAATAATGCATTTTAAAAAATAAACAGCAATAATGCATAATGTCATTATAATCATGGCTATCCAAACGAAGCCTTAGTCTTTAGTGTGTTAAGATACGATTTAGCCAAAATGTTTTTTCCTTTTTTTTTAACTACAAGTTTAGCAATAGACTAAAATTCATCTCATTTGATTTGATATTAAACTTTTAATGCTAACTTTGTAAGATGAAGATAATGATATAATGTATGAATAAACTTTTTATACAATTAATAAGATTTTCACATTGACGTGATTTGTGAAATTATCAAATACGATCGATTTCTAAGTATGTCTTATGACTCTTTTTCTTTTAATTTACTTCACCCGATTACCCACCCGACCCACCTTATTCATCCGAGGGATCGGGTGATAGGTGAAATATTAGACGGACGGGTGATGGGTCGGGTGGAAAAAAAGCTCCATCCATCCATCACCCGACCCATTTCCACACCTACTTCCAGAGTGGCAGTTGGAGATTATTTGTTAATGTTTCTCATTATGGAGTTGCAGTTGGCGACGGTTTTTTTTTAAAAGTTTTTATTTGTCAAGGTTTATCATTACGGAATATCATTTAGATCACATTAAGCGTGTGTTTAGCAAGAGATTTCGGGGGTTTCAAAAGAATATCGAAGTTGAGTGTATTTGGCTGCATATTCCACCTAAGCTTCCAGATAGGGTTGGAAATCATCCGTGGATGACCGACTCACCCGATCCACTCGACCCGATTATACGGGTGAAAACCCAAAAAAAATCGGGTGATGGGTGGGTGAAACGGGTGATGGGTGATATGTTTTTCACCCATTACCCGACCCGCTTAACCACCCGTTAACCCACCTGATTATTTTTAAAAAAAATCCTAGTTTATAAAAAAAATATAGCCTAACATAATTACATATTTTTCCCTTTTTTTTCTAATTCTAGCGTCTCTATTCTGCAATTGTCTTTGTGCAAAAAAAAAAAAAATCTATAAGAATATAAACTTATTTTTATTTAACCCCACATCACATCTTTAAAAAAAATTATTTTATTTGTTTTGCCTACACTACTAGAATGTTAGCAATTTCGCTCATTTCAACGACTTAATCTTTAGTGTGTTAAGACATGATTTAGCGAAATTGTTTTTCCTTTTTTTTTTAACTACGAGTTTAGCAACAGATTAAAATTCATCTCATTTGATTTGATATTAAACTTTTAATGCCAACTTTGTAAGATGAGGATAATGATATAATGTATGAATAAACCTTTTATACAATTAATAAGATTTTAACATTGACGTGATTTGTGAAATTATCAAATATGATCGATTTCTAAGTATGTCTTATGACTCTTTTTCTTTTAATTTACTTCACCCGATTACCTACCCGACCCACCCGATTCATCCGACTGATCGAGTGATGGGTGAAATATTAGATGGACGGGTGATGGGTCGGGTGAATTTTTTTTTGATGGGTCGGGTGGAAAAAACGGCTCCATCCATCCATCACCCGACCCATTTCCTCCCCTACTTCCAGAGTTGCAGTTGGAGATTATTTTCAATTAAAATGGAAGCTACGCCCCCAAGATTCAGGAGTTTTGGGAGGAGCTACGTTCTCAAATCGTTCAATCCTGCCCTTGCGTCTTCACTGGCACATATCTCGTCTTCAATCGAGCTCCTTCACATCTCTCGCAATGTCAAGCTCCACCCTTGTCGCTGTCGAGCTCCTTCACCGCCGCTGCTGTCAAGCTTCTATACTGCCGCCGCCACCTGATCTACCCCCGCGTGTTCACTCACCTCCATTCGAACTAAACACACCATTGATTCCCACCGGTTTCTGTTCAACGAGTCTCTCACAAATGTCAATCACTTCCCTATGAGCTTCTCCAACAACCTCTTCACCTTGAATTTTCACCCCAGCACGAACAAAAATTCATCCATTAACACTCAATTGTAGAAATCGGTGAAAAGCAATCTCTGTACTACCACGTCCAGTTTGGTACAATAATCTCCAATGGCAATTGGATGAAAGCGGAGACGCCGTTCTTACATTCCGACCTTGAATGGGTTTTGGAAGAGCTTAAGAGACATGTTTTGGAGCATATGGAGGCTAAGGAGGAAGCTAGAGAGGCGCAAGTAATAACGACATTGGAGAATATTGAAGACAATTGAAGAAAGTCGGACACTGCATAGGCGGCACCCGCCATGGGCCGTTTTCCAGCAATTGCGATTTTGGATCCGAAAACATTATTTTCTATTATTTTATTCCTATTTCTATTGGGGTTTGGCCGACTCTTTGAGAGGCTTTATTAGGTTATTTTAGTTCTATTCGTCATATGTTAGGTTATTGTTATTGCGAGACTATGAACACAATTAAAGAGAGAGAGAGAGAGAGAGAATTGGCCTATGAGTTGCTAAACTCATAGTTTCGCTTGTGATTCGAAGATATGGTTGTTTGGATTGTGAGGATTTGATTCTATTTGGTTATTCATATTTATAGTTATCATATTGTGTCTAATTATTATATTTGTGTTCCTTTTTATGATTGATCACCATGTTAAGAATTGCATCTTAGCTATGAATTCGTTGTTGTTTTCTTGATAGCAAACAAAGGTATTGAGATAGTGATGTTTCTTTGTCTTTGTAGTGGATGATTTCAATTGATCTATGTTGAGGATATTCGATTAGGACTGAGTTCGGTATGCGCATATTAGTCTTAATTGCGTTGAGTCAATGTGCTAATTGGTCTTCATTACTTGAGTCCTTAATGCTATTCTTTAGTGATATTGAATAAGATGAGTGAATCTCTGCGGATCTCTCAACTTTAGTCAAATAGACCTATGAATATGAATAATTAATAGATCAATCCGAGGACCATGAATTCCAACCATTGACAGAGAATTACAGGTGAAATGTTCTTTGTACTTTGATATCAATCTACTTTGCAATCATAAATCTGGTTACTTTTACATTCTGGTTATTTGCTACAAATTATTGCTTTATCATAAGAGTCTTTGCTTAGAGTTATTGAATAGGAAATCGCTTCTCCCTATGGGTTCGGCACCGCACTTCATCGCTATACTAGTAGTTATTGGATTTATCAAGTGATTGATTGCCTAATCTATTGGTTTTGTGTTTGAGTTTGGATTTTATTACTATTTGACAAGGGGCGAAAGTGCCAACGACGTTCGCCACACATCAAATTATTGGCGCTGTTGCCGAGGAAAAGAAAGGAGTTTGCTTTTCTTTATCTCTTTCAATTACTCTTTACTTTGAGTCTTTTGTGTCCTTGTATGGTTCAAACTAGATCTGCTAATTCATTGCCCTTGTCGTTTGATTCTGAGATTGAAAGATCTCTTAGGTGGAAAAGGAAGCTTGAGTTTGAGACGAACAAGGAGATGGCAGACAAAGTTGTTAATCCGCCAAGAATGGCCTTGAGAAACCTAAAGGAACCTAATTTGAGTGCTCAACCACTTGCAAGTATTCTTCCTGATCTCCTTGAGGGTTCAAGATTTGAGTATAAGTCGAATTGGTCTTCTATTTTGCCCTACTTTAATGGATTACCTGGGGAGGAACCAAACAAGCACCTTGCTACCTTTGTGAGTGTGTGCGATAGACTTAGACCCCAAGGCCTTACCAATGACCAATTGATGTTGACAGTGTTCCCCTTTACCTTGAAAGATTCTGCAAGCGATTGACTTTATTACCTACCCCAGAAAACATTACTACTTGGGTGCAATTGAAGAAAGCTTTCCTGCAAAAGTACTTTCCTGTTACTCGCCTCAACAAACTTAAGAAGGAGTTGTCCAGTCTTGAGAAATCATCTACGGAGAGTCTTTATGAGTATGTTGAGCGGTTCAAGAAGCTTAAGGGTAGTTGTCTGCAACATGGTATACCCGATGATGATCTAGTGCTATATCTTTATGAAGGCTTGCTTGACACCGATAGGAGTTTCATCAATGTTACTAGTGCAGGAGATATTTTGGATAAAATACCTCAAGAGGCAAAGTAGATTTTTGAAGGGTTGGTTAATGCATCACAACAATATGGGAGACACTAAGGAGTTAGAGGAATTCATAAGTTGGATATTTCAAGAGATGGTCACAAGGATGATATCGATAAGCTTATGGAGATAGTGAACAAGATGACTATGCATTTATCAATCCCATCAACCTAGACCTTGTGGTGTTTGTGGAGATCCAACTCATCCGAATGATAAGTGTCACTTGATTCAGGAGGACACCGCTGATGTGAATGCTATGGATTATGGACATCGCCACAACTTTTGTAACGATTACAATCAGAGCTACAATTCAAACTATCAAAGTGGATTCAACGACAGAGGCCAGTAGCAACAAGTTCCTTTTCGAGAGGACAATATGAGAATCGTCCTAGAAACACTCAACAAGAAGATAGAGATGAGACATTGAGGATGTTATTGGACAAGATGGGTGTTCAAGAAAAGTTGCTGAGTCAGATGGCTAAGAAGATTGGTGAATTGAAAGCAAAAGATTCGGGAAAGTTATCATCACAGGTGGTAGTGAATCCGAAGGAGAATGTTAGTGCCATAATCCTTAGAGGAGGTAATTAAACAAGTGAATGTGCCCACTATGAATGTTGAAGAGAGGCCTATGGAAAAATTGATTTGGGAAATAAGGATGAGAAGAAATTGGACACACGCTACATATACGACACTCGCCGCCCCTCACCACGACGCCCACTGCCGCCTCCAGTCACGGATCCAAATTCTGACGTTGTTCAATCCCCGAAGAAATCTTCTAAAGAGTGGTCTTCTGAGGTTTCAAGACCTGCACCACCCTTTCCTTATGCCTTAAGATCTGATCATAAGTGGGAAGATGAACAAATTCTTTATGACACCTTTGCTCATTTTGAGGTAAATATTCCACTTTTCAATTTGATTAAAACCGTGTCTCGCTATGCAAAATTTTTGAAAGAGCTATGCACGATGAAACGCAAGAAAAGGATGTGAAAGAAAGAAAAGGTAAATTTAAGTGAGAATGTTTCTGCTTTCCTTTAGAAAAGATTGCCTGAAAAGTGCGAAGATCTAGGTATGTTTACTATCCCATGTGGAATAGGTAATGCTAGCTTTACCAAAGCTATGTTAGACCTAAGTGCTTCAATCAATGTTATGTCTTATAACTTGTACATGTTTTTGAGTCTCAATGCATTATCTGAAACTGGTGTTACTATACAACTTGCTGATCGTTCTAGTATTAAGCCTAGAGAAGTTGTTGAAAATGTTTTGGTAAAGGTAAATGATTTGATATTTTTGACTGATTTCTTCATTCTAGACATGGAACAAGGTACGTCTGAAACCCTAATTATCTTGGGAAGGCCATTCTCGCGAATGGGTAAGACTAAGATTGATTGTTTTAAAGGTTCACTAACTATGGAGTTTGATGGTAGAAAGATTGAGTTTTCTATATTTGAGCCTATTGTTTCTTCTGCCAATGATTCTGTAGATGTTCTTGACTCTAATGAAAGTAATCACAGGAATTAATCAAAAAGTTTGTTAGATGCTTGTGTTGAAACTGAATCTATGAATCTTGAGTTTTCTAACAAAGAGGAAATTGGATTAGGGAAAGATGAGATTGAGAGGAAAATTGAAAATTTGTTTAAGTCACATGACAATGTGTCTAATTCAAATGATTCTATTGCTATTCCCTATAAGAAATCAATTCATAACAATGTTGAGGTTTTTGCAATTGCAGGACAACCTCCGGGAGTAACTTATTTCAAGAAGGAATCGATGGATGCAATTGATGGATATGTTGGAGAAGTTCCGAAAGTTCCTCCTCTTGTCTTGAAAAGGACAAGTGTGAAGGATCTTGGTGGAATAACTTGATCAAGAAATGCATCACGTCAATCCGAAGACGTGAAACAAAGATGCTTCTTGGGAGGCAACCCAATGTAACTAGGTAGTATTATTTCTAATTTGCAATAAGTTTTCAATTCAATAAAGTATGATCAATCGTGTCGTTAAATTTCGGAAGTGATGGTAAGTTGAAACCTGTGTAGGAGTTGAGTTTTGTTTGATTTGGAGTATGGATGCACGTTCTGTGGATACGGCGCCCGCTGCCCCTGTCCTCCCGACGAGTCCGAATTTTGGTAAACTTGTAAGGGAAGTTTCTATCTTTTCTATTTTTGGTTATGTTCGTTTTAGGTTAGTTTTATTTATTTATTTTTCTACCTTATTAGGATTAGATTAATTTTCTTTTTATTTTGTTTTAGGTCTAGATTAATTCTAATCATCTTAGGTTAGTTTATTTTATCTCTTATCTATTTTCAATCTATCTTAGGATTATATTTTTCTTTTTACGGTTAGTTTCCTTATTTCTTAGTTCTAGGATTAGAGTTGCTACCTTTTTCTATTTTTTTTATCAGTTCTAATATTTTCTATTTTTCTTTTTGATAGATTTTCCCTCTCCAACTCACCATATATTTCCATTCCCTATTTGGAATTAATCAAGCTTGCTCAAGAAATCTACAAAACCCAAAAGCCTACTTGAATCCATTCCAAAAACCTAAAGCCTTGTGTTTCAATTGATTCTGTCCACCAAAACACTTTCCACCATTACCCTACATCCACAAAAATTCAACCTTTCCCATACCATTCCCCTAACTATCACCTAAGAACCCTTTGAAACCAAGTTGTTTTTGAAAGTTTCAAGTTTAGAGGGGTGTGGACGTCGGTTTTCCAATGTTTTTACTCGGATTCGAGGGTCTGAGTACACGGCGCCTGCCGTCCCTACAGCAAACCCGTCTTTTGGTCATTTTCGTGGTTTTCATCGGTTTTGCTCTCGAGTTGCATCATACTTCCAGCTCCTATTATGAAGATACCCCATTTGCTATCTTGGGGAGAGAAGGATCGTTGGCTCAAGATTGAAAAGAGGGAGTATGAATCCACCCTATTTTTTCATCCCCCGATATTGAAGAAACTGAGACTATTCGAGGAGGTCCATCGACTCATTAGAAGGGGAGGATTGAGCGATTTCTTGGATGTGGCTGATTTTACCTATCCAGCATTAGTGAGAGAGTTCTTCGTTACCCTGGATTATCGTTCTGACGTGGAGATTCGTTTTCAGCTGAGGAATCGGAAGTTCGTGGTAACTAAGGATCTCATTTCACAATCTTTTGGTGTTACCAAAATGCTTGCTGACGCCATATTTGGGGACGAGTTAGCTGCTCCAAATTCTCTTGACTTGTGGAAGGAGGCTACGGATCAGTTCTTTGAGATTAGCCGACAACGTTGTGCATCCACGATTACTCATCCTGCATTGAGGCTCTGTTATTTGGTACTCTGTAACTCTTTCTTGGGTGTGGAGAATTCTTCCATAGTTACTATGAGATCCTAGAGCTATATTTGTTGCTTGACTCCGGAGGGGGTGCATATCCCTGACTGGGTTCAGCTATTTTTGGGAAACTATATGGAGGTGACTAGAGCTACTCATGTGAGGCCTGAACGACACCTTATTGTTTTCGGAGGTTTGATATTGCTGATTGCTCGCCGAGTGGGTATTTGTCTTGATGATTTGCACTCTCTCGATGGAAAGAAAGTTTACAATCTTGTCAGCCTGGAGTGATGGGGCATGACTGAGTGGGCCTAGTGTCCGGATGGACCATAGTGTTTCAAATGGAATTCGGGACCGATTGAGGAGCATCACAGTTATCTACTTGCGGAACTACCATATTGCCTGAGGATGTCTGATTTTAGCCTCTTCCACAACAAGTTTCCATTGGATCCGGATGAGCATAGTTTAGAGAGACGATGACCTGTTGTTGCTGATGAGGCCACTGATGATGAGGCCATTGTTGATGAGCCTGTTGAGATTACAAAAGAAGAGTTGTTAGTAAGAGAAGAAGTTGCTGAAGATGACGCTGGTCCTATATGTGTTACTTTGTATGATCTTGAGCGTCAATTTGCTAATTTTGAGGCGAGCACTGCTGACAAGCTCGCTAGTCTTTCAGAGAAGCTCTCTAGTCTTCAGAATGCGATATTCATTGCCCTTCAGGACATCAATCAGCGGTCTGGACCCCAGACCCCGCATTCACAGTAATTGGTTAGTCATTTGCTTCCCTCAAACCCTTGATTTTTATTTTTCATTGTTTCTTTTTGTGTTTCTATGCATTGAGGACAATGCAACATGTAAGTGGGGGGGGGGGGGGGGGGGGAGAAGTGAAGTGAATTAGTTAGGTTAGTTCATGTTTGAATTTCTATTTTTGAATTTTTGTTAATTATTTCCTTTATGTTATTTCTTTTTTGTTATAGAAAATCTCAAAAATGAAAACAAAATTGAGAAAATGTCGAAAAATGAAAGAAAAAAAGTGAGTCTTGTTTTGTTGTTTTGCATGTTGTGTTATCAAAGATTTCCATCTAATTTGAGTTTGTCATATTTTGACTTTATACTGGCATGATCTTATAAATCCCATGGAATTCTAGAATGATTTGATCTTATCCTGAAAATGGGTTTTTATGTGAAATATGATTAGGCATATGTAATTGAGCATGTATGATCTAAGTTTGGGAGTATGCTTGAAATTCAACAAAAATTTGTCCCAGTGAGATATTTTTGGCCTTATAAAGGATACATCTATATTCCTTTTGCTTTTCTTGTGTGATTTACTCTTCCTATGCATTTATCATTGGATATTGCCATGGTTATCTATTTTGAAGGCCGATTATATATATGTTCATTGTTTGATAAGTTTAAATGATAGAGGCAACCTTTTATCCACATATTTATCCATGTCTACCTTATGTTATATCTTGCTTTGAAGCCAATTTGAGCCTTTAGCCTTTTTATTGATATCTCCACAAAATTTTTATTCCTAGCCTATGATAAGCCTTACCCTTATTCCGGGGGAATTGAGATTTTGAGTGGGTTATGTAAGAGGAGAATGAAGCTAAAGTGTGATGTTATGATTTATGGTTTTGGGAAGATGTAATGTTATATGCTTATTTATTCCCTCATTTTTAAGCATTTGGTTTTCATGTATTTTGGCTCAAGAAAAAGAAATGAAAAACTTGGACCTAGGGAGGATAAAATTCACCTAGGGGTATAAGTAAGTATTAAAAAAAATCCGAAAAAAAAAGAAGAATAAAGAGCCATTTATTTTATTTTTGCATAATGAGGAAGAATTGGATTTATTTTGGCTAGAAGTCATATTGGTTGGGTGTTGGAAATTTCATGATATGTGAGATGATGAGATGAAGAGATGAGATGATGATATGATGAGTTATGATGATGATATTGAGAGATGTTGTGCATTTGTGAGCTTGATGTTTTTGAGTTGGTTTGTGTTATGTTGGAAGTTTTTGAATATTATTTTCCCAGAATTTATAGCACCACATGACCAAATATGATTCCTTGCTCTTATGTTTCTACCAAGCCCCATTACAACCCCGCCGAATGGAATCTTCTATGAAGGTTTCCATTGAGGGAAAGTCCTCTTGATGTCCTTATTTTTGCATTGACGTATCCGGTGGAGATTTTGTGATATAAATGTCAATATTTGAGTTGATGCTTGTATATGGAATTGAGGCGAGTGTATGCTTAAAGCCTAAACATATGAGAGTGAGAGATACACATTTTATCCTTGGTAAGGTTGGATTTTTGAGCATGCAAGCAACTTGATCCCATATATACATGTTATGACGTTTATATGTTTGATTATATTTGCACTATTGATGATGTTGCTTTTGATGAGTAAAGTTATGAAAGGATTTCCTGTGGGATCCGTAGATAGACCTGTCAAACGGGTCACTCGGGTCGGGTTCGGGTTGAGTCACTTCGGGTCTCGGGTAAAACGGGTCCCGGATAAAACGGGTTCCGGGTATTTCGGGTTGACTAGAACCCGAGTTTGACCGGGTTTTGGGTCATTTCGGGTCGATTTTGGGTTTGTCAATTTTTTCTTTTTCAAATTTAAAAAATCATGATTTGATAATTTTGTGATAAATTTTAATTATATATAAAAAAATTTAATTATATTTAATTATAAATCAACCGGGTCAATCGGGTCAAAATTACCGGGTCAATCAGGTCGCCGGGTCGAAACCCAGATTACTCGAAAAATTTCCAGGTTTTCGGGTTCGGGTCGAAAAAATTTTCCGGGTCAAAATTTTCCGGTCTTGACCCAAAAAATTTCGGACGGTCGGGTCGGGTTTTCAGGTCGGGTTATGTTTTGACAGGTCTATCCGTAGATGATGTTTTGCTTTATGGTTGCTTGAGGACAAGCAAGAGTTAAGTGTGGGGGGATTTGATAATGCATATTTCATATAGACATTATATGTATTTCTTATTGCAATTAGGTTGTGGTTTTGCTATTGTTTGAGTCTAGTTTCGTATCTTGCTTGTGAAGTATTCGAGTTCGGAACATACGCCTTTTTAGTGTTTATTCTACATAATTACATTCTGACCTTGAATGGGCTTTGGAAGAGCTTAAGAGACATGTTTTGGAGTATATGGAGGCTAAGGAGGAAGCTATAGAGGAGCATGGAAGCATGACATTGGAGATTATTGAAGACAATTGAGGAAAGTCGGACACTACATTGCATAGGCGGCGCCAGTCGCCATTTACACGGCGTCCGCCGTGGGCCGTTTTCCAGCAATTGCGATTTTGGATCCGGAAACATTATTTCCTATTATTTTATTCTTATTTCTATTAGGGTTTGACCGACTCTTTGAGAGGCTTTATTAGGTTATTTAAGTTCTATTCGCCGTATGTTAGGTTATTGTTATTGTGAGACTATGAACACAATTAGAGAGAGAGAGATAGATAGATAGATAGATAGATAGATAGAGAGAGAGAGAGAGAGAGAGAGAGAGAGAGAGAGAGAGAGAGAGAGAGAGAGAGAGAGAGAGAGAGAGAGAGAGAATTTGCATATGAGTTGCAAAACGCATAGTTTCACCTGTGATTCGAAGACATGGTTGTTTGGATTGTGAGGATTTGGTTCTATTTGTTTATTCATATTTATAGTTATCATCTTGTGCCTAATTATTATATTTGTGTTCCTTTCTATGACTGATCACCATGTTAGGAATTGCATCTTAGCTATGAATTCGTTGTTATTTTCTTGATATCAAACAAAGGTATTGAGATAGTGATGTTTCTTTGTCTTTGTAGTGGGTGATTTCAGTTGATCTTGATTACTTGAGTCCTTAATGCGTTGAGTCAATGTGCCTATTAGTCTTAATTGCGTTGAGTCAATGTGTCAATTGGTCTTGATTACTTGAGTCCTTAATGCTATTATTTAGTGATATTGAATAAGATGAGTGAATCTCTATGGATCTCTTAACTTTAGTCAACTAGACCTATGAGTATGAATAATTAATAGATTAATCCGATGACCATGAATTCCAACCATTGTCAGAGAATTACAGATGAAATATTCTTTGTACTTAGATATTATTAATCAACTTTGCAATCATAAATCTGTTTACTTTTACATTCTGGTTATTTGTTACAAATCATTGCTTTTTCATAAGAGTCTTTGCTTAGAGTTATTGAATAGGAAATCGCTTCTCCCTGTGGGTTCGACACCGGACTTCTTGGCTATACTAGTAGTTATTTGGTTTATCAAGTGATTGATTGCCTAATCTATTGGTTACTATTTGAGAAGGGATAAAAGTGTCAACGACGTTCGCCACGCATTACTTGGGTTGGATGATTTAACTGGATAGGTAAGTTGTGTTTGGTAAATAAAAGATTTACTGCACCTTCTATCATTTCTCTATTGACGTTTTTCTCTACCATCGAATGGGCAGTGCGCCATAGTCGCTCACGGTCTCCATTAGAGGAATTTAAACTTCAACCAAAGTTGAAGGGGTATCACAGTAGATTTAATTAGGGGTTAAAGGGCTAGGGTTAGAGGCGTAATTGGGGATCACGGGATAAGGTATTACAAATTGACATCGACTGATATTCGAATTTCAGAGGTTGAAGAGGCCATTACCTCGAACGTCATTCTCTCTCCCTCTTTCGTAGCTCGCCAATTCAGATTTCTTTAGTAGATTTATCGTCAGCTTTTTATCAAAAATAAATCTAAATTAATAACAAACACGCACTTTGTAAGTAGATGCTAGAGTTTGAATCTCTCTCATGCAATGATTTTTTTATGTTTTTATTTATTGTTAATATGTTTGTCATTATCAATTTAATCACATTAATTAGATAAATTATAGTATATGATTTAGAAAAATTGTTTATTCATTTTAATTGATTGTGAAACATGTAGCACAAAGTTTTTTTTAAATCCACCTTAATTTTATTTTTATTTTTTCAAAATTAATACTCTTTTTCGACTCTGTTTCCATGTCCATCATTATAAATTAAATGTGATGTTTTTTAGTTTATTTTTCAGAATGTATTATTGATTTATAAGACTATAGGTAGGTAGGTAGGTAGATGGTTTAATACACCTTCTACCCCTTCTCTATTTATAGTGTTCTCCACTATCGAATACACAATGTATCATAGTTGCTGGCAATGTCAATTACAGAAATTTAAGCTCCAAGCAAAGTGGAAGAGGTGTCACAATAAACTTATTTAATTAGGGGTTGAAGAACTAGGGTTGGGGTCATAATTGGGGATCGTGGGAGAGGGTATTACATATTGGCATCGATTGATATTCAAATTTCAGCGTTCAAAGAGGTCTAGACCTGGGCAAACGCGGGTCGGCCCGTCGCCCCCTTTTTCGGACGGGAATGCACAAGGGGCAAAGTCCAAGTGGGCCTCTAAGCCCGACTTGTGCCTTCAATGGGTACGGGATTGAGTAGACCAATGTACCCATTACGGGCCGCTAGGCCCATGTTAGAGATGTGAATGAGACCAAAAGTGTCCCACATCGGAAAGTTGAACATATCAAGCCTAGTATATGAGTCGGTGGGCTACTCCTTCTATTGCCAATTGGTTTTAGAATGGAACCTCACTCGGCTTGTGTGCTAGGCTACTAGCGCATATGCGCCCGTGCACACGACCCCCAGTTATCGGTCTGAGTCGGACTTTGATATGGTATCAGAGCGGTTAGCCTAACGGCCCGTGTCGATCCTGATCTGGGTTACCTAGTTGTCCAAGTCTCAACTAGATGGTCATTCCTAGTTGGACTTGCGGGGGCGTGTTAGAGATGTGAATGAGACCAAAAGTGTCCCACATCGGAAAGTTGAACATATCAAGCCTAGTATATGAGTCGGTGGGCTACTCCTTCTATTGCCAATTGGTTTTAGAATGGAACCTCACTCGGCTTGTGTGCTAGGCTACTAGCGCATGTGCGCCCATGCACACGACCCCCAGTTATCGGTCCGAGTCGGACTTTGATAGTCCATAACTAAATCCCTAATTTGTGTTTACAAAAAAAAACCTAACTAAATCCTTAATAAAAATGAGAAAATTTGGTGTTTTGTACACCTTTTAACATTTAATTAGGTGATTGACCACTTTCAATATTTTTTTAGGCATGCTAGACCTTTTTTAAAGTTAATTTGGTGTGTGTACCCCTGTTTCACTTTCCCTTTCATTCTCACTTTAGATCTTGTGTCCTCGTCCGTCCATGGCGAGATCCCTTTCTCAACCTCCAATGGTCTCCATCGTCCCCAACCGTCAACGTCATCCCGAATCTCCCTCTCCCTCTCGCTCTCGGTTGTCGTCGATGTCTCACCCTCTGCTTCCCTTCTTCTGCTCTCTCGCCCTCTCTTTCGCTGCCTCTGCTAGCGGCCGTTGATGGCCAAGTCAGAGCTTCTCCCAAAACCATCCCAATCTTTCGCTTTCCCCCCTCTCGGTCGGGTTCGAAGGAGCCATCGCCTTGTCCCGCTTCCTATGCCACTTTTGGGCTCAATTGAAGATGATGCTGAGCTCATTTGTGAATCCAACCACGAAACATCATGGCAGATAACTTTTCTATCTATCGAGATCAAAATTTGCCACTCATTTGTAAATCCAGGAATGTTCAAGTGGTGCTAAATGATTTCAATGAGTTACTGTCTTTCGATCCGGGAGGAGAGTACTCAATGGCTGCTAGGTATGGCTCGCTTGAGGAATTTCTAAGTCAGTAAGTGACAAGCTGATTCCTACAAAGAAACCATTCAGTTTGATTGCCCACCAAGTGTTCGATGAAAGTCCCGAGTGCATGGAGAAGGAAATTGAGTTGCTTGATATATTCTCTACAGAAAGTTGGTGTGCCGAGGGTGCAACAAGCATAAATAAGGAACAAGCCAAAAGTTGTATTCTTCATCTGGTAGCTTGGAAGCTGTATTCTTTTTTGGTAAAAAGTTTCAATGTAGTTTTGAATATTAATATTTGAAGAGTTGCTTGGAAGTTGTATTCTTCATCTGGTAAAAGACCTTTTCGACACAGTTATGGTCTTATGACAATGATCCCTGCCAACCCGAAAGCTGCAACAATTTAATGATTTTAGGTAATTAGTGAACTCAAGCTAACAAGAGATTAACATGTTGCCTCTTCAACAGTTCTAACTCTTGTATGATGCTTTCTTAGTCAATTCATATGAAATTATATTCTTACCCATGTTGTAAAACCGAGGGAGCTTTGATAAGAATTTTATGTTTTGAAATTCCAATTGTAGAAGTTATCCTTGTAGCTGTATTGTTAGTGAAGCATTCAACATTGGTTTAATAAAAATGTCATCAACAAACAATGTCATCACAAATGATTGAGATCAATAAAGTGTAATCACAAATGTCATTGATGAATAAAAATGTAATAAACATATCACCACAAGTGATTGCATCAATGAAGTGCAATCACAAACGTATCATCAGTGAATAAAAGTAGAATCGATGAAAATATATCGATATACAATTGATTAAATTAAAAAAAAGTGGCATCAAATAATTAAATTAGAAAAATGACATCAAAACACTACTTTGAAAAAGTTGCATCACATTAAAGAAAAAATATCATCAAAACGCTACGTTGAAAAAATATGACATCACGGTAAAAAAAATATCATCAAAAAATTGACTTTAAAAAAGTGTCATTAGTTGTCAACAGTAAAAAAAATTGGCATCATTGGTCAATGTGGCATCACAGTACACAAAAAATTTCATCAAAGTTTGAAAAAAATGTCATTAAAAAAGTGACATCAAAGTGAAAATAAAATGTAATAAAAAATGGAACATCACTAAAAAAAATCCACATGAGTTGGTCAACAACTTGACCAGTTGATGGTCAAACAGTTGACCATTGACTTTAATACCCCAATTGAGGAATTGACTACCTAACCTAATTAAATAAGTTTATTGTCTAATTAGCTAATTAAATGTTCTAAATAGCCTACTTACCTAAATCACCCAATAAAATTATTACTGTAATTTGTGTCAAATCCCTAATTTGTGGATTTTGTGCTACTGCTCAGACACTCAGTTATTGCCTACCACCTCTCAATCTTCGCTTTTCCTTCATTTTTTTTTTCGGATTCAAGTACAAGATTACAGTTGCTCAACTCAGCCAACAATTTTGGCGGGTATCCGCGGGTCCTTCGTGCCCGCAATACCAGACGGACTTGGACAATATTTTTAACCCGTTAAGCGGGCTTAACCCGATCCGTACCCGCAACATCGAGATAAAATTTAGGGTAAAATCAATCACAAGCTCGGCTCGTGCCCACATTTGCCCGGGTCTAAAGAGACCATCACCTCAGCCAACACAATTGTCTCTCCCTCTTTCGTAGCCCGCTAGTTTAGATTTATCCGGAAGATTTATCCGGAAGATTTATCACCATCTTTTTTTTATCGAAAAATAAATCTAACTCAATAAAAAACACATACTTTGCAAGTAAATGCCGCGATTTTGATGTAAGGGCATCAACTTTCCTAAATCTCAGTGCACAAACTTGTAAATATGATGAAGGAAATGAAAATTCAACAAATCTTTGGTTTGGCTTGTGATGGGGAAAAACGGCGTCCTCGCTGTCAATTGAATTTGCCATGACACTATCCTAGCACGAATGAGATGAGAGATGGTGAGGAGATGATGGTTGAGCCGAAGTGTTTTAATTTATGCTTTGGGGTGTAGAGAGATATTATTTGGTAGAAAGTTGTTTTTCCATCAAATAAAATTATATTTTGTTTTAATTTTTTCCATCCAAACTACGAGTGGATATAGTTGAATTTATAAAGCAAAGGATGTTATTTATAAATGATAAATTGGACATATAAGCCTGTCTCTTTCCAAAAATGAGGGGAGTAAGGGTGGGAGAAATGAAAAGGTGAGTGTGTGTGTTCACTCCCAAAATAGAGAGCATCTTTGACTTAGCATGCTTATATCTTTCAAGGGTTAATTAGGGTTTGGGACTGGCTAGGGGAATCTCAGCTAGAGCATGAGAGGTGAGGCGAGAATCTTGTTCCGACGTTGTGAGCTCGAATCCCAAGAGGCGTCCCAAAATTAGTTTCCGACGCTAGCTACCCAAATCCCGCTCTCTCTTTCACGAAGTTAGAATTTGAAATTCGAGAATCGAGGTTGTCATGTTAGTTCTTAAAATTTTGGTTAGGTCAGAAATCCGCTTTATGAGTTTTAAAATCCGAGTTAGTGAGTTTCCCTTTAGTTATCCGACTTTAAATTCATTTTAATTATCATTTTTCCGAAAAATTGGGATTTAAAATCCGAGCCTTTACGTTTTCCTCCAAAACCCTTGTCTAATTATATGTTTTCACAACAGTTTGAATGATATGAAAAGTGTCAGAGTGAATAATCCCCGTTGGGGCTGCCTTCGCTATCATTATAATATATATAGGAGGTGTACATCATGACCTAATGAGTATTGGGCCTATGGGCCTATATTACATCTAACATACCCCCTCAGTCGAAACAAGAGGACAGCGAATAGTGAGACTAGATCTAAAATCAAGAAATAATTGGCGAGGCAATCCCTTGGTGAATATGTCTGCATACTGGTACGGGGAAGGGACATGTAGGACACGCACATGTCCCATAGCTACCTTCTCACGAACAAAGTGGATGTCAATCTCCACATGTTTGGTTCTCTGATGGTGAACCGGGTTGTGAGCAAGGTATGTAGCACTAACATTGTACGTATACACAATAGACGCCTGACTCAAAGGAAAATGAAGCTCAAGCAATAGGTTGCGGAGCCAAGCACACTCAGCAACAACATTGGAAACACCGCGATATTCCGCTTCAGCACTAGAGCGAGAAACCACATGTTGGCGCTTAGAAGACCAAGATACTAGAGAGTCATTGAGGAACACGCAGTATCCGGATGTAGACCGTTTGGTGTCTGAACACCCAGCCCAATCGGCATCTGTATAAGCAAATGATGGAGGAGAAGCAGATGGGGTGATAGTAGTGCCAAGAGAAGTGGTACCCTGAATGTACCTGATAATGCGCTTAAGAGCTGCAAAGTGAGACTCTCGAGGATCATGCATAAACAGACAGACATGCTGAACGACATAGCTAATATCCGGGCGGGTAAACTGTTGTGAGCCTAATTTGCCATGTTTTACACTTAGTTTTATATCGATTTCTGCATGCATTTCATACATTTTGGGTTAGAATAATACAAAATCTGTGTAGTTTACATTTATTTGCAATATATGGAGGTCTACACAAGTTTTTATTATATTTCGCAGAAATCGGACGCATATTGGAGCTTAAAGGAAAGTCATGAAGAAGCTAAGAATGGTGCAGCTGGAGAAAACGCCCATGCCCAACACAGAAGGAGAAGCTTCAGAAGACTCCTTGACGTCGACCAAGCCACTCGACGTCGACCACAATCTGCTCGACATCGACTAGCACCAACTCGACGTCGACCAGAATTCTGCGCCCAACCCAAAGTCGATTACAGTAGTCGATGTCGACCAGCCCGTACTCGACGTCGAGCAGCCCGTACTCGACGTCGAGCAGCCCGTACTCGACGTCTACCAGCTTTCTGCCCCTGTCGACCACTCCTCAGCACCTTTGGCAAAGAAGAAGCTGCCTTTCCCAATGAAATCTTCAAAGGATCCAGCAGAGAAGAAGTTCCAACGCTTCATTAAGATGCTTCAACGACTCAATGTCACCATTCCCTTCACAGAAGCTCTTAATGAGATGCCATCCTATGTCAAGTTCCTTAAGGAGATTCTGAGCAAGAAGCGGTTAATGGCTGAGATCGCAGAGGAATGCAGCCAGATGGACGTATTAGAGAAAAGGCCAGATCCAGGTAAGTTTGCTATAACCATTGGATTTGGTCAATACAAATTTAATGCTTTATGTGATCTTGGAGCCAGTGTGAGTATAATGCCTCTATCAATATGGTCCAAGATTAAGATAGGTGCCCTAGAGCCTGTGGATGCTAAGCTTTATATGACGAACAACACGGTGGTCATCCCAACATGCATGGTGGACAATGTGCCCGTACAAGTAGGTAAGTTCTTCGTCCCTGCTGATTTCTTAGTTATTGATATGGAAGAGGACCCTGCTTGCCCAATCATTCTAGGAAGGCCCTATATGGCGACGGTGGATGCCAACATAAGCGTAAGGAAGGGAGTGCTCACTTTCAACATCAGCGATGAGGTAATTGAGTACTCTTTTAATAAAACTGAAAGGCACACAGGTCCCATGGAAGAGGTCAATTCTATATCAGCCAGGTACATCACTTGCGGGCAACCTAAGGTAAGAAATATGACCCCCGAGGAGCTAGAGAAGCGAGCTATGGAAGCCCAGGTGGAGGAGATCATGGCAATTCTGAACGAGAAGACAGACGATCTACTCGATGTCGACCAAGGTAAGTCGATTTCGACTAACTTTTATTCAGAATCATTGCCAGGTACTAAGTATGGGGTTGATGTCGACCAGAGGTACTCGACGTCGATTACCCTAGTCGACGTCGACCAGAGGTACTCGACGTCGAGTACCCTAGTCGACGTCGACCAGATCCTGAGCACTCCACCGACTGCATCAACATCGAGTACACCACCCGAGGCCGAGCCGACGTTGAGTAACCTACTCGACGTCGACCAGAACCCTTCTTCCTCGACGAGCAACCCATCAGAGCCAAAAACGTACTCGACGTCGAGTACCTTACTCGACGTCGACCAGACACATGGGTCCTCGACTTCTCCATCCTCGACGAGCAGTCCACCAGACGCAACAACGTACTCGACGTCGACCACTTCTACTCGACGTCGAGTAGAATCCGAGGTCCCGAAAACTGATTTCACAACAGTAAGCCAGGGTATGGACATCTCTTCTCCTATTTCAATTAAAGATCTATCTATACATGGGAGAGGTTTGCCTTGGTATGTGCGATTGTGCAGGGTTTCCGATGACGATCCAAGGGATTATGAGGTAGGAGACATGGTCTATGTCTCTAAATCAAAGGATCATTGGTTTCCCAACAAATTTACCAAGAAGAAGATGGGACCCTTCACTGTGAACAAGATCCATTCAGGAGGATTGCAGCTGATGGACAAGAATGGGGTCATGTTTGAAGCCCAAGCTACATGGGTCTTGTAGATGCCACCTTGAGCTTAACGGAGGAAGTCGGCCTAGCGACTATAAAGTCTAGAGCTTGTAAATAGACATTTACTTTTTGGGATTTTTGGACATTGTTGTTTTTGGTTTTTGGTTTTGGACACTGTTTTTTAAATTTTTTCTATTGTGGATATTTTCCGTCTAACGAATCTTGCAGGTGAGAGAAGCTGAAGATCTACTCGAAGTCGAGTAAGCGTACTCGACGTCGACCACACATCTCAAGCAGAAAGGAGCTTGTGGTCGAGAGGATCACCCTGGAGGTTTCATTGTACTCGAAGTCGAGTAAGCGTACTCGAAGTCGACCACACCTACTCGAAGTCGACCAGATCTTCCTCGATGTCAATCACCTGAGCAGCATCATCACTCGATTTCGACAATCTTCACGCCCGTCTAGTGAGTTTTCTTTCTTTACCCTGGTTTTTATATAGTGAGGACACTGTAATGTTTAAGTATGGGGTGGGGGAAGAGCTTACTTTGTGCATATTTGATATATTTGTGCATTATTTCTTGAATTGCTTATGCATGGCTATTTTGGAATTCATTATATATTTATGTGCTTACATGCATGTTTTCCAAAGTTTATAAAATTATAAAAATGACCCCTATTGAAAATTTTGATAAATGTCATGGAAACTTTAATTGAACTCGACGATGCAAAATTGGATTAATTAGAGATATAGCATGAAATTGCCTAGCAAAGGGAAGTCACAATGAAGTGTATATTTTTCTTGAAAACCATGAAAGGAGGTAAAATTTGATGTTGCTTTTGACTTATTGCATGATAAAAGGATGGAGGACTTTATATTTCCATATAATGCTCATATGTTTATATTCCTTAGCCTTACCTATGCTTATGCATCACAAAAGCCATAATATTCCTTATTTCAACTATTGCTCCACATGTTCCAAATATTGCCATTTTCTTTACCTTATTTCCTATCTGGGGATTATGTTGAGAATGATTTTACATTATGGAGATATTATATGATTTGTGTTGTTGTTATTATCATATTTGGAGTTTGGCAGGAAAGTTTGAAAAATATATGGAAAATTTAATGAGTGAGAAAAAATCCGATCACCTCAGGAGATAAAGGTAGATCGACCCTGCTCGCTGAGATAATAGTTTGGCGAGATGAGACACCAGGTGAGGAGTCCGAAGCACTAAGTATCCGGGGCCATTCATGACACCAATGTTTGCGACTCGCGAGAAGGCAGTGCTAAGGTTAGAGAGGTAAAAGCATTATATTGAAAAAAAGCATCAAGCGATAAGCGAAAGGTGAGAAATCAAAAGAAGAAAGAATGTGGTATGAGAATTTGGAAATTACTCTATTTCCCCGGATCATTAGCACCACATTGCCAAAAATTGACAACCTTTAGCCTTTTACCAAATCTACTCCTTCATGAGCTTAAATTAAAGTCCTCTTGATTATTAATGCTTTGTCAGTTATGAATTGTTTTGCATAACCCTCATTTTGTGAGTAAATGTTTCTTTTTAATTGCACATGCATGGATTTGTGACAGTAGTACCTTTTCGAGGATGGTAATTGAATGCAGGGACATATGGCAATGAATCTAATATGTTGTGAGTTTTGATTTTTTCCCCTGAATGACAATTAAAAGTATTTCTTGAGGACAAGTAAGCTTAAGTATGGGGTGTTTGTTGTGAGCCTAATTTGCCATGTTTTACACTTAGTTTTATATCGATTTCTGCATGCATTTCATACATTTTGGGTTAGAATAATACAGAATCTGTGTAGTTTACATTTATTTGCAATATATGGAGGTGTACACAAGTTGTTATTATATTTCGCAGAAATCGGATGCATATTGGAGCTTAAAGCAAAGTCATGAAGAAGCTAAGAATGGTGCAGCTGGAGAAAACGCCATTTTTCACCATTCATCATTCTGAATCAAGCTTTGATGTCTTCATGAAAGTTGTAGCCCCCGAAAAGAGCTTTCCAACGCATGCTCATATGCGTCAATCCGACGAACGAGGACTCGGGAAAGTGCGTTTCAAGAACAGAGCAGAATGCTGAAAGCTGACAGCTTTACTCGGCGTCGATCACGTCTAGTCGAAGTCGAGTACACCAGGAACCAGAAGTTTACCCGGAGTCGAGCAGAGCCACTCGAGAGCCTAGAGCTACTCGACGTCGAGTACACCTAATCGAAGTTGAGTACACATGTCGAGTCCAGAAGGTGTCCGAGCTCGAGTGCAACCCAGAAGGAAAAGTTCCAGTCGACGTCGACTAACTCTAGTCGAAGTCGAGTACAATCCAGTGGCCGAATCCGAGTCCGAGATCGAGTGGAGTATGGAGAAGATAGATTACTTGCAAGGAAAGGAACAAGATATTTTATCTAATCAAGAGAAGATATATCAAGATGGAAGGGATTTATCCATATTAGGCATTAGCTTTATTTCCTTTTAGATATTATTTCCTTTATCATAATGTTTTATCTTTATGTTATTAGATAGAAAGTTTAGATATAGATATAGTTTCCTACATTGATTAGAAGGACTGGAAGCCTATAAATAATGCCTTAGGGGCTGAGTTTTAGGTATCTTATTCCAATTCAATTCTAGAGAGAACAAGTAAGTAGGAGAGAAAGAGAGAGCTTGTGGCGAGAGGAGAGAAGGTGTTGAGAGACGGTTTGTCTTCGATCGGTTGTAAGTTCTCTTTAGTTTATTTAATGCAAGTTAGTTTCTTTTGTTATTTGATGAGTTTCTTGATGATGAAGAGCGAGTAGTCACCTAACTTCTAGGGTCGGGGTGAGCCCGGCGGTGGCCATGTAAGGTGATGCGGTAAAGGTTTGATCTTTTTATGCATTTCGTCTTCTATCCCTATGAGCATGATTCTTTTGCGAAAGTTGAAGGTGATCCTTGTTTGTGTTATTGAAGCGAAAGTGATCTTAATACAACTTGGATTAATTATGTGAAAAAGGGTTAGTAGCAATTAGGGTTTATGCGAAAGCCTCTATATTCCTATTTGTTAATAACGAAAGTTATTTGATGAAAAGCATGATCTTTTATGCCTTTATGTGTTACTTTGCATGGTTATTGTTGTGGTGTTGAAACCCTGATCTTGGAAGTGCTTTAGTTTATTGATTTTTTTATTACAAATTTTGTGTTTACTTTCCGTTTTATGCAATTTAAAGTTTCGGTTTTCGTTTCTGTTTTCACTCGAAATCGACAAAGCGTGGTCGACGTCGAGTACGACTTGGTCGGCGTCGAGTAGGATCAATCGAGGTCGAGTACTTTCTGTTGGTTTTCATTTGCTGTTTTGTTTCTGTTTCTCTTTTTAGTCGACAGCCTAGTCGAAGTCGAGTACCTTACTCGAAGCCGAGTACGCTTCTGGTCGAGATCTGCTGAGTTTCGGAACTGAAAAAGGCGTGCGCTGACACGCTTCCTTGTGGATCGATCCTGACTACCTTCTACTACAACGGGAGGAAGTCTTGTATTTATTTGCTGGGACAGGGAGTCAGTTTGGTTTATATTTTATTTATATTTCATACTTGACCATCCTCCTGCAACAACATAAACGTCAAATACTGCAAAGCACCTGCAAGGCTGCGATACAATGTGGAATCGGACATAGGTGGACCTTTGGCTTGAGACAGTTTGGCAGTGGTCTCAACAGGAGTCGCAGCAGGCTTGCAGTTAGTCATATTCGCCCTGGCAACAATCTCCTTTGCATATTTTTCTTGGGAGAGAAACAAGCCGGACGCAGAACGAGATGCATAGACTCCCAAAAAGAAACTAAGTGGCCCGAGATCAGTCATAGCAAACTCCTTACTGAGTTGTGTAATAATAATAGATCGAAAAGACACTGAAGAAGCAGTAAGGATGATATCATCAACATATAGAAGGAGATATGCAATCTGATTACACCGGCGAATCACAAACAAAGAGGAGTCACTCTTGCTACTCACAAAGACAAGCATATGTAGATAAGTAGCAAAGCGAAGGTACCATGCCCGAGGTGCCTGCTTGAGGCCATACAGAGACTTCTGCAAGAGACAAACATGGCCTGGTTTGGTCCTGTCAGCAAACCCAGGCGGTTGGAACATGTACACAGTTTCATTCAAATGACCATGTAGAAACGCGTTCTTCACATCCAACTGATGAATAGGCCAACTCCTGGAGACAGCAAGCTGCAAGACAGTGTGGATGGTAGCCGGTTTGACAACCGGACTAAACGTGTCATCACAATCGACCCCCACATGCTGAGAGTTGCCATTGGCAACCAGTCGCGCCTTATATCGCTCAAGAGATCCGTCAGAGCGAAACTTATGCCGAAAGAGCCACACACACCGCACAATGTTGGCCCTAGGGGGACGAGGAACCAAGACCCAAGTATCGTTGCTAATAAGAGCCTTATACTCATTGAGCATGGCAACATTCCAATTCGGGTCTAAGGCGGTTGTTTTGTGGGAGGTAGGGATGGGCGATATGTGAGACGCGGAGAGGTCAAATATCTGTTTGGGGCGAAAGATGACACTCATGCTCCGAGTTTGGATCTGGTTGACCGGCTGTGTGGGGTTAGGTGGCAGGGCAGGGGCAGCAGCTGACGGGACAGAGGCTGGAGGTGACAGGACAGGGGCCACAGGGGGTTGGCCGAAGGCAGGAGGTGGCAGGATGGGTGCTACAGGTTGCGGTAAGGGAGGATTGGGTGCCCGGGCCGGAGATGTAATATCATTCGAAGAGGAAGAGGGATATAGTTGGTGAAGGAGGTGAGGTGGAGGGTAGTCATCAGAAGGGGGCGGGGTGTTTGGGAATGTAGGGGGACTAAAAAAAGGGAATGTGGTCTCATCGAATGTGACGTGGCGAGAGAATATGACACGTTTGGTAATGAGATCAAAACACCTATACCCTCTATGATTGGAGGGGTAGCCGAGGAAAACACAAGGTGTGGATCGAGGAGCAAGTTTATGAGGGGCAACAGATGCTTGGTTGGGGTAATACCGGCAACCGAACACACGGAGGTGGTCGTATTTAGGAGTGACTCGGAATAAGATCTCAACAGGGCACCAATTCTGGATGGTTGTGGATGGAGTGATGTTGATAAGATAGCATGCTGATTCGATATAACATATGGCCAATACTGCAAGGGGACATGCCCATGGATAAGGAGAGTCCTCATGTAAGTGGTAAGGGTGCGAATGCTCCGTTCGGCTTTCCCATTCTGGGAGGAGGTGTGAGAACAAGAGAAGTGGAACTGAATGCCATGAGTAGAGAAGAAGGATTGAAGGGCATTGTTGTTAAATTCACCGCCCATGTCACATTAAAAGGATTTAATGGAGAGGTTGAATTGGGTGAGGACAAGGCTATGGAAGGTCATAAGGTGAGTAGCAACTTCAAATTTGTACTTTAGGGGAAACACCCAAAAATAATGAGAGAATGCATCAACCAACACAAGTGCATAGTGGAAACCATCATGACTGATAATGGGAGAAGTCCATAGATCACCATGAATGATGACAAATGGAGCGTGCACCTGAGTATAAGACGTGGCAAAAGGCAATCTAGTGTGTTTTCCAAGCTGGCACGCTGGGCAACTAGTGGAGGGAGGGGCTTTATTGCAGGAAATAAGCCTGGATTTGAGAGACTTGAAAGCCGGAGAGCCTGGGTGACCAAGACGGGCATGCCAAAGAGATGCAGAACGAGCAACTGCCGATAGATTGGTGGCCGCAGGAGAGGTGACAGGATGTATGTTTTTGGTGACAGGATAAAGGTCTCCAACGCTATTACATCTCATGAGCAGGGCTCCAGTTGTGAAATCTTTGACAGCAAACCCAAAGCGGTCAAACTCAATGGAGATATTATTGTCTGTGGTGAGGCGACGAATGGATACAAGGTTCTTTATTAAGCCAGGGGAGACGAGGATGTTGTTAAGGCTTAGGTCGGTGGTAGGAGTTGGTAATGTAGTTTGCCCAAGACCCAAGGTAGGAATGCGTTCACCATTGCCGACAATAATGGAGGTAGAAAGACTCTTAGAAGCAGGGACAAAAATTATACCTGGGTTGTGCGACATGTGCGCAGTGGCTCCGCTATCCATGTACCAGTTCGGATTAGAAGGTGACACGCCTGTAGGTGTCATGATGGCTGGCTGCCTGTGTCGGGACGATGACAATGATCCAGCTGCTAAGGCCTGATCCAGATGGTGCGGAGAGGGCCCAAGGAGTCCCTATTGGCTCGGGTGTGGCCTCGTTGGAGAGGTCGGGTAGCCCTGAGGATGGGCTCCAATGGGAGAATACCTCCTCTGTAAATGACTTGGAGGGGCGATAATCCCGACGAGAGGTTGTTGGTAATCGTAGAAGGCCATCCGTACTCGACCGGTGAAAGCTCACGTGAATTGGATCCTGATTGACTTCGTATTGCGCTGATCAAGTCCAAATAAATGCGAGTGCCGCAGTTGACTTCCGACTCCAGACTCCAGTGGAATGAAGTCAATTCAATTCCAATTGAAAATATGGCAGCGGTAATGTCCGACATTGGCTAATTAGTCATTCATCGTCGTACCCATGCTTGAGGGGGGGGGGGGGTTGGGGGTAACTCTTTCTACAACATGTTAAGTAGCTAAAATATATTCAAGTATTCAATTATATAAAGAAATTTCAATTTTCTTAGAAACTTATCGACCAATTATATGAGATGGTATCATAGATAATCTAATATAATTGTTAGATTGAGATGCATAACATATAAGCCCATATGTTGGAAAATATGAATTAGTTTTTTTTGATATAAAAAAATGTATTAAACAAAACAAACCAATCTTCCACTTCCAATAAACTGAATTAGAAAAAAATAATAATTCTATTATACTCATTGGTTGTTGATCAACAATAGTGAAAGATTCATGACTAAGTCTTTCCTAGCTCGGATATATATAACAAAAGTCTTTCCCAGCTCAAGATCTTATGATCTGGCCGCCATTCAAGGTAACACACCAAAATGTAGGAAAGTCGAAGGCTAGAAGATATCAACTAATCAAACACCGGGAAATGGAGAATAGAGTGGTTGTGAAAGGGTAGACGTTATATATGTTTAGTGTGATGCGATCTTGAGGCTAATAGACTTGTTGATCCAAACCTTCCACCTCCAACTCCCTTTCCTTGTGAAGGGTTGGGGACGCGACAATTCATCGTCTTCTGATATCTCTACCTCCTTCACTGACTTTGGCTTTTTTGATAGGATGAAGTTTCGACTGTTATATGAACCAATTGATTCCCAAGGACTCATAAGAGCTGCAACACCAACACCAACACCAAAATTTCAAAGTGTAGTTTGAATGTTGTGAAAACGATTATAAAATTTGTATAGCAAATCAAAATCCCTAAATTGGCTGAAAACAAATGAGAAATACCATCAGAACCAGCAGCTGGGCAATAAAGTAGGAAATCATTGAGATCAGAGCTAAGAATAGGTAGTCGACCCTCGCGCGCATATAACTTGAGCACCATGTCGATTACGGAAGCCACAATCTCTTCCTCATGGACCACGATTCTCAATGGGCCCGCACTCCCAAGAACATTGATGTTAATTAGTACTCGGTTTCCCTTTGTCATATGACCCATCTTTTTCTTGCTCAACAACATTTTTACCAACCTTTTTGTTCTAATCCAATGAAAATGGTTCAAATCAACAAATCACGATCATAAATTATTTCAAATCTTAAGAACAAATGAACCAATGACAAGAAGAGAAAAAAAAAACATAATCCAACCAAATCAACCTTGAGACGAAGTGGAGGGAAGGCGAATTAATTGACTCTCGGGATGAACAAGATATCACCTTCACAACCAAAGGAGATCAAGAAGAAAGAGAGAAAATAAACAATAGAGAGGGATCCGAAATCACCTCGTAAGAGATGAACGGAGAGACAATAACTCGTCTCTCTCCCTCTCTCTATTTTCTCCCCCCCCTTTGGATTTTGTTTTGTAAGTTGCTACCATTTAAATAAGAGTTTGAGAGGATGCCTCTCTTCAATACAAAATGGGCTCCCCGAACCTTTCGCTTATCTAATGTTTTGTTTTTTTCTCAACCAAACAAAACATTCCTTTTCACTTTTACCTTCTCTTTTATTTCCCCGTAATTTTCGATAAAATTTAATTCATCTCTAATCTCTTATACAAAGTAGTCATTAAAAAAGAAGCAATGTCTTCACAAATAAATCAACTACTTGCTTCAATTAGAATAAAATACTCGTCCAAAAATGGAATATCACATCTTCTCCATACACGTTCTACTCATCAATCGTTGATCTGTACAACCATGATGAAGACGAAGTCGAGTAGCCCATCTAGGCCTCTAGGGTGAGAATAGAAGTCGGATAGCTCACTTATGTCAGATATCTTAGCACATGATGAGCAGCCTCCATGTGAGACATATGAGGAAACTGCAGAAACTGGCTTCATTAGGTACTGGACATCGAATGCCAGATCAGGTCTAGTGTGTAACAAGAAGTTCAATTTCCGATAAATCGACGATAGGCTAAAGGATCTGATAATGGAGTCCCATGATTGGGCAAGAGGCGAAGCTGAGGATCAAGAGGGCTAACAACAGGGGAATCAGAATAATGAAAATCAAGAAATAGCTCTTTGATGAACTTGTGCTGACTCAACAACAAACCATTTGAAACTGGAAGGAATTCGATTCCAAGGAAATATTGAAGACTCCCCAAATCTTTTATCCGAAATTCTGAATTTAGGAATGACTTTAGGTTAATCATTTCCCCTTCATAATCCCCATTCACGATGATATCATCCACGTAAACGGCAATGAAAACAGAGCGGCCACTCTTCTTCTTGAAAAATAGAGAGTGATCACTATAGGATTGGGCATACCCTCGTTTGTTCAAAGCAACCGAAAGCCTACCACTGACGAGATGCTTGCTTGAGTCCGTATAAAGACTTTAGCAATCGACAAGCCTTGTTGTTCTCAACCATAGTAAGCCTGGGAGGGACCTTCATATAAACCTATTCGTCAAGTTGTCCGTGAAGGAAAGCGTTATTGACGTCAAGCTACAAGATCACCAAATTGCGCTTCAAAGCAACTGTAACCAAAGCCCGAACAGTTGTCATCTTAACCACGGGAGAAAAGGTCTCATTGTAATCAACAACCTCTTGTTGAGTAAAGCCTTTAACGACAAGCCGTGCTTTATATCGTTCTATGCTCCCATCAGCCTTGCGTTTGACCTTATAAACCCACTTGAAACCTATGGGGTTCTTCCCTTTCGGAAGATCAACAATATCCCACGTATGGTTAAGGTCAAGAGCCTTAAACTCCTCATCCATAGCGTGCTGCCAGACCTGGAATTCACAAGCTTCTCTAAATGTCAATGGTTGAAACTCGGGCAATGAAGATGAAGGAGCATCAGATGAGGGAAAAGGCACAACAGATGTCAATGTGTGCATACAGAAAACCGTTTCAACACAAGCGGGCATATATGAAGGTGGTTGGTGATCCCTAGTCGATTGATGAGGAATTAAAGGAGCATTAGAAGTGGAAGAATCAACCTCAGCGGCAGAGGGAGGCTGACAAAGCAAAACGGTAGGAGGATCATCAAAATCAACGGGACTATAATGTGGTGCAGAAGAACTGGGCGCAGGGTTTTTGTAAGGAAAGATGTATTCATGAAAAACGACATCGCGAGAGAACACTATCTGATTCGTGTCCAATTGTAAAAACTTATACCCCTTCTTACCCCCCCTGGATAGCCCAACATCACACACGGTGTAGCTCGATCTGCAAATTTGTCTTGGCCGTGTTACAAAGTAGAAACAAAACTAAGGCAACCAAAGCACCTCAAATGGTTGTAGGTTGGGGACTTGTGATACAACCTTTCGAATGTGGTCTGCATATTCAGCACTTTGCTCGGCAAGCGATCAATTAGGTCTGCTGTAGTCAACACACTGTCACCCCAAAACAGTTTATGAAGACCAGCTTCAAACATCAAACTTCGAGCAACCTCGAAGAGATGACGATGCTTCCGTCCGACCACTCCATTTTGTTGAGGAGTGGCAACACAAGTAGTTTGATGATAAATGCCTTGATTCAACAAATACTGGGCATTATCTCTGCTACAACCCAACTCAAATGCATTATTAGTTCTAATGCATATGATTTTCTTGCCAAATTGCCTTTTTATCAAAGCAAAATACTGCTTAAGTGCAATAAATGCAGCACTTTTACCCGCTAACATGTGAATCCAAGTCACACGAGTAAAATCATCAACTATTGTAAGAAAATATCGAAATCCATCATGTGTGGGAACATGGTATGGCCCCCACACATCGACATGAACCAAGTCAAAAGCTTCAACGGTATTTATAGAACTTGAACTGAAAGCAAGTCTCGTTTGTCTGGATCGAGCACAAACATCACAAGTTTTCAAACCAACAATATCCCCATCATTAACAGAAGCCAGTTTTAAAGTTTGAAGTTTGTAGAAAGGCAAATGCCCTAACCTCCTATGCCAAAGGTTAGTGTTGTGTTGTACTGCAGCAGCATTGACAGCAACTCTCTTTGTCCCTTTATTCTCAACGAACTGCTTTGGAACCTCTCCCTTGGGCAAGAATAAATCCCTAAAGCAATCACCAATCTTCAAAGGCATCTTTATTGAAGGAGCCTGCATATAGCATCCTTTAGAAGTGAATAAAACAAAGCAATTAAGCTCTTTAATGATCTTCCCAATAGAGATCAAATTGCACTTGAAGTTGGGAACAAACAAAACATTTGGCAATTTGAGACCCTGCATAACCTCTACTGTCCAAGCAGTGGTTATGAGAGTGATCTCTCCAATGGGCAGAGTGACAATAAATGGCTTTGAAAGAGTGTAAGTGGTCTTGAATAAAGCTCTTTCGCTGCACATATGGCCACTAGCGCCACTATCAATGATCCAAGTTTCACCATTCAACACTTGTGTGGAGAGTACATTACCTGCATATCCTACAAAATATTCAGCCACATGCTCTTTTCCTTGAGCAGTGACGTTTGCTGATTGAAACAAGTTCATCAATTGAACAAGTTGTTCTGCAGAAAAATATGTTCCAGTAACTTGGGATGCATTAGCAGCAACCTTTCCATCAGTCACATTCTTCTTGTCCTTGCCATAACCTAAGCCTATCAAGAAAAAACACCTTTCAACCGTATGGTTAGTCTTCTTACAATGTGTGCAAAACAATGGTTTCCTCTCTATGTTGCTCTTCCTTTAGCTACCAGTACCACCACTTGGTAAGTTGTTTCAAGCCCGAAAACCACTGTTGCTCTACAAGCCACTATAATTCCCACTCTTAGGCGCAGCCTGTACAAATTGCTTAATCTGATTCATCGTTTTAGTATGCATAGCAGCAACCTCTATAGAGCTTGATTCGAGTCTTGATTTCACTTCCCTCTGTTCTTCCTCTTGCATCAACAGAGAATAAACCTGATTCAAATAAGGAAACGGATCCATCATAAGGATCGATCCCCTAGCAGTGGTATAAGTATCATTAAGTCCCATTAACAACTGCATAACTCTATGTGTTTCTTCATATTTCCAAAATTCTCTATCCACACCACAAGTACAAGCAGGTAGACTTCTCATGCTATCTAACTCGTCCTAGAGAGACTTAATCTGCGTAAAATAGGTCAGAAAAGCATTCGTACCTTGCTCGAGTAGACTCAACTGTTTCTGGATTATATATAGCTGTGTCACGTCGAGTTTGCTATACCTCGACTCGAGTTCTTTTCAAATCCCTTGAGCTGTGTCATTGTATATGACATTTCGGTGAACCTCGGCACTCGGACTGTTTACCAGCCACGATATCACCATATCGTTGCACAGTTCCCAACACCGCACCTTTGGCGGCGTCGGAGTATTAGCATGTTACTGGTTGTATGTTAGGGGTAATATGCTCATTCTGTATTCATCTTCCTAGTTCTATAAATAGATGTACAGAGGTGTATTTTGATCAATTCAATCAATACAAGAATCAGTTGTAAATCTGTTACAAAACCTCTCCATTTTCTCGTTCTTTCTTACTCTCAATCAAACATGGTATCAGATTTTTAGAGCACTTTTCGTTTTTTTAGCTTCAATTCAGTCATCTTCTTCATTCTCGATGCCGAATGCACCTCCAAATGCCTAGTTTTCGCAGTCGCCAGATCCAAACGATCCATATTACATCCATCCTTCGGATTCTCCAAGTTCGTCTCTGAGTTTTAAGGTTTTTGATGGATTTGGCTATTATTCCTGGAATCGTGCTATTACAATTGCTTTATCTGCTAAAAACAAAAGTGGATTTGTCGATGGAACCATGCCTCGTCCACTTGTTGATTCTTCGAATTTCTGGCAATGGCGAAGGTGCAATGACACGGTTACTGCATGGTTATTGAATGCCATGAATTCTGACATTTAGGAGAGCTTCTTACTTTGTAATTCCGCTGCTGAAATTTGGTCCAGTCTCCGATCTCGTTATTCTCAAACAAACGGTGCTCAGCGGTATTCCGTTGAGAAATCTCTTGCGAGAATTGCACAAGGATCGGATCGTATTGCTAGATACTTCAATCGTGTCAAGAAGCTATGGGATGAGAAGGATTCATTGAGGTATTTTCCTACATGTACTTGTGGTCTTTCTCAGGCAATCAGCGATTATGAAGCTGAGCAACGAGTTCTCCAATTCTTGATGGGGCTCGACGATTCTTACTCTCCCACTCAAGCTTTGATTCACATGATGGGATCCTCTTCCAAATCTTTACAGAGCATACCACATGGTTGCTTAGGAAGAGACACAGAGGGTGGTCCGTTCTTCTCACCAATTGATCGTTGAATCATCGTCTTTGAGCCTTTCTTCTCATAAACCTTCATATTCAACCAATCCCTCTGCTTCTTGTGCGTCTACATCTGTTTCTGGTGCTTCTGGTTCAGGAAATAGCTCGGGATCTATTTCGAAGTACAAGAATCCTCATTATGTATGTACATTCTGTAAGAAACAAGGACACCTTGTTGAGCGGTGTTACAAGATCATTGGTGTTCCTAAAGATGGTAAACCCAAGCCTTCATCAAAGGTTGCTACCAATGTTTCTGGAGATGATCAATCTGGTGTTTCTGCTCCTATTATTACTCCCGATCAGTATGCACAGTTGCTGAGCATGCAGCAGAAAACTGAAGTCTCTACTTCTGATGGATCGATGGCTTTCAGCAACTTTGCGGGTATATCATCTTCCTCCTTTATTGGATATGTTTCTTCTTCTTTCTCATCATCTTCAAACAGTATTTGTATTCTTGATTTAGGAGCAAGCGATCATATGTGCTTTGACACTTCTTGCTTTCATGATTTAGTTCCTTTGCCTAGACCGTTTCATGTTCGGTTTCCAAATGCTCATACAGTTTTGGTTCAGTACAAAGGCAGAGTGAAATTTTCCGGTGATATCACGTTAGATGATGTGTTGCTTATTCGTGATTTCAAGTTCAATTTGTTGTCCATAAGGAAATTGGTCACATTCATGAATTGTATGGCCTGCTTCACTGCTAACGCTTGTTTTTTGCAGGGCCTTTCTCTGAAGAGGCCCTTGGTACTTGGTGAAGTTCACAAAGGAGTATACATTGCTTCTTCATCGGCATCTGTTCTAGCTACTTCCATTTTGAATAAGAGCAGTTTGTTTCATAATAAAGCTGTTTCTGCTTCTGTTTCCCGAGATGTTGTTCTTTGGCATTCCCGTTTAGGACATTTGTCAAGTCAAAAGTTGAGTTCTTGTATTTCTATTCCAGTATATGATGTTGCCATTTCATCTTGTGAGGTTTGTGCTAAAGCCAAGTAGAAGAGGTTACCTTTTCCTTCTAGCAAAATTTCTATTGCTGATGCTTTTGAATTCATACATGTAGACACTTGAGGGCCCTATAAAGCTCCAACTTATGATGGCTATAAATACTTCATCGCAATTGATAACTACACTCGTGTCACATGGACACATCTTATGAAGACTAAAAGTTGTGCTTTTTCCTTGATCAAGTCGTTCATTTAGTTGGTTGCTACTCATTTTCAAAAAACTGTCAAGGTTATTCGGTTAGAAAATGCTTTTGAATTGGGGACCAGTATTCATGCCATTAATTTCTTTAATAAGAAGGGTATTGTTCATCAGATTAGCTGCTCTCACACTCCTCAACAAAATGGGGTTGCTGAGAGAAAGCCCCGCCACCTATTAGAGGTTTGCAGGGCTTTGCTGTTTCAGGCTCATTGTCCTATTTGTTTTTTGGGAGATTGCTTGCTCACAGCTACTTATCTGATAAACAGATACCCCACTTCTATCCTACAGGGAGTTTCTCCTCTTGAAAAGCTCTTTGGTAAGCCTCCGGCCTTCATTGTCTCATCTAAGAGTTTTTGGGTGTTTGGCTTTTGCATCTACACCTAAACCTGGACGTGATAAACTTCAACCTAGAGCCTCACCTTGTATTTTCATTGGCTATCCTTATCACAAAAAGGCCTACAAACTATACAATATTACCACCAAGAAAATTCTCCTTTCCAGGGATGTCATTTTCCATGAAACCATTTTTCCATTTCTTACCTTACCTTCTCCACCTACATGTCCTATGCCTTTACCTATCCTTGAAATTCCTGATCCTTCAATTGCTCCTACCCATTCAATTGATCCTATCCCACCCATTACACCTGCTCCTCGTCGTTCTCTTCGACAGTCTCATACCCCTGCACATCTTACTGATTTTTTTCTGTGGTCATTCTTGTTCATTCATCCCTTCTTCCCATTTGGCTCCCTCCAAACATTTCTGTTTGTCAGCCACTGCCCAACCAATTTCTCCTATCAGAGAGCTGATTTTCTATGAAGAAGCTGTGCAATTTTCTGAATGGCGTCATGATATGACTCTTGATCTTGATGCCTTGCAATTGAACAATATTTGGAGCATTGTGGATCTGCCTGCAGAAAGCACCCTATCTCTTCCAAATGGGTTTATAAACTCAAATTTCGAGCTGATGGGTCACTTGAGAGATACAAGGCTTGTTTAGTGATCCGTGGTTGTTCTTAAAAAGTTGGGATTCATTACTCAGAGAGTTTCTCTCCGGTTGTTAAGATGACAACCATTTATTGCTTGGTTACTACTGCAGTTAAGAAGAATTGGTTGATGGCTCAGCTAGACATTAATAACGCTTTTCTTCATGGTGATATTGATACTGAAGTCCACATGAAGGTTCCCTTAGGCTTGCAAGATCAGTATCCGGGCAAAGTTTGTCGTCTAAATAAGTCTTTGTACGGTCTTAAGCAAGCATCTCGTCAATGGTACACCAAGCTTTCAGATGCTCTTGTCTCTCAAGGTTACACACATTCCCTCAATGAGTATTCTTTATTTCACAAAAAGGATGGTCATTCAATTGTGTTTCCTGCCATTTATGTCAATGACATACTTGTTACTGGTAATGATCAGATTGCTATTGACAGTCTTAAGTCTTTTCTGCATTCCACATTTCGAATCAAAGATCTTGGAAATCTGAGTTACTTCCTTGGCATGAAGTTTCTTCCTATTTCTGATGGTATGGTGGTTACACAAAGGAAGTTTGTGTCCGGGCTTTTAGAAGATTATGATCTTCTTGAGTATAAGCCTGTTAGTTCCCCTTTGGATCAACCATTAAGCTCAAATATGACATGGGTGAACCACTACACGATCCAACTGCCTATAGGCGTCTTATTGGGAAATTACATTTTCTCACAAATACAAGACCGGATCTCAGTTTTGCTACACAACATTTGTCACAGTTTAAGCAGCAACCCACTTCTCGGCACTGGGATACTGCCATTCATGTTGTGAAATATCTTAAATCCACTTCTTTTCTTGGCATCTTATTATCTTCCACCAGCGATTTCAACTTGCAAGGTTTATGTGACAGTGATTGGGTTGCTTGCCCTTATTCTCGTCGGTCTGTGAGTGGATATTTCATTTCTAGTTTATCCCCTATGTCTTGGAAGTCTAAGAAGCAGATTACGGTGTCTTTATCTTCTGCTGAGGCTGAGTACCACGCATTGAGAAGGATCACTGCTGAGTTAGCTTGGTTGACTCGCTTGCTTCATGAGCTTGAAGTCCCTCACATTACACCTGTGTCCGTCCATTGTGATACCCAAGCTGCGATTCACATCGCCAAGAATCCATTTTTTCATGAGCGCACCAAGCATATCGACTTGGATTGCCATTTTGTTCGTGAAAAGGTGCTTGATGGGTTGATATCTCTCAGCTATGTTCCTACATCCTCTCAGCTTGCAGACGTGTTCACAAAACCACTTTCTGGTCTTAAGCATTCAACAATAACATCCAAGTTGGGGTTGATTTCTCACCCTCCAACTTTAGGGGGAGGGGGGGTGTTAGCATATTACTGGTTGTATGTTAGGGGTAATATAGTCATTCTGTATTCATCTTTCTAGTTCTATAAATAGATGTACAGAGGTGTATTTTGATCAATTCTTACAAGAATTAGTTGCAAATCTGTCACAAAACTTCTCCAATTTCTCGTTCTTTGTTGCTCTCAATCAAACACGGAGGTGGTTTCAGAACTTCTCCCGTGACAAATCCTACTTTGTTTTTCGCCGATAAAGCAATCCATACAGATCGGCGCCATTTACCAAAATTCCTTCCATCGAAGGCTGGTGTGACAAGGATCATGCTTGGATGATCGCTTGGATGTATGTAATATGGATCACATGGATCAATCTTGGTGATGTCATCTTTGGCCATGACAACAAATAAAAAAAACACCAGAACTGTGATTTGTGTGAGAAAACCGAATCAAATGCTGAACAAGCTTTCAAACCGAGGATCTGAGCTCTGGTACCATGTCAGAAACCAAAATAAGCATGAAAATGGAGCTAGATCTAGAAAATTTGGAATAGAAAATAACTTGAGGAAGAAGGAGGAAGCAGTTGGAGGGAAACTGTTGTTTGAGATTTTTCATTACTTTTCCTTTCTGTGAATTACAATTCTTATACATTGAATTTCGGTTACAAGCTCATTCTACAGAAAAAGCCCATAATAAAAAACTAACCAAATGTGGATAAACCCAAACCCAGCATATCCTATCATATTTATGGTATAATTCAATTATCATTCTTTCATGCCGAGGTGATTTGTTCTTACCAAAGAGCAAGACTCGCTTAATTTCACTATTGGTTACTATTCTAGTTAGCTTTTTGTTATCCTCCTCTCTGATTTCATATGAGATTAAGTCAAGGTATTCATTTAACCGGCTCACATTTATGGTCTATTTTTTGAAACTCTTTTCAATGTTTTTTTTAATATCTATTGCAATTCCTCCCCTACGTGCCTTCAACACTTTAAGTATTTTCTTGATGATTTTCATGTTTTCTTCTTGTTGTAATTGTATGAAAATACCCCGAGTTTGTGTCCGCTAGCTGGATGTGATTTATCTTTGCTAGTTGGTTCAGTTTATCTTATGATATTCTAGTATTTTCTCTATTTTTCTTTAAAAGCCTTACTTAGCATGACCTTGCCCGGTCATCTAGGCTACCCGAGTATTGTTGTTGAACTTGGAGTAATTGTTCATCTACTTTTTTGAGTTGTCTAAAAATGTTTCCGAATGTCTTTTTGTTCCACTATTTAGAGAGTTGTTTTAGTACTTTTGATTTTTGAGTCAATCTAAACATATGAGATCCCATTTAGTTGTTTTTCATGTTTGTCTAACAATGTCGTATAGTCTTGTTGGGTGATCCATACTTTTTCAATTTGAATTATTTCGCTTTACAATTACTATTTAGATAGAGCTCGATTGAGTTCAGCCAATATATGGTCAAAAGAGGAGAAATCATGATTTGTTGTGAGATATCATGAGAACTATTGCAATATATGAGATTATATCATTAGTCTATCTAGTTTCTCATGAATGTTGTTAGGGCTTGTTTTGTTTTTCCTCCAAGTTAAGTCATTCCCAATTGTCGAGATTTAGAGGAATTTGTTTAAATCATTATACTCTTGTAAATATTTGAATCTGTTATGTTGGAGGGCATCCACCTTGTTCCTCACTTGCATAGAGCATCTCATTAAGATCTCTTATGATAATCCAAGGAAAACCACGAGTGTTGATGTAATTAGCCAATTCTTCCCCCAAAACATCTTTTTCCCTCGCATTTCGCAACACAAAGTGCCACTTCAATAGATTTTTCTGGAATTTTGATTAAGAATGTAATGAAACTTTGTGCTTTATGGAGGAGTTATATTTGTTCATTGTATAACTAATAGAACATGGATCCTGCCTAACCTTTTTATAAAGATGCATTCCATTAGCTCAATGATTTGTATTTTCTATACTTTGCACAATGCGTCAATTTGGTCCATATCCACAAGTTCCATTGCTTATATATATATATATATGTATATATATGAGAAAATTTCAGCCAATATACCACTTTACCCCCCCTTTAAAATGTGGTTAATGTCAAGAAGTGCATTTATTTTGCAAAACTAACAGGTCAAGGTGACCTTTTGTTATGGGTTAAAAAAATTTGGGCTGGCTTTTGAAATTTTGGAAATATTTGGGCGGGATTTAAGGGATTAGAAAAGGAGAGAGAGTTGATTCTTCACACAATCGAATCTACAGATGGAGAAAAAGAGAAGGGAGATGAGGCACTTGAGGGCGACGAAGGCGTCGCCGGTGTGGCGGAGAGGGCGGCGGATGAGTGGTGGCAGAGGAGGACGAGGTCAGAGAGGAAGTCGAGAGGGGGGGGGGGGGGGAGGTAGTGGGGTCGTGGCTGGTGGCCTTGAGGACGGCGAGGCGGAGGGCAGAGGTGCTGCGGCGGGGGGATAGGAGGGCGGCGGTGACTCTGGCGATGGAGATTGTTCTCAAACAGTTTCCTTTTCTCTTGCAACTTCCAGATTTGGCATTTATTAAATTTATTGGCCGTACTGGAGGCGGCGATTGAGAGGTGGAGGCGAAGAATCCGATGAGAATCCGGCTACCATTTCGAAAAAAGTAAGCAAACCCTAACTAAATCCCAACAAAAATTGGTCTGCAATGTGTGATTTTCGAATGGGGATTTCGGTGTGAACCTCTAAAACTCCATATATTTCTTGTCATTTTGCCTGTAGGTCACAAAGATGCAGAGCTAAGAAAGATAGAAGAGAAGGATTTCGGTGAGAAAGGCATCGAGAGAGGAGGAATCCGGCGAAGGAGAGATAAGCGAAGGTGAAGGGAGAAAGAAGATGAGGTTGTTGTGTTTGAGTATTTAGGTTGCTTGTTATGTGAATGTGCATTCTTTCATCTTCTTCTGATTGCATCTTTGTTTGACCAATTACTCATTTCTTTGTTTATGTAAATGTTGTGGGAAGTTTATGAGATTAATAATATTTGACAGGGCTTAGTCTTCCATGGGCTGAGACATCGGTTTTATTGGCTAGACAACAAAAGTTACTCGCTAGTAAGCGTAAATCGCATATATTTAGGGTTCGCATCTCAGGCAACCAAGACGGAACCATATACTGTAACTGACATACATATATGCAAAATAACAAAAACCAACCTTCGGCAACTCATAGAATGTCATCTATCCTAGGTATCCTTGAGGTGGGAAGTTCCTGAGGTAGATGAGACCCGACAAGGGTTATTCTTATATTGGCTAAAAGATCGTGTTCACTAGCTAGGCAACAGTAGTTACTAGCTAGTAAACGTAAATTGCAGCTTCTTTTTTTTTTAGGCCAAGCGAAACCATGTATAGGGTTGTATGGATTTTTTTTGTGTTTCAGCACCTAGTTAGTATTTCCCCCTCCTCCATGTCCATGACAACTTTGCCTTTCATCTCTGGAGCAACGATTGTCAGTTGTGCCCAGGTTTTCCGGTTTATCTTGCCAGTTGTGTGAATTTATGTGCCAGCTGAATTGTTGTCTTTGCCATCAAAATGGTTATCCATGCCATACTCCAAATTGAGATCAAGATACGATGTAGACCCAAATTTACTTCAAAATATTTTTTTCATAAACATATATAAATTGGATGCCTATAGATAGATAAAATTAAATTAAGTTCAAAAATAAATTTATTTTTTAATTTTAACAAATAAAAATGGCCAAAAATTAGTTAAAACAATTAAAGTGGGTCTCCATCTCTCCTCATCTCTCTCCCCCTTTTTTACCTTCAACCGGTTGGGAAGGTGCCCAAAAATTTTGCAAAAATTACATTTTGTCATTCCCATGCAAATTATGCCTCCATGGTTATTTTTGCAAAGTTGGGTTTGGTTTGGTATATTGGTGCAAATCATCCTATATATATAATGTACACAAATCAGGACCGTTGATTAATCAAAATGGGTGGTTGAGATTAAAAGACAATTTTTCAATTTTTTTAATTAAAAAAATGGTAGGCCCCAACCGTTTCTCAGCCCCACTTGCTTCATGAGAGGCGTGTCCATGATGGTTGGAATTGTGATTTGGGGTTGTTTCATTATTCGATGGTATCGATAGAGTATTCGATGGTATCACATGATTATTCGATTGTATCTATAGATTATGCGATGGTATCGAAAGATTATTCGATGGTTTCACATGATTATTCGATCGTATCGATTGATTATTCGATGATTTTGCTGAATTATTCGATCGTATTAATAGATTATGTGATGGTATCAAAAAAATATTTGATGGTATCACAGGATTATTCAATCGAATCGATAAATTATTCGATCGAATCGATAAATTATTCGGTCGAATCGATAAATTATTCGATCGAATCGATAAATTATTCGATCGTATCGATAGATTATTCGATCGTATCGATAGATTATTCGATACTTTACCTGAATTATTCAATGGTATCGATGCATTTTTCATTCTTATAACCGTTTCATAAAAAAAACCTACATCTCTAAAGAACAAAATCGGTCAATACAAAGGAATTATTCGCTCAATACATATGAATAATTCGGCTTTTCCCCTGAATACCTCTTAAATCCAGGATTGAAAGCCAAGAACCCAAAAATATCAAAGATACAACCCAGAAAATGTCGATTCAAATCAAAATGACCTGAAATGGTTCAACAATCCAAGAATTTCAAGCCAAGTTACAGAATGACTTGAAATACCCAGAAATGTCAAAGAAGCTCCATGTCAAAGGAGCTTCGGTCACCCTCACCACCACACAAACCCTAGTTCATCACCTCTTTCCACTCCCTTCTCCATTCCATGTCAAAAGAGCTCCATTCCCCCCACCCCCTCTTGACCTCAAAGCAAGCCCTTTTCTATTCCCTCCTCCATGAGCAACGGCAACAACCTCCCCAAGTAATCACATGGCGTCATCCAAGTGGAAGAAGAAGCCTCAATAGCTGAGAAGTCAAGGATCGAAGCCCCGGAGTCCATTTGTTCGGTTTTGAGTCTAGGAAGGGTAAGTTGGCACCTTTTCTCTTCCTTTCACTTCAAAACCCTCCAAGTTCTCCCTTTTATTCTCAACCTAACTCCTCTCACTCACCCAACAAGCAAATCTAGGAGATTCGGCCTCAAATTTCCTCAAGAGCCACTCGGGAGAAGATAAAGTGAAGCAATGAAGAGTTGGGTGAGCAATCTCTTCAAACCCTCATGTTTTTTGAGTTATTTTTGTACTAACATGTGCCTGGGGGTCATGGAAAAATTTTGGAAAAGGGGGAGCTTCAAACAACTTCAAAAGAGGCCACAAACGGTCCTTGAATCAAAGATTAAGGACCGTTGTCACCGCCGCGAGAAGGAAGTCAAGGCTGCGAGGAAGAACACCCTATCTAGGGTTCTTGCTCGCGGCCGCGATAGGGAGGATTCGCGACGGCGAGGTAGAGTCTGGGATGCGCTAGGAGGGGACCCCAGACTCGCGGCCGTGACTCGAGGTCTCGTGGGCGCTAGATGTTCGCGGTTGTGAGGGCCCTTTGAGACGCCGAGTCTCACGGGTGTGAGATCCCATCTCGCGGCCGTGACTGACTCCCTGTCTGATGGTTTTTTACTCCGTTTCTCGATGTTTTCGACGATCGTTTTCGCAACTTATTTTCAACGTTTTTGGGGGATTTCAAGAAATGATTTAAGGGTCTGATTTGGGAGTTTGGGAAATGACCTTCTTGAGCTTTTAAGATCGAACATTTTAATAGGTTACTTGGTTTTCGAATTGACTTTCAGGAACAACTCGGGAATTATGTGATCGGTGGCCAACTAGCATGGGTGATGTGAATGATTGCCTAATATCATGATTGGTCTCACACACTAATATCATGATTGGTGTGGACTAATGGTATGATTGATTGACTAATAGCATGATGAAATGTTAGACCTATGTATCATTAACTTATGCCTTATGAGATATGATGAATATGATGACCTTGAGATATATGACTATGCGGATTATTATTGCGGATATAAGAATTCTATGAACATATAAATGTGGCTAAATGGAATGATGAGAATGATGTGGCCTTGTGAAATATCGCAATGTGGTGAATGGTTGAACTTGATGGAATGACGATTGCAATATGGTTGTTATTCTCATTGAATGATGTATGCTTTGCGTGCTTGAATGATTAGACGTAGACTTATATATGTGTTCTGATATATATCTAAGTGATACTTTGTGATTTTGATTGATGTGTGCCGGACCTTCTATTATGTTGTTCTGCATAGCCAGGTAAGTCTCTTCGGAGCTTACTCAGATCGACAGAGAGAACTCCATGTCTTATGTGCATGATATACTATGTGCTTGCATTCATGATCAGCATGCCATGTACATGCCATGTAGTATCATACTAGGTTGCATTGAACATTGAGCATTCTATTTCTTTATGCGTAGGTAAACAGAACGACCGTTACCTGCGAAGTATCTAGAGTCTTTGCTAGGGTCATAGGATGACCCAGTCTCATTGAGTTTGTCCTGAGTCGTTCGAGTCATAATTACCACTTTACTTATCACTCCTATTTGTTTTACCTTTTGCATCATAATATTCTTTTTCTCTTTTAAGTCCACATTCATGATTATTAAAAAGCATGCAAAAATGGGGTCGGATACCAATACGGACCTCGTCCCATTTATGAATTGGAATGCATTCGTGAGCTGGCCAGTCTCCGCCCTATCAGGAAGGAGGGCGGTGGGTAGGAAGCGGGATATACCACTTGGTATTCTATGTTAAGGCCTTCATTATTATTATTATGCACTTGAACTTAGGGGCATGCTAGTGTTAATATTCTGCCTTGCACCTAGAAGCATGATTATTAGGTATAGCGTATGTGTGTGCTTAGGGCAGTGAAAAGAGCAAGTGAGCATCATCTGACCCCGCTCACCATTAACGTTTTTAGGTATCCATTATGCTTACCACTATTAATGCTGGTTTGGCTCCATGACCGCGGGGTTCTGACTTGGGGGAAAGAGAGAGTTGAGACTCTGACTACACTAAATCAACAACGGTTTGGAATTGAATGTTTTGACCATGTTTTGACTCGGCTCCGCTATGGCAACATTATGTATGAATTTAGAAACTTTATTGTTTTGTATGATCAACAAATTTCCCGACTTAGGTCATAGGGCAGGTACAGGGGACTTACCCCGGGGATTCCAACAATCCATCTAGGCTTTTGGGTGTGAAATCCCACTTCCAAAGTAAAATTGTTGATTTTAAACCTTCAACCTGTACTCGGGGCGCAAGATTCTAACAAGGGGTTTCATCCCTTGAAACGTAACCTGGGAATCATAATCCCGGGCCATTACAGACTATGCTTTTAATCATTCAATTCATAGAGAACAATAGCAATAGAGAGTTAGGGTTTGGAGCTTTAGAGTTTTGGCGTTCTTGCGAGAGTTAGAGCGTTGTGATTGTGAAGACTCCAAGTTTGGTTTTATGCAAGTTATTTCCTTTATTTCATTCATGTCTTTCGTTACCATGAGCGAGTAGTTGCCCTTCTTCTAGGGTCGGGGTGAGCTTGACGATAGCCATGTTGGTAAGGTTGGTAAGTCGTTAAAGACGGTATCTTTTATCTTGTTCGACCTCGTGCTTAATTCTTTGAATGAATGTTTAAAGAGCTCATGTTGAGAAACTTGGGTGATAATTAGGGTTTCTATTCGAAAGACTACTAACCTTATTTATGAAAAAGGTAGACGCAAATTAGGTTTATTTATTGAAAGATATATTTACCTATTTGCTGGATTGGGTGAAAGTCTTTTCCTTTTTCGATAAAGTATACTTCTTTTATGATTTATTGGTTTTACTTGCATCGTTATTGTTGAGGTAAGCCCTGGGTTTAGAAGATCCTTCCTTTATTTGTTTACATTTGTCTCTTTTGCCATTCGTTGAGTTACCGAAAAACCCAACACCTCGAGATTTTTTTTTCCATTACTTCCTTTTCAGCCTCTCGCTCTTTGGCCTTCTTTGCAGACGTCTTTAGTTCCTGTTTTAGCCCTCGACATTGACCGCTTGGGTCGACATCGATTGCTCCATATCGATCGATGGTTTTCTGAGTCGATCTGCTATGCTATTGACCTCGACATTGACTACCCCTAGTCAATGTCGACTGCTTCTTTTGGTGTGATAGCAGGTGTTTTCTCGAGATTGACAACCCTTAGTCGACATCGACTGCTTCCAGTCGACGTCGAGGACTTCTGGTCGATACAAAACGTGACTTTTTGAGCTACTTTAGGATCCACTGACATGCTTCCTCGTAGATCGAACCTGATTTCCTTCCATTACAGCGAGGGAGTCTTGAATTTCATTTGATAAGATAAAGTTGTGATTTTGTTTATATTTTATATTTACATATTTGATTCTCCCCCACATCAAATTTTGATCTTCTAGGGTAGGCAATCAGCGGTGGCGTCTTCTCCGGTTCGATCCGGCGCCCGGAGTCGTCATCTCCTTCTTCAGGTTGATGTCTCGCACCTCGGCTACTAGCGCTAGTCTCTCTGGGGCTGCATCTCGGCGATTGTCGCTTCTCTTTAGGTTGACAGCCAGGTCTACTAGCACACGCGATCAAGAGGCGATCGCCAATGTTGTCTTCTCCGGTTGATCCCGGCGCCTGGGGCCACTGTCCCCTTCCTCAAGCCGTTGCCCCTCTTCTTAGCGATTGTGACTTAGCACACGCAATCAAGAGGCGATCGCCAATGTTGTCTTCTCCGGTTGATCCCGGCGCCTGGGGCCACTGTCCCCTTCCTCAAGTCGTTGCCCCTCTTCTTAGCGATTGTGACTAGGTTGTCCAAGATGGCGTCTTGGTGCCCGACATATCTTTATGTTTGCTTTCTTCATCTCGGCCCGGTTTTCGTATTGCATTTGGACCAGTGTTTGTTGTTGATGTAGTTTGATGGTGCTATTGGTCTTCTCCGACTACCTGTGTGGTTTTTGTATAGTTACTGATCGGCGGGGTGGTCTACTCTGGCTCATCCCGACTATTGATGCAGTGGCAGTTGTCTTCAGCTTGTTTTTTTTTTTTGTTTTTTTAATTCAGTTCTGGGTGCTTGTTCAAGATTTTGATAGTTTGTGGGATACCTGAGCTTGTTCGGTACCATCGCCCTTTTGTGGGTCTTTGTGGGTGCCTTGACCCGTCATTCTTCTTGACGAACAGCACTGGTGATCCCCAAGGTGATGCACTGGGCCTGATGTAACCCTTGTGCAGCTCACTCATGCAGCTCAGGCTCAGCCTAGCAACGCACGCCTAGCAACGCACTCGTGCAATAGTAACGGGTGAACCATTCGTGCAGCTCAGGCTCAGCCTAGCAACGCACGCCTCAGCTATGAAGAAGTGAGTAGCACCAGTGTCAAACAATATAGGCAAGCACTCATCATGGATGAGTATAGTACCTGCGGACGTAGGGGCAGTACGATCATAAGCTCTCATCTGCAATACGCGGGGCGGTGGGGGTAATGCTGGTCCTCGGCCTCCGGAACTCTGTCCACGATCATACCCGGACCCAGATGGTCCGGCCGAAGATGATCCTCTACCCTGACCTGACCCGGATGGTCCTCTACCTCCTCGTTCGAAACCTTTACCTCTTCTACCTCTGCCTCGACCTCTACCAAAAGCATCTCCTCGCCCCTGACCCTGGGGATAAGTCAGAACCGGCGGCTGAGGAGCCGCAGGAAGTCTCGGCGTTTGTACTGTGGGCGGGCTCTATGTCCCATGGTGCCGCAAGTGAAGCAAATAGTCGAACGGTCTGGACAGGAAGCGACATAATGGCCCCTCTCAAAGCATCCATGACAAGCGATTCTCCTCACTCGTGCATCTCCTTCATAAACAGCTGGAGCAGGTGGCTGGGGTGCCCTCGGTTCAACTCCGTGATATCCTCCTCTAAACCCTCCTCCGTAGCCTCCTCTCTTAGATCTGCCATATCCGCGAGCATCCGCTAGTCTCGCTCTCTTCGCCTCCGGGTGAAAAGTGTTGTATGTAGTCTCGGACAAGATCCGATGCTGGTCGTACAGGAGGATGACCTCCAGGAATCAATCAAAGCTGACAGCTCCCAAACTGAAGGCATGTAGAAGTACGAGAGGTAGCAGTCTCATCAATAACATGCAGATCCGACTCTCATCTGAAGGGCACAAGTGAGCACAGTAGACCAGCTTCTTCTTGAACTGGTAGATGATAGCAAAGACAAAAGCTGATCGGTTGTAGTAGCCTCTTAGAAATGACACCTCTCGGGCTATCTGAATCCGAGGAGGGCAGTACTCTCTCGGCATGAGGTGCCTAAAGTCCTCATAGGTCCACTCAGCTTGGCCCGCCTTATATACGGTCCACCGGTCAAAAGCATCTCTCCGCAAAAAGTCAGTGGCAAGTCTTTGTCTCTCGAAAGCCGGTACGACAACGTGGTCGAACAGTCCATCCATCTTACGGAACCACCTCTCAACATCATCTCCAACCTCTCCGGCAAATATCGGCAGGTAGCATTGAGCAGCGTCTTGACCTTATCGATGCGCTTCTCAGGGCGCGCATCTGCTATGGGCTCGACTGGCTGAACTGGAACCTCGGGCATCGGTGTCGTCGATCAAAATCCTCCTCGTAGCTCGCTCAGAATGTCGTGAAGTGACGACTCCAGTTGTGCAAGCCTAGTCTTTGTGGAATCGGGAACACTGACATCAGCCGACAGTGGCGAGGCTCGCTACTCGAAGTGATCATCAGCGACGTGCTCCTCGACACTCTCAACCGCAACTCGGTGTGGGCTTCCCCTCCCACGAGGTGCTCTACCCCCATGCCCAACTGAACCGCGTCTAGTATTGACCATGGTGGCTACATGAATGTTTAATTTAAACCCTCAGCACAGAAGCACTCAACGATCAATATAATCCTTTTCGAGGAGAATCGCCCTCGGGCCCAATTAAATATATAGGAATAAAATCATAGAGACGATCTATATCTTCCTTCGAGGGACGACTGACCGTAGGAGAAAAAACCTCACGGACTCCTAACCCAATACTCCATCCTCCGTGGTGCTCCATGGAGTCTTCTAGGCCCATCTGTAAAGAAAAGCTAGTATTTTGTCTACCGTTCCCCGAGTTCTACATCCATAAGGGATGTCTATTGCTTTGGTCTCTATCCACGAGATTGTTTCCCCTTTATTCATTTAGGTTTAAGTCCAATTAAATTCATTTTTCTCATTTGAAAGCATTTTTCAAAACCATTTGAAATCGTTGGGCGATTTTCAAAACCACTCCAACCTATCGTACTCGGATTGCAAAACCTAGGCTCTGATACCACCTTTGTAACGGTCCGGGATTATGATTTCCAAGTTACGTTTCGAGGGATGAAACCCCTCGTTGGGATCTTGCGCCCCGAGTACATGTTGAAGGTTTGAAACCGAAGACTTGTAGTTTAAAGTGGGATTTCACACCCAAATCTTGAAGGTCTGTTGGAGACCCCGGGGCAAACCCTTGTGCATGTCCTAAGTCTACAGCGCAGAAAATCCATTTATCATGCAGAAGGACATAAGTTCTGAAAACGATACAACGAGTGACGCGGCAGAGCCAGGTCAAAACAGAGCATAAGTAGTATGAAATCCCAAAAGTATAAATCTGGTGAAATCAAGGTTCAAGCACTCACTCCCCGCCATACAAATGGACCCCGCCATAACAGCACATAATCAAGCAGTGGAATGGGTACCTAAAACTATACCACGAAGTCAGGCCAAGAGACGCTCTTGGGCCCTAAAGACCGCATTAAGGACATATAATACGTCTATACCTAGAATAAAGGATGCTCTACTGCCGTATTAAAATATTAAACACACTAGCATGCTCCTAGTTCATATGTACAAAATATTAAGTGAAGCCTTAGGAAAGAATATATCCCTTTCCTACCCCCCCCCCCCCTCCCAGATAGGGTGGAGACTCGATGCTATAGCATATCAAATCTCATCATCATATCGTATCTCATGCTCATCTCGTATCTCATGATATATATATATATATATATATATATATATATATATATATATATAATTGACTCAAGAAGGACAACACTCAATGAAGCTGGGCTGCTCTATAACCCTAGCAAAGACTCTAGGACTCACAGATAATGGTCGTTTTGTATTCAAACGCATACAAAATAAGAATGATCATTCTTAAGTGCAAGTCCTAAGCATGATACTACATGACATTCTTTAATGCATATGCAACACCTGCATACTATATGACACATCAGGCAGGACGTCCTGGTTACTAAGTAAGCCCCAGAGGTACTTACCTAGCTAGAAGATCAACAAAGAAGAATCCAGCACATAGTAGTCGCGATCACAGAGTATGACCTAATTACATAACGAGAATATACTGAGTATACTTCTATAGCTTTTCTGATCATATATATTACACACTCATACAAGTTGATAAATACGCAAGCTCACATTAACCATACTTCCAGTTCATCAAGATCAACCATCTCTTATCAACCTAAGATAAGCTCCATATCATACTTAGCCAAATTCGCATATTATTATAAGGATATATCATCATCAGCAGCAGTATCGAACAATTAATCTCTTCTAAAAATCACCACAAGACATGCTATTAGTCAATTCAATTATATCACCATGCTAGTCAGTCACCGAGCAAGTCAGATTCTCATGTTTAGATCCAAATCTGTTTCAAATCCAAGTTAGAATCCTGATCCTTGAAAGTGTTAGGAAAACTTCTTTTTCAATTATTTATTAAATCACTTCCGACCTTGAAATTCATTTTCCAAATTCTCTTTTTTAACCAACAAGTCCAAATAATTTATTTTAAATTCCAATAATATATGTATAATATTTGAAACACCATTTGTTAACACTTTTATAAAACATCTCCAAATCCTTTATAAAATAATTCCAACCCATTTTTATTTCATAAAACCAACCCTTTATAAATCTCCCAAAAATAATATTTTATCTTTTAAATCCTCATATAATATTATATAATAATTTAAATACCGCTAATTAGTTAAATAAAAAGACGGATAAACCCGAACCGAACCGGACCCATAGTATAAATCCGAACTGGTTCAACCAAATAATAAACAAGGGAGGTGGGGCCCACGAGTGCTGACTGGGCAGGCCCCACACGGAGCTGACTGGGCAAGAAGGACCCGTTGGCTTCTTTTTCTTCAATTCGAAAGAGCCGCTCCCGTCCACGCCGATGCTGCTCGACGCCGATTCCGATGCGCTCCTAGTTCCCCCGTGCTCAAGCTCGCCTGCTCTGGCCTCCTCGGCTTTCCTTCCCCAGTCCCGACCTACCTCCTCGCCGGACTCATCCTCACCCCCCACGTCGTGCTCGTTCAGCTTGTTTGTCACTGCCTTGCACACCCTCGAGATCGTGCTCGCTCACCCGCTCCCAACGGCCCGCACTCAGCTCACACATGCTCACACTCTCCTACAACCCGGTTTCGATTAGAAATCGATCAGAAACAAAGGAAGGAAAAGGCGGAACTCCTCGAGGAAGTTCACGACTCAGGAACTCTCAATCGGAGGTCTGAGCATCGTCGGAGGCTTGCGATGGCTCGTCGGATCTGTGTTGGGCATGGGTGAGGGAGAACGACTCACCGATGTTAGTTTGGATTGAAAACGAAGGAGAACGACTCACCGAAAGTTTGGTTCGCGATCGACCCGAGCGACGACTTAGGTGGTAGCGCTAGGGCTCCGAGCTGCTTCGGTGGCTGCTCCGAGGGGTGTTGCTACTGCCGTGGTCCCGAGGGGTGCGTGGGACCTTCCGCTGGTGGCTCGAGGCGGAAGGAGGGAAGAAGGAGGAGGAGAAGGTGGTTATGTTGTGATGAAGGGTGAAGGTGACAATGGTTTGGTGATGAAGATGTGTAATGTTATGTGTTTACTTTCCTAAGTTTTTCCTTTGGCATGTAATATTGTTTTATGTGTGTACGGACATGTATGTGTGTATGATGATTATACAGGTAACTTATAGTATATGTTATACATATATGATGCACTATAGTGTGTGTCTCAACTGAGTCGTATTGAGCTTATTTAAGCTTGATCCTCTAACGAGACCATAACTATAGTGGGGTTAACATATATGTATAAACTATACTATATATGTTATATGTATAAGGTATGATAGGAAGAAGAACTTAATACCTGGTATTGGGCTTTAGCCCATTACTGGCTCATGGATCTCCGCGTTGGATGAGACTGGTAGCCCAGAGATCCGGAGCTTACCTTGCCTTGCCTCTTTGGACTCGAAGCGCATCGTTTTGAAGCTTGGGTCTTGACCTAGCTATAAAGCATCGCTTCTAGACACTGGAGCTCAACACTTCAGTCTTCGTCTTTCTTTCTCCTCACAAATGCTCTCTCCGCTAGGGTTTCTAGGGTTTGGAGATTCTCCTGCTCTTGCCGACGGTTCGTGAGCGCTCGGAGAAGAAAGGTTGTTGGTGGCTCCTCTGGAAGGTGGATCGAGCTCCGGCGTCCTCCTGGGTGGCCGCTCTCCTCGCCTTCTGAGTTCTAGGGTTCTTGGAGATCGAATCCTTCTTCGATCTTTTGGTTTATCCCATATAGGGGGATTTTCTCTTCTTCCTTGTACCTTTGATTTGCATGCATGTTAGTTTAGGGTTGCTTGCTTTCATTGCTTGTATCATCCCTTGTACGAACTCTCTATAGTGGATTCGGCCAACTCTTGAGGCCCCGTGGATGTAGGTATTTATACCAAACCACGTAAAATCGCTTTGTTCGTTCTCTTGCATGTGATTCTCGTTTGATCTTTCGAATATCGCTTAGATCTTATTTGCTTCCGCTTATCAAAACCGATTTCTAGTTGGATCTAGGTTTTACAACGTGGTATCAGAGCTTGAGTGTCCTGATCTTTATTTTCTGGCTCATTCTTGAGTTATAGGGATAGAGATTGGACGTAGGGCCTTGGACGGACCTAAAAGGCGACGTCGCTGGTGCCGAACCCCCCCTGCGTGACATACCATACCTTGTTTGCTAGATCTAGGTCTTCTGTGCTTAGTTCTTGTGCTTCTGGTGCTTCTGATCTTCAAGTTTACTTGTTTTTGCTTGGCTTGTTAGGATCTGTAGTTGCACTATTTGATTCATGCTATTTTGAATCTTTATTTGTGTTCTTTGATCATTTACTAACTGTTTAGTTGTTTTACAGGTACAATATTACAGCTATGGGTGATAAAGGCACATATCTAAAGCCCTTCAATGGCCACACTGATTTTGCTATGTGGAAATTAAAGATGAAGGCAATTCTCATCAAAGAAAAGTGTTGAATTGTTGTAACCAACAAATTTCCTCATGGAACTTCAAAGGAAAAAATCCTTGAAACTGATCAACATGCTCACCGTGAGGTTATGCTTCGCTTAAGTGATGAAGTTGCTAGACAGGTATTAAGTTTTGATACTGCTGAGACACTGTGGGATGGTCTGGAAGGTTTGTACTGGGTAAAATCTCTCCCTTCTCATGTCAATTAGTTTAATAAGTTGTTTAATTTCAAAATGGATGTTTCCTACCCCTTGTCTGAAAATCTTGATAAGTTTCTTACTATTATTCAAGATTTGCAAAGATGTGGTGACAAAGTTGAGGAAACTCAGCAATATGTTTTGTTGTTAAATTATTTGCCTACTCAATCTAATACTTTTAAACATGTTGTGCAATATAGTACTTATAAACTGGAAAAGAAAGTTATTCTTGAGTCCATTATTCAGAAAAATGATGCTTTGAAAGTCTTTAAAAACAAATATGAGCTCAAAAATGACCATAAACCTGACAATAAGAATGAAGTGCTTGTTGCTAGAAGTAGGTTTAAAGGCAATAAGAATAATAACAACAATAACAACAATAAACCACCTCAGAAAGATTCTAGTAAATCTGATACTCATCAAAATGGTAAACCTGATAAATCTCACCTTATGTGTTCTTACTGCTCTAAATCTGGTCACATTGAGAAATACTTCTTTAAGAGGAAGAAAGATGAAAGGCTTGCTGGTAAAAAGCCTAATGTCTCTGCTGTGCTTGAATCTCATCTTTATTATACTCATGAAGTGCTTGCATTGTTAAATTCTGGTGACTCCAATGCTTGGATTTTAGATTCTAGATATACCATGCATGCTACCTTCCATAAGTCTTGGTTTCTGAACTTAAATGCTATGATGTTGGTACTGTCATGCTGGGTGATCATTCTGTGCTTAAAATAAAAGGTGTTGGTTCAGTTGTTTTAAGAATGTTTGACAATGTTGTTAGAGTTATAAAGGATGTGAAATGGGTGCCTGATTTAAGAAGAAATTTGTTGTCTGAAAGTGCTCTTGAGGAATTAAAATATGATGTGTACAGTTTTGATGGTGTGAGGATTGTTACTAAGGATAGTAAACCTGTGATTAAATGATTGAGAAAGGCTGGATTATATGAACTTGTTGCTACTCCAGTTGTGAATTCCTCTACTGCTGCTTTTACTGCCATTGATAAGCCTATGCCTATGCATGATTCTATATTGTGCCATGCTAGGCTAGGTCATATTGGTAATAAAGGTCTTGAGAACTTGTACAAGTCTGGTTTTATTCCTGCTAAACCATGCTCCATTGACTTATGTGAAAACTGTGTTCTAGGTAAGCATACTAGAAAAAGTTTCAAATCATCTGCTTATGTTTCTACTGCTCCCTTGGATTATGTTCATTCTGATCTTTGGGGCCCTGCCCAAGTATCTACTGTTGGTCTAAAGAGATATTTCATGTCCTTGATTGATCATTATAGTAGAAAAGTTTGGGTGTTTTTGTTGAAACCTAAAGATGAAGCTTTTGAAACTTTTAAACATTGGAAGTCTATGGTTGAAAAGGAAACTGGCTTATTTGTTAAGTGCTTAAAAACTGACAATGGTCTTGAGTTTTGTAATTCCTTATTTGATGCATATTGTAAACAAAATGGCATTAAAAGACACTTGACAATCCCTGGAACTCCCCAGCAGAATGGTACTGCTGAGAGGATGAACAAGACCCTTCTTGAAAAGGCTAGATGCATGCTTATTTCCTCTGGTTTGAAGCATTCTCTGTGGGGTGAAGTTGTTATGACTGTTGCATATTTGATAAATAGAACCCCTTCTTCTGTGATTGATTTTAAAACTCCTTATGAACTGTGGTATAAAAGAAAGCCTCACCTTGATCATCTTAAACCTTTTGGTTGCACTGTATATTCCCACATTAACCAAGGTAAGTTGAATCCCAGGTCACAAAAGTGTGTCCTATTGGGATATCCTCAAGGTATTAAAGTCTATAAATTGTTACTTGTTCAACCTGTAGCTTATAAAACTATTGTGAGTAGGAATGTTATTTTTAATGAGAATGAATTTCACTTTAAAATGATTTCTGTTCCTACTGTGCATGATTCTAACTTGCAGGAACACAATGGTGATCAGTTTTATGTTCCTAAGAATAGTAAAACTGATTCAGATAATGAGTTTGATACTGGTTATTCTCCCTCCCCTCCTCTTACTCTCTCTTCTGTTTCTTCTACCCCTTCTGATTCTGTGACTATGCAACCTCGCCAATTGGGTGGGGAAGCTAATGAACCTGTTGTTGAACCTACTCTGCCTTTCTCTTCTGTTTCTCCTATTTATGTGAATGAGGATGCTATTATTGAGTCAGTGCCTGCTTCTAGTTCTGGTTCTTCTAGTTCTTCAGTAGCTGAGAGGCATGTTCTCACTGATTGGCAGTTGACTAGGGATAGGAGTCCTAGGACTGTCATTCCAAATAAAAGTTTCATAAACAACATTGTTGAGTTTGCTTGCCTTGTGTCTGATATGGTTAAAAAGTTTTACACCTGAGACTTATGAACAGACTTTAAAGTGTGCTCACTATAAGAACTGGAAAAGGGCTATGGATGAAGAGATTGAGTCTATGAGGGTTAACCAAACCTGCTCTTTAGTTGCTAAACCTGAAAAAGCAAGACTTATTGAATGCAAATGGATTTTTAAGCTTAAAGATGGTGTGTCTAAAACTGATCCACCTAGATATAAAGGTAGGCTGGTTGCTAAAGGATTCACCCAAAGAGAGGGTGAAGGCTATAATGAAATCTTTGATCCTGTGGTTAAGCATAAGAATCTTAGACTCTTACTTGCTATGACTACTGTGCATGATTTTGAACTTGAGAAAATGGATGTTAAGATTGCTTTCTTGCATGGTGATTTGGATGAAACTATATACATGAGACAGCCTAAGGGCTTTGTTGATTCTGTGCATCCCAACTTTGCTTGCCTGCTGAATAAATCTATCTATGGTCTTAAACAGTCTCCACGACAGTGGAACATTAAGTTTGATAGATGTATAAGATTCAGTTTAGGGTTTAAAAGAAGTAAGTTTGATACATGCTTGTATTTTAAATGTGTTAAAAGAAATGGTCATGCTGCTTATGTGCTTTTATATGTTGATGATATTCTGCTGATTGCTAAATATAAAGAGTGCATCTTAGACATTAAAAAGAACTTGCAGAAGCATTTTGACATGAAAGATTTGGGTGTTGCTAAGAAAATCTCGGGGATGTCCTTTCTTAGAGATAGACAACATAAAAAATTATGGTTGCATCAATGTGATCATATTCATAAGGTGCTTGACAGGTTTCATATTTCTGGTGACAAAGTGAATAACATTCCTTTCGGTCCTGATCTTGATTTGACTAAGTCTAAAGATGTTTTGTCTGCTATTGAGATGAAAAATATGAAATCTATACCATATGATGCTGCTGTTGGGTCTGTTATGTACTCTATGATTTGTACTAGGCCTGATTTGGCTTTTGCTATCAGTACTCTAAGCAGATTCATGTCTAATCCATCTGAGAAGCATTGGTTATCCATGAAATATTTGTTAAAATACTTTCTTGGCTCTGTGAATCTATCATTGTTATATTCTGAGCATACTTCTGCATCTGAATTACATGGCTTTGTTGATGCTGACTATGCTAGTAACAAGGACACTAGGAAATCAATTACTTCCTATGTTTATTCATGGGCAGGTAATTGTATTTCCTGGAAGTCCCAACAACAGCCTATAGTTGCATTATCTTCTACTGAAGCAGAATACATTGCTGCTACAGAAGCTTGTAAAGAAGCTATCTGGTTGCAGGGTATTTTTGAGAGAAGTGGAAATGAAGCATTACACATCTGTGCTGCATATAGATAGCCAAAGTGCTCTGTATTTGTGTAGAGATCCTATGTACCATGAACGTACTAAACATATTCATGTTAGATATCATTTCATTCGTGAAAAGGTTGAAGATAATATCATTCATGTTAAGAAAATCGATGGTAGAATTAATCCTGCAGATTTTGGCACTAAAATTGTCCCTCATGATAAGTTTGTGTTTTGCAGGAACTTCCTCCACTTGGAGGAACTTGAGTGATCTCTGTGTGTGATGTGTGCTTGGGCTGAGGACGGACCTGGCCATGAAGAATCCACTTATCAATTGAGTCTGAGTCTGCCCAGTGCAAGACTTAGAAAAGTAGAGGGGTGTTTGTAATGTTATATGTTTACTTTCTGATAGAGCATATTTAATGTTGCATAATAGATTGCATTTAGCATAGTTTAGTTGTGAATATTGCATATATTTAGCCGCATTTACATAATCACTTGTTTAGTTAGAAGAGGCGGAATCTACATGATTTTATGGTTTATTTCAGATATAGTAGATTGAAGGTGAAATGAATTGGAGAAGAGCAATAAGAATCTAAAGAAGAGGTAGAGAAGCTGCGAAGTCAAGGAAGAAGAAGCTCGGAAGAATCGCCAGCCGCCCCGTGGCTCGAAGGGAAAACCGGAGGACTTCGCTGATCGCCGGCCACCCCGCGGCCCGCGCAGAAACGCAACATTCAATGCCGGTTTTTAATTAGGGTTTTAATTTAGTTGGTTGGCCGACTTTCTAAATACTATATAAGACTTTTCTAGTTTATTATTTCATTCACCTTATGCACTTTATCACATTGTTGAGAGCGCCGTTGAGCATGAGCAACTAAACTCTCGAGGTTTCGCCTACAGTTTGGATCTTTGATTGTTGAATTGTGAGTTTCTTAATCTAGTTCTTATTCTTATTCCAATGTTTTGACTTCTTTGCGCTTAATTGCTTGAATGTGTTTTATTCTCTCTAGCTTGATCAACTAGTTAGAGTAGATTTATTCAATTGCTAGGGTTTTGCAGATTCCTCGTAGCGAACCTTAACCCAAGTGGCAATCATATCCCTTTAGGACTCGTAGGACTAATTGGATGTGTAGGAAGTTGAATATATGTTAAATATCGACTCGTAGCTTGATATTGCATGCACCTTGGTTAATTCATATTCTTAATGCTATCTCTAGGTTAAATCTTAACCGTGTTAGGGTTATTTAGAGATAAGGGTTGCTAGGACTCGTAGGACTAGCAATCTACCTAAGATCTGGACAAGGACATGGATAGGAAAAGACAAGAACTAGAGGCTAAAAAAAGGATCGAATTCATCAATCGAAGTGATAAATTGTAGGTGAACCTATTTCTCTCCACTGCATTCTACAATCAACTTACTTTGTTTGCTTTCTTCCGCTTTGATAAAAGGCGGATCTTTTTCACACCAAAAACCCCCATATTCTTTATTACTAGCGATTAGAATTGATACTCGAATTGACTAGATTTCCCTGTGGATCTACCTCTTGCTTACACACTATACTAGTTGTGAGTTTGAGTATTCTTTGGCAAGAACAACGACAGGTTTTTCTCTTGTCAAATTTGGCGCCGTTGCCGGGGATTTCTTATTGAATTCTTGTGTTGTTTTAATCGCTAATCTTAGTGTGGACCACCTATATGGTCCACACTCGTGCTACTGACTCATCTTTATTGTCTTTGGATTCAGAGATTGAGAGGACTCTCTCTAGATTGAGGCGAGAAGCTCGTGATCACTTTCACGAGTTACCTTTCGATCAAGGAGAAGAAGAGAGTATAGAGATGCCTGCTAACGATGATAATCGAACGTTGAAGGAGCTCACAACACCAAACTTAGCCAAACAACCATTGGCTATCGTGTTCCCTGAACTTGATGAAGGTGTCAATTTTGAGCTAAAGTCTGGGGTGGTTCATCTCTTACCTAAATTCCATGGGTTGAGTGGTGAAGACCCCCACAAGCACTTATCTGAGTTCCATACTGTCGTGGTGGGAATGAAACCAGGCAATGTCACGGAGGAGCAAATCAAGTTAAGGGCATTCCCTTTTTCGCTTAAGGACACTGCCAATGAGTAGTTCTACTACTTTCCACCAGGTAGTGTAAACAGTCTGAAAAAGTCTGAAAAAGGAAATTAGAAGCATTGACCAGCAAGCTACAGAGACACTGTATGAGTACTTTGAGCGCTTCAAGAAGCTTTGCTCTAATTGCCCTAACCATGGTTTCTCAAAGAAGGATTTGGTGCTCTTTCTATTCAATGGATTGCTTGACGAGGAGCGCAAAACGGTGAACTCTGCCTGTGGAGGCAACATCTTGAACAAAACACCCAATGCTACTTGGGAGGTGTTTTCAGAGCTTGCTGATGGCTCTAGACAATTCAGCAAGGGACTTCATTCTAGAGGGGTACTCGTCGTTGACTCCTCAACTTCCGCATTACATAGCGATGTGGCTGAATTGAAGGTTATGATGAAAAGGTTCATGCTACAAGGAACCCCACAACAACTTAAGGCATGTGGCATTTGAGCTGATCTTTATCACCCGACAGACACTTGTCCAATGCTGCAGAAGCCAAGTGTAGAGTTGAATGCCATGGGGAACTTTGTTCCGCAGCGACCCAGGTATGGTAACTATGTTAATCCCAATCATTTCAATAACAACTATAATGCAGGTTACCAGGGGTATGGCTATGGTAATAACCAGGCCCCTTTCAATCCACAAGGAGGACCCCAATTCAGACCTCAGCAACAATTTGATGCCAGACAGAGAGGACCTCCACCAACTGCTAATCAATTAAATGAGGATCCTATCAAAGCTCTCACAAAGATCGTCCTGAGTCAAGCTGAGCACACCAAGAATTTGGAGAAGCAAATTAGCCAATTGGCTCAATCGATGAGCGAAATGCAGGCTAAGGACTCAGGAAAGCTACCATCTCAAATGGTGGTGAACCCCAAGGAGAACGTTAGCGTTGTGACGCTATGAAGTGGTAAGGAACTGATTACCACCCCCCATAATGATGCTAACATTGAAAATATTGAAATAGGTACGAACGAGGAGGAAGAAGAAGTTGTCTTCGCTGAGCCGCCCCGCGACACCCCTGAGCCGCCCCGCGGCCAAGGCGATTCTGACTCTGCAGAAATCGTCGGGCCGCCCCGCGGCCAAGGCCAGCCTCCCCGCGGCCACTCCAGTGACTCATCTGACAGGTACGTTAGACCTGATTTCCCCCTCTTAATTCTTTCAAACTCGTTCCTCCCTTTCCTGAAGCACTCAGAGACACAAAAAGACCAGACAATGACAAAGAGATCTTTGAGACGTTCAGTAAGTGCGAGGTAACCATCCCCTTACTCAATCTGATTAAAAGTATTCCTCGTTATGCCAAATTTCTCAAGGAACTTTGCACGATAAAGAGGAATCAAAAGTTGAAGGGGAAGCAGAAAATTAAGGTAAGCGAACATGTGTCTGCTGTGTTTCAAAAGCGTATGCCTAAGAAATGTAGCGACCTTGGCATGTTCACAATCCCATGTGTAATAGGTGAGATTAAGTTTCATAAAGCTTTGTTAGACTTGGGTGCATCGATTAATGTTTTACCTTATTCTATGTATGAATCATTGGGTTTAGGACCTTTCAAATGAGACTAGAGTGGTGATCCAACTAGCGGACCGATCCAATGCTTTTCCTAGAGGCATAGTTGAGGATGTTTTAGTCATGGTTGACAATTTGATCTTTCCTGCTGACTTCTTTGTCTTAGACATGGAGCATGGTAATCAAGAGGCCCATATTCTCCTAGGAAGGCCCTTTTTAAAGACTGCTAGGATAAAAATCGATGTATATTCTGGTTCTTTGACTATGGAATTCGATGGTGAGAAGGTTGAATACAATATATATAATGTAATGAAATTCCCTTTTGATTATCATTCCTTGTGCTTTATGGATGCCATTGATACTTGTATGCAGGATACCTTTGATATGAGTTGTGTAGATGACCTGTAGGTAGCTTTAGAATCTTCTATTGAGGAGTTCTCATTGAATTATGTTTTATCTACTAACCTGCAGGAGACCATAAGAAACTTGTCTTCCCTACCTATATACTCACAGGCAGATACCTTTATGGCACTAACCATCCCAAATGAGAAGCTCTTACCTTCAATCGTACAGGCACCTGATGTTGAGCTTAAGCCTCTTCCTGAGCATCTGAAGTATGCATTTGTGGGGGAAGGTGACACCTTGCCTGTCATCATCTCTAACAAGCTTACCAAAGAACAAGAAGATAGGTTGGTAGGAGTGCTCAAAGAGCATAAGACAGCTCTGGGATGGACCATAGCGGATATCAAGGGAATCAGCCCAGCTACTTGCATGCACAGAATCTTATTAGAAGAGGGAGCCAAACCTCCCAGGCAACCTCAACAAATAGGGCTGGCACGGTACGGTACCATGGTAATTTTTCGATTACCATGTACCGTACCGATACCCATCGGTATGGTATTTTCTGTACCACGTACCAACCGAATAGTGTCGGTACCGAAACTCTTGGTACCGAAAGTGTCGGTTACCGAATGTCGGTACCATGGTAACCGACACCACTATTTCATTTTTTCAATTTTCGTTTTATAGACCCTGGTACCATCGATACCGATGGTACCAATGAGATTCACAGAATCTGGATTCATACCTGTTTAAGTTTTACCTGTTTAAAGAAACGTCGAATCAGAATAGAAGTACTTAAACGAAGATAATTTAGTGTCATTACAGGCCAAACACAAGATTACAAACCAAAGTTTCAAACGGAATCAACCCATTGTCTATTTGTCTTACAAAATACAAACCCAAATACAATACTTGTTATGAAATTGAAAGTGTTCAAAGCCATAGCTTGTTACTAGTCCTTCAGGACCTCCACACCTTGCATTGCAACTGACTTACTGACATGCCTGAACCTAAACCGTTAAGACATTGCAACTTATTAGTCTCATTCAACATTACAAACAAGATATATTGAAACTGGAATCTAAAACTAAATAGGCAAATACGAAATACTCAAATACTTACTCCAAACAATGTGGGTTTAGGTAGTTGTTTGGCTAGTGTTTCCGCTCCTTCCACTAGTACCAATAACATCAACTTGATCTTGTTCATATCCTTGATAGCTGATATCAAATACAAGCATATAAAGAATGTCAGAAATCAGTTGATTGACATAAGTAAAGTAACACCCAAAATAATTTAGAACACTTGGAATTTATTTAAGAAAACATATAAGCAAACACAAAAGATTACCTTTCTCAAGCTCTTCACATTGATAGTAGAACTCAAGCTCATCGATTGTTGGATCCTTGTAGAAAATTGGTGGCTCAGCCCGCAACCAATCACTAGTGCAAACCAAGGCCTCCACCATCTTTGTAGACAAACATGCTCTGAATGGATCAACAATCCTTGACCCCAAACTGAAAGCATTTTCTGAGGGAACCGTTGAGCAAGGAATGGCCAAAACATCTCTAGCCAACTTAGATAAAATTGGATAGGCAGCTTCATTAGCTTTCCACCACTTAACAACTTCGAAGCCCTTGCATAAGATGCTCACATGTTTATCCGACAAGTACTGATCAACCTCATTCTTAATGAATTGTGATTGCTCGACCATCTCCTGTCTTGCAAGCTCTCTGCTCACTTCATCAAGGGCATCCATGTCCACACCTTCTATGTCAACACCTTCAAGGGCATCCCTGTTCACTTCATCATCTCCTTTGTACTCATCGTACAACTTCAACAACAACTTCTTCAAGTCACCTTCTATGGTGTTGATCACATCTACATTTGCCTTCACCTTTACCATCGCAGCTTTAGCCCATTGTAGCTTGTACCTTGGGTCAAGGACGTTGGCTATCATGATAACCTTGTTCATCGACTCAACACCGCCCCAATACTTCTAAAATTTAGTCTTCATTGACTTCGCAACTTTATGCAAAACCACATCCTCTGAAGAGCAGGCCTTGTCAATCTCACATTGCAATGTGATCATCTCCACAAAGAGTACATTTGCTGTAACAGTTTTCCATGCACTAAGCCGCAATGTAGCGTCATAGAATTTTTTCAGAAACACACAGAATGCCTCGGCATTTCTCCAATCATCAAAAGCTGGAGGTCCTACCCGTTCATGACTCTCAAAGTAGCTCATAAAGTTCACATCTTCTTCAGCCATCCTCGCGAATACAACTTCGTACTTCAATGCAGCTTCCAGCATAAGGTAAGTGCTATTCCATCTTGTCACAACATCTAAAGGAACATTTGCTTTCGCACCAGCCCCACATTTCTCCATCACAGCGAACTCTCTGAATTTGTCAAGTCTAGAAGATGAACTCCTAACATACTTCACGCAGTTCTGTATTGCACTAATACCATCCTCCAACTCCTTCAACCCATCCTTCACTACAAGATTAATGATGTGACAACCACATCTAAGATGCACATAGTCTTCATCCAACAACAACGACTTCTGCAATCTCCATCTTCTCTTCATGTACAGAACCGCCACATCATTGGTAGACGCATTATCCACGGTGATTGTGAAGACTTTCGTAATCTCCCATTGTCGCAAACAATGATCCAAAAGCCTCCCAATGTCATCCCCCTTATGACTCACAATTGGACAAAAGCATAAAATTCTTGTATGCAATATCCACTCACTATCTAAGAAATGAGCGGTGAGAACCATGTAGTTGATGTTCTGAATAGAAGTCCATGTGTCGGTGGTGATAGATATCCTTGCGTATACGGCTTTCAAACCACTCAACAATAACCCTTTCTCATAATTGAACTTGTCTAAAACTCCTTGAGCAACTTGCTTTCTATTCAATGGAGTCCACTCCGGCTGCAACTCTTTAACGAATGCCTTAAAACCCTCCTTCTCCACATGCCTAAAAGGCAACTCTTCCCTAATAATCATCTCTATGCATTTGTCATCACACCTCTTCTTGCTATACTTGTGAGGTCTCCCCCCCCCCCCCCCCCCCCCGGTCACATTTTCTGTGTTCAATTTCGTTTGCTTGGGATCTCCTTGTCCTAGCCCGTGCAACAGGTGTGCACTACATCTCCGATAGACATGATTCCACATTGAGCTTGTACCATTCCTCTTTGGATCACACGGAACTCTTGCCCCACAAACGTTGCAAGTGCAGGTCGAATCATCAATCTTATCTGAGTTAGGGAGCTTGCATTTGGTAAAGGTTTCCCACAACACACTTGTTGATCTTAAGATCGATGGCTCCTTTCTTTTCTGTCCAACCTCCACTGCAGGCTCACTTTCGTTTTCAGAGGGCTGAGTCGTAGGCTGACTTTCAGTTTCAGAAGGTAGGGTAGGTTGTTCTTTGACTACATTTGGCAAAGGGTTAGACGGAGAGGAGCTAGACTGACTTTGGCATTGTGTCCCAGCTGAGCATAAACCAATTCCCAACAGAAGTACAGAACAAAATCAATACACAAATAACAATTCAACATCAATTAAGCAGCTTCTAAGTTAGAACAAAATTGATATAACATAATTGAAAATTCAGCAGCATTTCGATTGAAAATTCAGCAGCATTTCCAAGTCCCAACAGCTTCAAAATCAATACACAAATAACAAAATAAATTCAGTAGCTTCTATCTTAGAACAAAATTGAAAATTCAACCGATCAAGATTTCAACTTTCAAGGACTAGATTCAAGTAATTCAATTTCTTATTTCTTAAAGAAAAATAAGAACAAAGAACAAAACAATTCAAGGACTCACCGTTGGGTACAATCCCCCCAGTAGATCCGGATCCGACTGCTCCACCAGTAGATCCGGCTCCAACAGATCCAAATCCGGACGCACCTCTTCCTCGTGCACCCCTTCCGCTGCCCGTGATTCTTCCCAACGGAGCTCGAGTACGACCCATCTGCCTGGTTTGAAGCGAGATCGAATCATTGAAATTAAATCTCGGATTGTTTGAGAGAAGGGAGATCGAAAATGAAGGATTCGAAAGTCGAAACTTACACTGGCCGGGACAGGAGGCTAAGGCTGCGAAGGCTGATGGACGACTGCCGGGACGGGAGGCTAAGGCTGCGAAGGCTGATGGACGACTACCGGTCGGCGAAGGCTCAAGGCTGTGGATGGTCGGCGAAGGCTGCGAAGGCTGATGGACGACTGCCTGTCGGCGAGGACTGATGGACGACTGCCGGGACGGGAGGCTCAAGGCTGCGCGCCAGCAGCTTCCTCTCTGAAATTAGGGTTGGAACTTGGAAGTGAAAGAAGAGAACGGCTGAGACGAGAGTCTGATGAATGAGACACTATTTTTTTTTAGCATACAAAATAAAAATTAATTCAATTAATAACAACACAGCCTTACACAATAATACAATTTTTTAAAAAAAATTAAATATATAATCGGTACCACCGGTACCACGGTAATTGGGTTGCCCATATCGTTACCGTACCGACTACCCTTGGTACCGACACTTCGGTTACCGACTCAGTCGGTTACCAACTTCTTGGTACCAACGACCTGTTGGTACGGTTGGTAATCGGTTGGTAAGGTAATTTCCGTACCATTTGCCAGCCCTATCAATAGAGACTCAACCCACCTATGATGGATGTAGTAAAGAAGGAGGTGCCCAAGCTCCTTCAGGCAGGTATGATCTATCCCATCTTTGATAGTCAATGGGTTAGTCCAACGCAGGTACTACCAAAGAAGGGAGGCATAACAGTGGTTGAGAATCAAGAAGGTGAGTTGGTCCCTACCAGAGTCCAATCAGGCTGGAGAGTTTGCATCGATTATCGTAAGCTGAATGCGGTAACTCAAAAAGATCACTTCCCTTTACCATTCATTGATCAAATGCTTGAAAGAATCGCTAGTCGTCCATATTATTTCTTTCTAGATGGATATTCAGGGTACTTTCAGATAGTCATCGCACCAGATGATCAAGAAAAGACAACATTTACTTGTCCGTTTGGCAATTTTGCATATCGCAGAATGCCTTTTGGCTTGTGCAACACTCCTGGGACATTCCAACGGTGTATGGTAAGTATCTTTTCTGAATATATGGAGCAATTCATTGAGGTTTTTATGGATGATTTTACAGTCCATGGTGATAGTTTTGATGCTTGCCTCAACCATTTGGCGCTTGTGCTTAGAAGATGTGTTGACACTAACTTAGTGCTCAATTCAGAAAAGTGTCACTTTATGGTTGAGGAAGGCATTGTTTTGGGTCACATTGTCTCCCAGAAAGGGATTGAGGTTGATAAGGAAAAGATTGACATCATTCAATCATTGCCTTATCCTACTAATGTGCGTGAAGTGCGTTCCTTTTTAGGCCATGCTGGATTCTACCGCAGGTTCATTAAGGATTTCTCAAAGATCACCTCACCTTGTGCGAGCTGCTGAAGAAGGAGGTCACATTTGCTTTTGATGAGAAGTGCAGGATGGCGTTTGATGAGTTAAAGACTTGTCTTACCAGTGCACCAATTATACAAGCACCAAATTGGTCTCAGCCGTTCGAATTAATGTGTGACACTAGTGACTACGCTGTGGGAGCCGTGCTTGGACAAAAAGAAGGGAGAAACTCTCATGTCATATACTATGCATCTATGACCCTGAATGGAGTTCAAAGGAATTACTCAACCACAGAGAAGGAACTTCTTGCTATAGTTTTTGCACTTGAGAAATTTAGATCCTATTTGCTTGGTACAAAAGTTATTGTTTATACTGATCATGCAGCACTTCGTTACCTTTTAACGAAGAAAGAGGCCAAGCCAAGACTAATTAGATGGATCTTTCTTTTAAGCGAGTTTGACATCGAAATCAGGGAGAAAAAGGGTGCTGAGAACCTAGTTGCTGACCATCTAAGTCGTATTGTGCAGGTGAAGAATGGACAAGAAGTCATATTGGGGAGCTTTCCTAATGAAGAACTTTTTCAAGTCTTCACAATCGCCAGCCGCCCCGCGGCCACCCTAGGCCGCCCCGCGGCCGAGTCTTCGGAGGAAAATTTCTTCGCAATCGCCGGCTGCCCCGCGGCCCCTACAGAATCCGAAATTGAACAATTCCTCAAGGTGAGTTCTCTCCCAAGCCCTTGGTTTGCTAACTTGGTCAACTTTTTAGTGTCGCAAGAGTTTCCACCCAACTTTTCAAAGGGTCAGAAGGACAAGATACGCCACGATGCTCGCTTCTACGTTTGGGACGATCCTTACCTATGGAAGCATTGCGCAGATCAAGTGATACGTCGGTGTCTTCCCGACGATTAGGTACAATCTGTCCTTAATTTTTGTCATTCTCATGAATGTGGTGGACACTTTGGACCACAAAAGACAGTTAGAAAGGTACTTGATGCAGGATTCTTTTGGCCACATATATTTCGTGATTCATATGCCTTTTGCAAATCTTGTGATCGTTGTCAGAGAGTTGGGAATCTTTCTAAGAGGAATGAGATGCCACAAACTCGTATGATATTTTGTGAGATTTTTGATGTTTGGGGCATTGGCTTCATGGGACCATTCCCTAACTCCTTTGGAAACTTATATATTTTGCTTGCGGTGGACTATGTCTCCAAGTGGGTGGAAGCGAAGGCCACCAGAACTGACGATTCAAATGTAGTTGCAGGTTTCCTCAAGGAGCTATTCTCTACATTTGGAGTTCCGAAAGCACTGATCAGTGATAAAGGGACCCACTTCTGCAACAAGACTGTGAGTGCGCTATTAAAGAAATATCATGTGACTGAGAGGGTGTCTACTGCATACCACCCCCAGACCAATGGGCAAGCTGAGGTGTCTAATCGCGAGATAAAGACTATCTTGGAGAAGACTGTTGCCCCAAACAGGAAGGATTGGAATTCGGAGTGTCAGACTTGATGATGCTCTATGGGCTTATCGAACGGCTTACAAGACTCCCATTGAGATGTCTCCATTTCGATTAGTCTATGGAAAGGCTTGCCATCTGCCTGTCGAGCTCGAACACAAAGCATATTGGGCGGTGAAGCAGTGCAACATGCAGATTGATGAAGTTGGGGAGTTCAGGAAACTACAGCTGCGGGAGTTGGAAGAATTGAGATTGGATGCCTATGATAACTCCGTCACCTATAAGGAGAAGACAAAGGCATGGCACGATAAACATATCTTGCGAAAGGACCTCAAAGTTGGGGACAAGGTCCTTCTATTCTAATCGCGCCTGCAACTCTTCCCAGGTAAGCTTCGTTCTACATGGATAGGGCCATATGTGATTGCTAATGTATTTTCTCATGGTGCAGTAGAGCTACTGAATGAAAGGAATGGAGACATCTTCAAGGTAAATGGTCATTGAGTGAAACCATATTTTGAAAGCTTTGTCAAACAGGACGGTGATGAGTTGGTTCTCACTGAACCAAGTGCTGAGGATCATTTGGGAGCCATAACATCGAGCCAACGACAGTAACCAAAGGCGTTGCTTGGGAGGCAACCCAAGGTAATATTTTAGATATTATTTTCTTTTTTGCATTAAGTTTTTTTTTAGTTTATTTTTGGTTTGGTTCAGCATACTAACACTACAGGGAGAAAGAACAAAGGAAAAGGATGAAAAAGAAGGTGACCGCCTCGTCGCAAGTCTAGGTCGCCCCGCGGCCAAGGCGCCGAGCGAAATCCTTCGCGGAATCGCCGGCCGCCCCGTTGCCCACCCTGACCGCCCCGCGGCTTCTTTCGGATAGAAAAAATTTTAGAGGCCCGTGTGGGCCCCCACTTGCTACACTAAGTTAACCCTATCCACCCCTTTTCTTTTCTTTCCTATCTCTATCAGCCGCCCCCATTGTTCCCATCTTGTCTTCTTCTTCATCACCTTCTCCACCCCCTTTCCAAAACCTCCATTGAACCCCACGTTCCAAGCTTTTAACCCCCACAAAATCTTCCATTCCCATCTTCCTTCTACATAAAAACCACACCATATCCCCTCACTCTCCTAGATCTACACACAAATCGCCCATCCCAAAGTTTTTTCAGGGATTTCTTTTCGGATCCATCATGGAGAGAGATCAGCGACGACATCGGAGAGAAGATCCGGCACGGAGATTCCAGATCCGGCAAAATCGCCAGCCGCCCAGTCGCCAACCCGGCTGCCCCGCGGCCACTCCTGTCGCCGGCTGCCCCGTCGCCACCCTCGGCTGCCCCGCTGCCTCTGGAGTGACTCGCCATCTGTGCGTTTTCTTGACTTTCGTTCTTGTTGGGTGATTTCCTTAGCTCGAATTAGCAATGTATAGACCCCATGGAATGAGTAGAAGTCATAAGGAGAAGTGGAATGCTCTCAACACTCGGAATTTCTTTGTTACCAAATTTTTTCATTAGCCTACACTTCGATTATTTGAGATGGATGTATGTACTAGGCAATTGTTAGAGCATGGGGGCTTAGGAGAGTTTTTAGGGAAGAATGCTCCTATATATTCGAGCTTATGTAAGGAGTTTTTAGCGACTTTGAGTGTGGGGCGTACGTATATTGAGTTTCGATTGCTTGGGAGGGGTTACGGGATATCGAAGGAGAGATTGGGGCAGATTTTTGGTATTACTGCTGCACCTACTGCTGGTTGGCTTGATGTGTGTAAGGGAGAGGGCCCTTTGGCTTTTTGGATGGCGTCAACTAGGGTGCCTTTTGAGGCCAAGAAGGGCCAGTACAATTCGAGCATTCGCCATAGCTCAAGCATTCTTTGCACAGGCTGAGGTCAACAAGATCTCACTTAAGGATATGTCATTTTTGTGGTGTATGATGCCAGAGAGCCCAGTGATTCCAGGTTGAGTGGATATGTTTCTGATTAACTACAAGAACATCCTCGACAAGCGCAACAAGGCGACGATTAGCTTTGGGGGTCTTATCACCCTCATAGCTCGAGCGTGCATCGATGTGAGCATTGTCCCCGATGTTCTGCATGGCTCATTTCTATATAATGAAGCCCAGCTGAGGAAAGCTGGCCACTTGGAGGGCAAGTCGCCGATGTGGGTCTGGAGGACAGACCATCTTGCGAGGATTCGCCTGAGATTGCCCCGACATCTCCCTTATGGCCCTACTTCAGCTGATTTTTACATGGGCGATGAGATGGATGAGGATGCTGAGGATGATGATGATGAGGAGGGTGCTCCTGATGCTGAGCAGGAAGGTGATGATGATGTTCATGGAGTTTAGACGGATCTAGAAGGTAGTGGTGCTGGACCTTCTGGCACAGCTGGAGGTGTTGGTCCGGACTACTACGTGCTGGAGCAGAGGATGACAGATATGTATCTCCGTCAGGACACCATGTGGGAGCATCAGCAGATGATGTCGCGTCGTCAGGACGCCATGTGGAAGCACCAGCAGCAGATGTCCCTAGAGCTGGCAATACCCGACCCGACCCGAGAAAACCGATCCGATTGATCCGATCCGAACCCGTCCGACACCCGAATAATTGAAAAAAAAGTTTGGATCCGAGACCGAACGACCCGATTCTAGTTAAGCCCGAACCCGAAAGCAATCCGAACCCAGTAAGAACCCGAACCCGATTATATCCGAATGGACCAACCCGAAATCAACCTGAAACCCAAAATTGTCCAACCCGAGCATATCCGAAACCCGAAATTACCCGAACCCGAAATAACCCAAACCCGATTATATCCGAAATCAACAAAAATCTTAGTATTCTCCCTAAAATACTCAAAACAACATAAGTACGTAGTATTTGATTACTTAATAATGGAGGGTAATATTATCATGCATATAGTATAATTAAATATAATTTTGTACTCCCTCCATTAAAAAAAGTAACTTTTTAGCATTTTTTAAGACGCCCAAACTATATAAATATCAATTTTTTTTGTTATTTTTATAATTTCGTAGTTATGAGTAATAAGTATGAAATTAATATTAAAAAAATAATATTTTATATGATTTAGACTTTTTAAAAAAATATTATAAAAAGTGAGAAGACTTACATTTTTTTAACGAATGTAGTATTGATTAAGAATTGATAAACATTAGCTTAATCTATATAGAAGGATAAATATCTCGGTAAAAAAATTGATTTGTTTTATCCAATATGATTCTTGTGGGTTCGATTTGACTGAACTCAATTCAACCAAAACCGTCGTGACCAAAACCCGATTCACCCGATCCCCCTTAGACCGAAACCCGATTCACCCGAACCCGTTTAGACCGACACCCGATTCACCTAAACTCGTTTAGACCAAAACCCGATTCGCCCGAATCGAATAGGACCCGAAAACCCGATTGTATCCAATAAACCAATGCCCGAATAAACCCGACCCGAACCCGATCAGATCCGAATTGTCATCACACCCGATATCAACCCGAGTCCGATATGACCCGAAACCGAATAACCCGACCCGAACCCGATCTGACTCGCCCGATTGCCACCTCTCTGCGCCAGGAGTTGATGTGGGATCAGCAGCAGCAACTATATGTGGATATTGGCGACATTCGTCGGGATGTCCGTGGCTTGACTTCTCCCTTGGAGGATGTCTCTGAGAGCCAAGCATCGATCAAACGGATGCAGGAGAAGATGTGGCAGAGGCAGGAGGACTTCTATCGATATGTGTATCCCCAGTTTCCACCTTACCCACCCTCACCACCACCTCATCAGTGAGCATGTCAGTCGTTTCTTTTCTTTTCCCTTTTCTTTTTATTTTTGTGTTTTTATTCTCTTTTCTGCATTGAGGACAATGTCAGAATTAAGCGTGGGGGAGAAGAATTGCATGTCATGTTTGTATTTTTGTTCTAAGTTTGCACTGCATTTTGACTATTAAGTTTCATGTTTATTTCTATTGGTTGTATGCATGTTTAGTTTCTACCATTGTTATTCCTATTCTAAAAAATATGAAAAATGAAAAAAAAAAAAAGAGTTTTAGTTCTTGAATTATTAGGAGTAGGTCTTATTTCCCTATATAGATGATGTTTGTCCTCTAATCTATCTATTGAGATTTATGCCCCATGATGTGCTTGGATTGTTGAAGCCTTCGATACATGTTTTCTATACTATTTGGTGAGCATGATTGATTAATGATTGAGCACATAAGATCTTGGATTTTTGGTGATCTTGATGTTCTAGACATGACCTGGTGAGCTTATTTTGGCCTATTCAGGACTACACTTTATTGAGTTCTCTTGCTTGTTGTGTGTACTCTCTTCAATTGCTTCCTCTTTGGCTTGCATTTAGATATCTTTTTCAAGGCTGCATATTATGATTTCTGCACATGACTTAAACAAGATTGAGGCACCTTTATTAGCCCTATTTGACTCTATTCCCACCTTACATATTATCCTCTGCTTGAAGCCAGTTTGAGCCTAATTGCCTATTCTTTTGTAGCTCCACAAGATTTTTCCATAGCCAATGATAGCCTAACCCCATCCGGGAATTTAGGAATAGTTGGTGAATATCTATATTGTGGATGATGCTTTTTAGTGGTGGATTGTGTATGTTTGAGGTGCATTTATGAGATGGTTGGTTCTTGCTAGTACATTCATTACTTGGGACCTAAGGAGGATAAAATTCACTTGGGGGCAAAAGTCAAGAATAATCATTTGATATAGCATGGATGGAAAAAAAAAAAAGAAAAAAAAAAGAAAAAAGAAATGAGTTGAGTATGGTTTGTAAAGTTTTATGCTTGAGATTGGTGTTGTAAGACATTATAGAGATATGGTATGAGGAGTTTATGAGTGGTTTTATGATTTGGTTGCTTCCTTAGTTCCAGGATTATGAGCACCACATGGCCTAAATTGTTCCATACCTTATATGTTCTACCTTGGCCCCAGTACAACCCAATTAAAAGACCTCATGATTTTTGTTGTGTGTAGAGTCACCAGCGGTAGAGAGCTAGAACACTGGTGCAAGACTATTATAGCTAAGCTTTTGATGATTGAGTTTTGAGCGTAAACATTTAACCCTAAACACTTGAGCGAGAGTGAAACACATATTCCCTGTGAAGTCTAGAATGGATATGGTTGCCTGATTTCATTGATTATTGCAATTATGTGATATGATGTTGTTAATCTATTGTGTTTGCTACTTTTTCATGCACTTAAAGAATATTGAGGTGTGGATACATGAATTGCTATTCCATGGGGCTGTGGAGTTGAGTTTTCTATTGCTTGAGGACAAGCAAAGGTTCAAGTGTGGGGGAATTTGATAGAGCATATTTAGTGTTGCATAATAGATTGCATTTAGCATAGTTTAGTTGTGAATATTGCATATATTTAGCCGCATTAACAAAATCACTTGTTGAGTTAGAAGAGGCGGAATCTACATGATTTTATGGTTTATTTCAGATATAGTAGATTGAAGGTGGAATAAATTGAAGAAGAGCAAAAACAATCTAAGGAAGAGGTAGAGAAGCAGCGAAGTCAAGGAAGAAGAAGCTCGGAAGAATCGCCAGCCGCCCCGCAGTTTGGTTGGCCGCCCCACGGCTCGAAGGGAAAACCGGAGGACTTCGCTGATCGCCAGCCGCCCCGCGGCCTGGCCTGTCCGCCCCACGGCCCGCACAGAAACGCAACATTCAATGCCGGTTTTTAATTAGGGTTTTAATTTAGTTGGTTGGCAAACTTTCTAAATACTATATAAGACTTTTCTAGTTTATTATTTCATTCACCTTATGCACTTTATCCCATTGTTGAGAGCGTCGTTGAGCATGAGCAACTAAACTCTCGAGGTTTCGCCTACAGTTTCGATCTTTGATTGTTGAATTGTGAGTTCCTTAATCTAGTTCTTATTCCTATTCCAATGTTTTGACTTCTTTGCGCTTAATTGCTTGAATGTGTTTTATTCTCTTTGGCTTGATCAACTAGTTAGAGTAGATTCATTCAATTGCTAGGGTTTTGCAGATTCCTCGTAGCGAACCTTAACCCAAGTGGCAATTATATCCCTTTAGGACCCCTAGGACTAATTGGATGTGTAGGAAGTTGAATATATGTTAAATATCGACTCGTAGCTTGATATTGCATGTACCTTGGTTAATTCATATTCTTAATGCTATCTCTAGGTTAAATCTTAACCTTGTTAGGGTTATTTAGATATAAGGGTTGCTAGGACTCGTAGGACTAGTAATCTACCTAAGATCTGGACAAGGACATTGATAGGAAAAGACAAGAACTAGAGGTTGAAACAAGGATCGAATTCATCAATCGAAGCGATAAATTGTAGGTGAACCTATTTCTCTCCACTGCATTCTACAATCAACTTACTTTGTTTGCTTTCTTCTGCTTTGATAAAAGGCGGATCTTTTTCGCACCAAAAACCCCCATATTCTTACTAGCGATTAGAATTGATACTCGAATTGACTAGATTTCCCTGTGGATCGACCTCTTGCTTACACACTATACTAGTTGTGAGTTTGAGTATTCTTTGGCAAGAACAACGACATGTTTTCCTCTTGTCACTTTCCTTAGTTTTTCCTTTGGCATGTAATATTGTTTTATGTGTGTATGGACATGTACGTGTGTATGACGATTATACAGGCACCTTATAGTATATATTATACATATATGAAGCACTATAATGTGTGTCTCGACTGAGTCGTATTGAGCTTATTTAAGCTTGATCCTCTAACGAGACCATAACTATAGCGGGGTTAACATATATGTATAAACTATACTATATATGTTATATGTATAAGGTATGGTAGGAAGAAGAACTTAATACCCGGTATTGGGCTTTAGCCCATTACTGGCCCATGGATCTCGGCGTTGGATGAGACTGGTAGCCTAGAGATCCGGAGCTTACCTTGCCTTGCCTCTTTGGACTCGAAGCGCAGCGTTTTGACGCTTGGGTCTTGACCTAGCTATAAAGCGTCGCTTCTAGACGCTGGAGCTCAACTCTTCAGTCTTCGTCTTTCTCTCTCCTCACAAACGCTCTCTCCTCTTGGGTTTCTAGGGTTTGGAGATTCTCCTGCTCTTGCCGACGGTTCGTGAGCGCTCGGAGAAGAAAGGCTGCTGGTGGCTCCTCTGGAAGGTGGATCGAGCTCCGACGTCCTCCTGGGTGGCCACTCTCCTCGCCTTCTGAGATCTAGGGTTCTTGGAGATCGAATCCTTCTTCGATCTTCTGGTTCATCCCATACACGGGGATTTTCTCTTCTTCCTTGTACCTCTGATTCACATGCATGTTAGTTTAGGGTTGCTTGCTTTCATTGCTTGTATCATCCCTTGTACGAACTCTCTATAGTGGATTCAGCCAACTCTTAAGGCCCCGTGGATGTAGGTATTTATACCGAACCACGTAAAATCGCTTTGTTCGTTCTCTTGCATGTGATTCTCGTTTGATCTTTCGAATATCGCTTAGATCTTATTCGCTTCCGCTTATCAAAACCGATTTCTAGTTGGATCTAGGTTTTACAAGATGGAATGCAACAGGAAAGCGAGGAGGAGCTGAAGAATTTGAAGGAGGGAGAGATATGAAGTGATGGGGAGATGGCGTACAAAAGAAGGGAAATGGAGTTGTTGTAGTTGCAGAAGGTATGGGAGGGGTGGGCGTGAAAGGAACTGACGGGGAGGATATGACTGGTATTTATTACAGGCATCTGTTTAATTAAATATCCGGTAATAAATCCCGAATACGTGAATTTCGAATCCCGAAATTAGTTTTCGAATGTTAGTTTCCCCGAATCCCGCTTTCTCGATCAACTAGATTTTTAAAATTGAAAAGGATAAACATCCGATAATTATTTTGAATTTTCAATGTAAAAGGGCGGAAATTGTTCGTCAAATTTTATATTCCAGTCGGAATCCGCTAAACAGGTTTTAAATCCGATTTAAATTCATTTTTAATTCTCTTTTTATGAAAAATTAGGATTTGAAAATCCGAGCCTTTACAGGGACTATGGTTTTGCCGCAGCGAGATTCGAAACCTTCTTGCTCGTTTTTGCTCATTTTTTTCTCGATTCAATTCCGTTTCAGTTTAAACTTGTTTTAAAATATTTCTAACTCAAAACCGACACTAAAGTAACGCAAATGACTCCAACAAGGACTAGAGGGGAGAACGGAAGAGGGATTACTTAGCCTCCTTGAGGCTTAATTGAAAATCTTGAAAGAGGACGATTGATAGCATGCATTCATATAGGTGTTATAGGACTTATATAGTATAGTTTAGGTGTAAATAATGGCCTTATTCATATTAATTTGTGAATTTGATTATTGTGGTTATGGAAGCGGAATCTACACATATTTGTGGTTAATTTCAGGTATGAGAAACTTGGATGGGAGAGGCATGAAGTGTAAAAGTGGGATCACAAGAGTCGACCAAATAACTAAGGAGAAGATTGGAAGATGCTGTGAACAGTGAGCCGCGCCCGCGGCCAATGCCGAGAGCTAGAGTTGACCGAGCTATTGAGCCACGCCCGCGGCCTCTGCCAGTGCTGAAACTCTAAATTGCCGAATTACTTATTTTAATTAGGTTATTTTGTAACCCTCTTGGACGCCTATTTAAGGGGTTTTTAGGAGACGTTTTAGAGACCGTTTAGCAATTGAAGAAACCCTAGAGAGCTTTTGTGCTATGGCGAACTAAACTCCTCTTTCGTTTGATTGATTAGTTTGAAGCTTTCGATTTGATATTCCGTGAGATATTCTCTACTCTATTTACTTTTGAGTAATCTTTATCTTCCATTGTCATTGCTTATGTTTGAGTTTGTGTTCTATTGGATTGGCCACCTAATATTACTTGAATTCAATCTATCGCTAGATCTATAGGGACGCTAGTTGAAGAACTTAGATCGTAGTAGCTACTTGTGATCATCTATGACTAGTTGACTTGGTTGATTGCATGAAGATAAAGATACAATTTGTTTATTGCTAGTTGCTTTATTTCAATTGTTCCTATTAAATTTCCTTGGTGTGCATTGCTATTGTTGAATTGAATCTGGATAGTTTCTAGGTTATTCATCAATAAGGGTGTTTAGAGTCTAGTTGACATATTCACTAATTGCAGGGAAGGAATTGAAAGTTATTGAAAGGTACAATTGATTTTCACAATAGGTTTCTCAAGAATAATAGGTTTAGGGAATTTCAAGGATCGGAATTCAAATTGAGAGTGGATACTAATTAATCAAGCGTGTTTTTCACATATTGTTATCAATCACCATCATTGCACCTTTTGCTTATTTTTGTGTTACTTTGCATACTTCCAAAACCCCCCATTTCATATCATTCTCATCTTAGCATACAAATTGAGCATATGAATTGCACAAGTCTCTTTGGGTTCGACCTGTACTTGCCAAGCTATAGTAGTTAGGTTAGTTCAGAACTATTTGATAGGATTTAACGACGACTGAAAATATCTCTATCAAATTTGGCGCCGTTGCCGGGGACTTGTTTGATAATTTGTGTGTTTCATTTGTGTGCTATTTCTGGTGTGGATCATCTATATGGTCCACACTCGTGCTACTAATTCTACTATTTTGCCTTTTGATCCAGAGATTGAGAGGACCCTTCGTAGGCTACGACGTGAGAATCGCGATCACTTTCGCAAGTTACCTTTCAATCAAGGAGAACAAGAGAGTATAGAGATGGCTGCTAACGAAGATAACCGAACGCTGAAGGAGCTCACAACACCTGACTTGGCCCAACGACCATTGGCGATCGTGTTCCTTGAACTCGAGGAAGGTGTGAACTTTGAGCTAAAGTCTGGGGTGATTCACCTCTTACCCAAATTCCATTGGTTGAGTGGTGATGATACGACCCGAAGGATGGATCCAACAAGTTACAAAGCTTCAACCGAGCACGAGAACAAAATTTGACACACGCGACTCTTTTATTTGGATTTTTCTAGATTTATGGGAAAATAAAAACAAGATATGGATGGCTAAATCTATGAGCATCTCACCCATAGATTTACCAAACTCGCTCTCTCACTCGTCGGCATCTCACTCTCGAGCAATTAAGCCTTTGTTTGAACAACTCTAACAAGCATCTCACCGGAAAGAGTTAAACAAACGGAACCATTCCTCGGCCTCTCACTCCGGAATGGGGTGTCAAAATGGCATCTCACTAAATCAACCAAACACACACACTTTTTTCCAAAAATTCTCAACTCTAATCTTATTTTTCACGACAATGGTTGAGGCATTTTATAGCCATAAAACAAGCAACAATTAAAACAACAAATTAAAGACGGAAAAGATGAAATGTTTCTCGGAATTGATGGAGAAACGTGGAGAGCCTCATGGTGGAAAATGAAGGGTCGGTTGTCCTCATGAAGTGTATAAAAAAATCAATTCCCATTGGATGAAGACCCTTCAATACGTCTAACCTATTCCGACTTCATTCAATGCATCGGGAAAGCTGTCCAGATTTTGAAATGCATAATTATTGCCAATTTTGGACCTGTTCTTGGATGATTTCGGCACTTTGATCTTCATAAAAGATATAGTCCTTCAAATTATCTTTCTAACAAGTACTCACACACCTCAATCGGACAAATATAGCTCCTGTTATGACTAAAACACCGTGCATGTGTCGAAAGAGCTCGGATCACATCAGGTGAGGACCCCCACAAGCACTTGTCTGAGTTCCATACTGTCGTGGTGGGAATGAAGCCAGGCAATGTCACGGAGGAGCAAATCAAATTGAGGGCATTCCCATTCTCGCTAAAGGATACCGCTAATGAACGGTTCTACTATTTGCCCCTAGGTAGTGCAACCACATGGACTGCATTGAAGCGTCTCTTTCTGGAGAAGTACTTTCCTGCGTCGAGGTTGAATAGCCTGAAAAAGGCTATCAGCAGCATTGACCAGCAAGCGACAGAAACCCTTTATGATTACTTCGAGCGCTTTAAGAAGCTTTGCTCTAGCTGCCCCTACCATGGTTTCTCAAAGAAGGATTTGGTGCTCTTTTTATTCAATGGGTTGCTTGACGAAGAGCGCAAGACGGTGAACTCCGCCTGTGGAGGCAACATCTTAAACAAAACACCCAATGCTGCTTGGGAGGTGTTTTCAGAGCTTGCTGAGGGCTCTAGACAATTCAGCAAGGGACTACACGCTCGAGGGGTGCTTGCAGTTGACTCCTCATCTTTCGTCTTACATAGCGATGTGGCGGAGTTGAAGGAGATGATGAAAAGGTTTGTGCTACAGGGAACTCCACGGCAACTTAAGGCATGTGGCATTTGCGCTGATCCATATCATCCTACGGACACATGTCCAATTTTGCAAGAGCCAAGTGTTGAGTTGAATTCCATGGGAGGTTTTGTGCCACAAAGACCCAGGTTTGGTAATTATGCTAATTATAATAATTTCAATGCTAATAATTATAATGAAGCCTACCAACAAGGCTATGGTTATGTGAACCAACAACCCCCGCTCAACCAACAAGGAGGGTCCCATTTTAGACCCCAACAGCAATATGACAGGCAAAGGGACCCCCCACAAGGCAACACAACATCGGATGATCCATTAAAGGCGCTAGTTGAGCAAAATAAGCAACTCATGCAGGCGGTTATGTTACAGGCTGAGCATAGCAAGACCTTAGAGAAACAAGTGAGCCAATTGGCTCAAACGATGAGCGAACTCCAGGCACGTGATTCGGGCAAACTACCATCTCAAACGGTGGTTAACCCAATAGAGAATGTGAGCGCAATGACATTGAGGAGCGGTAAGGAGCTTATTGGCACAACACAAGATAATGAAGAAGGCCACATAGGTACGCAGGAAGACGAAAATGAAGGCCTGCAGGCAAATGAGCCGCGCCTGCGGCCATGACGGGGAGGCAGAAGTTGACAACTTCATTGAGCCGCGCCCGCGGCCCCCCAACCGCGCCCGCGGCCCATTTGCTGGCACACAGGATAATTATGTTCGTCCAAATTTCCCACCACTCAGCTCGAGCAAGCCCATTCCTCCCTTCCCCGAGGCATTAAGGGAGACAAGGAAACCTGAGAATGACAAAGAACTCTTCGACACTTTCAGTAAGTGTGAGGTAAACATCCCTTTGCTCGAATTGATTAAGTCTATTCCTCGTTATGCTAAGTTTCTAAAAGGGATTTGTACGATAAAGAGGAAATAGAAAGAAAAGGCAAAGAAGAAGGTGAAGGTAAGTGCAAATGTGTCTGCTATTTTGCAACGAAGAATTCCTGAGAAGTGTGGTGATCCAGGCATATTTAGTATTCCATGTGAGATAGGTGCATTAAAATTTGATAGAGCCATGCTTGATTTAGGTGCATCTATTAATGTTTTGCCTTATTACTTGTACAACTCTTTGGGATTAGGACCATTGCAGGACACTAGGACACTTATTCAATTGGCTGACCGTTCCACTGTGAGCCCAAGAGGGGTAGTTAAAGATGTTTTGGTTAAAGTCGGCAAGCTTATATTTCCTGCAGATTTCTTTGTTCTAGATATGAAACGTGACAATGCGGCGGTCCTATTTTGTTAGGTAGACCATTTCTTAAAACTTCTAGGACTAAGATTGATGTTTATGATGGCTCTCTAACAATGGAGTTCGATGGGGAGAAAGTGACATACAATATTGATGATGTTATTAAGCAAACTTCTGATGTTCATTCGTTATGTTTGTCAGATGTTATTGAGTCATTGTTTCATGATGTTCCTAAAGATTATAGCTTGTACGCTAACACACAAGGAAATGCAGGGAAGCGAGACGGTTGTGTTGGGAAGTCCACCCAGTCACCAGATCCTAAGCTTTTAACGCTAACCTCGCATAGTGAGAAATGTCTATTTGGTATACATGATTCATTTCTGAAAAGGAATATAGGCCACCTTGGAGGGGATAACAAGGATGAAGTTGAAGAGTTGGTTCTCAAGGAACCAGACCCTGAGATTTGAGCTTTGAATAAGTCGAGCCAACGACATAAAACAAAGGCGCTGCTCGGGAGGCAACCCGAGGTAAGTAGGTTTATTCATACTTTGCTTTAATTTCTTTTGTTGCATTTTCTATTTATTAGTAGGTAGTTTGGGTTGGTTTCGGCAGTAACTAAAATTTCAGGACAAGTTAAGAGAAGAAGGACGAATTGAGCCGCGCCCGCGGCCCAAGAACCGCGCCCGCGGCCTTCAGAATATCAGGAAATGATAACACATATGGAGCTGCGCCCGCGGCCTACATACCGCGCTCGCGCCCTTCCCCTGCAGCAACTGTCGAATGTGCCTTAGTTGTGTGGTAGTTTCCGCTTTTCCCGCCACCTCCATGAGGTTCATTGTGAGTTTTTCTTGTCTTTTCCTTTTCCATACTAATTCTTGTATTTGTCTTTATCTTCATTGAGGACAATGAAAGACTTAAGTGTGGGGGGTTATTAGCTAGGATTTAGGTTTTAAATTGCATTAGATAACATGTTTATTTCCTTTGCATGTTTATTTCATATTATTTCATTGCATGTTTATTTCATAGTCTAAAAAAAAGAGAAAAAAATCATGCATTAGTTAAGTTTAGGTCTTATTTTCCCACATGAAAGATCGCTTGTCCTATATATTTTATTTGTGATTTATGATGCCCCATGACTCACTTGGATTGTTGAAGCTTTGATTTAGTACTTTCATATTTTAGTGAGCATGGTTTATTGATGATTGAGCATGTATGACTCTTGGATTTAGGCGACATTGAGATTCTGTGCAAATTACCCGGTCAGACTATTTTGGCCTATTTCAGGACAATCTATATTGTGTCCTCTTGCTTGTTGAGTGTACTCTCTTCGATTTCTTCCTCTTTGGCTTGCATTTAGATATCTTTTTCAAAGCTGCATTTTATGATTTCTACGCATGGCTTAAACATGATTGAGGCACCTTTATTAGCCATATTTGACTCATTCCCACCTTACATATTATCCGCTGCTTGAAGCCCATTTGAGCTTGATTGCCTATTCTTTTGTAGCTCCACAAAATTTATCCATAGCCAATTATAGCCTGACCCCATCCGGGAATTTAGGAATAGTTGGTGAATATCTATATTGTGGATGACGGTTTCAGTGATGGATGATGTGATTTGAGGTATCTTTATGATACGTTTAGTTGTTTCTTGCTAGTGCTTATTACTTGGGACCTAAGGAGGATAAAATTCACTTAGGGGTAAAAGTCAAGGAAAATCAATTAATATAGCATGAAAAAAAAGAAAAACAAAAAGAAAAAAAGAAAAAATTAAGAAAAAAATAATATAATAAAGGAAAGAGTTGAGTATGCTTGTGGAGTTGTATGCTTGAGATTGGGATTGTATGACATTGTAGAGATATGGTATGAGTTGATGAGTAGTGGTTTGTAATTTGATGATTTCCTTAGTTTCCGGATTATGAGCACCACATGGCCTAAAAATGTCCATACCTTATGTTTTCTACCTTGGCCCCATTACAAACTGATTGAAAGACCTCATGATTTTTGTTGTGTGTGGAGTCACCGGCGGTGGAGAATTAGAACACTGGTGCAAGTCTCTTGTAGCTAAGCTTTCAAAGATTGAGTTTTGAGCGTAAAATTGTTAACCCTAAACACATGAGTGAGAGTGAAACACATACCTAGTGAGGTGCAGAATTGACATGTTTGCTTGAGTTTATTGGTTACAAAATATGTGCAACGATGTTGTCAATTTATCATGTTAACTTCCCTTTCATTTCTAAAGGAACAGTTGGGGTGGATGCATGAAGGGTTTGTCTGTGGGGTGATATGATGTTGTTTTCATTGCTTGAGGACAAGCAAAGGTTTAAGTGTGGGGGAATTTGATAGCATGCATTCATATAGGTGTTATAGGACTTATTTAGTATAGTTTAGGTGTAAATAATGTCCTTATTCATATTAATTTGTGAATTTGATTATTGTGGTTATGGAAGCGGAATCTACACATATTTGTGGTTAATTTCAGGTATGAGAAACTTGGATGGGAGAGGCATGAAGTGTAAAAGTGGGATCACAAGAGTCGACCAAATAACTAAGGAGAAGATTGGAAGATGTTGTGAACAGTGAGCCGCGCCCGCGGCCAATGCCGAGAGCTAGAGTTGACCGAGCTATTGAGCCGCGCTCGCGGCCAAGAAACCGCGCCCGCGGCCTCTGCCAGCGCCGAAACTCTGAATTTCCGAATTACTTATTTTAATTAGGTTATTTTGTAACCCTCTTGGACGCCTATTTAAGGGGTTTTAGGAGACGTTTTAGAGACCGTTTAGCAATTGAAGAAACCCTAGAGGAGAGCTTTTGTGCTATGGCGAACTAAACTCCTCTTTCGTTTGATTGATTAGTTTGAAGCTTTCGATTTGATATTCCGTGAGATATTCTCTACTCTATTTACTTTTGAGTAATCTTTATCTTCCATTGTCATTGCTTATGTTTGAGTTTGTGTTCTATTGGGTTGGCCACCTAATATTACTTGAATTCAATCTATCGCTAGATCTATAGGGACGCTAGTTGAAGAACTTAGATCGTAGTAGCAACTTGTGATCATCTAGGGCTAGTTGACTTGGGGTATTGCATGAAGATAAAGATACAATTTGTTTATTGCTAGTTGCTTTATTTCAATTGTTCCTATTGAATTTCCTTGGTGTGCATTGCTATTGTTGAATTGAATCTGGATAGTTTCTAGGTTATTCATCAATAAGGGTGTTTAGAGTCTAGTTGAAATATTCACTAATTGCAGGGAAGGAATTGAAAGTTATTGTCAAGGTACAATTGATTTTCACAATAGGTTGCTCAAGAATAATAGGTTTAGGGAATTTCAAGGATCGGAATTCAAATTGAGAGTGGATAATAATTAATCAGGCGTGTTTTTCACATATTGTTATCAATCACCATCATTGCACCTTTTGCTTATTTTTGTGTTACTTTGCATACTTCCAAAACCCCCATTTCATATCATTCTCATCTTAGCATACAAATTGAGCATATGAATTGCACAAGTCTCTTTGGGTTCGACCTGTACTTGCCAAGCTATAGTAGTTAGGTTAGTTCAGAACTATTTGATAGGATTTAACGATGACTGAAAATATCTCTACCAACGATCCTTGGGCTCCGATTCAACGAGGTTTTGCTACGAAAAGTCCTAGGAGATATAGATCTTTGTTAAAAGAAGACCTTTACAGAGTTTTAGATTCAAAACAAGGGTTCAAGAGTGAGAACTTTACCTTGATCAAAATAGAGAAGGAGGAAAGAAAGGACTCGAATCCGCTTCAAAAGGCGTTAGATCTGATGTTTCTTGACCTTAGAAGGTAGATGAGAGGGTAAGGAACAAGCGACAACAAGCGGAAATGAGAAAGGATTTAAAATCAGGGAGAACGAGGCGATTTACCGAGCCAAAGACGGAACTGGGCTCCCACTCGCGGCGGTGAAGATGAACTTGCAGCCACAAGGATGAGTCTCTTTGTCTGGGTTCGCCTTCGCATCGGCGAGGATGAGTGTTTTTGTAAGAAGGAAATCGAGATCACAAATAGAATATAAATAAAACAAGCAAACCAATTCCGTTCCGAGCAAATAAAATTCACGACTCCCTCCCGTTGTAGTAGAAGGTAGTCAAGATCGATCCACGATGAAACGGGTCAGCGGATCTCAGATAGCGGATGAATCACTTCCAGTAGTCGACCTCGACTAGGTTGTAGTCGAAAGGGGTCAACACAGTCGATCTCGAGCAGAAAACAGCAGCATAAGGCAATAGGAATAGTCAACGTCATGTAACAAATTAATACTAACCTGGGTTGCAGAAGTGGTCGACGTCGAGTACAGGTAGTCAAAGTCGAGTACATTTTTAGTGGTCGAGTTGTTGTTGTCGACCTCGAGTGGAGTTGTACCTGTAGGAAAAAAAGTAGTCGACGTCGAGTGTGACCGGTCGACATTGAGTAGTTTATGAGTGCATACCTGTTCTGGATAAGTGGTCGAGATCGGCTGAATCAACTCGGCATCGAGTAGACTGGTTGACGTTGACTGGATTCGCTCAACATCGAGTGGATCGTTCACCTCTACGGAGAAAGCGTCGTCGAAGAATTCTTCCTCGCTCGAGTATGCAGCAACCAATTCCTTCTCCAGCTTAGATTCCGCATTCACTAAGGCTTCCTCTTGTGTAAAAACCCTACCTGCAAGCTCAGTGCAAGAGATAACATTGAATTTAGAGTAAATAGCTTTGATTTCCATTACCTCTTCCGTGTTAGGGTTGAAAGAGTATTCAATGATCTCATCCTCAATGGTGAAGGTGAGAAGTCCTCTTCTCATGCTGATGTTGGCGTCTGCAGCCGCTAGGAAGTGTCTCCCAAGAATGATAGGACTAGTTGGGTCCTCCGCCATCTCTATTACAAGAAAATCTGCAGGGACAAAGAATTTACCAACTTTGACAGGAACATCATCTACAATATATGTGGGGATTACCACTCTATTTTTTTCCATGTAGAGCTTGGCATCTACAGGTTCCAGAGCGCCTATCTTCACCTTTGACCAGATTGATAAGGGCATGATGCTCACACTCGCTTCTATGTCACATTGTGCCTTGAAGCGATATTGGCCAAGTCCCACGGTGATGGCGAACTTACCTGGGTTAGGTCTCTTCTCAGGGAAATCCATCTTCTTGCATTTGCTGGTGATCTCCGTCATTGACCACTTGTTGCTAAGAATCTCCTCGAGGAACTTGACGTAGGCTGGCATCTTGTGAAGTGCTTCTGTAAAAGGAATAGTAACATTAAGACCTTGGAGCAATTTCATAAAACGCTTAAACTTACCGTCAGTTGGATCTTTCTGCGCCTTGGAAGGGAAAGGGAGCGTCTTCTTGGGTTTCGGAGCCAGAAAAGCTTTCGGAGGTGGTGCAGAGTGGTCGACGTCGATTGAAATGTCCTCGACATCGACTACATGAGTCGACGTCGAGTGTTGTTGCTCTGCAGAAGCTTCCCCTGAGTCGAGTGGCTGGTCGACATCGAGTATTGTTTGGTCGACATCGAGTACCGCCTGGTCGACATCGAGTATCGTCTGGTCGACGTCGAATAGGTGTTGGTCGACGTCGAGTGGGTTTCCAGCTTCGTCCTTCTCCTCTCCGATCTCTGGCTCATGTAATTTGTGTCCGCTCTGCGGTTGTACAACAGTTGTGTGTCCGATCTGCCTCTTGGGATTTGGATCTGTATGCCTAGGGAGCTTTCCGGATTATCGTGGAATCTGTACTATGAGTTGATGCACTTGGGTCTCTATGTTCCGCTTCTAGACATCCATCTCTCCAAATCTGGTGGTGAGGCTATGGAGTTGATATTGAATGGCGCTGGTAGATTGCTCATTCTTGGTTTGATTCCTCCGCAACTCATCGAGGACGATATATATATCATCCTTCCATTGGTCTTTCTCTGGGTGTCCTGGAGTTCTGTTTGGTGGGGGGTTCCTAGCAGTACCTTGATTCTGCTGTGGTTGATAGAACCGTTGGTCCCCCATATATCGATCGGGACCCCTTGCGTAAGCTACTTCCTCATGAGTTTCTGCTAACATGACTTGCTCCGTATATGGGCACTCCGTTGTGGTGTGCCGATATGAACCACATTCAATACAAGGTTGGTTAACAGATAGAAATTTGACTTGCTTGAGGAGCTTGCAGTTCTGATCTTTGTAGAATTACTCCTTGACGTTGGGATCAATCTCCTTGGAGGGCTCATACAAAGGCATGGATGGGGCTGGCCTCGCATATGCATCGTCGTAAGCCGCAGAAGCCTCATAGGTGTTGTCAAAGTTGGTGAGCCTTTCGATGGATGCCCAGGCCTCTATTGGTGTTTGTGTGAGGTACACATATTGCGTGTATTGACTGATCCTCTCCTTGCCGGGTAAGTCAAGAGAATTGTAGTAACTCTTTGTACCGATCCCATGCACGTGTCAGCGGCTCCCCAGGCTTTTGTTTGAAAGTTGTAATCTTTTGGCGCATGAGTGCTCTCTTGGTAGAAGGAAAGAATTTGTTGAGGAACGCATTCCTAACCTCTATCCATGCTGTGAGAGATCGCGATGTTAGTCCTTAGAGCCATTTCAATGCTACCCCTTCAAGAGACCAACGAAAAGTTTTCATTCTGACATATTCGAGGGTTTCGCCTTCGGCGATAGTCTGACATAAATCAGCAAACGTAGTAATATGAGCGAGAGGGCATTCCTTAGGTCCTCCTTCAAAAGGATGCTTTTTAATTTCTGAAAGAAAGGAAGTGCGAATTTCAAAATCATTAGGAGGGATAAGAATAGCCGATTCCGGCACGGTGAGTGTCGGATGCATGTAGTCCTTAGTCGTAGCAGGATATAGGGCGAGCTCAGCCTGAGCCTGTCTCCTTTGTGCTTCTTTCCGATCGGTGCGTGCTCTCTCAGCGGTGATAGCAGTATTGTTGGCTAATAGCTCCCTTTGAAGCCTCTCGATCATCTCAGCTTGTGTTTCCGCAATCGCCATGACTCTTTTTAGTTTTGAGTGGATGCGTAAAAGGTGTTCTGGATCGTCTAAAGCGTCGTAGTCAGGTGGTTGACCAGAGTGTCGCATACACCTGAAAAGATACTTAAAGAAAAATGTGAAATAGAGCTATCGAAGGCGCGAATGATCACTTCCCCGGCAACGACGCCAATTTGTTGTGAGGAGGAAATCGAGATTGCAAATAGAATATAAATAAAATAAGCAAACCAATTCCATTCTGAGCAAATAAAGTTCAAGACTCCTTCCCGTTGTAGTAGAAGGTAGTCAGGATTGATCAACGACGAAGCGGATCAGCGGATCTCAAATAGCGGATGAATCACGTCCAGTAGTCAACTCAGAAGTACTCGACCTCGACTAGCGGATGAATCACGTACAGTCAATCTTGAGCAGAAAACAGCAGCAAAAGGCAACAGAAGTAGTTGACGTCGACCAGTTTCCTCGACGTCGAGTAGTCTGGGGCTTCTCGAGTACCTAGGAGACAAAAACGACAATCGATCTCGAGTAGAAGCACTCGATCTCGAATATCAGTAGTCGATGTCGACTAGTCTAGTCGATGTCGAGTAGTCCTGCAGAAGTGTTATTGGCGTCGGCAAAGATGGCCGAAGAGTGTGAGGATGGAAACGAAGCGTGAACAGAAATAAACCAAAGTGTTGAGTTTTTCGAGGACCCAACGAACGACAGATTGTAGGTTGTAAACAAATTAACTAAAGACTTCCAAGATCGGGGTTTGCAACGATAATAACCATGCAAGTAGAATAATAAATCACAAAAGGCGGAAACTTTATCAATAAAGAACTAGGCTTTCACCAAAATCCAGCAAATAGGCATATAAATATTCAGATTTACAAACCTAATTGCATCTATCTTTTTCATAACAAGAGTTTATAATCTTCTGAATAGAAACCCTAATTACTACCTAAGTTTCGCAACATGAGTTCCTCAAATTATCATTCAAGGGTTAAGCACAAGATAGAGCGAGATAAAGTACCTTCCTTTCCGATTAATCAATCCACTGGTATGGTTATCGTTGGGCTCACCCTAACCCTAGAATTTGGTGGACTACTCACGCCTCATCATAGCAATCGACATCATTGATTGAAAAGAAAATTGCATTAACTAAATCAAAGTCTTTACAATTCCAACACTCCAACTTTCGCAAAAGCGCCAAAACCCTAAAACCTTTCAAAACCTAAATTGTATGTGTGTAAATAGCTCTAGAATTGAATAAATGAAAAGCTAGCCCCTAAGGCTTTATTTATAGGGCTTAACAACAACAACAACAACCCAGTAAATCCCGCGATAACGCTGGGTCTGGGGGGTCAGGATGTACGCACTCTTTCTCCGACGAGTCGAGAGAGTGTTTCCGAAATACCCACAACAATAAGCTACTTAAAGCGCATGTAGACAAGGCAAACAATACGTAAGCATGCACATGGAGGCAGAAACAATAAGACTGGAAGGAAGAAAGAAGCAGAAACAACAAGACCCAACGCCCAGACTCGGATAACTAAACATCAGGAACCCGAGTGCGCCTCGTCCAGTGGTCTCTATCTAATGTCATATCTTCTGAGAGGTTCAGCAAATTGAGATCATGACGGATAACTTCCATCCAGCTCTTCTTTGGTCTACCACTCCCTCTACAAATAGCACCAAGACCCAAGCTCTCGCACCTACGCACAGGAGCTGAAATAGGTCTCCTACGTACATGCCCAAACCACCGCAATCTGGACTCCTGATAGGCTAAAACCTACACCCACAAGTGTATGGGGTTCAGTTGTAGTATATCGAGTGTCGTATCCACAAGGACTATGTGGTATCGATTGCCAATTCAAACAGATTTAACTAAGCCAAGAAAATTGCGAGAGAAATGTTTATATGGAATGAAGAAAGTAGCCAACTAAAAGGAAACAACTATACAAAATTGGTAGTAAACAATGGATATGAGGCAAATCTAGGGTAAGGATCACCATAACGACGCTTTAGTAGATTAAAATTAATATTCGTTTTACATTGTCTGAGTTTGTTAAAGGTATATTGTCTAAGGTAATCGCAAATCTCCTTTCGGAATCAAAGCGAATGTGTCTAAATTGGTTAACAATCACCTTTCGGACTCAAGCAACCATTTTAGACCCTTTTAGTTCTTAGAATTCTAGATGATAATCATATCAACGTCGCCTTTTGGTATCGATCAATATCAAAATCATCTAAAATATCTATGACAATCTATAAATCCTCAAGAAGCTTAATTTCACTTTCGATCAACTAAACTTCAGGTTTAATCCTATGGTTCCGATGGATCCAATAGCTTTTCGGCCTAAATTCACCATCTAAATTCTAATTTAGGGTTTTAGTCTTTCGATTTCAAACCCTAAATCAGTTCTAACCAATTTTCATCAATTAGGGCTGGCGCAATAGGATTAAATCACAAATCAACAGACAAACGAATATCAATCTTAACGCTACCAAATTATCATCGGGATCACCCAAACCCTAGATCGAAGATTCAAGCAAGCATAATATAATAGACAATGAACTAGATTATAGACAGAAATAGATCAAAGTTTAGAATAGATGCAAACCAAAATTTCCATCCTCGATCCAAAGTGTGTACCATCAAAACAAAGAACAAAACCTAAAAACTAAGAACAAGGCCGAAGCCGCCTCTTCAAAAACAAAGTCTTCGAACTCCCCCCTTCAATTCTAAAACATACGGGAGTATATAGTTTTATTTTTAGGAAATTACAAATTTGACCCACAAACTTAAATAACTAAATTGCATCCCAACACCCAATTATAAATTAACTCCACAAAACAGCTCCCACATTTAGCAACTTCCGCACTTGACAAGTTAGCTCCTCAGGTCCGATCCATTATGATTGCCGCTCCGCATTAAAGCTTGATTTTCCTCAATATTAGCCTCAAAATGCCTGAAACACATACAAACAAGGTGTAGACTCCGAAAATGCAAAATAAAATAAATAAAGTATAAAATATGATAAATATGCATGAAAATGACCTAAACTAATATGCAAATGCAATCCTAAAATATGACTCAAATAGATGCTATCAAATCACCCCATGCTTGAACCTTGCTTGTCCTCAAGCTAGAACAAGTGTAAATAATCACAAGAAAGATTTCGGCTTCTATCCAAGCAATGTGTTTGCCCGCTTAGATCTAGACATTGGGCTCAAAACAAGAGTAAGTAAATCATGCAAGAGACAAGTCAAAACATCAATTCAAAGACCTAACATAGGACATTTTGTGGAACACTCTCACTCATGTGTCTAAGGTATAAAAGTTCCACTCTAGCTCAAATCTTGAAGACTCATCTACTATAAGCTTGAATTAGCGTCCTAACTCTCCACCACTTGGACTATGCACATAAACATAAATCATGAGGTCTTTTCATGGGTTGTAATGGGGCTAAGGTAAGAAACAAAAGGTATGGATTCTTTGGTCATATGGTGCTAAATCCGGGAAATAGAATTACTCCCTAAACTTCCACCACAATTCATCTTTTTTTTCAACACACATACCAAATTTCTCACAACAACCACACCACATAATCAATTAAGCTCAAACTCTCAACTTTTGATAACACATTCCCTTTTCACAAACATTTCTCTAGTGATGAAGAATTTTATTCCTTTTTTTCTTTTCTTTTTTTTTTCACTTTTTTTTTCTTTCTTTTTTTATTTCTTCATCACAAGAAACTTACATTTGAAGCACAAATCCTCCACTCAATACATAAATCACTCAAAGCACATATTCCTTCTTGTCCATAAAACTATAGAGAAATCTATTTCATCCTAATTCCCGGATGGGTAAACGAGGCTAAAATAGGCTTAAGAATAATCTTGTGGAGCTACAAATGAATAGGCAAATAGGCTCAATGGGCTTCAAGTAAAGGATATGATAAATGGGTAGGAAGGGAATAATAGGCTAACCAAAATTGCCTCAATCATATTTATGCAATGCACACAAGTCATATATGTGACCTCAAGAGGTTCTAACGCAACATCTGAAGATAGAGCAATCAAGATAAGCAATTCACACACAAAAGAAAGAGGACTCATGAATGTCGGTCCGAGGCTCAGAAGCTCACGACTTTTGTCTTAGAATCTCAATCTCAACAAGTCTCAAGCAATGATCAATTTTGAAAGAATTAGAACATAAACCCAAAAATCTAAATCATCACAAGCCTTTTAACATGCCTTAGAGGATATCATCAACCAATTTCAATCAAGGAAGTGACATGTTCTTCAAGAAGAGCAAGGAATTTTTATAGCAAGGGTTCATCTCAAGACATCTATCTGCAAATGCAATGCAATGCATGAAATGCACATGAAAAAGAAAAATGAAAAGAAAAAAAATATATATATATATATGAAAAAACAGAGTCACACAAGAAGTTCTCCACCCCATGCTTAAAATCTACTTTGTCCCCAAAGTAGAGAAATGAAGAGTAAGAGGTAGAGGAAACTTACCAAACAAATGAGGCACTTTGAGCAATTCTTCAAATTAACTTAGGAGGGAACGATGGGGATCATGAGCACAATTCAGCAATCCTAATCCAAGGTAGTAGTGCAGGGAGTTCATTTGGAACCTTCTGTGATATCTTACAAAATTCCGGCAGCATCTCCTTTGTAATTGGCATGTACACAGCACAAAAACGTAGCAAACGCAAGCCTAACAAGTATAGCAAAATCACAATAGCAACCAGGAACCAATAACCAATGGAAATCAGCATTATACAACCTTAAACATCAACTTGGACAAATGGAAACCACCCCTTGATGGGCGTCGCAATCGGGGCTGAATCGGGTGGTGCACATGAACGAGCAGCAGCGGGAACTCGAGAAGAAGAGGCAGTGATGGAGGGCTGCTGCTGTGCGGTCGGCTTCTGGTGGTCCGACGGTGACTTGTGGCCGGTTCCTGGCTTCGAGCAGCAGTGGAGCAGGTGCGGTGGCGGTGGAGGCATCGGCAGAAGGAGGGCACTGAGCGAGAGAGAGATTGGGGAAGAGAGAGCAGGGAGGAAGCGGAATCCGGCGGGAGAATTTTGAAGACGGAGATGGTGGTGGATCGCCGGAGATGTGGTGGTGGGCATCAGTGAGAGGTGGCACAAGGGAGGAACGGCAGATAAAGAGCGTGGTGGGGAGTGGGAAGATGGTCGGAGGCGATAGGGAAGGCGGAGAGAGGTCCGGTGGCGCTGACCGAGAGAGATCGGGAAAGAGAGGTGGGAGAAAGGACGAAAAACGCGTCTCCATTTTTTCATTTTTCAATTTTTTTTTGAAAGGGATTTCTACTTGCCCGAGTGAACAACACACTCGTCCGAGTGTCGATTTTCCAGCACCCCTGGAATCCACTCGGGCCATTCTGGAAATTACACTCGACCGAGTGGAATCAGCCTCTTCATTTTTTAATTTTTTTTTTAAAGACAGAAATATAGTATATATAAAATCTTATTCTTAATAAATAAAAAAAAATTCTACCTTTATTTAGAATAAAATAAGATGAAATAAAAACTCACCTTGGTTACCTCGAAAGCGTTTGAACCTTCCCGAATGGATGGTCCATGGCTCGACCCATCCATCAAGCATAGTCTTTTCGGAGCGGAAAAGTAGAGACGTGTTGAACTTCAAGCTCCATAGAAATGTGCTCTCTCTCTTCTTAGAATATCGTCCCTTTGTGCCTTCACTAAACTCGAAAAATAGAACCCATTCCTCGTGCTCTAAAATCTCTATGTCTTCAAAAACCTCCATGTCAAGAAAGACGATAGTGCAATCGTCATTGTCACTAACCTCACCTTCAACACAGAAAACTTTGGGAAAACATGGAACATTCATTTGTTGAGCCTCTTGGATCCACAACATCTCATCCTCAAAAACAACTTGGATCTTTGAGAGGTGGGTTTCCAAGAAAGTGAAGTATTCTTCCATATAAATCAACTTGGACGATTTTTGTGAATTTTCTAAAGCTTGATCTCGACACCCAGGCGGTGCGTATCCCTCGGTGATATCCCTCTGGTAAGGAAGGTGAGAATGCAACGAGTAGTACACCTCTTGTTCATTCCCAAGCAACATCGGGCAATCACTAGCTACATGATCAAAAGCTCCACAAAACTCACAATAATAAACATAATCCATGATGAGAGCACAACCTTGAAATAAAAAACAAAAATAAAAGAAATCAGAAGCAAAAGAAAGACTTAGAAAATCAATTCAAAATAAACAACCAATACAAACAATAGTCCCCGGCAACGGCGCCAAAAACTTGATAGGCTAAAACCTACACCCACAAGTGTATGGGGTTCAGTTGTAGTATATCGAGTGTCGTATCCACAAGGACTATGTGGTATCGATTGCCAATTCAAACAGATTTAACTAAGCCAAGAAAATTGCGAGAGAAATGTTTATATGGAATGAAGAAAGTAGCCAACTAAAAGGAAACAACTATACAAAATTGGTAGTAAACAATGGATATGAGGCAAATCTAGGGTAAGGATCACCATAACGACGCTTTAGTAGATTAAAATTAATATTCGTTATACATTGTCTGAGTTTGTTAAAGGTAGATTGTCTAAGGTAATCGCAAATCTCCTTTCGGAATCAAAGCGAATGTGTCTAAATTGGTTAACAATCACCTTTCGGACTCAAGCAACCATTTTAGACCCTTTTAGTTCTTAGAATTCTAGATGATAATCATATCAACGTCGCCTTTCGGTATCGATCAATATCAAAATCATCTAAAATATCTATGACAATCTATAAATCCTCAAGAAGCTTAATTTCACTTTCGATCAACTAAACTTCAGGTTTAATCCTATGGTTCCGATGGATCCAATAGCTTTTCGGCCTAAATTCACCATCTAAATTCTAATTTAGGGTTTTAGTCTTTCGATTTCAAACCCTAAATCAGTTCTAACCAATTTTCATCAATTAGGGCTGGCGCAATAGGATTAAATCACAAATCAATAGACAAACGAATATCAATCTTAACGCTACCAAATTATCATCGGGATCACCCAACACTAGTACAAAAAAGGTCTTAGACAACGCCTTATAGACAACGGTTTCTAAAATAATGTTGTCTATATATGCAAAAATTAGAGTTTTTCGGGACGCACAACGGTTATAAGTTATAACCGTTGTCTTTGTAATTGCAAAGACAACGAATATAAAAAGAACCGTTGTCATACATATAGAAGACATCTCAATAAATACGGTTGACAGAACCGTTGTCTATGCCTAATTGAAACCATTGTCTTTGTAATTACAAAGACAACGAATATATAAAGAACCGTTGTCATAGATATAGAGGACATATCAAAGAATACGGTTTACACAACCGTTGTCTATGCCCAATTGCAACCATTGTCTTTGTAATTACAAAGACAACGAATATATAAATAACCGTTGTCATATATATAGAGGACATCTCAAAGAATATGATTTACATAACCGTTGTCTATACCCAATTGAAACTGTTGTTTTTGTAATTACAAAGACAACGAATATATAAAGAACTGTTGTCATAGATATAGAGGAAATTTCAAAGAATACAATTGACAGAACCGTTGTCTATGCCCAATTGAAACCGTTGTCTTTGTAATTACAAAGACAACGAATATATAATAAACGTTGTCATAGATGTAGAAGACATCTCAAATAATACGGTTTATAGAACCATTGTCTTTGCCCAATTGAAACTGTTGTCTTTGTCATTACAAAGACAATGAATATATAAAGAACCGGACAAAGAATGTATAAAGAACAAAGGACATCTCAAATAATACGATTGAAAGAACCATTGTCTATACCCAATTGAAACCATTGTCTTTGTACGTAATTACAAAGACTTCGAATATATAAAGAACTGTTGTTATATATATAGAGGACATCTTAAATAATACGGTTGACAGAAACGTTGTCTATGCCCAATTAACACTGTTGTCTTTGTAATTATTAAGACAACGAATATATAAAGAACTGTTGTAGGCTAAGACCTGTATAGATTAGTCAATAACCTTGAAACTTTAGCGCTATAAAAAAAATATTTATCCTTTGTTATAAATAAAACTAAAATGAATGTGGATTTAAAAGGATTATATATATATTTTAGGGAAGCTTTGTAATAATTAGTCTAAATTTGATTTGAATCAGTAAACCTTGTTGGCTCACTTGTTAATTTGAAAGGAAAGCACAATGAGCCCATTGGTCATGTGTTCGATCCATCCTCCTCGTTTTATCCTCTTTTTTTTAAACCTTTTATACTTGAAATGATTTTTTTTTTCCAAACCTTTTCACGCTAATTGTTAGTATATAGTAGGGTTTTTATTCCCCAACCCCAGCCGACATAGTTCACAGGCCACAAGGGCGATTGGCGAAGCCGAAGAGAAGGCCACGCACCGCACCCGCTCCCGCTCCCATACTGCTGGCTCCTCTCCGGCGTGGCGGCGACGACGACTCCTGGCTGCTGATGTTGGCTCCTCAGTCCTCCTCTCTACTGGACGATGCAGCCTTGAAGACCACAAGGGCGATTTGCGAAGCCGAAGAGAAGGCCCCGCACCACACTCCGCTCCAACCCTATTGGCTCCTCTCCGGCGTGGCGGCGAGGGCGAACCCTGGCGGCTTATGCTGGCACCTTAGTCCTCTCCGCTGGCCGTTGCAGCCTTGAAGGTTAGTTTTTTTTAATTGAAAAATGGTTACTTTTTTTTCCTTATAGCTTATACTTTGTCAATTTTTTCCCTAAATTCTGATTTGAGATTCAATTTATATGTAGGTCTGAGAATTCATTTTGGGTTTTGATCTTTGAAATTAATTTTGTGAAATTTAGGGTTTGTGATTTTGAGAATCAAGTTTGTGAAATTTTGATTATGATTTGTGATTTTGAGAATCAATTTTGTGAAATTTTAATTGGGGCTTCCTTCCTTGATCTCCTCCATTTTTTACGACCAAAATGCCAAGAGACTCTTATTGTTTTGACCTGCAAATGTAGCAAAGTAAGTGATTCCTAATTTCTGTTGTTTTCGGAAATTTGAGCAACATCGAGCGAAGTAAGCGATTCCTAATTACAGATGTTTTCACTAATAAATGTAAGTTTGTAACAGAAGTTGAAAGAGAATATATAGATTGAATAAGTCCAATTGAGGAATTTGAGGCTTTCTTTAGATAAAATAGTATATATATGCATTGTTATGAATGAAAAAATTGAGGTTTTCTCTAGGTAAAAATTGTAGTTTCTAAATAATTGATTGAGGAGTAACTTGTTAGTTATGTAACATTAAGCTATGAATAATTCCACAATCAAAACTTTTTTAATTTTACTTTATTATTTAATTTTACTATAAATCACACATTTCACATTTTGGCTTTTGGAATGTCAATTGTTTCCTAATAGTTTTCATTGGATTTGTTCTTTTTGGTTTAATTACAAGTTTGATTTCGTCTTCTAACATGTCTTTTTTTCTCACAGAAATGCAATAAGATGCGTCAATGAGGACATGTATATATGCTTGCTTGGCATAATTTGTTGGAACAACTGTAACAAGAGATGCGCTTGCCACAGTCAAGTTGTCTATCGAAAGGAGCTGCGGAGCCTAGCTTGCGCAATCCGATGCGTTGAGAAAGACTTGAAGCATCCATAGTATATTGTACATACATATACATATTTAAGTGATTTTATTCATCTCTACCTATATCAAACTTCAAATGAAGGACAATATAAAACTAGCTAAAATGTGAATTTAGGGAATTTTTTTTAGACAACGGTTAAAGGAGTATTTAAACAATGTTCAAAATTTTCTTACGCAACAGTTAAAAGGTTCATAGACAACGATTAAAGTGTACCTAAACAACGATTAAAGGGTACATAGACAACGTTTCAGTAATATTAACACAACGGGTAAAAGGTACATAGACAACGGTCTTAGTGTATCTAGACAACAGTAAGATTGTATATAGACAACAGTTCAATTATATTTAGACAACGGTTAACACATAATTTATACAATAGGGATATAGGCCATAAACACCGGTTATGTGGCACAAAGACAACAGTTATGGTGTACCTAGACAACAATTAGATTGCACATAAACAACGGTTATATGACATATAGAAAACGGTCATATGACACATAAACAATGGTTATATGACACATAAACAACGGTCATAACCATTCAATATTGATTGTTCCAAATTTTGGAGTCACATGGACAACGGTTATGGAGCATCTTTGACAACGGTTATAACTGTTGTCTTAAAGAACCGTTGTCATAGGTTCAACCGTTGTTTTACCTAAAACCGCACTGACATAGACAACAATGCAATAACCGTTGTCTATGTTGATAAATAACCGTTGTCTAAGACCTTTTTTGTACTAGTGCAAACCCTAGATCGAAGATTCAAGCAAGCATAATATAATAGACAATGAACTAGATTATAGACAGAAATAGATCAAAGTTTAGAATAGAATGCTAACCGAAATTTCCGTCCTCGATCCAAAGTGTGTACCATCAAAACAAAGAACAAAACCTAAAAACTAAGAACAAGGCCGAAGCCGCCTCTGCAAAAACAAAGTCTTCGAACTCCCCCCTTCAATTCTAAAACATACGGGAGTATATAGTTTTATTTTTAGGAAATTACAAATTTGACCCACAAACTTAAATAACTAAATTGCATCACAACACCCAATTATAAATTAACTCCACAAAACAGCTCCCATATTTAGCAACTTCCGCACTTGACAAGTTAGCTCCTCAGGTCCGATCCATTATGATTGTCGCTCCGCATTAAAGCTTGATTTTCCTCAATATTAGCCTCAAAATGCCTGAAACACATACAAACAAGGTGTAGACTCCGAAAATGCAAAATAAAATAAATAAAGTATAAAATATGATAAATATGCATGAAAATGACCTAAACTAATATGCAAATGCAATCCTAAAATATGACTAAAATAGATGCTATCAACTCCCGCAGCTTGTCAACAATACTCGCAACACCAACCTTACTCCTAATGTCTTCATTTCTGATTCTGTCCAATCTCGTGTGCCCACTCATCCATCGCAGCATTCTCATCTCAACCACTGATAACTTCTGTAATTGGGCCTTCGTAATAGGCCAGCACTCTGAGCCATACAATAGGGCCGGCCTAACCACCACCTTATAAAATTTTCCTTTCAATTTCGCCGGCACTTTCTTGTCGCATAACACCCCTGATGCTCTTCTCCATCTCAACCAACCCGCCTGGATTCGATGATCGATATCCTTTTCGACACCCCCATCGCTCTGAACGAAAGAGCCAAGATACTTGAAAGACTCTTTCCTTGGGACAGGATCATCCCCCAGCACAATTGATGCCTCCAGGTCCTCGCCCTCTCCAAAACTAAACTGAACATACTCGGTCTTCGTCCTACTCATTCTGAAACCCTTAGACTCTAGCACCTCTCTCCAGATTTCAAGCCTTCGCGCCAAACCCGATCTTGAGTTATCCACTAGAACAATATCGTCAGCAAACAGCATGCACCATGGGACCTCTTCTTGGAGCGGTGCAGAAAGTGTGCCCAAAACTAGAGTGAAAAGAAGTGGACTGAGCGCTGAACCCTGGTGAAGCCCCACACGAACATCAAAATACTCTGAATCACCACTCGGCGTTCTAACACTTGTCAGCAAACCCTCGTACATATCCCTGATAACTCTGATGTACGACCCCGGCACTCCCTTCTGAATCAAGCATCTCCAAAGCAGCTCTCTCGACACCCTGTCGTAGGCCTTTTCTATATCAATAAAGGCCATATGCAGATTCTTCTTCCTATCTCTGTGCATCTCGATCAGTCGCCTAATCAAGTGGATAGCTTCCACTGCTGATCTGTCATGAATGAAGCCAAACTGATTCTATGAAACATTAACCAATTTTTGAAGTCTCCTCCCTATAACTCTCTCCCATAACTTCATCGTGTGACTCAGCAGCTTGATTGCCCTGTAGTTACTGCAACACTGTACATCCCCTTTGTTCTTGTAGACAGGGACCAATTTACTAAGTCTCCATTCTGACGGCATCTTAGCTGACGTAAGGATTGCATTGAAAAGTGATGTTAGCCAAACTAAGCCTTTGGCACCAAGCCATTTCCAAACATCTCCCGGCATATCGTCTGGACCCGATGCTCTGTTGTTCTTCATCCTACAAACAGCTTCCTTAACCTCCTCTATAGAGATGCGCCGGTGGAATCCATAGTCGATACGATCCGCAAGATTGGCACTCCAATTCAAAGAGTCATTGTCCTCATTGAGTAAATCTGAGAAGTACCTTGCTAATCTAGGAAAGCAACTCTCTAGCTATTCCTAAAGATATAAATTTAGATAAATAAAACATAAATCCTAAAAGGTAAATATCTAAAGTCTCCTTGTGGTAAATAATCTTCTCCTCATGATGATAGATCTTGATAAACTTGGATAGAATTGTCCTTGCTTCGTGCCCAAGTAGTCCACTCGTCCTCGGATTGGCCCAATGCGTTCTCGGCCCAACAGAAATTCTAGTCGACATCGAGTAGAGTGGTCAACATCGAGTACTTTGTGCTCGATCTCAGCTTTCTTCAAGGCATCTTGAGTACTCTCTCCTCATCGGACTCGAGTAATTTTCCAGGAGTGGTCGACGTCGAGTAACATAGTCAACGTCAAGTACTTGTCGAGCTCGAGTGGCTTGTCGTCTTTATTCTCAGTCGAAATGGCCTCCAGCTTTAGTCGACGTCGAGTAGTCTTGTCGACGTCGAGTACTTTCCTGCATTCGTCTCCTCCTTTTGGTTTGGTCCCGGAATGGCTCCAAATTCTGCAAAATTAAACCAAAACTCGTGTAGACCTCTATTTCTGGTAAATAAGCTTATACTACACAAATTCAACATATTCCCAAACCAAAATATGCAAAATACTTAGAATGAGGAGCAAAAATATGCACAAAAACATGGTTACTTTAGTGGACATCAAGTGTCACGACGGCGACTCTGAGCAGAACTTGGTTTTTCGATGGAAACGATCTTCTGATTTCAATTTTTAGATTGGTTTTAAGAGGGGAAAATCTAGGAGGGTGTTTTCAGGGTTCTTTGTAGCTTGAAAAACAAGAAATGAGGGATGGTGAGTGAGTGAGATGGATCAAAAGAGAGGAAAAGTAAAGGTTTTAGCTTTCTAGGGTTTTTGTTCTTCTTTGGGATGGGAGAGTGGTGGCTAGGGTTTTAAAATGGCTCGGAATTTGAGGAGTGAGGAGCATCTTAGGGATTGGAGCTCATTTATATAGGAGAGAGTAATGGCTCATTAAGGTTATAATGGGGAAAAGGAAAAGGACAAGGTTATTAAGAGAGAGTGTGGGAAGGGAGGGGAGAGAGAGAGACAAGAGAGGGAGAGGCGTGAGAGGAGAGAGAGAGAGATAAAGAGATGTGATTCCACTCATCCGACTCCGAGTCCCGACATCCCATTCCAAAATCGGACGTTTCTAAATTCGACACGAAGTTCAAATTCATTTCAAACGACTCTCGAGAATTCTAAAATTGAAATTCGATTGATAAGGGCTTAGAACCCGAAAAATTGGAATTTTAGTGAGCACCGGGATATTCTCAAAAGACTTTCTAAAAGTAGCAATCGCTCGAGGATGGGTTTTCCGAAAACTTTCCATTTTTGGCAATCCAAGAAATTATTAAAATCTGGTCCTTACAAAAGTGTTGCCACTGACAAGTATAGAAATAGAAAAGCATCTTGAAGCAATGGGTAAAAATTTGAGAGATTATAATTTGGATGAACACCTTACGTCTCAGTCTTACACAACTTGAACAACACAAGAGATTGGAGATGCATTAACCAGTCCTATACTTGAACAATATATTAGATCTTGGAAGAAGTTAAATGCAAATCAATGCACACCATACAAATGTATCATTCACCACATTAAAAATAATAGACCTTAAGTTTTTTTTATTGATGGTCCTGGTGGAACAGGGAATACATTTTTGTACTGTGCACTATACGCTAAAGTTAGATCAATGGGTAAAATTGTTTTAGCCGTTGCTACCTCAGGTATTGCTGCCTCAAATATTCCAAGTGGGCGCACGCCTCATGCCAGATTTAAAATACCACTTGATGATAACACTTCAAGCACTTGCAATATATTGAAATAAAGTAGCTTGGCACTATTAATACAATAAGCATATCTTATTATTTGGGATGAGGCATCTATGGACAAGAATACTAATATTTAATCGCTTAACACACTACTCCAAGATATATGTGACACGAACACAGTATTTGGAGGAAAGATTGTAGTGTTTGGTGGAGATTTCAGGCAAGTTCTTCCTGTTGAACCGAAAAAAACACAGCACGAAGTTGTCCAATTAAGCTTAGTCAGCTCATACTTGTGGCCTCATATGGTGAAGTTTAAGCTTTATGAAAATATGAGGGCAAAAGAAGACCCTGGATTTTGAAATTTCCTATTACTCCTTGGAAATGGCAAGCTGCAATCTCAAGAATATGACTCAGTTGAAATACATCAAAAATTTATTAGATGTGTACATATTGAAGATGGATGCAATGACATTTTGATTAATCTGATCTTTGCCGAATTGCGGAGCTCTATAACCAACATTGATTTTTTAAACAAAAGAGCTATTTTGACTCCAAGAAATGAAGATGTCGACATACTCAATAATTCGTTAATCCAAGCTTTTAATGGGGAAGCTATGATATACAAAAGCTTCGACACAATCCTAGATGGCCAATCTCACCTTTCTCCATCAGAGTTTTTGAATAGATTAAGTCCTTCTGGGATGAGACCACGCAATTTAATTTTGAAAAAAAAAAGATTGTCCAGTTATACTTCTGAATAATTTAGATCCACCAAATTGTCTATGCAACGGAACAAGGCTGATATGCAAGCAATTCTTGAGGAATATTATCCACTGCCAAATAGCTACGAGATATTACAAAGGCGAAGATGTTTTCCTCCCACGGATTAGTCTACGCCTTTCTCCATCAGTAAAGTATTCATTCCAATTTGAGAGGAAATGGTTCCCAAATAAATTATGTTTTGCAATTACAGTTAAGGATTAGGGAGAGACTTTGGAAAAAGTTGCAGTATATATCTACGCCAACCATGTTTTTCACATGGACAATTATATGTTGTTTTATCCCATGTAAAAAAAAGAACAGATGTTACACTAGTCATAAACAAAACAGATGACACTCTAGAAGCTAAAAACACAGTGAAAAAAATGGTCTCTTTTGAAGTATTAAAAAAGGCTGAAATACTATAATCTTAAAATGTATACTATATTTCATGCACACCGATGGTGAAGCCGTATCTGAAACGTACGTACAACATACTTTCCAAAAGCTTTAATTCCAAGCTGCGGCCATCATAATTCGAAAGTCTTCATCACTCTGCAATATAACTATCGATTCATTTGCTACTTGCCTCTTTAGCATGGATTCGATTACATTCCTCACCTGTATCAACAAAAAGTAACATTTACACACGACTTGTTTCATAAACATTTAAGTCTGTACTCATTATTTGATATTTTTCATTTGCCTCTGCAAGACTACTACTTAAAACAACCATCTTTTTCCAGATACACCAAAAAAACAACAACAAGAGAAAGCATCACACCTCTAATCAAAAGAATGCGTTCGATGTCATAAACAAGTCATTCATTAATGAAATTGTGAGCTTCAAAAGGTTTTCCCAGTTTGTGTATCCAAATAAGCTCGCAACACAGAAAATGTACTATGTCATTCGCTAAATTTTACTTTCTTACAGTTTCTATAACTTTCCAAAATTACACGCCAACTTAAAAAAAAGTCACATCATATACAGCTGCACACCAGAACCAACTGTACACAACCGCATGTGGAAGTATCAAAAGGTGGACGTGCCGGAGTGGTTATCGGGCATGACTAGAAATCATGTGGGCTTCGCCCGCGCAGGTTCGAATCCTGCCGTCCACGTTTTTTTAATTTTAATACCTTTTCGTTTCGAAATCTTTGAAATTTGAATTTGCTTTTTCTGTCCAATTTACGAGTTCCCGCAATCGCAAATTTACGAGTGCAGTAGTCACACTAGAAGCCACAACAACGACGGCAGGCGGCAATGGTGGTAGAGCTCGCCGACGATCTACTGATCCACCGCAGCACACACTGCAGTAGCCCCTTCCATTGTCCTACTCCTCGTCGTTCCAGTCATATGATGTACGGACGAGGACAATCATCGGTGCTGCAGGAGTTCTTCGATTCCTCCCCTTCCTAAATCTTTCGGATTTACTGAGTTCTATTCACCATCGCACAACCGCTTCCGCTTAGATCCTCAAAACAAGGTCCGTTTCAGCTTATCTATTGTTTTAACTCATAGATCTGAGCCATTTCAGGATCCAAACTATGACCTTTACTCCTTTTTCGTTTCTAGTTTATCAGCTTCGTTACCCCCCACCCCCCCCCCCCCCCCCCCCCCCCTAGGTTGGTTGCTGTTTCCCTATTTCTTCCATAATTTCATGCGAACGTATCGCTCAGGTGCTTTATGGTCATGAATGACATCAAGTACTCTAGTTTGACGATTTCCTTGATTAATTTCTATAAATATAAAATTTGCTCCTAATTGTCAGTAATTCCATCCAATCACATTCAACTCCAGGGACGAGTTGTTGAGATTCGGAGCTGATTTATGTTTCAGACATAACCTTCTTTGATCATATTCTTCAAATTGGCGGACAAAAGAGGTGTTTTTATTGATTTTTACATCCAACCAGTTCCGTTTTCAATAATTACCTGCATTTCGATTACTATTGAGTTGTTTTTTCCCAACAAAATCAAGTTTCAATGTGCATGTGATTGTGTTTTCCTTTTCATTTTGCTTTCTCGGCTGTGATAATCATCTCTCTGATCTTGCATTATTGATAAGCAATGTTATGCTTACTTTTGTTGCTGCTCGTCATATCTCCCTTCAGAGATTGAGCTATTCGTCATAGCTGAAGAAAAAGGATCTGTTTATGCCTTACTTTAGAAAAAAGTCTTGAATCTCGGTTAGTTTAAGATTCTTTTTTTTTTTGGTGGGGAAAGTTTAAGATTCTAATAGAACATGCATTGGATAGCAATCCCAGGTGGTGGCTCAGCAGTATGTTAAAATGCAGCGTGATGGTGTGAGGTTTATGAAACCATTAGCAGAAGCTTGTATATCTGGAACTGTGAAATAATATTTCATTTTATTTTTTCAGAATTCCAGTAACCTACAGTTGCCTTTTCACACTTGAGAAGGTATTATCTTCTCAGGCTGCTGGTCCTTTACTAGTACTTTACCTTGGCGTTTTGGCTGATTACACCTGTTTATACCTGAAAAAGAGATTCCTCTCTAAACTTTCATATCTATGCTAGACTTTAGTTCTGGCACAGTAAATCTCTCATGTATATGGGACTATGGCCTATGGGGTTTCTTGATTATGTTTGAAAATCCTAAAACAGAATAACTTCTCATTACAGTAAACAGCCAATACTATTTCGAAAAGGAATTCTTTTCCTGCTTTGATAGATACCACTTAGGGTGCTGCTGATAGTCCTTCTCATGTCCTATTTAATTGTTATGGATTGAACTTGTTTCCTGAATGTATTGTTCGTGTCCTATGCCTTTAAAGATTTGGTAAACTAGGTTTCTTATATGCAGGACATGGTTGAGAAGAACTTCTTCACGGAATATGGTGAAGCAAGTCGATATCAAATTCTAGAGGTCATAGGCAAGGGAAGCTATGGTGTTGTTGCATCTGCACTTGATACTCAAACTGGAGAAATGGTGGCTATAAAAAAAATCAATGACGTTTTTGAGCATATATCTGATGCCACACGCATTCTTAGGGAAGTTAAGCTTCTTCGACTGCTCCACCACCCAAATATTGTACAAATCAGGCATATAATACTCCCTCCATCGCGAAGGGAATTCAAGGACATTTATGTAGTTTTTGAGCTGTTGGAATCTGACCTTCACCAAGTGATAAAAGCGAATAATGATCTAACTCCAGAGCATCACCAGTATTTCTTGTATCAACTTCTTCGTGGTCTAAAATATATACATGCAGGTTAAGTATGCTTCACCTTCTGTTCCAGTGGATAGGTCTATGATAGGTATTTTATGTGTACACTTATCATTTATTTCCTAACTCAATCTTGTAGCAAACGTATTCCATCGTGACCTGAAGCCGAAAAATATCCTTGCCAATGATGATTGCAAGGTGAAGATTTGTGGCTTCGGACTAGCCCGTGTTTCCTTTGATGATGCACCATCAACCATATTTTGGACGGTTTGTATAAATCAGATTTACAATGGCATATTCATTTTGCTGACATTTATGAAACAGTAGTTTGTTAATGCGCTAAGTTATTTCTTCAGGATTATGTAGCAACTCGATGGTATCGTGCACCTGAGCTATGTGGCTCTTTCTTCTCCAAAGTAAGTATATTGAATGATATATGGACTCTGAATTTGGATTAAGTAAGGCTTTGGTGTGGTCAAATCACTTTGACAACAAATCATATAAATAGTACAAAGGAGCCGAAAGAAGTTTACACCCAGAATTTAAATCCTCATTGCTCCCTTTGGTTTGAGCTGCAGTATACACCTGCTATTGACATTTGGAGCATCGGTTGCATCTTTGCTGAGATACTGACAGGGAAGCCACTGTTTCCTGGGAAGAACGTTGTACATCAACTGGATATAATGACTGATTTGCTTGGAACGCCTGCACCAGAGTGCATTTCAAAAGTGTGTTTAATAGAATAGCATGATATAACGATATTTAAGAACTTTTTCCTTTTTATTCGATAAATTTGGAGAATTATTGAGTATTCTTTTGTTATCTAACATACAGTACCTTTTTGAAATGCTTACAGATTCGAAATGATAAGGCTAGAAGGTACTTGAATAATATGAGGAAAAAGCCAGCAGTTCCTTTCTCACAAAAGTTCCCCAACATTGATCCACGGGCACTTTGTCTACTAGAGCGCTTACTTGCCTTTGATCCTAAAGACCGTCCTACTGCAGAAGAGGTAAGATCCATTTGTATGATAACTTTTCTCTCTTTTGTGATTGAATCTCTGTCTTGCTAATTAGTAATGGTGATTTTACTTTACATTTGGTCTGCTTTCAGGCATTGTCTGATGCATATTTTGATGGTCTCTCACAAGCAGAAACTGAATTATCCCCAGAACCAATAGCAAAAATGGAGTTTGCATTTGAGAAGAAGAAATTGAAAAAGGAAGATGTGAGAGAGCTTATATACAGGGAGGTATGTCAACACATGCTATCACTTTTCTTCTAGTAGACACATGCTACTTTTCTGCCAATTTGATTTGTTTGTCCTGATGGTCCTTTGGCCATTTGTTTCAACCAGATTCTAGAATATCACCCAAAAATGCTGGAAGAGTACCTTCACGGTACTAGTCAAACTAATTTCTTGTATCCAAGGTCAGACATCATATTTATTCAGTCAAATTGAGTAACAAAGCTATCTGTTGGTTCCCATCACTGATTGTTTTTCTTATGTAACAATACTATTGTTTGTAATGATTGTAGATATTTGGATTTCCAAATTGGTTTCATAGTGCCATAGCCAGTCTGAACTCTGAACAGGATAACAGTTAGCCACTTAACTATTTATGAAATTGAACTGAACATGAATAGTCGAAATAATGTACTAATGCCCACTGAGTGACATTTTTGTGAGAAATAAACTGAAAACAATGAATTAAATCAATACTAGCATGTCCTATCATGCTTCAAATTCTTTATACATGAATCTATTAATGCTCATGGGCTAAAATGAATTCAGTTTAGGAACTCTGGTTAGTAATAGAGGCAACTTTAATAGAAATCTCCAGAATGATTTATTTAATAAAAGAGATTTGGTTCTGTCAGACCTTGTATGCAATATTCTGCTACCTACTCTTATGCTTGAATACATTGACCAGTGGAGTAGATCGATTTAAACAGCAGTTTGTCCATCTAGAGGATTCTGGAAGGAAAGGAGAAAAAGGTGCTGCTCTTCAAAGAAAGCAGGTCTCCATGCCTAGGTGAAATTATTGTTTAATAATGTTTCATTTACATGGTTTTCTTTGTTGGGTTCTTTTTCATGCCCCCGGGTTTGATTTTACGATTCTCTTTGTCATAGTTATATTGTTTTTGATTCTGCAGGGAGCGTCTGGATGTTCTTGGTAATGAGCCAATTGACAAGCAAGAAGCAGAAGGGTCCGGGAATGTCGTAGCCATGGCTGATGGAAAAAATGTATTACCAGCAGACAAGAATCAGATGCACGGTCTTAGGAAGAGTGATAGCATCAGTGCTTCTAAATGCATTTCTGTGCGGGATGAAGAGGTTAGCCTTTCTTTAACAGAAGATAACAACTTACTTTTATGACTGAAACACTATATAACATGTAATTACATAGTATTCACACTTATTGTTTTATCATCTTCTAAAGAATCCGACAAAACACTGTTCAGAACAGTAGGGATTTTAATTTTTTTACTATCCAAACCATAACCAATGTCAGCAAGAAAGCTACCCCACCCAAACCCAATCCACCAAACCTAATTGACCAATCTGTCAGAAAACCAAGGGCTGCAAAAGCTGTCCTAAATAGAATAATCTTATGTAGATTTTAGAACAGTAGTGTTTTTTTTACTGTGCACATTAACTTGTTATGTCTTATTCGTCCTCTTGCTGTCTAGGTGGCCTTTATTAATAGGCAGCATCTATTCTGCTCAGTCTCTTCTTTACTAATGGCAGGAAAATTACGTGCTGAATATGGTCGGAACTTAAGTACTGATTGCCATCATTGTTATGCAGGAGGATTTAAGCTTGCAGTGAAATAGAGCGATCAACCAGTTCTCCAGTGAGACAGCAACGCCACATCTGAGAAAGCTTGAGCTATCCGCCGGTGAAAGAGAAATTATTTATGAACGTGAACAAAGTGTTTCTTGGTTCTCTATTTAAACCCCGGAAGTTCGAATACCACCTTAAAGTGCATGTAATGCCCATCAAGCATCATCCATCTCCAACATATATATAGCAGCATATGCATGCTGCGAGGAGAGAATCCTGGGTTTCTGATCACTGCTCTGTCCTAGGTAAAGAAGATTGAGCTGCCTTGCCATATATGTAAAACGTTGGAATACTAACCTGAGATAAGATTATTTTTTTGAAAATTATGAAATTTTGGATGTGCTATATTCGAGATGTTATCTATCTAAATGCATCCTCGCAAATGTGAACTTAAAGTTTGTGATTACTGATTAGAAGAAATATTATCAGGAGAGATGGAATGAGCTAGTTCACCACTTCACCAACACAGTTTACTTTCCTGAAAATATGTGAAATAAGGATATTATGGGATTTTCGAACATTCTGTTGGGAATCCAAGTGGTGGATCTGTGGGGGCTTAGGGTGGCTGAAGCCCTGTAACGGCCCGGGATTATGATTCTTGAGTTACGTTTCAAGTGATAAAACCCCTTGTTGAATCTTGTGGTTCGAGTACAGGTTGAAGGTTTGACACCGAAGATTAGTGGTTGAAAGTGGGAGTTCACACCCAAATCCGTAAGGCCCGTTGGAGACCCCGGGGTAAGCCCCTGTACCTGTCTAAGTCCACAATGCGGAAAATCCATTTATCATGCAAACAAACATAAGTTCTGAAAACAATACAACGAGTGTCGCAGCAGAGCTGGATCAAAATATATCATAAGTAGTAATAAACCCAAAAGTACAAATCTGGAGAAGTTAGAGTCTCAAGCGCTTGCTCTCCGCCATGAGAAAGGACCCGCCATAACATCACAGAATCAAATAGTGAAACGGGTACCTGAAACTATACCACGAAGTTAGGCCAAGAGACGTCTGCGAGCCCTAAAGACGATGCTGAGGACATATAATAAGCCTACACCTAGAAGAAAGGATGCTCTAATGTAGTACTGAAATATTAAACACACTAGCATGCTCCTAGTTCATATGTGCAGAGTATTAAGAAAGACCTTAGCAAAGAATATCAAGTGGTATATCCCTCTCCTACGACCACCACCCTTCCAGATAGGTTGGAAACTGACCAATTCGATGCTATAGCATATCATATCTCATCATCATATCTCATATCGTAATATACATAAATGACTCAAGTAGGACAACACTCGATGAAGCTGGGTTGTCCTATGACCCTAGCAAAGACTCTAGGACTCACAAATAACGGTTGTTCTGTCTTCAAACGCATACAGAATAAGAATGCTCATTCACTTGTGTAAGTCCTAAGCATGATACTACATTACATACTGTTATGCGTATGCAGCACCTACATACTATATGACACATCCGGTCTTGGTTACTGAGTAAGCCCCCGTAGGGAACTTACCTGGCTAGTAGATCAGCAAAAGAAGAATCCAGCACACGGTAGCCACGATCACAGAGTATCACCTAAGTACAAAGTGGAATATACATCCGTCTACATCTAACAATTAAAGCACTCAAGCACACATCAATCAATAGGACAAGTAACACATTATGAAGGTCATTCCATCGCATCATACGTTCCATAAGGTCAGATCGTTTTCCTTAAATCATTCAATCAATTCCGCATGCTCATATTCATCATATCCGCATATACACCCCAACGGTTCATCAAAATCATAAGGTATAATTTGTGTGATATAAAATCCTACTACCTCGTCAATTTAATCTCTTATAATAAATCACCTAAAATAATATTTTTTTCTTTTCAATCCTCATATAATATCATATACTAATTTAAATAGCACTAATTAGTTAAATAAATAAACGGATAAACCCGAACCGAACCGATTATATTAGTTCCAACCGGGTAAATAAAACAAATGTAAATGAACAGGGGGCCCCACAAAAGCCATATCAGCTCCTTTTTCCTCCTTCCGAATTCAAATGAAGACTCCCGCATGCGGCCGCTGCTCGACCTGCTCCCGCCGACCTCCTCGCTGTCAACTGGAATCCCGCGCCCGCTGGTCGCCTCTCGTCCTCCCGCTGGCTTGCCTCTCATCCGCCTCTCCCCTCTGCTTAATGATGTGAGCCTAAATTACCATGTTTTACACTAACTTTTATATCGTTTTTTGCATGCATTTCATACATTTGGGTTAGAATAATACATAATCTGTGTAGTTTATGTTTATTTGCAAATTATGGAGGTCTACACTAGTTTCTGTTTAATTTCGCAGAAATCGAACGCACTTTGGAGCTTAAAGGAAAGTCATGAAGAAGCTAAGGATGGCGCAGATGGAGAAAAGCCCACTTTTCACCATTCATCATTTTGAATCAAGTCTTGATGTCTTCATGAGAGTTTTAGCCCTCAAAAAGAGCTTTCTAATGCATACTCATATGCATCAATCGAACGAACGAAGACTCGGGAAAGTGCGTTTCAAGAACGGAGCAGAATGCTGAAAGCTGACAGAACTAGTCGACGTCGACCACTTTGGTCGATGTCGAGTACTTTTTTTGTCGAAATCACCCAGTCGAGCACGAGACGAGCAACAGCCCACTCGAGAGCACAGAACTACTCGACGTCGAGTAAACTACTCGAGATCGAGTACCCATGTTGAGTCCAGAAGGTAGCCCAAATCGAGTGCAATCCGAGGAGAAGAATTCTACTCGATATCGAGTAACTTGGTCGACGTCGAGTACTCCTCTGGGCGAGTCTGAGCCGGGATTGAGTGGATATCCAAGCATGTGGATTACTTGAAAGCAAATGCACGAGATATTTTATCCATTCAAGTGAAGATTTATCAAGTCCAAGAGAGATTTATCCACATTAGATATTTCCCTTGTTTATTTTAGAGATTTATTTACCAAATTTAATCATTAGTCTTTAGATAGATCGTTGTAGATATAGATAGAGTATTCTTTCCTTGGATAGCGAGGATTGATTACTAAAAATAAGGCCCTAGGGGCTGAGTTTTAAACATTCAATTTTAATTCAAATTTATCACATATAGCGAGTAGGAAAGAGAGAGAGAGAGAGAGAGAGAGAGAGAGAGCTTGGCCGAGAGAGGTTTTGTTTGGCGAGAGCGGAATTGGCTCCGATCGGTTGTAAGCTTGGTTTTGTTTATTTAATGCAATTTAGTTCCCTTTTATTATTGATGAGTTTCTAGATGATGAAGAGCGAGTAGTCACCCAACTTCTAAGGTCGGGGTGAGCCCAACGGTAGCCATGTAAGGTAATGCGATAAAGGTACAATGTTTTGATGCGATTTCGTCTTCTATCCCTACAAGCATGATTCTTTTGCGACAGCTGAATGTGATCCTTGTTTGTGTAATTGAAGCGAAAGTGATCTTAATACAACTTGGATTAATTATGTGAAAAAGGATTAGTAACAATTAGGGTTTATGCAAAAGCCTCTATCTTCCTACTTGTTAATAACGAAAGTTATTTGATGAAAATGCATGATCTTTTATGCCTTTTGCATGATTCTTATATGGTTATCGTTGTGGCGTTGATACCCCGATTATGGAAGTCTTTTATATGATTGAATTTCCCACAAATTTCGTGTTTTGTCTGTCTTTCGTTTATTGCAAAAAGTTACGTTTTTGTTCACTGCAGTACTCGATATCGACTGATTTCTACTCGACGTCGAGTACTCTTTTTACTCATGCGTAGGAGACCGCCTTCGCCTCCGGTTCTTAGGTGTGAGATTTTGGATCTGGGAGATATTCGTAGGGGGAGAGGTAGACCGAAGAAGTGTTGGATGGAGGTCATTAGGCATGACCTCAATCTTCTGAACCTATCGGAGGATTTGACTTCGGATAGGTGTTGTGAGGAGGAAATCAAGTATGAAATATAACAAAATAGATCAAACCAGATTTAGGCCCACACAAATAATTACAAGACTCCCTCCAATGTAGTAAGAGAAAGTCAGGATCGAATCCACGAGGAAGCATGTCAGCGGATCCTAGGCAGCTGTAAATCTCACAGAAAAGCAAACAGAAGACAGAAACAAAGGAACAAAGAAAGAAAGACAAACGAAGACAAGAAATAGCAAACGAAAGCAAGAAATAAAGTAAAGACAGAAGCTAACTCGATCTCGACCAGAAGTAACTCGAGATCGACAAACAGCAGTGAACAACAGAAACTCAGAAATCACAGCAGACAGCAAACTCGGCAAGGGCAACTCGATCTCGACTACACCTAACTCGAGATCAACAAGAAATAGCAGAAACAGAAATTGCAGAATCGAAAACAGAAATAGAAACTCAACTCGACGTAGACAAGAGCCAACTCGAGATCGACTAAGGTCTACTCGATCTCGACAAGCCCCTCCTCTGTATCGACTAAAAATGCAGAAAATATAAATTCTAGATTCAAACACAGATTTCAGAATTTCGACAGAAATAAACTCAATTTATGAAAGACTTCCAAAGCCAGGGTATCAACACCACAACGATAACCATGCAAAGTAACACATAAAGGCATAAAAGATCATTCTTTCCATAAAAGTAACTTTCGTTACTAACAAATAGGCATATAGAGGCTTTCGCATAAACCCTAATTGTTACTAACCCTTTTCACATAAATAATCCAAGTTGCATTAAGATCACTTTCGCTTCAATAACACAAACAAGGATCACCTTCAACTCTCGCAAAAGAATCATGCTCATAGGGATAGAAGACGAATTGCATAACAAGATCTGACCTTTACCGCATCACCTCACATGGCCAGCGTCAGGCTCACCCCAGCCCCAGAAGTGGGTGGACTACTCGCTCTTCATCATCAAGAAAGACATCAAATAACAAAAGAAACTAACTTGCATTGAATTAAATAAAGAAACCTTAAAACCAACAAGACAAATCCGCTTTCGCCTTTCCACCTTGCTTGCCACAAACTTTCTCTCTCTACTCCTACTTACTTGAATGGAATTGTGTCTGAAATTGAATATATGAAAAACCAGCCCCTAGGGCTTTATTTATAACCTTCTATTCCTTGCTATTCAAGGATAGAAATATCTATCTATATCTAAAATTATATCTAAAACTTTAAAAGATAAATAAAAGCAATTAAGGAATTAAATCAAAAAAAGGGAAATTCTATCTAAAGAGCAAAATCTTCCATGTGTTGATAGGTGTGGATAGATGTTGATAGATCTCGGATATCTCGAACTCCTTCGGCCCCAAGGAAAGCCAAACCGCGTCGGACAGCAAACCACGTAACGCGGCTTCGGACACGGCGCTCGTCGATCTCGACCAGGGCTAGTCGATCTCGAGTAGGACTGGCGTCGACTTGGGCTGGCTGGCTTGGTCGGGTAACTTTGCTCGACAAGGCTCAGATCTTGGCTCCGGGCTCCTCGATCTCGACTAAGCCTCCTCGAGATCGAGTAGAGGTGGTGCTCGGCTTCTCCGTTTTCGGCTTCTCGACTTGGCACAGCTCGTCGACTCCGGACATGGCGTCGAAGTGTGGTCGATCTCGACAAGAGTTACTCGAGATCGAGTAGGGTTCCGGGAGTAGGGTTGTCTCTGACTCAGTGTCCTCGATCAGCTCTGCTCGACCAGGTGTGCTCGGACAGCCTTTGTCGAGATCGAGTAGAGTTCTCTCAGCTTTCTTCTCTGTTCTTGAAACGCACTTTCCTGAGTCCTCGTTCGTCGGATTGACGCATATGACCATGCGTTGGAAAGCTCTTTCTGAGGGCTACAACTCTCATGAAGACATCAAAGCTTGTTTCAGAATGAAGAATGGTGAAAAATGGCCTTTTCTCCAGCTGCACTATTCTTAGCCTCTCCATGAGTTTCTTTTAAGCTCCAAAGTGCGTCCAATTTCTGCGAAATATAACCAAAACTTGTGTAGACCTCCATATATTGCAAATAAACATAAACTACACAGATTCTGTACTATCTTAGCCCAAATGCATGAAATGTATGCAGAAAACGATATAAAAATTACTGTAAAACATGGCAGATTCAGCTCACAACAAACACCCCATACTTAAGCTTGCTTGTCCTCAAGCAATACTTTTAATTGTCATTCAGGGGAAGAAATAAAAAACTCTCAACATATCAGATTCATTCTCATATAACCCTGCAATCAATTACCATCCTCGAAAAGGTACTAGTGTCACAGATCCATGCATGTGCAAATATACAAAAGCAACATCTACTCACAAAAGGAGGGTTATGCAAAAACATTCATTCATGACAAAGCATTAATAATCAAGAGGACTTTAATTTAAGCTCAAACAAGGAGTAGATTGGTAAAATGCTAAAAGGTGGGCAATTTTTGGGCAATGTGGTGCTAATGATCCGGGGAAATGGAGTATTTCTAAACTGAATTTCCACATTCCTTCTCCATAAGATTCATCACCTTTCATAATGCTTTTATCAATAATAATGTTTTTACCTCTCTAACCTCAGCACTACCTTCTCGCGAGTCGCAAACAAGGGTGTCATGAATGGCCCCGGATACTTAGTGCGTCGGACTCCTCACCTGGTGTCCCATCTCGCCAAACTATTATCTCAGCGAGCAGGGTCGATCTTTGATCGGATTTTCTTTCACTCATTAAATTTTCCATATATTTCAATTAATTCCGCCAAACTCCAATAATTATAACAACACAAACACCATATAACATCTCCATAATGTAAAATCATTCTCAACATAATCCCCGGATAAGGTAAAGAATGACAATATTTAGAACATGTGGAGCAATGTATGAAATAAGGCATATTATGGCTTTTGTGATGCATAAGCATAGGTAAGGCTAGGATTATAAACATATGAGCATTATATGGAAATATAAAAGTCCTCTATCCTCTTATCATGCAACATGTCAAAAGCAACTTCAAATTTTACCTCCTTTCATGGTTTTTAAGAAAATATGTACTTCATTGTGACTTTCCTTTACTAGGCAATTTCATGCTATATCTCTAATGAATCCAATTTTGTATCATCGAGTTCAATTAAAGCTTCCATGACATTAATAAAAAAATTTAAAAAATTTCAATGGGGGTCATTTTTCAACACTTTGGAAAACATGCATATATAAGCACATAAATCAATAATGCCTTCCAAAATAGCCATGTAGCAATTCAAAGAAATACATTCAAAATATGCACACATAATGTTAAATATGGCAAATATGCATAAAGTAAGCCCTTCCTCCACCCCATACTTAAACATTACAGTGTCCTCACTGTATAAAAACAAGGGTAAAGAAAGAAACTCACTAGACAGGTGTGCAGGGCTTCTCAATTTTGAATGAAAGAATCACCTGGGCCGAGTATGAATATGGCTTGCTTCTATCCATGGACCTTAAAAATATAGAAGAGAAATACCCACAATAGAAAAACTAAAAGTGTTCAAAACAAAAACAAAAGCAACAAAGTCTCAAAAGTCCAAAATTAAATGTCTATGTACACGCTCTAGATTTTATAGTCGCTAGGCCGACTTCTCCTTTAAGCTCAAGGTGGCATCTGCAGGGCCCATGTAGCTTGGGCCTCAAAAAGGACTCCATTCTTGTCCATCAGCTGTAATCCTCCAGAATGGATCTTGTTTACCACGAAAGGTCTCATCCTCTTCTTGTTGAATTTGTTAGGGAACCAATGATCCTTTGATTTAGAGACATAGAGCTTGTCTCCAACTTCATACTCCTTGGGCTCATCATTGGATATCCTACATAAGCGCACATACCAAGGCAAACCTCTCCCATGTATAGATAGATCTTTAATGGAAATAGGAGAAGAAAGATCCATACATTGGCTTACCTTCGCAGAGACGGGATCGGGGACTACAGTGTTTGGTCGATCTCGAGCAGGGGTACTCGATCTCGAAAAGTTTTCAGGTTCTGGTGGCGAGCTGCTCGAGGATGCAGGAGCTGGGGAAGCTTGGTCGATCTCGACTAAGGTGGTCGATCTCGAGTAGGTTTGGCCGTCTGGTGGAGTCAGTGTCGAGGAAGGCGAAGTCGAGGCAGGGAGGTGGTGGTCGATCTCGAGTAGTGTACTCGATCTCGAGGAGGGCTCGGCTTCTATCTGGCTGCTCGATGACGCTTGTGCTGGTGGAGGCTCCTGGTGTTGGTCGAGATCGACTAGAGTCCTCGATGTCAAGGAATCTTGGTCGACTTTGACCCCATACTTGGTTCCTGTCAAGGCATCCGAAAAATAGTTAGTCCATAACGACGTACCTTGGTCTGTGTCGATTGGATTCTCTGTGTCCTCCTTTAGGATTGCCATGATCTCCTCCACCTGGGCTTCCATCTCCCTCTTTTCTAGCTCCTCAGGGGTCATATTTCTTACCTTGGGTTCCCCGCAGGTGATGTAGCCAGCTGAGATAGATTTTACCTCTTCCATTGGACCTGTATGCCTTTCAGTTTTATTAAAGGAATACTCAATTACCTCATCGCTGATGTTGAAAGTGAGCACTCCTTTCCTTACGCTTATGTTGGCATCCACAGTTGCCAAGAAAGGTCTTCCTAAAATAATTGGACAAGCAGGATCTTCTTGCATATCAACAACTAAGAAATCAGCAGGGACAAAGAATTTACCTACTTGTACTGGCACATTGTCCACCATGCCTGTTGGAATGACCACTGTGTTGTTGGCCATGTAAAGTCTAGCATCCACAGGCTCTAGGGCACCTATCTTAATCTTTGACCAAATTGTTAAAGGCATTATACTTACACTAGCTCCAAGATCACATAAAGAATTAATTTTATATGGACCAAATCCAATGGTTATAGCAAACTTACCTGGATCTGGCCTCTTCTCCAGTATGTCCAAATGACTGCACTCCTCTGTAATTTCAGCCATTGATCGCTTTTTGCTCAGAATCTTCTTCAGGAACTTGACATAGGATGGCATTTCATTGAGAGCTTATGTGAAGGGGATGGTGACGTTGAGCTTCTGAAGCATCTTGATGAAGCGCTGAAATTTCTTCTCTGCTGGGTCCTTTGGAGATTTTGTGGGGAAAAACAGCTTCTTTTTCTGATTCGGAGTCAGAACAGATGTCAGAGGTGCTGCAGTTTTCTCGATCTCGGGCTGACCGTTCTCGATGTCGAGTACACCCTTGTTGATCTCGACCAGATTGGGTGATGTGGAGTTGCTGTGCAGTGCAGACGATGGTTTTTGTATTTTCTCCTCGAGATCGACTAAGCTCTGGTCGACGTTGACTAGGTGCTGGTCGACTTGCTGTTGGTCGACTTGCTGCTGCTTTCCGACTTCTGGCTCTTGCAGTTGATGGCCGCTTCTGAGTTTTATAGCAGCGATGTGTCCGGTCTTTCCCTTGGGATTTGGTTCTGAAGATCCAGGGAGCGATCCTGTCTGTTTGGGGATTCCTGCTGCTAGCTGACCAATCTGTGTATCAACTGTTTTTCTCCATATATCAATCTCCCCAAGCCTAGAGTTGACGCCTTGAATCTGAGTGTAGACTGAGTTGAAGGATTGCCTGGTTTCTGTATGATTCCTCCTTATTTCCTCCAAGACAGTCTGTAGATCATCCTTTTTCTGGTCCCTTTCCGGATGTCCTGGAGCTCTGTAGGGCGGGGGGGGGGGGGGGGGTTCTTAGGGGCACCATGTAGCGATTGGGACCCCATGCGTAAGCCGCCTCTTCATGGTATTCTGCCAGCCTGACTTGCTATGTGTGTGGGCACTCAGTAGTGGTGTGCCTCTGCGATCCGCATTCAATACAAGGCTGGTTGACAGAAAGGTACTTTACTTGTTTGAGGAGCTTCTTATTCTGGTCTCTGTAGTGCTGCTCCCTAACATCTGGATCAATCTCCTTAGGGGGCTCATATAGGGGCATGGATGGTGTTGGCCTAGCGTAGGGGTTCTCCTCATAGTTGACTGGAGTCCCATACTTGTTGTCATAGTTGGTCAGCTTGTCTAGAGCAGCCCATGCGTCAGGAGGCGGCATTGTGAGATACTCATAGTGAGTATATGTGTTGATTCTGTCCTTTGCAGCCAAGTCCAGAGAATTGAAGAAGATCTCTTGAACTACGCAGGGTTGCTGTCCATGTGTAGGGCATGATCGCAGCAGATCCTTATAGCGTTCCCATGCCTTTGCCAGTGTCTCCCCAGGCTGCTATTTGAAAGATGTGATCTTTTGGCGCAGGAGTGCTGTCTTGGCAGGAGGAAAGAACTTGTTCAGAAATTCCTGCTTCACCTGAGCCCATGTCGTGAGAGATCGTGGTTTCAGCCCTTTCAACCATTTCAGTGCAGGCCCAGCCAGAGACCAACGGAAAGCTTTCATCAGGATGTACTCCAAGGTGGTACCTTCAGAAAGAGTACGACACATGTCAGTAAAGTTGGTAATATGGCGCAGAGGGCATTCATTAAATCTACCATGAAATGCATGATTTTTAATTTCAATAAGAAATTGAATGCGAATTTCATAGTTGTTTTCAGGGATTAGAATCGCCAATTCAGGCACGATGAGAGTCAGGTGCATATAATCCTCTGCAGTGGTTGGGTAGAGGGCAAGCTCATCTGCCAGCTGCCTCGCATGCTCAGCTTCCTGTTGCCTGCCTGCTCTCTCAGTGGCGAGAGCAGCATCCCTGGCGGCTAGATCCCTAGTGAGCCTCTCGATCAGCTGTTCCTGTGTCTCCGCAGCTGCCATGGCTCTTTGTAGTTTAGCTCTGATGTGTAGAAGGCGCTCTGGTTCGTCTAAGCCGTCAAACTCAGGTGGTTGACCAGAACGGCGCATACACATGTAAAGTAACTCAAAGAAAAAGTGAGAACTGACTACCTAAGGTGCGAATGATAGCTTCCCCGGCAACGGCGCCAATTTGTTGTTAGGAGGGTAATCAAGTATGAAATATAACAAAATAGATCAAACCAGATTTAGGCCCACGCAAATAATTACAAGACTCCCTCCAATGAAGTAAGAGAAAGTCAGGATCGAATCCACGAGGAATCGTGTTAGCGGATCCTAGGCAGCTGTAAATCTCACAGAAAAGCAAACAGAAGACAGAAACAAAGGAACAAAGAAAGAAAGACAAACGAAGACAAGAAATAGCAAACGAAAGCAAGAAATAAAGTAAAGACAGAAGCTAACTCGATCTCGACCAGCAGTAACTCGAGATCGACGAACAGCAGTGAACAACAGAAACTCAGAAATCACAGCAGACAGCAAACCCGGCAAGGGCAACTCGATCTCGACTACACCTAACTCGAGATCGACAAGAAATAGCAGAAACAGAAATTGCAGAATCGAAAACAGAAACAGAAACTCAACTCGACGTAGACAAGAGCCAACTCGAGATCGACTAAGGTCTACTCGATCTCGACAAGCCCCTCCTCTGTATCGACTAAAAATGCAGAAAATATAAATTCCAGATTCAAACACAGATTTCAGAATTTCGACAGAAGTAAACTCAATTTATGAAAGACTTCCAAAGCCAGGGTATCAACACCACAACGATAACCATGCAAAGTAACACATAAAGGCATAAAAGATCATGATTTCCATCAAAGTAACTTTCGTTACTAACAAATAGGCATATAGAGGCTTTCGCATAAACCCTAATTGTTACTAACCCTTTTCACATAATTAATCCAAGTTGCATTAAGATCACTTTCGCTTCAATAACACAAACAAGGATCACCTTCAACTCTCGCAAAAGAATCATGCTCATAGGGATAGAAGACGAATTGCATAACAAGATCTGACCTTTACCGCATCACCTCACATGGCCACCGTCGGGCTCACCCCAGCCCAGAAGTGGGTGGACTACTCGCTCTTCATCATCAAGAAAGACATCAAATAACAAAAGAAACTAACTTGCATTGAATTAAATAAAGAAACCTTACAACCAACAAGACAAATCCGCTTTCGCCTTTCCACCTTGCTTGCCACAAACTTTCTCTCTCTACTCCTACTTACTTGAATGGAATTGTGTCTGAAATTGAATATATGAAAAACCAGCCCCTAGGGCTTTATTTATAGCCTTCTATTCCTTGCTATTCAAGGATAGAAATATCTATCTATATCTAAAATTATATCTAAAACTTTAAAAGATAAATAAAAGCAATTAAGGAATTAAATCAAAAAAAGGGAAATTCTATCTAAAGAGCAAAATCTTCCATGTGTTGATAGGTGTGGATAGATGTTGATAGATCTCATATATCTCGGACTCCTTCGGCCCCAAGGAAAGCCAAATCGCGTCGGACAGCAAACCGCGTAACGCGGCTTCGGACACGGCGCTCGTCGATCTCGACCAGGGCTAGTCGATCTCGAGTAGGACTGGCGTCGACTTGGGCTGGCTGGCTTGGTCGGGTAACTCTGCTCGACAAGGCTCGGATCTTGGCTCCGGGCTCCTCGATCTTGACTAAGCCTCCTCGAGATCGAGTAGAGGTGGTGCTCGGCTTCTCCGTTTTCGGCTTCTCGACTTGGCACAGCTCGTCGACTCCGGACATGGCGTCGAAGTGTGGTCGATCTCGACAAGAGTTACTCGAGATCGAGTAGGGTTCCGGGAGTGGGGTTGTCTCTGACTCAGTGTCCTCGATCAGCTCTGCTCGACCAGGTGTGCTCGGACAGCCTTTGTCGAGATCTAGTAGTTGTACTCGAGATCGAGTAGACTTCTCTCAGCTTTCTGCTCTGTTCTTGAAACGCACTTTCCCGAGTCCTCGTTCGTCGGATTGAGCATGCGCTGGAAAGCTCTTTCTGAGGGCTACAACTCTCATGAAGACATCAAAGCTTGATTCAGAACGAAGAATGGTGAAAAATGGCCTTTTCTCCAGCTTCACTATTCTTAGCCTCTCCCTGAGTTTCTTTTAAGCTCCAAAGTGCGTCCGATTTCTGCAAAATATAACCAAAACTTGTGTAGACCTCCATATATTGCAAATAAACATAAACTACATAGATTTTGTACTATCTTAGCCCAAATGCATGAAATGTATGCAGAAAACGATATAAAAATTATTGTAAAACATGGCAGATTCAGCTCACAACAATAGGGACCATTGGAGGAGGACCATTCGGGTTGCAGATGGATAGAGTTATGGGCCTTCATGTTTTGTGCTTTTGTCCTTGCTTCCTTTCTATCTTCTTTCTTCTTCGTCTCTGATTCTGTTTTTCTCTGTGCGTCCTGCTTTCTTGTTGTTCTTGTATCCTATTGTTCTGGGTCTATCAGAAACACTCTCTCGACTCGTTCGGGGAAAGAGTGCGTACATCCCGACCCCGTAGACCCTGCTATTGTGGGATATACTAGGTTGTTGTTGTTGTTGTTGTTGTTGTTGTTGTTGTTGTTGTAGACTTAGGACAGGTGCAGGGGCTTACCCCGGGGTCTCCAACGGGCCCTACGGATTCGGGTGCAAAATCCCACTTTAAAACTACTAATCTTCAGTTTCAAACCTTCAACATGTACTCGGAGCGCATGATCAAACGAGGGGTTTTATCCGTCAAAACGTAACCCGAGAATCATAATTTAGGGTTGTTACAAATGTGATATCAGATTCAGGTTCTAGAATCCGAGTATGATAGGTTGAAGATGGTTTTGAAAATCGCCTAATAATTTCAAATGTTTTGGAAATGATTTCAAAATGGCAAAATGAATTTAAATTGGAGCTAACCCTAGACTAACAAATAAGGAAGCATACTCGCGGGTAAAGACCAAAGTGATAGACATCCCTTATGGATGTAGAATTTGGGAAATAGTAGGCAAAATACTAGCTTTTATTTACAGATGGGCCTAGAAGACTCCAAGGAGCACCACGGAGGTTTGAGTGTTTGGGTTAGGAGGTCGTGAGGTTTTTGCCCCTCTGGTCATTTGTCCCTTAAAGGACGACATAGATCGTCTCTATGTTTCTATTCCTATATATTTAATTGGGCTCGAGGGCGATCCTCTTCAAAGAGGATCATATTAATCGTTGAGTGCTTCTGTGTTAAGTGATTAAATTGACCGTTTATATAGCCATCATGGTCAATACTAGCACGATTCAGCTGGACGTGAGGGGTAGGGCACGTAGCGGTAGGGGACGCCCCTGCCGAGTTGTTGTTGAGGACATCGAGGAGCGCGCCGCTGACAATCACACCGAGGAGCGAGTTTCACTACCGCCAGCTGATGACAAAGTTCCTGATCCCACAAAGACTAGGACTGGGCAGCTAGAGTCGGCGCTTCACGACATTCTGAGCGAGTTATGAGGAAAAGCTCCATCTATGGGACCGACGCCCGAGGTTCCCGTTGAGCCCGGTGTGCTCGTAGTCGATGCAGGCCCCGAGAAGCGCATCAACTGGGTCAAGACGCTGGCACAGTGTAGTCCACCGATATTCGTTGGGGAGGTTGGAGATGATGTTGAGAGATGGTTCCGTGAGATGGATGGACTGTTCGACCACGTTGTTGTACCCACTTCTGAGAGACAAAGACGTGTCGCCGACCTTTTGCGGAGAGATGCTTTTGACTAATTGTCCGTATATACGACGGGCCAAGCTGAGTGGACCTACGAGGAGTTTAGGAACCTGATGTTGAGAGAGTACTGCCCTTCTTGGAATTCAGACGATGAGAGAGGTGTCCTTTCTGCGAGGCTACTACGACCGATCAGCTTTTGTCTATGCTATCATCTGCCAGTTCAAGGAGTTGGTATACTGCGCCCACTTGTGTCCATCAAATGAGAGTGTCAGATACGCATGTTGTCGATGAGGCTGCCACCTGCCGTACTTCTGCATGCCTCCAGCTTGGGAGCTATCAGCTTTGATCGATTCCTGGAGGTCATCATCCTGTACGACCAGCAATGGATCTTGTCCGAGACTGCATACACCACTTCTCTCCCCTGAGGCAAAGAGAGTGAGACTAGCTGAGGCTCAAGGGGACGACATATCCCAAAGAGGAGACTATGGATGAGGGTTTAGAAGAGGATATCACGGAGTTGCACCAAGGGTACCCCAGCCACCCGCTTCAGCTGCTTCTGGAAAAGATGCACGAGTGAGGAGTATCACTTGCCATGGGTGCTTTGAAAGAAGTCATTACGTTGCTTCCTTCCCAGACCGTTTGACTGACTGCTTCACTTACGGCACCATGGAACACAGAGTTGCCTGTTGTCTCCAGAGCAGTAGAGCTCCGTCGACTGCCCAGCCACCGAGACTTCCAGCGGCTCCCACTACAAAAAAAAAAAGAATTTCGCCACGGTCGGTAGCAACGGCAAGGGTCTACCGTAGCTAGTAGGTAGACTTTGGCTATGGCGTAGCAACGGATGAGGAGTCGTAGCTGAAATTTGCCACGGCAACAGCTATCCCGTGGCTAACTTCACTCAATAAAGTCGTACACTTAAGGTCATGTTGTGGCAAAAAATGAAGAAAATGTGCCAAACTTATCACGGCTTGGCTCCGTAGCTAAATAAAGTCGTACACTTAAAAAAACATCTAACCCCTTTTTTTCACTTTCTCTATCATTTTCTCTCTCCCCCACTCCATCAGATCCCGAGCCACCTCTCACCAGATCCCAAATCCCAAACCCTAAATCGCCCTCAAACCCCCAAACCCCACATTCAATCCGCGAGCCACCTCTCAAATTGACCTTCTCAGGCGACCCGTCCTCAGTGCTGCCTTTCTCCTCCGGTTGAAATCTCTCTGAAGCATAAATGGACGGGAGTTGAAGACCCTAAATAGCCCTCTCACCAGATCCGAGCCACCAAACCCCAAATTGATCTTCTCCTCTCTCCAGATCTAGCTAGCTCCGGCGACCCATCCTCGTCGGTTCAGTGCTGCCTTCCTCCTCCGGTCGTCCTCATCGGTTCAGTGCTGTCTTCCTCCTCCGGAGACCCGTCTTCAGTGATGTATGTCTTCCCCCTTCCCCCTTTGAAGGTCAGTTTGTTCTCTTTCTTTGATTAGGTTCTCTGTCTGCTCCTCTAGAACTCTTTGAAGGTCAATTTGTTCTCTCTTTGATTAGGGAAGCTGCTGCTCATCTTCCCCCTTTCTAATCGACATTTTACAATTTCCTTAATTTGCTTAATTTTTAGTTTGTTAGGGTTTGCTCTTCGTTGATGTTTTGTTGTTGTTTTGTTAGATCCGACCTAGGTCAAGAAATTATGTTTGGATTGAATTGCCGCCCCTTCAAATTTACTGGTCAAGAAATTTCCTTATTCTGGATCCGACCTAACTCAGGATTGTGGTTTCAAAATGAGGTTACCATCCCCAAATTGAGGATTTTCTACTGGTTATTCTGGATCACAGCTTCGGTCTTTTATTTTCAAGTGTTAGCATTGCGATTTAGTCTTTAGGTTTGAGGAGCGCAGTTTGGATTACATAAGAGATGTCTATGATAGTGTTATCTTGAAGTTGAGGTAATTTACTGCTTTCTGTCTTATGATGGATAACCTTATCTTGAAGGTTTAATCTTATATACAAAGGTTGACCAGTATTTTTCTGTTTAGTTCATGGTGTGTTGAACGAATCCTGTGAGATCTTGCATACCTAGTATCTTTTAACCATTGAGACCTTAAATATCTTTACAAAGCAATATTTTATTTGTCTGCAGTGATTCATGGGAAATGTTAGTATAACGAAAAAAATCCTTGCTATATAATAAATTTGAGATACCATTCTGATATATTTGTAATAGTCAAGTTAATTTGCTATTGGGCGGAAAACATTGATGAGGCCACATCACTTACTTAATTTGCTATTGGGTGGAAAACTTTGATGAGGCGACATCACTTCTCTTCTAGTATCCTATAAACTGATTCAATTTCTCCCTTGTTTTGCAGGTCCATATTGCTCATATCTTCAATACATATGGACCTAGAATGTGTATTGATGACAAACGCGTGTTAGCAACTATGTTGCTCAGGTTTGGTTCTGCAGTTCAAGAAAGAGGCAACATACTTCGATTTTCTTAGAAGAACTCAAGATGTCAAGCTTCTGTTTTATACCTTCTATTTCATATTAAGCTTCTAGCTGAATGGAATTATTGGAAAATAGGTTTGTGGCAGGATTAATTCATGGGAATACATTGCATCTTTGTTTGGAAAATAGGTTAAGAGTACCTATTCGTGTGCGTGATGCATCCGAATGTGATAGCCACTTTCTTTTTGATTCTCGTCATATCACTATGCATACTAAGGTAAAGCTTCTTTTCTGTTGGATATCAAGCTTCTTTTTTATACCTTCTGGCTTTGCTTAGGATTAAGCAATCATCATAAATGCAAGAGGGTTTTCCAGATGAAGAGAATTAATCCTTCTATTCTCGATTTTATATTTCATGAAGAAATCACTAAGGTGTACTTCTGGTGTAACAGATAGGAGAGGGGACATGGATTTATTTTATGAAAAATTGGGTAGATTATCACAAATAGGCTACAAATAGTATTCAGTTTTCACACAACTGACAGGAAAGAGAATAAATCAACCCACTTGGTTTTGAAAACTAAGAAATTCTTAAGAAAATATAATGCTCTTTCATGTCATAGGAAGGTCGGATTAAAATTCTGTAATTTTCTTAAAATTTAGTAATCTGATTTGCAACTTCCAAATCCTTAAAATTCTGTAACACTTATTCTGTCATGACTTTCCTCATTCACAATTGTCTATTTTTTTTAACTCCTTGTTTTACTTTAAATCGGTTGAAGCTTGCATCATTTTCTAAAGTACTCATCAACTTGCCTTTCACATTGGCCTGCTGCCATAGTTTTGTTTGTCCTCTGTTGTGATCTAGATTAACAAATTGCTTTTTTCGCCTCTCTTCTTTAATTTTGTTTGACCTTCGTATTTTGGTATATGTGAGTCACTTCCCTGTGTTATCCACTCTTGTATTTCCCATTTATTGATTTTTTGTTTTGCATTCTTGGATGAGAAAATATATTGTAGGAATATTATTGGAAAAGGACAAATTTATTTTTTAAAATGTTTCAACAGAAAAGAGTGATATTATAGATTTTTCAACTGTAATTTTAAAGTTCCTACTTTTCTTGCTCGCAACTCTTTCATTTCAGTAACAATGGAGAATTTATCTACTTGACAATAAAGGCAGGGGGAAAAGCAAGATAGGTTCATTTAAACTTCTCTTTAATAGCATCTCATGTTTTGTAATACCCTTTGAACCGTGGGATATCTAAAGGCATAAAATATTCTTCTATGCTTGAATTATATGGCCTTTGTTGGGATGTGCTTTCCTTTTCTTTTCTTTTTAGTATTGGCACATATAATGGATTGACTTGTATTGGAAAAGTTCCATTTTGCTGCTACCTGACCTGCTGCATTTTCATTCTTGGTTTTTACGTGTCACTTCTTTGATTTGAACGATAAATTGGTGAAATAGAGAATCTATCTACTTCATTGTGAAATGGTCCAGAGCCTAGCTAAGAAATTTTGACAATCAGTTCCATACTGACTACCAGTCAGCTAAGTTCCGTTTCAGAAATTATTTGGGACTTAATGCGCCCAATAGCTATGAATAGGCTACTCCAGGTATTTCATTTTTTTTTTCAAGATCATATTTTTTTTTATCTACTTTGTTTCTTTGCATGGGTATGTTTATTAGGTGCATTTATCTCTTTTCTCTGTATTTGTTATCTTGTTGAGGCTTTTTTCCCTTTATTTCGTGTTGATAAAATATCCCTTGTTTTCATCTCTCATGAGTTGAAACAACCATATGTTATTCTTTCTTTGTTTCCTTTTTTTACAGCAGCCATGTTAATCTTGCTCGTTAAAGTAATATTGTTGTCTTTTAGTTAAGTAAGTTTGGAGTTAGAATTACTATTGTCTTTTGGACATTTTATTTTTGGTTAAAATGTAGTTTTGGACATTTTGTTGTATATGTATATTTTGTAATTATGTATTTTTATTCTATATAAATTATGTAGTTTTTTGTCATTTTATTATAAATGTAAATTTTGTATAATTAATGAAATTTAATTATATAGGTAAATTGTGTGTATTATTTTATTTATTTTTTTTAAAAGTATTGGACTTTTTAGCCCGGGTCTAAAGAATCTGGGCTAAAAAGCAGTTTTTTTTTTATTTTCCACCCAGACCTTAGCTACGGCAACCTACCGTTGCAAATGTGTCGTGTCTTTCATACGGGGTCGCTTAGCCGTAGCTATGCCGTGGCTAGGTTGGTCGCCACGGCAAGCATCTGTTGCTATTAACATTTTTCCACCGCAGACTTGGCCACCCCAAGTTTCCCATGGCTACGTCTGTGGCTAAATAGGTTTTGCCACCCCAGATTAGCTTTTTACCACGGTAAATTGCCGATGCTAAATTGTAATTTTTTTTTTTTTTAGTGTCCTCAACCGCCACTATTGACTTCTCCCTAGGGTCAAGGGCGAGTAGATGCTTCTGGTAGAGGTCAAGGCATAGGTAAATGAGGTAGAGATTATGGTCGTGGAGGCAGAGGGTCGTCCGGGCCAGGTCAGGGTAGAGGATCGTCAACTACAGTACCATCTGGGTCTGGGTATGATCGTGGCTAGAGTTCCGGAGGTCGAGGACCAACAATACCCCCACCGCTCCGCGTCTTCCAAATGAGAGCTCATGATTGTAATGCCCCTACTTCTGCAGGTACTATACTTCTCCATGATGACTGCTTCTTTATATTGTTTGACACTGGTGCCACTCACTGCTTCATATCAGAGGCGTGCGCTACTAGGCTGAGCCTGAGCTGCACGAGTGGTTCACCCCTCACTATTGGTCTAGCGGATGGGGCAAAGGTTAGGACGAGTCGGGAGATTTTAGGGTGCCTCATCCGTATATGAGAGTGTGAGTGGCCAACCGACCTTATTTTCATGTCGTTGAGGATGGACGATCTCATTCTGGGTATGGATTTCATGGACCGCTATGGAGAAATTATCAACTTGAGGATGAGGACAATGTCTATCTTGGCAGACGACGGGACCGAGCACCAGTTTTGGGGAAGCGACCCCAACAGGAACGGGGCGCTCATCAGCGTAGTCAGAGCCGCCCGACTTTTCGATCAGGGTTGCGTCAGATATTGGTGTTATGCTTTAGAGGTGGATCGTGTGCACCCCAACTTGTCAAACGTTCCCGTTTTCAGAGACTTCGTAGATGTATTTCCAGAGGAGTTACCAGGACTTCCCCCACCGAGGGAGGTCGACTTTACGATCGAGTTAGAGCCAGGCACTGGGCCCATTTCGCGAGTTCCCTACCGTGTGGCGCCGATGGATATGGCAGAGGTGAAGGCTCAACTAGAGGAGCTAGCTGAGAATGGCTACATTAGACCTAGTGCATCACCTTGGGGAGCACTAGTGTTGTTCGTCAAGAAGAAAGATGGATCTTTGAGGTTGTGCATCGATTATCGGGAGTTCAATCGTGCGATGATGAAGAATCGTTATCCTCTTCCCAGGATCGACGATCTGTTGGATCAGCTGCAAGGTACCGTTGTCTTCTCGAAGATTGATTTGAGATTGGGTTATCACGAGTTGAGAGTGAAGCTAGAGGATGTTCTGAATACCACCTTCAGGACCCGCTATGGTTACTATGAGTTAGTGGTCATGTCGTTTGGGCTGACCAATGCACCAGCTGCTTTCATGGAGCTCATGAATTGCGTGTCCATTGATTACTTAGACATATTCGTCGTCTTCTTCATAGATGACATATTAGTCTACTCGAGGAGTAATGAGGAGCACGAGGAGCATTTGAGGATTGTGCTCGAGACGATGAAGAAGCATCAACTGTATGGGAAGTGCATCGAGTGTGATTTCTGGCTATTAAAGGTGGCTTTCTTAGGCCTTGTGATTTCCGCTGAGGGAGTCATCGTGGATCCGATGAAGATTGATGTCATTGTTGCTTGGGAGGTGCCCAAGAACGTCAAAGATATCCGCTCATTTCTAGGGTTGGCCAGTTACTACAGGAGGTTCGTCCAGGGTTTTTCGAGCATTAACAGACCGATGACACAGCTGCTGAAGAAGGATGTTTCATTCGAGTGGAGTGCAAAGTGTCAGGCTAGTTTCGAGCTTCTGAAGTAGAAGCTGACAACCGCCCCAATTTTAGCATTGGGACAGAGGACTTTGTCATCTACACAGACGCTTCACGCTCTGGATAAGGGATGTGTTCTACATCAAATAGATCGGGTCATCGCTTATACTTCGTGCCAGTTGAAGCCTACGGAGGTATCTTATCCCATTCATGACTTGGAGTTGGCAGCTTTAGTTCACGCTCTGAAGATTTGGAGGCATTACCTATACGACACTTCATGCAAGGTGATGACGGATCAAAAGATCTTGAGACGTCATTGAGTACCTGAGAGGGTTGTATCTGACAGCGATGGGTGTTTCACCTCGAGGTTTTGGCATTAGGTCCAAGCAAGGTTCTAAATATCACGTATCGGGGTCGTATCGGTTAGGAGTAAAAATGATATATCGGAGATATATCGGAGATATATCGGAGATATATCGAGATATATCAGATTTATCGTTTTCGCTAAATTTTAATTATAAATATTATATTTATACTTCAAAATGTAAAAATACACATGAAAAATTAATATTTAAATTATAAAATTACCAAATAAACTTGATAAAATAAAAACAACTTCATTCATAAAGGCTAAAATTACTTTATCAAAGTTGGCAATTCTAAATATCCCCGATATATCGCCGATATTGACCTGATATATCGGGTCACAAAGGCTAAAATTGCCTTATAAAAGTTGGCAATTCTAAATATCCCCGATATATCACCGATATTGACCTGATATATCGGCGTTGACCTGATATATCACCGATATTGACCCGATATATCACGTTGACCGATATTTTCACCCGATAAGCCGATATCGTAGCGGATTCTAAATATCCCCAATATATCGCCGATATATCCGATATTTAGAACACTGGGTTCAGGAGGGCCTAGGGACCAGACTACATTTCAGTACAACTTTTCATCCTCGGACGGATGGACAAAGCGAGTGGATGATTCAGACCTTGGAGGATATGTTGCAATCATGTGTGTTAGATTGGGGGACCGTTGGGTCAAACACCTATCGTTGGTGGAGTTTTCATACAACAACAGCTACCACGCGTCGATCGAGATGACTCCATATGGGATGCGATGCAAGTCGCCAGTTTGCTGGGATGAGCCTGCGGATAAAGTTATGTCGTTGCCATAGATAATCAAGGAGACCATTGACAAGGTGGGATGTATTCGGGAGCATATGAGAGTCGCCCAGGATCATTAGAAGAAGTATGCAGATATGCGAAAGACTAAGATTGAGTTCGAGGTGGGTTCGCATGTGTGGCTTCGAGTTTTGCCTACCAAAGGAGTCTGTCGGTTCAGCAGCAAAGGGAAATTAAGTCCAAGATATATTGGTCTAGTCGAGGTCTTGGATAGAGTTGGCGAGGTGGCCTATCGCTTAGCTGTGCGCCCATCATTGGCCGGTGTGCATGACATCTTTCACATCTCCCAGCTTTGCCAGTATATCCCCGACCCCAACCACATCCTTGATTGTCCAGACCTTCAAATTGAGCTCAACCATATCTTTGTAAAGTGTCCAGTGTGGGTTCTTGATCGCCGTGTCAAGAGGCGTAGGAACAAGGAGGTTCCTTTGCTTCTAGTCTAGTGGTCTAGGAGGAGTCCTGAGGAGGCCACGTGGGAGACCGAGGAGAGTATCCAGGCTAGCTATGGGGATGTTCTGGACGAGTTGCTTGCATCTTATGTTAAGTCGAGCGTAGATATTTTCTTGACCTCGCGAGTGCGGTGATTGTCTAGTTAGTCTAGTTAGATTGGGGTTTGGTTGGTAGTGTCTCTTTGATTGCGTACTTATGCTTGGTAGTTGTGTGCAGATCCTTGGTGATATGATATGATGAGCCTCGTTGATGTGATGATGTGCTAGATATATTATGGTATGCTTCTATTCTTGATGTGATTATGTTATGCTATTAGACGTGATATGTGATTGCTATCCTATATATATATATATATGCGATGCTTGATGATAGAAATGATAGAAGATGAATTATTGAAACTTGTTTCTGACTTGGAACCTAGGAAGAGAATATGGGATTAGCCCTTAGAGGTGGATGGTAAGATGAATTGAGAGGTTGGAAAGGATTTTGACTAACGTCAAATTTGAAGTTTTAAACGGTGTTTTAAAGAGGACGATGTGATGTTTTTTGAGTTATGATATTGCTGAGAAGTCAGAGTAAGGATGTGGTAGGGGCCCATATCACATTCTTGCTACGACTTATTGGAGATATTATGACCACGGCCACGGTACTGTGAGGATCTCATAGGGGCACATATGAGATACTTACGGGATCAACGACATGATCCTTGGACTCACCCATTTCAAACTTCATCCCATGTTTTAAAATGATTTTAGTCTTAGGGACGAGACTTATTTTTAGAGGTGGATGATGTAAAGGCTCGGATTTTAAATCCTATTATTTTCGGAAAAAGAAAATTAAAAATGAATTTAAATCGGATTTAAAACTAGTTTAGTGGATTTCGACTTGAATTTAAAAATTTTGACAAACAATTTTCGTCATTTCACCTAGAGAATTTAAGATAATTATCAAATGTCAATATCATTTTTAGTTCTAATAATTTAATTGATCGAGAAGCGGGATTCGGAAACTAACACTCAGAAATCGATTTCGGGATTCAAATTTCAAATATTCGGGATTTTTAAAATTCGGATAGTAATTTAACCAAGTCAACACTCAAGCCCCACATCACTCACTTTACCTTTAATCCCATCAGCATTGTCATTCTTGCATCATCCTTTAGCTCCCTCATTGTTCTTTCCTCTACACATCACCGCCACTTTCCCATCTCCATTCCATCTCTCCCTCTTTCATTTTCTTCAGCTCCTCCCTCTCGCTCTCCTACTGCCTTCCATCTTCATCACCTCGTCCCACATCATCATCACTGTAGCACAAACCACCGTCATCGTCACCTTCCGCCTCTCTTCACACAAACACCACCGCCAATCCTTCTTCAATCCCTCGTCCTCCTCCTCCCTCGAGAGCACAGCAGCAGCAACGTCCCTCGGAGCCACCACAAACTGCAGCCATCACCACTGAACTCCATCAACACCACCACCAAGGTCGCCGCCCGATTCGATCGCGGAACAAACTTTCGGTGAGTCGTTCTCCTTCGTTTTTGATCTAAACTAACCTCGGACTCCACCATCATCCTCACCCATGTCCAACACAGATTCGACAAGCCATCGCGAGCCTCCGACGCCATTAAGGCCTTCGATCGTGAGCTTCAAAGTTGCGAACTCCCTAGGTGAGTTTCCACCTTTTCCCCCTCTGTTTCAATTCGATTTTTTTCTTGGGTCAGGCTGTGGGCGAATGTGAGTGTGTGTGAGCTGAGTGCGGGGAGTCGGGTGGAGCTTGAGAGCTCCGACGTAGTTGAGAGTGCGAGACGAGGATGAGCAGTGAGGCGAGGCAGAGCATCGGGCGAGAGAGCGAGCGAGCGACCATCGAGCGCGGGTGAGAGGTGAACCAGCGAGCAAGGAGCAGGAGTATGAGAGTCGGCGGGTGCGAGGTTGAGCAAGTCGGCGATCGCAAGCACGGGCACGGGCCTCTCCGTTTGAGTTCGGAAGAGGAAGCTGACGTGGTCTTGTGGGGGCCCCCTAGCTAACATATATATATATATATATTTGTTATTTATTAAACCGGGTTGGGATTTTTTTTTTACAGTAGGCAACCATTAGAATGTCTTAACACTAAGAGCATTCATGATCATCCTGACGGATGATGTTACAGAGATCCCTATAGAAAGGGAAATTAGAAATACTAATGTGACTATTCTTCGCAATATAATCAGCAGCATGGTTAGTTTCTCTATAGCAATGTTGAGATGTAGTTGTGACGAATCCTTTCTGAAGCATTTGAATCTTCTCGACTACTCTTAGGATCTCCCAAGGGGCTCATTTCTGATCTTCTATTGCCCTGACAACTCTCGGACTATCTCCTTCGATGACTACCTTACTTCAGCCTTGAGTACGAGCTATTTCTAACCCTCTGCAGAAAGCAAGGGATTCTGTGTGGATTACAGATCCCTTAGTAACCTTACCGTAGAAAATATCAATAACTTGACCATTCCAGTCTCTAACTATGCCCCCAATATGGCAATCACCCGACGGTTTAATCGACCCATCTACATTAATCTTGTAGACAAACATTGGGGGTTTTGTCCATTTGCTATTTGTTCTTCTTTTGTTCTTTGTTTTTTAGTTTCATTTTGAAGATTTTTCCATTCTTTTGTGCTCTGAATCGCTTTTCTTACAGTTTCCTCATACCTGTCAGGAGTGCTCCCCTTAAAAATTACAGAGTTGCGGAATTCCCAGATATGTTGCCATAGATGAAGAGGTGCTCAAAGTGAGTGTTATTCATTTTAAGGTATTGCAAATCGGTTGTTGAGGCCATAGGGTCAGAGAAGCCGAAAAGCTTCACGCCACCCAGTTGCTCATATTTGACAGCCATCATTTTCGAGATTGGGCATTTGAGGAGTAGGTGATCCGCATCCTCATTGTCTACATTGCAAAGGCTGCAGTGGCTAGGAACCCTGTTAAAGTATCTATTTAAACGATCAGTTGTTGCCAAACTATCCGAGGTGATTTTCCATATAAAATTTTTGGTTCTTGGTGGTAACTTTAGTTTCCATATCCAAGAACTATCCTCATTGTTTGGGTTAAGAGTAGTTGGAACCACACTACTTGATTTAGTTGTATATGTACCATCCTTATCAAATTGCCAGATTAGTTTATATTGGGCTTCCCAAGAAGGGATGTTAATCTCAGTAATTTGTTGAACAATTGTACGGGGAAATAGTTGGTTGAGCATACCAAAGTTCCACTCCTTTGTTTGAGTTATTAAATCCGCAACTTTGAGTTCCGGATCGTGGTCCTGTTTATATTGTGCAAGGTTTGTATTACTAAGCCATTGATCATTCCAGACATTTATGTTTTTTCCATTTTCGATAAGCCAAAGTAGTTCTTTATGAAATCTATCCCTTAGTTGTAGCAAACGGCCAAATTGCCATGAAGTATTGTGTATATTTAGACCAGTTATCTTATGATTCTGAAGGTATTTTTCTCTTATGACTTTGACCCAGATGTTATCCGGGTTCATATAGATTTTCCATAAAAGTTTCATTTGTAGGGCTATGTTCTGTTCTTCCGCTTTTTTAATGACAAGACCTCCATTACTTTTTGGGGCACATATATTTTCCCAGCTAATGAGGGGTCTGTAATTTTGGGTTTGTGTCTTGTTCTAGAAGAAGTTCTTATATAATGGGTTGGGATTATATAATGGGTTCGTTTCGGTTCAGGTTTATCCGTTTATTTGTTTAACTAATTAACGATAATTAAAATTATTATACAATATTATTTTAGGATTTAAAAGATCAAATATTTTTTAGGAGATTTATAAGGGGTCAGTTTTGTTAAATAAAAATTGTTTTGATTTTAGGGGATTTGGAATTATTTTATAAATGGTGTTTAAACTATCTATAATATTATTGGGATTTAAAATAAATTATTAGACTTGTCGATTTCAAATGGGAATTTGGAAAAGAATATCAAGGTCATAAAATGATTTAATAAATAATTTAAAAAGAAGTTTTGCTAGCATTTTCAATGGTTGGGATTCTAATTCGGATTTGAAACAAATTTGGATCTAAACTTGAGAATCTGACTTGTTCGGTGACTGACTAGCATGATGTTCTGATATGTGTGACTAATAGCATGACTTGTGGTGATTTATCATAAGAGATTAAATGTTGGATAATTATGACGAGGTAGTAGAATTTTATATTACACAAATTATACCTTATGATTTTGATGAACTGTTGGGGGTGTATATGAGGATATGATGAATATGAGAATGCTAAAATGATTGAGTGATTTATGGAGAACGATGTGATCTTATGGAATGTATGATATGATGGAATTCACGATATGTTACTTGTCCTATTGATTGATGTGTGCTTGCGTGCTTAATACTTGTCCTATCGCATGTCATGTAGTATCATGCTAGGATTGCACAAGTGAATGAGCATTCTTATTCTGTATGCGTTTAAATACAGGACAACCATTATCTGTGAGTCCTAGAATCTTTGCTAGGGTCATAGGACAGCACAACTTCATCGGGTGTTGTCCTCCTCGAGTCATTTATATATATCACGAGACATGATGAGCATGAGATATGATGATGAGTTATGATATGTTAAGATGAGACATGATATGCTATAGCATCGAACTAGCCAGTCTCCACCCTACCTGGAAGAGGGGTGGTGGTAGGAGAGGGATATACCACTTGGTATTCTTTGTTAAGACCTTACTTAATATTTCAGTATTGCATTAGAGCATCCTTTATTCTAGGTATAGGCATATTATATGCCCTCAGCGCGGTCTTTAGGGCCCGCATGCGTCTCTTGGTCTGCCTTCGTGGTATAGTTTCAAGTACCTATTCCCTTGTTTTAGTTCGTGTTGTTATGGCGGGGTCCTTTCGTATGGAAGAGAGCGAGCGCTTAAGACTCTAACTTCACCAGATTTATACTTTTGGGATTTTATACTACTTACTCTGTTTTGACCCGGCTCTGCCACGACACTCGTTGTATTGTTTTCAGATTTATATTGGTTTGCATGATAAATGGATTTTTCGCGTTGTAGACTTAGGACAGGTACAGGGCCTTACTCTGGGGTCTCCAACGGACCTTACGGATTTGGGTGTGAAATCCTACTTTAAAACTACTAATCTTTGGTTTCAAACCTTCAACCTGTACTCGGAGCGCAAGATCCAACGAGGGGTTTTATCCCTCGAAACGTAACCCGAGAATCATAATCCCGGACCATTACAAAACCATTTAAAATCTATAAATCAAGCCCTGTTGAAAGAGTTATATAAACAAAGACCACTATAATTCCCTTGCATTATAATTCAGTCATGGATACACACCCTGTAACAGCCCGGGATTATGATTTTCGAGTTACGTTGCGAGGGATGAAACCCCTCGTTGGGATCTTGTGCCCCGAGTACATGTTTAAGGCTTGAAACCAAAGATTTGTAGTTTAAAGTGGGATTTCGCACCCAATCCGGAAGGTCTGTTAGAGACCCCGAAGTAAACCCATGCACCTATCCTAAGTCTACAACGCATAAAAATCCATTTATCATGCAGAAGAACATAAGTTCTAAAAATGATACAACGAGTGTCTCGGCAGACCCAGGTTAAAATAGAGCATAATTACTATGAAATCCCAAGAGTGAAAATCTGGTGAAGTCGGAGTTTCAAGCGTTCGCTCTCTGCCATACGAATGGATCCCGCCATAAGAGCACAAAATCAAGCAGTGGAATGGCTACTTGAAACTATACCACGAAGTCAGACCAAGAGACGCCTGCGGGCCCTAAAGACCGCGCTGATGACATATAATACGCCTATACCTAGAATAAAGGATGCTCTAATGCAGTGCTGAAATTTAAATCACACAAGCATGCTGACAGTTTATATATATGCAAAAAGCGATTAAATGGATCCACATAGAATGTCAAGTGGCATATCCCACATCTCCAACTATATATATCATACATCTCTGTATCAAAACCGAGGTAGGACTCACGGTCGTGCCGAACCTGGTATAATCAACCCTACATGCCTATACCACAACCGAGGTAGGACGCTTGGTCGTGTCACACCATAAATATATAAATCAATCAGACTCTATCATGAACACCCGATGTTGCTGGGTTGTCTTATGACCCTCGCAAAGACTCTACGGCTCACAGCTAACGGTCGTTCCGTATTCAAACGCATACAGAATAAAAATGCTCATTAGTAAGTGCAAGTCCTAAGCATGATACTACATGGCATGCTTTTATGCATATGCAACACCTACATACTTGACACATCAGGCAGAAGGTCCTGGTTACTGAGTAAGCCCCAAAGGACTTACCCGAAGAACCGCAGAATCCAAACAATAATCAGCAATGGCAAGCAATCCAACAGATCAAAGATCACCTAGTAATCCCATAAATAACATAATCAGTCTAAGTCTAATTTACGCAAGGCACATAAGTCATATATGAAACATATAAGATACACATAAATATGATAACTCGGCCCTCGCATCATTATTAACATTATCATCTCATATTCAGTTCTCATCTCATCTCATCATATCTTTAAAAATTAACATCTTTCTCAATTCAATCAAAACATCATCCTCATCAGCTCATGACAATCTTCATACCATACTTAGCCAATTTCACATATTACCGTTTCATACTCACACTTGGCATACAGACATATATCATCAACGTCATAATATCTAACATTTAATCTTTTATAATAAATCACCGCAAGTCATGCTATTAGTCACACATATCAGAACATCATGCTAGTCAGTCACCGAACAAGTCAGATTCTCAAGTTCGATCCAAATCTGTTTCAAATTCGAGTTAGAATCTCGACCCTTGAAAATGTTAGCAAAAACTCCTTTTTCAATAATTTATTAACTCATTGTCCGGCCTTGAAATTCATTTTCCAAATTCTCTTTTTACATTGACAAGTCTAGCAATTTATTTTAAACACCATTTATTAAAATACATTTTACAATATTTCCGAAACCCCTAAAATCCAAACCATTTTTATTTAATAAAACCAACCCTTTACGAATCTTCCTAAAATAATATTTTATCTTTTAAATCCACAAATAATATTATAATATATTTTAATTACCGTTAAATAGTTAAATAAAATAACGGATAAACTTGAACCGAACCGAACCCATAATATAAACCATCAACCCGAGATCAGTCCCGCCGGCGCCAGGCTCCACCTCCCGGACTCCTTCTCCAATGTTGTTCGGCGCCCAGCTCCGCCTCGCCTCGACCTCCTGTGCTCGCTCCTCGCTCACCAGAACTCCTCTCATCCCCGATGCATCACCCTTGTCCTCACTCGGCTTTCCCGGCCTGCCTCTCGCGTTCTCGTTGCCCAGCGACGGCCAGCGCTCGCCTCACCTTGCGGCCCCTCTCACACACACTCTCGCTCACCCGACCACATGAATGAAGCAACGAAATTGAACAAGGTTAAGGAAAACAAAGAAATGAGGCTCACTGAGGTGATTTCGCGGGCGTCGAAGCTTCGATCAGAGTTTTGGGTGTCGTTAGTGGCTCGCGATGGCTCGTCGGACCTGCGTCAGACATGGGTGAGGGTGATGGTGGAGCTCGAGGACGATTCCAATCGAAAACGAGTGAGAACGGCTTACAGGAAGTTTGTTTTGAGAACGAATCGGGCGACGACCTTGGTTGTGGAAACAGGGAAAAAGGGAGATCGTTGGAGCTGCGGTGGCTCGTGTAGTTGCTCCTGGTGGCTTCGCTGCTGCTGGAGGTGTCGAGGGAGGTAAAGAAGGTGCCTTGGTTGTTGCTCTCTAAGGAAGGAAGGAGGAGAACGTCGGAGGTGCCCAAGAGGCGCTCGGAAAGGGCTCGGCCGCGGGCTGCTCTGGTCGTGTTCACAGAAAACAGAGGAGGGTAGGGGAGCCGCTCGCGGTTGCTGCTTCCGACTTTGATGATGGCGACGGCGTGCTCCGGTGGGTGGCGGCGTAAGGTGGTGAAGACGAGAGAGCAAGTGAGTGACGATGATGAAGAGTTCAAGATGGAGCAAAGTGGTGAGCGAAGATGGTGATGGATCATATGGGTGATGATGATGATCCTCAATGGGGAGCGGTCTTGCTATTCACATGGTCTGATCTCGCCATCCACACGGTGCCGAGCTCGGGGTCCGATATCAGTGAGTTGGTTGTCAACTTTGGCTCCTCCAACTTGGTACCGATGCCGAGTTCAGATATCGGCAAATTGGGTTATATAGGTTAGTAGGCATATGTGTTTTATTATACTCCGTATTATATAGGGCAATAGGGGTTTGGGAGTATCTGATTGGTTGGGTTATAGTTTAGTTTGACGTGTCTCACTGACCTTGGATCCCACATGTCCCCCCTCTACCAGCTCTCTCTTTTTGCTAGCATTTTCTTTTTTAAAACACCTTTTACATTGCAGTACCCCTTTTATTATTCTTTTTCGTGTGGAGACATAGTACATCTGTTGTAAAAATGTTTGAATATTTCAGATCTGATCAATGCCGACTCCTGAGGTCGGTGTCGGTAAAGCTTTTTCCGACTCCGCATGTCGGTAGTGGCACCGTGCAATTAGCAATAATTTCACCGTCCTGATAACAGTCCCCATGGGAAGGGAGGGAGATGGGTTGATTTGAAAGGGTATGGTGAGGAAGTGGGTGAGGGTAGAGTGTTGAATTAGTGAAAATCAATACACGGAAATAAATCCCAAATACGCGAATTTTGAATCCCGAAATTAGTTCCCGAAAGTTAGTTTCCCCGACTCTCGCTCTCTCGATCAATTACATTTTTAAAATCATAAAGGATATCACCATCCGATAATTATTTTGAATTTTCGAGGTAAAATGACGGAAATTGTTCGTCAAATTTTATATTCAAGTCGGAATCCGCTAAACGAGTTTTTAATTTGATTTAAATTCATTTTTAATTCTCTTTTTTACGAAAAAATTAGTATTTGAAATTCCAAGACTTTACACACCCTTGATTGTTGGCTTCCCAAACCACCCAACAGACCAACACCATGTTCAGAAACCTGGGGCTCATCTTCATTATTTTCTTGCTTGACAAAAGAAACAAATTTATCAAATTCTGATGTCATTTGCATATAACTATCATCATGTTCAGAAATTTGGGGTCCATCATACTCCTTCATTTGAGATACATCGACAAAGCAAACAACAATATTCAAGATCAAACCCTCCCCTCGACAGTCGACACCTTAATTGATGATGATTAGTTGTCATCAATTTTGATATTTTTGCCCAAAATCAAACCCTAAATCCATCAAAATTATAGTTTCTAACAAAAAAATAGACACGATAAGATGCAAATTGACTAAAGACATCATTATAGGAACAAAATTGTCATCAATTTCGGCATTTTCACCCCAAAACAAACTCTAACTCCATCAGAATTGTAGGTTCTAAACAAAAATCACATGGCTCCTGAGTTCAAAGCTTGGTATTATATTCATGTTCAATTACTTATGAAACCCTAAAACAGCTAAAGCGGTTCCCTGAAGCTTGACATGATGAAGGCGCTTTTCCTTTTTAGCCATTCCCGAAAGAAGGAATGACCCTTCCTCTTACCTTCTGTTGAGACTGAGATAGAGGACTGGGCTTTCTCCCTCTTCTACCAAGAGGCCGCAAAAAGATTCTAAATATGAGAAGTCCCCCTTGGATTCGAGAAGAAGAAAATGAAGAACGGGAACGAAACGAAATAAGGCAGACCAAGGTCAGATTATATATTAGATTTGGTTTCCCCCAATTTACACAATCACACCAGAGACCAAATCAACTCCCATAACATTGAGAAAAAAAAAGGCATATAAGAGTTGGACAAAAATCAAGCATCAACCTCTAATTATGTGAATTCAACAACCAACCAATATGTGCGAATTCAGACAAGAAATCATGAAACCATCAAAAGTGAAATAACTTTCGAAGATGCGTAAATGAGTTCATCAATAAATCAACCCGAACTGCGAGTTCGCAAGTGGAATTGTTATATGAATTTGTAGACCTGGTTGATTCCTCCAAGATATGTTCGTCTTCGTCTTTCTCCAAGATCTGTTCATCTTCACCTTCAAAGGCCAAGCTGGCGTGCATCTTGACAGCCATGGGTTCGATGACCTGTCTTAATCGGCTGACAGAAGTCCCACACATCTCCTCCAACTCTCTTGTAATCTCTACCACTCTCTTCTACGTTCTACAACTCTTCACTCTCCTCTCAACCACCACTGCAGACGCCGAAGATCTTCCTTCATCTTCTTCTTCGCAAGATATGTGAAAATGGATGGATGTAGCTTTAGGGAAGGATGAAGAAGTCGTTGGAGAGGCGATTCTAATGGTGAAGGTGTAAGGAGACATCGAAAGAGAAAGGGATAGCGAGAGAGCGAAGAAGTAGGGTGGGCTAATTATTTTTGGTGGGGTTCAATGCGGCTCATTTTTATTTTACTAGTTTTACTACCCGCGATTTTCGTGGTTTTTTTATACGACTTTTATTATTCATGCACAAATTGTGTAAGATAATAAATTTTTTTATAAAATACTGCATTGTTTTTTTGACTTTTTAATTTCCTACTTATTACTACCTCTGATCCAAAATAAGTGTCATTTTAGACTTTTGAATTTGATTCAAAATAAGTGTCGTTTTATGTTTTCTAGACCATTTATATAATAGATTGATTAATTAAAATTGTTATTGAAAATTGTATCTGTTGACTACTTTTTATTTCAAACTCTCCACATATTGGTTGAAAAAGTTGGTAAACATTTAATGAATGATAAGATTTAGAAAGAAAAATGTATAAAACCAATAATAATTAATACTTTTATTAAAAATTGTGTTAAGAGCTAAAACGAAACTTATTTTTAATCGGAGGGAGTATTAGGTTATTATTGATGATAATTTTTTTGAATGACTAACTTTAATCGCTAAAATATTATAAAATACATACTTTCTCTTGTTCCACATCATATATACACACACACACATTAATATCATACGCATATATAAAATTAAATTATTGATAATGAATATATATATATATATATATATATATATATATATATATATATATATATATATATATAAATTCGGGTGGTGGTTAGCCTACCCGAGAGCATCCCGAAGGATGAGATCACAAAGATCTGAAAGAAATACAAACACAAAATACATAAAAATAACACCCAAAGAAAACCCGAAAAAACCCCAAACCCTAAGCAATCCAGCGGACACAACATCGAGAGGAAGGAAGTCCGGCGTGGTGAAGTGGATCGCGAGTGCATGGGACAGCACCTGCTGACACGATGCCTCGTCGTCGGAAAGTCGGAAAGCAGAAATCCTCGTAAGGCAAAGATGACTCTTGGGGAAGTGTGGATCACACGACGTTCCCCCCACCTAGATGAGGGATCTTCGGAGACCACAAACACCGCCAACACGATCACGTCGATCAAACAGGGCCGCAGAACTGCTCCTCAACCGAAACTAACCACGAACCAACAGACGGACACCAAACCCCAAGAGGATATGAAGCACAGCCGCAAGGAAGGCGAAGAGCGCGGGAAGATTCCGGAAATATTTATTTTATATGTAACGATTTATATTGTTTATTTATATATTTTAGCGGGCTGACCTCGGAAGCAAGGCAACGGCCCCAAGGAAAACGAAAGCGGACTGAATCCAAACCCGGGTCACCTTAGGACCCAAGCCAAGCCCGAAACAACCGAAGTAAAAGGGCAAGAATTAATGTTTTTGTTTTTGTTTTGTTTTTTTTTTCCATACTTGCAGCGCAAGGATTTTTTTTTTTTGTTAATCATTGCGTTGCATGGAGTGCTTTTACTTTCCTTTTTTTTATTTAATCACCATCAATGGAGATGGAGTGTTTGCCGGCAACGAAGACGATGGACGCCGATGCGGCGACGATGGAAGATGGAGGCAGTGGGAGGCAAGGCCCGACGCCACAGACCGCAAAATCCGACGCCAACGGACCCTGGGGCAAGGAGGACAACCGATTTGGGGACGGTAGATGGCTCAGATTGCAACCACAGAAGAGGAGCAATTGGGCAAGGAGGACGACCGATTTGGGGACAAGAAACCCAAATCAACGAAAGCCCCAAATTAATTTTGCCTTTCAATGATTCCGACGAAGAGGAATCGGAAAAGCTAACACGCGTTCGCATCCACCACCACACTAGAACGTGGATCTGACGGAGCATAACTCCACCGAGACCGTGTAGTTGAACTCGAATAGCACACCCGAACGAGGCGGAGAAGGGATGGCCTACCAGGGAGGAGAAGGGGCGGCCTAAGCCGAGGTTCATCGCGCCGAGGAGGCGAAATTGTTTGCTCCCGAAGGAGGGTTGGGCTCCCGAAGGAGGTTTAGGCTCCCGGAGGAGGGGTGTTAGGGATGGTGAGACCTTACCTGAACCATCGTGGTTGACGGAGGTGGAGGGAGGTAGGCCCCGGAGGGTTTTCCCCACATGAGCACTGTTTCTGGGTTCTGGGTTCTGTGGTGGAGCTGCTAATGAAAATATATTTTAGTTCATCTTAGGCATGAGGGTAGTAAAAAATAATCAATATAATTTCAATAATGGTAGGATAGATAGAGATGGAACACAAATTAAAATAAAATAAATGTATATTTTATGGATTTATATACAAAATCACATGGAAACACCACCAAAAATCCCAAAACTCCCAAATGAACGAGCCCTCCCACGCGCTACCCGCCCCCAAAACGATAACCAACAAGAACCCTAGCTTCTTCTACTAGATCATCCTCTCCAATCTCTCATCTCAGGGATTGTCCTAGCTGATTCCCCCTAGATTATCCAATATCAAATGCCATTGCCTTTGGATCCGTGTTCCCTTTTCTGTTCTCCTGCTGACTTAATCCCAAAGAAGACTTGTCTCTACTTCATTATCGGCTGCCCAGATATGCTCTCGCACGGGCTAAATCTCTCTTCTACTCCTCTAACTAAAGCCTATTGGTGTTGGATCTGGACTTCTCTTCCGACTTTGATCCTGATTTGTTGTAACCCTTTCCTTGAATCAAAAACCCCCTTTTCTTTAAAACCCGAATCGCTAGCTTTCTCCCAAATCTGGCTGGGTTTCTGCCTTCCGTTGGTCTGCCTTGGGGTGGTGACGACGTTTGCGTTTCTGCGGTGTCCGACGTCCTCAATGGTTTTAGCTTTTCGATGTCTGCGCGATGTCTCACGAGTTCCCTCTCGTGTCTTTCATCGCCCTCTCCGATGGGTGGAGGCTTTGGAGTCTTTGGTGTTTGCTCTTGGCTCCACACTTCTCAGGTTATGCTTCTCTCACTTAATCGTACTCACTAACTATTCAATTATTCTGAGCATATTTCCAATTCTTCAAAATATAAACTTGATTTGTGAATTTGTTCACCTTAATCATTACCCACTTCTAAACCCCGTTGATCCGTCATTACCCACGAGAGGTCAGCTAATCAACACCCTCGAGGAGGTGCTATCGAGCACTAAACATCCTACTATTACAAACATCATACAATTACAAACCTACGAGTGGTTGGTTCTTTCAAGAGTCTCACCTTTTGAATCACCACTCATGACTCAAGGTGGCTTCTACGGTGGCTATTTGCCATATTATCGCAGAAATACCCACAATCTACCTATTCTACGCTTAGTGAATTCTTGTCGTAAACCTTCGATCCATGGGCTTCGGCCTCGGCTGTTTCTGTTTCTTACCCAAGGTCGACTTTTGCAATTAGATATGCTATTGCTGTTCACCTACTATACTCTTCTATTCATTCACCCAATTGTGACTTTCTATATGTTTGCTAACCTAAATCTAATTTTCAAATATAGTTTTATGGAAACTATACCTACAAGTAGGCGTGGCCACGGGTTACGGGTCAATCCGTGACCCGCCGGGTCGGTGACCCGCCGGGTCCGGGTTGCCGGGTAGGCACGGGTGGCGGGTTCGGGTTAGGGTCGTGATATTCCTGACCCGTGACCCGGCGGGTCGACCCGCCGGGTCGACCTATTTTAAAAAACTATCCGTTGGTGGTGGGCCCCACAGGTCGGAGGTGTTTTTTTTTTAAAAACATAGCCGTTGTAACGGCTAGTAGACTCGGAGCTATAAATACCCGACTCCTCCTATCACAAATCCCATCCAATCCATCAATCAATCACCTCTCAATTTGATTTTTATAAGCTTGTAAGTTGTAATCATGTCCGGTGACAACCTCAAAGAGGCGTTGTTTCGAGATCATTACGAGAAGGCGGATGTGCAAGCCGATCGATCATTCGTAGCCGTTTGTCGTCATTGTGATAAAAGGTACAAGATGAAAAATAGCCTTGGATATGGTAATTTGAAGCTTCACATCACCAACAAGCACCCCGAGAAGATTAAGAACGACGGCGCTTCGGGCTTGAGTGGGACGAGTGGTGGTAAAAACTAGTCTATTATTCCTATGTCCTAAGTCTTAATAATAAGTAGTGAGTATTGTAGTAATGTAGTAAGTTTGTGTTTTACGTTTTAATGTTATTATGTTATGACGTTATGTTATGTGAAATTGTGAATCGGTGAATCCGTCATCCGTGAATGTGAGTCGTGATTTGGAAACGTGTATGTGTATTCGTCTTTCGGTTTACAATAAACTTGTGTTTGAATTATTCAAAGAATATTACCTAACAACTTAGAAAAAATTACCTAAACATTATATAATATATATTACATTTAAAATGTTCACAAATTAAAAATCTACATAAAATATATTGGAAACTTAACATATAAATTTAATTCAAAGTTAAGCTAGTTAACTAGTAGCCAAACACCACCCAAGTGCAAAGTAAAAAAAAATAAATAAAAAAATTGAATCGGGGGGCAACGGTCACATTTCAAACGGTCGACCCGCCGGGTCGAACGTTGAACCCGGCGGGTCGACCGTTGCCCAACGGTCTGTTTAGAGGGGAAATGGCTCGGTTGGGCTCTATAAATAGCCCCTTTCCCTCCCAATTTCAACCCACACCTCACTCATCTCCTCTAATCTCATCTTCATCTCTCTAATCGCTCTATAATCGCTCTATAATCGCTCGATCTTAGCTCTCGAAATCCCGGTTTTCTAATCTCTCTCTTATCTCCTAAATCTCTTCAATTCATCATGTCGGGCCTCTTCAACCGAGTTGTTACCCAGGGTCGCAAGAGTGTTAGTGGAGCTCCATCTTCATCGACCCCGAGTGTCAGAGGAGGTGGCCCGAACCCGGCGGCGGCGGCACCAACCCTCCGTCGTAGTGCATCGGTCTCCGAGGCGAGGGGATCTCGACGTCGTCGAGATGATGCTCTACTCGTCGACCATGTCGACGAGATCATGGAGGAGGAGGAGGCCGATCCCGAGGCCGAAGGGACCCCCCAAGGCGGAACTCCGATGTTTCCGACCCAAGAGTCCGGGATCCCCGTCGAAGGGAGCCAAAGAACTCCGACCGATGGCGACCATATTACTACGGCGGAAGTTCGAGCCGCTACTTTCAAGTATTGGTTCACGAAGGGGGGCAGAACTCCGACCGGGAGTGTTGCCGCCAAGTGCAACTTCTGCTCCACGGTCTACAAGCACCCGAAGGGGGGCGGATATGGGAACTACGGTCGCCATATCCATTCGAAGCATCCCGAGAAGCTCGGGCTCGCCAAAGGACAAACTCAACTAACCGGGTACGCATCTTCTTCCTCTCAACCCCCCGGTATATGGTCTTATGATTATCGTAGTTGTCATGATCATTATGCGGAAATGATAGCTGCCGAGGGTTTAGCTTATAGCTTTTCCCAACGTTTATGTTTCAATGATTTTATTACGCAAAATGTTCAACCTGCATGGCAAGGTATTAGTCGAAACACGGTTAAGAGGAAAATACTTAGAAGGTATAACACCCGTAAAAATGAATTAATCGAATATTTTCAAAAAAACCATGATTTACATGTTTCGATTTGTAGTGACATTTGGACCGACCATTGGCAACATCACTCATACATGGGTGTTACTTGCCATTGGGTTGATCAACGTTTTCAATTGCACAAACGTGTTTTAGCTTTTCGAGTTTTCGACGAAGCACACACGGCACGAAACATAGCACGTGTCCTTTTAACGGTTTTACAAGAATATAGATTAACTAAAAGAGTTTTTAGTATCGGTTTTGACAACGCTTCTGCCAACACCGCATCTATCCCAGAATTAATCCAAAACTGTCAGCCCGGGATAGGCGGCAAGTTTTTCCACGTCCGTTGCGCCCCTCACATTTTAAACTTATGTGTGCAAGATGGTTTAGCATATTTACAAGATGCTGTTGAACCTATTCGATTTGTTTTGCGGGCACTTTGGCGAAGCAAACAACTTCGCCAGCAATGGAGCGCTTATTGTCGTGCTCACCAAACCCGCCCAAAAACGTTCCCCAAGGACGTTTGCACTCGGTGGAACTCCACCTACACAATGATTTATGATTCAATCGCTTACAAGGAACTTCTTTCCGGTTTTGCAACACAAAACATCCCGGAATCAAACATCTTTGCAGAGGTTTGGACTCAGGCCCGGGATGTTGTGGAGGTTTTCAAAGTTTTTTACGACGCAACTCGGACGTTTTCCCACGTTTACATGCCTACATCAAACATTTTTTGTTTTATTGCAATGAACGTAGCAATAGCTCTTCAAGACGGGATTAACACGCCTTCCATTTCCGCCGCCACTATGGAGATGCGGCAGAAATGGATCGCATATTACAAATTTATACCCGACCTTTTCCTCGTAGCGTGTTGTTTCGACCCTAGATATAAATTAAACGGAGTTCAATTGTTTTTAGAAACTATTATCCGACTTTAGGAATTGTGGATGATCCTGATTGCAATGTTACAATTATTGTTGCTAGAATTAGGGGATTGTTAGAACAATTATTTACTGAATATTCGACGGGCGATAGAGCGCCCTCCTCCGGTCGTCCTCCCGTGCCTTCCAGTTCAAGCGGGTCACGAACCAGCATCACCGCTAGAACTAAGGCACTTGCCCGAGATATCTTCGGGTCGAAGAGGTCGAGATCTTCGTCGAGCCCCCACTCGGAGCTCGACGAATATTTGTTCACTAACTTTGATTTTCTCAGCGATGAAGAGGAAGATTTCGATGTCCTTGAGTGGTGGAGCCGTCGAGCAGCTTTTTAGTCACGGAGGTCAGATTCTTTCGGAGAAGAGATCAAGGTTGCTTCCCGAGAACCTCGAAGCCCAAGTTTGCCTTGCAGATTGGAAGAAGGCGGAGATGCGGATGCAGAAGAACATCTTGGGGACTGATTCCGAGGATGATGACGGAATAGAGACAGAGTCCGTTGGAAGCTCCATTGACGGTGAGGTCATAGATGGCGAAGGAGGTGGAGGGTCCGACGATCAACAAGACTAGAAGAGAAGGTAACCGGGCCGGGGTTCAGACATACAGGTAAAAGAACTACGTGGGCTTTGATTCCTCACCCCCGGGAGGATACGTAGGCAATCGGGAAACCGATTCAAGCCCTTCTTCCCCCCCCCCCCCCCAACACTCCCTAGTCCCTAATACAAAAATTGTACAACTTTATTATAATTTGTAAAACTTATAGAGTTATAAGTTTGTAGACTTTTTAGTTTTGAAAATTATAAGATGTACTATGACATATTGTATTTTGTACGTAAATACTAAATGATATTTGTCAAACATATAGATTTGTGAACACGAAAGGATATTTGTCAAACATATAGACGTTCAATTCCCGTTCCCGTTCTCGACAAATCCGACAATTCTGAACCCGGGTCCAACACCTTGGGTCGACCCGCTGGGTCAACCCATCGACCCTTTGACCCGCCGGGTAACCCGAACCCGTCAACCCGTGGAATTCCCGGGTTAGGGTTCGGGTCGCCATTTCCCGACCCGTGACCCGGCGGGTCGAACCCGTCGACCCGCCGGGTCTGACCCGTGGCCACGCCTACCTACAAGACACTCAATGGGCTGCACTATGTTGCTTACAATTCTAAAGCCTTTTTCAACTTATCAACCAATACTCACCACACATGAATACCATACAACCCAAATCCTAAATTTTTCTTACTTAACTAATATTTTAATACACTTGCTGAATATAGATTTTAATACAACTTTATGCATGCTCAGAATGCAAAATCTATCGGAATTGGAATGGTCCTTTATGTACTTTGCCTACTCTACTTTAAACTATATGTCACACCTTACTTTGATTATAACCACAAATACCATAACACAATCCTTGATTCAAACCATAAACTTGTATGCAACTTATCTCGTTGATTATCTCTACCCATATCCTTGTTACCAAGCTAGTTAATCCATAAATTTTATGTTTAATCACAATTCATCTCTATACAGTATGTTTGTCTATATGACTAGAATTACCTTTATTCACCTCAATCTACCTAACCAAGCTTGTGTTTTCTCCCAAGTACACCGAATACAAACCCTCTATTTGGCAGGCTCTCTTTATCTTTCTCCTTGGAACTCTCAACCCGCTTGGGCCGCTTCATCTGTGTGCCCCCACGCCACTTTAACCAACAAGAGAAGAACCTGCATTGACAGTCATGGCGCCTTTCGATCTGGGTCTTGCGGTCGGAATGTGTCATGCTATCACCAACTCACTACTTTAACGTATGTGTATTGTTATATGTTTGATCGTCACCTCAGTAACCTTTTGGAAATTTATATGTACCCCTTATGCTATCTACTTCTACCGAACATCCTTATTTTTTGGCAAAACCTTATGGACTCTCTATCAGTTTATACTTCGATTAGCTTTTTCATCTACTGTTGTGTTGATCTAGATGCTTTCTTTTGGCTTTCAGTGTCTCTGCAATTTATCATCCTCCTTAAGTACTTTTATCCCTGGGCCCCCAAGTGCATTGTGAATGTTTACCTATGCTCTAAGCTCACCTTTATCGGTGACTCTCTGCATCTTTCTACTATTTGTTTTTCTTTGATCTTTATGAAAAACTCAATTTCAATTCTACTTTCTCTATGGAGTGTCTCTCTCCTAGTACCAAGTTTTTTCCAAATTGACTAATTGTTGCTGGTTCTTTTTGTGTCCTGTTTTCATAAATTGCTCTTTACTTAATTAAAAGGGAAATTCCTCTGGGAATGACACCCATAACCATATGGCAATGCATCTCAGATGCTTTGATCTGGTCTTGGCCCTGGCTCCATGGCTAACCCTGTTGCGAAAGCAATACCTTCTTGCTACCCATATTCAAAATAAGATTGTTACATGAAAATTAGCTACTGGAATATAAGGGGCCTAGCTCGGAAAAACGTATGGACTCAGATAGACTCAACATGTAAAGCTGAGCACATCCAAATTCTAGCATTAGCAGAAACCAAGCTCCAAACCCCTCTAAAAGATTCACACTGGCGCAGTATTGGCTTTGATAACCTACGCTTATGTCCGTCTCAGTGCCTCTCGGGTGGCCTTTGTCTACTCTGGAAATCATCTCACCTAAATAAAGATACATTTACAATCATATCATCGGGAGACAGATATGTCCTATCTGAATACCACAGTGCTAACCGAAACATGACTTTCGCAATACTTTTTGTCTATGCCCCACCGCACCAACACCAAAAACCAACCTTTTGGAACAAAATAACATCTCTAATTCAAGCCAACCCCTATCCATGCATTATAGTTGGTGACCTAAACGATATCATATGCCCTTCTGATAAGTCTGGGGGGGCAACCCCCACAAGGGCTAGATGTTCTAGACTCACCGACTTCATACTAAAACACGATCTAATAGATCTCCCTATGACAGGGAACCAATTCACTTGGCGTAAAAGCTCACATGCTGAGAACAACACTTACGAAAAACTGGATCGCTTTCTGGTTCATAAAAACATATATGCAATTCTCCCGCACTTAACTACCAAGAATCATGCTTTCACAACATCTGATCACTCCCAAATAACTCTAGAGCTTTTCCCTAATGAGCTTCCAATAATACAACCTTTCAAGTTCGAACTAGCCTGGACGAAACACAAAGAATACGAGAAGATTGTGCAGCAAGCTTGGCGGTTAAACCCCCGGGCTCGCATCTCTTCAAACTAATTACACAGCTCCAAGAGCTTAAAAAGAAAAGCAAAGTTTGGAGTAAGAAAACATTCGGAAATGTATTCTCACAAATTGCCACTACTGAATCAGAAATGCTACAACTAAAAACACAGCTGCTCACCAAGTATGATGGAAACATAGAAAGGAAACATCAACGACTTCTAAACAAATACAACAACCTGATAAACTTCCAAAAAACCTATTGGGGACAAAGGGCGAAACGAATCCACATTAAAAATATAGATACTAATTCTAAATATTTTCATCACGTTGCCACTGGGAGAAGAAACAGAAACATAATAAAAAACCTTGTCACCAAGGATGGCACTGCCCTAGACTCAGTATCATTAATTCCAGATGAAGTCAAGAAAGACTTTGAAGGGCGCTACTCGGTCACCTCCCTGCCCCAGGGTTCTTGTAGCCTCTTGGACAACATATTGCCTGCAATATCCACAACTGACAATGACTGGCTAACCCAACCAATCTCGAACTCTGAAGTCAAGAGTGTTGTCTTTTCTCTTGCTAGAGACAAATCACCGGGCCCGGATGGCTATCTTACTGGATTTTTCCGCACCTACTGGCAGATAGTTGGCCCTTCTGTCATAAAGGCCACCAAAGGATTCTTTACGAGTGGGAGAATCTTCAAACAAATTAACCACACCTTTATCGCATTAATTTCCAAATGTGATAATCCACAAACCACAAACAACTTCAGGCCCATAAGCCTCTGTTCAACCATATACAAAATAATATCCAAAATTCTAGCCAATAGGCTAAGACAAATCCTACCCAAACTTATTCACCCATTAAGAGTGCATTCATCGCAAATCGATCAATACAAGACAACATCCTGATTGTTAACGAAATATTTCACTCATTCCAGCACAAAAAAGGGAAATCTGGATGGATGGCAGTCAAACTAGACATGGAAAAGGTTTTTGACATGGTTCGTTGGGAATTTTTGCTCAGCATTCTAGAGAAATTCGGTTTCTGCAACAAATTCTGTTGTTGGATTAAGGAATGCATTACAACTGTATCCTACTCGGTTCTGGTCAACAATGAACCAACCGACCTATTCATCCCATCAAAGGGTCTACGCCAAGGAGATCCATTATCACCGTATCTATTCCTGCTTGTTTCCGAAGTACTAGCACGAGGACTACAATCTGAAATGAACCTGCAACGTAGTCATCTTCGAATCTCAATCAAGCGATCCTGCTACAAGGTACCTTTCTTGGCCTTTGCCGACGACATAATCATCTTTGCATCTGCCACCAAAACGGCCTGTGACCAAATCAATGCAATCACCCAGAATTTCTGCTACCATTCATGACAACGTATAAACTACCATAAATCAGCATTCTACACTACACCAAATGTAGAGAATACCATAAAAAACACAATTAAGAATGAACTTCAGATTCCATACACAACTAATTTGGGAATCTACCTAGGATGTCCGGTCATCACTGGCAAAGTCTCCAATTCAACCTTTGAAGACATCACAAAATCTAGTAGAACTCAACTAACAAAATGGACAGCAAACAATCTTTCGCAAGCAGGAAGATGTACACTTATCAAATCCAACCTCGCAGCAATACCCTTACATATTATGCAGTGCTTCCTTCTTCCATCACATATACATAAGGAGTTAGATAAGATCAATAGGAATTTCCTTTGGAACAAAGGTCCTAAACACAGACCACTTATTAACTGGTTTGAGGTATGCAAATCTCGATCTAATGGGGGTCTAGGTCTCCGCCTATCAGAAGACATGAATAAAGCACTTCAACTCAAACTCCTCTAGAAAATACTGGTTGAGCCAGAAAACCCATGGGTAAAACTAGTATCCCAAAAATATTTAAAAGACAAATAAATTCTCACTTATGAGAAAAAAGGGAAATGTATCATGGCAATGGTCAAAACTGACCTCTCTAATCCCACTCTTTAAAACAGGACTACGTTGGGGAATCGCTAATGGTAAATCCATAAATTTCTGGAAGGGTCAGTGGATGGGGGACTCCCCCTACTGGCACAAGCCACAACAACAGGTTCAATCGACACGAATCTTTTAGTCGGAAAATTTATATTGGAGGATCAGACCTGGGACACCAACAAATTATAGAATACCTTAAACAACCAGATCAGTAGAGAAACGCTGATAAACATAACACAAACGCCAATCCCAAAACATATCCAACAAGATAGGCTATATTGGGCTCCCAGTAAAAATGGGTGGTTCTCGACGGCCTCAGCCATGGAACTTATAAACAAAATAAAAAATCACATTATATCAGAGCTCTATTGGATATGGAAGCTTGATATGTCCCCAAAAATAAAAGATTTCTTGTGGCGCATCTCCAAAAATGGCCTACCAACATCGGGTAAGCTAGCCTCTCGAGGTGTGGGCATACCCACGGACTGCCCTTCATGTGGTATGAACTTCAAAGATATTGATCACTTATTATTCCATTGCCCATCAACATCAATTACACTACAACATCTATCCCCTAAAATCTACGACACCCTCCAAAGAGTATATGGTCTCACTCATAACACAAACGAATTACTATGCACCCTCCATGCTTCTTTAAGTAAACCAGAATTCTCATTTCTTGCTACAACCTGGTGGTGTTCATGGTATTTCAGAAACAAGGCACTTTTCGATAAAATAAAATCCAGCCCAAAAACTATAGCATCATTCATAAAAGAACAAATTAACTAACTGGGAAAAAGCAAAATTGGATGATTTAAGCATGGACAAGGATACAGATAACAAAATGCACAAACCAGCAAAGACAAGGAAAAGAATCACAAAGTGGAAAAAACCCAGGGATAACTGGTACAAACTAAATTTTGATGGAGCCTTCTCTTATGACAAATTAGGAACTTATGGGTTCTTAATCAGGGATTGTCAGGGTTGTGCTCGGTATGTAGAATCTGGTACCTCTCCACTCACTTCTACTATTGGATCTGAATGCTTTGGTCTGTGGAGAGGTGTACTCAAAGCAGTTGAATCAAAAATTCCCCGTATCTGCATTGAAGGTGATAATCTTAGTATTATCAATAGCCTCAAGGCAGGTGTGTCTTCTTGTGGCGATATAGAGATGCTCATATCCGACACTCTATGTGCCCTGAATATGATTCCAGAATTGGAGGTCTCTCGTGTCTTTAGGGATGGCAATAAAGCTACTGACCGACTATCTCATCTTGATTTCGGGTTCTCCGGCTCGACCTTCCCCCCTGATGTTGTCCTGAGCAGTATCATCCGTAAGGATGCTCTTGGCTAGTTGGCCCTGTCACCAGCCAAATCTTTTCCGGTTCAAAAAAAAAATGTAACACTTTATTCCATTTTTTTCTTCCAGTTAATTAAATTGTAACGCACCACAGGTAGATAAAAGATTAGGTTAATTTTTCTTCCAATTAAATTGTAACCATGGGTAGATAAAAGATTAGATTAAATGGTAATAGATAAATTACAAATCTCTTTAGTGGTTATGATATTATAAATAATTAAAATAAATATAACATTAAACCTATTATTTGATTCATTTCTGCATGTACGTAGTTTTTTTTTATTGTTATAAAATATGTATTTGTTTATTTTAAAATCTTTAATAGTAGTAAAATAACTTAATCTAATGTAGATTTTTTTCTAGATAAAACATTTTTAAAATAACTTAAAGTAAAATGATAAGATTTGTAACTACTTAAGATATGAGGTTGAATATTTACACTAAAAATTAATTTAATCATTAATTGAAATGGACACATAGGATGACACATATATAAATAGATGAGGTTATCGTATAACGTGGCTTAAATATATTGGATCGTCATTAATTGACGTGGCAAGAAACACGACCAGATTGCACCAGAAAAATACACGTAAGCGAATCGCGCCAGAGCCCGCCACATAGGATTTTTACGCCTCTGTTTTAGTATTATATATATTTATTGATTGATATTGATTGATTGATTGTTAGCTAATTAGGTTTTATAAAAGGTATATTTCACCAAATGTCCTCAAAAACAATTAAGGGTCGCACCGAAAGGTGCATGTAGTATATTGTAGGTCATCTCCTCTCGGGTAGAGAGGAAGGGAAATTGTGTGAGTGGGCCCAATGAAGAGAGAGGGGAAGAGAAAGAAAGAGGTGTGATGTAGTCCATTTTATTTTATATTAATTGATTTGTTAGTAAATTGAGTGATATTGATGTGGGTATAAATTTGAGTTGGGTTTTCAAGGAAGAGAACAAAAAAAAAATGGAGTTAAGGAACCCTAATGGGTTCCACGAATGTTGATGTTCTTAGTTTTCTTCTACTAAAAACGTTTAATTAAATAACAAATTTAAATTTTTCTCCAATATTTAAACAAAAACATTATGTCCTATATATAAATATAAAAATTCTACTAAAAATGTCTAATTAAATAACAAATTAAATTTTTTTCCAATATTTAAACAAAAACATTTTGTCCTATTGATAAATATATAAAAAAATCTATTTTTTATAATTTTGGCTTTTCCTACAAAAAAAAATAACTATTTAAATCATAAATTTAAGATTTTTCTAATATATTTATAAAAAATATATATATTTTTCATATATACATATATGAAACAATAAATTTCTCAAAAGTTTTTTAGCACCCTCTTAGGAAAATTCCTAGATCCATCATTCATTTCATCTCCCAAAGATAAGGATTAATACTCCACGGTAAGTTAATGATATAAAGATTATGGTTGTGTATGGGTGTGCAAATAAACATGTAAAATTTAAGTAAAAACATGTGTTTAATTTTTAAACAGTTAAAATGGGTGTATGGGAGGCCAAAAACATGTAAAAACTGTTTAAAAAAGGAGTTAAAAAATAAGCTCCAAATTGGTGCTTTTTTAATTAGGTGTTCATTTGGGTGTTTATTCTCCCATTTATCTTATTTGGTTTAAAAGTACCACAATACCCCTAATAACAACCAAATAAACTCCATTTTTTTAACAAATAAACTGTTTTTCTCCTCATACAGAGGTTATCTTGTTTAAATTTTTAACTACTTTTACCATATGTCTATAAATTTTACCCTGTTTATAATTTTAATCAGTTTATTGACATTGCTCCCATGCGAACCCTATCACATTCGATTGATAAGTTTAAAATGCGTCTTTGAAGCTTTCTTTAACCCAATTCACAATTAATGCAAACACATATCCCTCTTTCTGGGTCCGTAAGGGCTAGGCCCTTGATTATTCATGCTTAACGTGTAACCCCTTCGAACTCAAGAGGGTCGGTAGTTCATCGACACAAACCGGGACACTAAAATGAGTAGTAAGAGAGTCATCTAGAGATAATACCCAATTAGCTATAGCATCTCTCTAATGACAGTTAGAAGGGAGTTTCCTTGCATTTAATCAGATAACATTGATCGAATGATCACATGCATATTACAAATCTAAATAATGAGGAGAGTTGTCAAAATTAATTTTGAATTCTTCGTAAGCCCACTCAGTATTTTTATTTTTCTAGGTGGTACACTTATGTCATTATTAGACAGGCAGATTATTGTAAATAAAACTTACCATAAATAAAATATATTATAAATAAACCAACTATAGTACACCTCGTATAGATAAAACCACCTATTGATAACACCATCTATATATAATTTGATTTGGTTCACACACCATTTATATGTCTACCAAGGATGATTAATTATCTCATACAACAATCACCACTAAGACAAATAATCTATTTATACCACTGAATGGAAAAAATTCTAAGACCTTGTTTACTCTAAGTTTTCCTGTGTTCCAATCTCATGGGGCTCATCACTTGAATATCATCAAGTGATATCAATCAAGTCTAAGTGGCATTGCTTGAACTTCTTCCTGGTGGCATCCTTCACCGGATCAATACCAACCACCATCAATCTTCAACACAAACGACCTTTGCATCAAATACAATTTATTGCATAATGACTTGACCTGTTTGTTACAAGCTTATTGAAGTTTTTCGCGGTTTTAAAAAAAATAGTTTTACAAAACTTTATGTAATTTATCATGACAAACAAGAATTTACTCTTTAAATCTATCCACAAAGGCTAAAATTTCATTAGAAATTTCACCTAGATTATAATCTTAAGCTAGATTAAGATCTAACGTGCCAAACAGGTCGGAAATATACCTCTTCGATCAAACCCTAATCTTCTTCCAATACTCCATGCCAATCACGTGGTATAACACTTTATCCTTGAGACAAAGTTGTACCCGACAATGTCTTCTTTTGTATCCGCTCTCATACACCATCTTTCAAAACCTTCAACATAATTGAATGTATTCGCAGGTCAATCTCATTGTTGCCAAAGACTAAAATTTACAATGTCGTCAAAGTATAGAGAGTTAACTTTCTTTCTTTTAGGTCATAAGAGACTCTACACAAATCAAATCCAAAACAATGAGTAGAATCAAGATTTAAAAACAAGAATCATGATAAAACTAACGGAAACTACTAATAATAACAAAACATATTTTGATACCAAATCGTATGTTATTGTGATCATATGTTTATGAGTCTAAGTGAAAGATATTCATGCAAAATTATCAAAGTCCGACTCGGACCGATGACTGGGGGTCGTGTGCACGGGCGCATATGCGCTAGTAGCGTAGCACACAAGCCGAGTGAGGTTCCATTCTAAAACCAATTGGCAATAGAAGGAGTAGCCCACCGGCTCATATACCAGGGCTTGATATGTTCAACTTTCCGATGTGTGACACTTTTGGTCTCATTCACATCTCTAACACGCCCCCGCAAGTCCAACTAGGAATGACTATCTAGTTGAGACTTGGACAACTGGGTAACCCAGACCATGATCGAAAGACAGGCCGTTAGGTTAACCGCTCTGATACCATATCAAAGTCCGACTCGGACCGATGACTGGGGGTCGTGTGCACGGACGCATATGCGCTAGTAGCCTAGCATACAAGCCGAGTGAGGTTCCATTCTAAAACCAATTGACAATAGAATGAGTAGCCCACCGACTCATATACCTGGGCTTGATATGTTCAACTTTCCGATGTGGGACACTTTTGGTCTCATTCACATCTCTAACAAAAATAAACTAGTAAAAATTGAGATCAAAGCAAGCAAACCTAAGATATTGAGTTTTACAAGGTTTGGGTTGGTCCTTGGTATCCATCAGCTCTTGCTCCTCTTTCATTCCATTGTCATTGTTGTGTGAGTTTTTTGGTTTTTTTAGAGTATTGTTGTGTTTGGCTCCACTTTTTCTAATCGAGTTTCATTTTTTCATACTCTTTTAACTCTATCTTTGGGTCTTATTGCATCTAAGATTTCGTTCCATGACTTTTTTTTTCAAGTGTCTATAGTTGAGGTGTTTTAGGTTGCCAAAGAGCCCAGAAGGCACATTGGAATAGTTTTTCACACCAATTATTCATTTCATTTTTGATAAGCCATCGTCTCATAAATACAAGATATGAAAGTTCAATATGTTTAACCGGGAAAAAATAATTATATATCCCTTTGGAGCTCAAACTATCAATGGAAAGGAGGGGCATAAGCTTCTTACAGTTTCTCTTTACTCGGTCGGATAAGACTACCTCAATTTCTCTTTGGTCATAATGTGATATCTCGGGGTTCCTTTTTCCATGGTTTTTTCTTGCGATGTTCTCCATGTCATTTTCTGGTGGTTTTACCTTTCTTTCAGTAAGCCCTTCAGGTATCTTGAGTTGCTCTCCTCTTGTTCTATTCCTGATGTTTCTTCTTGGTTTCCTTTTCTTTTCTGGTTGTTCTCGCTTCTTTGTGTCTCCAATCCATAGAGGACCTTGATAGCGCTGGCCAGACCGTTTCCTTCTCATTCTTGGTTAATGACAGCCCCACGGACCCCTTTATACCAGGGAGAGGGATCAGACAAGGAGACCCACTCTCACCCTATCTATTCATCATAGGAGCAGAAATTCTTGCTAGGAAACTACAAACCACTTCAAACCAGTCAGACAAATCCATCGGATTCAAAATATCTAGATCAGGCATGAAAATCCCTTTCCTATCATTCGCGGAGGATATGATGATATTCGCCAAGGCAAATCAAGACTCATGTCAAGTAGTGAAGAATATTATTGACGACTATTGTGCCATATCGGGACAAAATGTCAATTTCCACAAATCGGCCTTTCAAACTACCCCAAAAGTGTCGAACAGTACAAAACAACTAATCCAAAGCACGATCCATATCACAAATCAGATAGCACTTGAAAAATACCTCGGCTGTCCAATTATCAATGGTCGAGTCAACCGAACCACATTTGAAGAAACAGTAACCAAAACCAGACAACAACTCACAAAATGGAAAGCCAACTCCCTTTCACAAGAAGGAAGGGCGACCCTAATAAGATCAAACCTGGCAACTAAGCCAAATTATATCATGCAAAATTTTATGCTCCCTACAACAATCCATAAAGAACTTGACCAAATAAATAGATGCTTCTTCTGGAACAAAGACCACTCATTTTCCCCCCTTATTGGTTGGGACAAAGTGTGCAAACAGAAACGATTGGGAGGCGCATGAATACATAAAACAAAAGATATGAACCAAGGACTACAAATGAAATTGCTTTGGAAAATCTTAGCAGAGCCGTGTAACCCGTGGGTCCAAGTGATCAAAGAAAAATATTTGAAAGAAACCCCCCTCCTTGAATACGAGCGAAAAGGTAACTCATCTTGGCAATGGGCCAAACTAACGGAACTAAAAGAAGAATTCTGTAAAGGACTAATATGGCAAATAGGAAATGGGAAGACGGTCAATTTTTGGAAAGACATATGGCTAGACGGAAAACCACTACAAGGTCGACAACATCCCAATATCACAATCAACGAAAATGACAAGGCGGAAAAATACATCGACATCAACAAGAAATGGAATATTGATGCACTATCCAACATCCTCCCGATGGATGTGGTTAACAAGATTGATAACATCTACATACCAGAACACGAAATAGAAGACAGACTATACTGGAAACCAAGTAAAAATGGTTGGTTCAACACGGCAAGTGCCCTAGCACACATCACAAAGCAAAACACGGAAGAAAGTAGTGACATGACATGGATATGGACCCTAGACACATTCCCAAAAGTCAAAAACTTCATCTGGAAACTCACACTAGATGGAATCCCGATGAAAACCAGACTAGCAAACAAAGGCATTTATGTCCCACTTTATTGCGTTTTGTGTGATCGTACGGATGAAAGCCCAATCCATCTCTTTACCGAATGCCACCACACCCTACAACTGATTCACAAAATTGACCCAAACATTGAAAAAGTGATTCGAGATATTGACACTAGAAACAAATCGATCAAAAACATTTTATGTGAAATTTTTACTAAACTCAACCACGAGCAGAAAGGAAGACTTGCGACGACATGGTGGAGCCTATGGACAAGCAGGAATCGGCAAGTATTTGAAAACCTCAATACAACATCCATACATACTATGGAGAATTATACCAAACAACAACTACAGAACTGGGCTAACTTCAAATTGACCTTTGAAGAGGAGTCCACATGCCACAACCAGAAAACTCGGACAACTCCACCACGGAGAAAAAGAAATTTGAGATGGAGCAAACCAGATGAAGGATCTTTCAAAATTAATTTTGATGGATCCAAACTATCTTCGGGTGAAGCTTCTGCAGGTTTCATTATTAGGGACCACAGTGGGACAATCATTGAGTGTGGCGGCTCCAAATGTGGACACATCTCAGCATTAGCTGCAGAGGCTCTGGCGATCAGAGGAGGCATCGCCAAGGCAAAGGAGCTCCGACTGCCCAACATCATGATTGAAGACGACAGCTTGACCGTCATCAATTGTTTGCGAGGTCTGTGGGGCTACCCGTGGGAGATCAAGATGCTGATTTCTGACATCCTGCTCCTACTCTAACATTTTGCTAGGGTGCAATTCAGCCATGTCTTCCGGGAGGTGAACTCGACCGCCGACAGGATCGCGTGTCTAGTCCACACAACGCACACGCGGAATCTCCTTGCTGATACTGCTCTGCGCGTTTTCATCCGCAAGAATGCCCTTGATGGTGGTCCAGCAGAGCCTGATCCCACCCAAATCTTTACCTTATCAAAAAAAAATACGACAAATTTACTTGACTTTAAACCTTTTGGAGTTTGAAATTAATTTTTAAAAAAAAGAAAAAAAAAAAGAAAAGCATATCTTGCTCCAAAGGGTGAAATCGCTCATCTCAAACGCCTATTACCTATATAGAGATTGTGAAACGAGGTAAATCACAGTGAATGAACCGGTGAATCAACCCACAACCGATGCTAGAGTAGTGCTCATCTCTCAGACATTTGGTTGCTGGAGTAGTACCAATTGACAAGGAGGAGGTCTCCCGTGCCAACGACGTCGTATTTATTTTTCAACATCACTGTATCTGGAAAAGGGAGGACGACTCCTTCCCTGCGCGACATACTTCCTCCAAAGTTACTCTGTTGAACCCCCGAAAATCGATTCTCTCGTATCATCGATCAGGAGGTAAACTCCCAAATTTCCAATTTCTCTTGCCATTTAGATCACCCCAGTATCTATTCAATTTCCCGCTTCCTAGGGTTTAATCCTCAAATTCATTTGAATAGCTCAAAATCTAACTTTTCTGATCCAACCCGAATCTTTCATGAAATCGATTGAAAAAAATAAATATTAAAATTAGATTTCAATTCCCCAAACCTCAGTTTTTTCCATTTCAGTTTAATTCAGTTTCAGAGATGGAGGATATGACAGCAGCGATCCTTTCAATGCTCTTGGTTTTCGCCTTGGTCCCGTTGTTTCTTTGGAAGCGCCGCCAAGCGTCGAAATCTGATGAACACGACGAGGAGCCTCAGGTTTTCTGTATCAATTCTATTATCGTTTGATTGATCAATGGAAGATATTTACTGTTTCGAAAATTCGAACTCTTGTGTTAACTCTTGTGAATTTTCTTTTCCTCCTTGCTTCTATGGTTGTGTATGCATAAATATAGGCTCATCAGAGGGAAAATGTGGTGCGTGGGACTGGTGCTGGTGCTGCTCGTCGTATGAGGAGGAGACCAGCCGCTGGTGCTAGTACTTCTGCGGCGGCAGCTGCTGCTGCTGCTGAGGATATTGGTAATTTTCTCTGACCAGCTTAACCATTCCATATTTCAGGCTGCATGTATGTGTGTACCCAGAATTATTCATTTGATGAATGTATAATGAAATTGCATATAGATTACAAGGTGTAGATGTTTGGTGAACCAAAATGCAATTTACTAGAATAACATGAGAAAGTAAGAAGAAAACATGTGGATGCCTCTTTAGCCATTGGTTAATTTGATAGTCAGAATCCGAAAATAAGTTCTGTAGTCAAAGCTAGTCCTTTGTGGTGCCCTATCTGACAATCTTATCTTGGGTATAAGGTATAGGATGAACTCATAACTGCTACAAGATTACGACTGGCAGGAACTTCATTGCAGTTCTACCTTTTTGTTTTTGAGTGATACCTTGAAGTTGGAAATATTTTAAGATATTATAATTTTGATGAAAGAGATTGCAACATGACTCACTTTGGCTAGAATCTTTAACAAAATGTACAACTATGTTCTATTCTTATGACCAGCAGCTGTTGATGATTTTGTAGGATAGCTAGATCTGATATGGCCTGCCTAAGATGTAGAAATCTTATCATATAACTTTATTCGTTGAATATTTGCCTAGTAGAAATACAATGTCACATTAGGGCTGAAGTCTAATGTTCTTAGTTCGATAGCTGGGAAGTCCAAAGTCATAATTTTGAATTCTGGATGCAGAAAATGACGATGAAAGTGATGATGAAGCTGGAGGGAATAGGGCATCAAGGAAAAAGGAAAAGAAAAGGCAGGAACGTGAGGCACAGCGGCAGGTAGACTAAAATGATTTATTTAGTTGGTCATGCGTAATGTAATACTAAAATGGATGAAACATTTCCGCATGATTTTATTACACTGATGGCTATCGCTGTCACTCATGTTGTTTATCTTACCCACATCTGTTGAACTTTGCTGAATTACCATGAACAACTTCCTCATTCCTTGACACGAGTTTCACTCCTGAAGGCTGAACAAGCTGCTCGTGATTCAAGACAATCAAAGCAAGATTGGTACTCGGAAATGCGAAGGAAGAAAGATGATGAGCGTGAAGCTGAGGAGCGTCGACTTGTATGCCTATTCAATCTTTACATATAATTTTTCCCTATTTTTGTCATCTACTTTCTATGTTTTCATGATCGAGATATTGGTTCTCTGTTTAGGAAGAAGAAGCCAATGCTCGTCAAGCCAAAGAAGAGGAAGCGGCTGCACTAGAATTTGAGAAGTGGAAAGGGGAAATTTCAATTGATGCAGAAGGCACAACAGAAAATGAAGTGCAAGAAAACCAAGATTTGCTTTCTAACTTTGTGGATTATATTAAGGTATGATCTGATAGCCCATTATGTTCTTGATAATTTGACAAAATGATTTAAATCCTGGCACAGTGAACTCCGTAATGTCCAATGTTAGAATATAAAAATCAGGAATGTCTATTCTAGAGGAAAGGGGGACCATGTACTTGTATAGGAAAGAGATAGGCTGTGATAGAGTGAATGTTTAGGTGACTGAGTGATGAGGATTTGTTAGGTCACTGGAAATGACTTTAGGAGTAGAGTAGGAGTATAAATAAGGGAATATACATATGTTTGAGGCATCCAGAGAGATCATTTTTTAAGTCTATTGACTTGGTTAGTTGAGCATTGCTCTCTAGTAGCCAGATAGATTCAACTCAGCTTGGTGGCTAAGTGATTCCTTTTGGTTTCCCTGAGATTGTATTCTTGTGTGTGTTTTGTGCGTTAATAAAATCAAAAGTGTCTTCTTCATTTTCTACTCTATCATCCAGCTGCATAGATTGTACTTGTCTTCTGATCCTATTTACACATTTAAACCAAGCTTAATAAAAATAAAATAAAAATTGTACCATCAAATTTCTTAGGTTGTAGTGAAAATAGTATTCGCTCACAACTGTTATTGTCCATTTGTGCAGAATCACAAGTGTGTTCCTTTAGAGGACCTTGCTGCAGAATTCAGGTTGAGGACACAGGTATATGATGCTTTCTGTTTTTGCCATCCTTTTGGGTTACTTTACTGGTAGTGCTAAGCTTCATCAAGGAATTCAAACCCAGAAGTTGTTCAGAGATATTTGTTGGTAATAAGGTAAGGAAAGGGAAAGATATAGGATTAGGGGACCACCTAAGCTTATAGAAACGGTTAGTTAGGATGTGAGAGGGATTCAGTACAATCACTATTGGCGGCACAAGGATTAACCTTGTGGGTTTTTAATAACAGAAACATTTCCTTAGGAAGGCATTCTGGAATATATTTGTGAAAGGCTTTTCTCTCAAGCAAGAGAGTTAGTCTCTCCCGGTGGACTTGGTAATATTGTAACCTTTGATTTCGAATTCGTTGAATATTTTGCGTTCTTCTGTGTTACTTTTGTGCTATTGTGTGTTTCCGGTTTTACACTTTATTAAATGTAATCGTTTTAGCGATGTTTAATTTCCAGGTGTGAAACTAGTCTCTATAGCTCACACCTCTTTCTAACAAGTAGTATTTGATAAACTCTCTCATGGTATCTTCATTCATTTGCATCTTGCAGGACTGTATCAACCGCATAACCTCACTTGAAAGCATAGGTAAGTGTCATCTATACCTTTTTTGATTGGTCCCTTCATGAAGTGTTTATTCTCACTTAATTTTAAAAACTGGCTTCAATAGCATGAAAACAGGGTAACCTCAAAACCAGAAGCTGATTTTTCTGGAAAATCTCATATTTTCCTTTGATGGTCATTTTTCATTCACGAAACTCTTCAGGGAGACTTTCTGGTGTCATGGACGACAGAGGAAAGTATATATACATTTCACAGGAAGAAATGAAAGCTGTCGCCGACTACATTAGGCGTCAGGGAAGGGTTAGCATTTCACACTTAGCCAGCAAGTCTAACCAGTTCATTGACTTGGAGCCGAAAGCTCAGTTATTGGAGGAAACCACTGGTGCCGAGGAGATTGCTGCTGCATGATTCTCAGTCACGTGTGCGCCCTTGCTAGTTAGCAACAGCTCAAGTAAGTTTGCTACAGACTGTTGAGTTTACAAGAAAAAAGGGCTTCTCATGAAATGTATGTTTACTTAGCAACATGTTTTTTGCTTCAAATAGAGCATCTAGGAAACTACCTTAGTATAAGAAATCTTGTAAGGCACAAAGCTTTTGATAATGGGAAACTAAATTTTCACCTTGTGAAAAATGAGATTATTTTCTAGATGCATTTGTGTACAAATCCTTATTGTCTATTTTTATATTCTCGGAGGAGCTTTATATGGAGATGTATGTTCAAAATCTTGGACCTCTTACATAGTATTGCACCAAATAACATGAAGTTTGGGGATGACACAGTAGCTGAAATGGGGAAACTGTTGATTGACACCATTGGAACAGAGGTAATCAAACCAGTAGCCGGATAGATCGATTCTCAGGTAGGAGCTCGAAATCGAACTTGAAACTGAGTATTCCGAGCCTATAAATAAACTATGAGGGTAGAAGAGTTGATTCGAAGGACACCGGAATCTGAATAATTTGAGAGAGTTTTGAGGTTTGGGAATTGATTTCTGTTATTGATACTTGGTTACATACACCTAGGTAATATAATTAGTTCAATACTCTCTCCGTAACGCAATACTTGTTGTTTTAGCTCTATGCACGCTTATTAACAAAATCTATATTTACTTTACTTTTATAGGTTAAAATACTTAAAGCAACAATTATTACCTATAAAAAGAGCAAGCATTACCTATAAAGATAATAATTATAGCTAAAACAACAAGTTTTTTGATACACCTTTACTAGTCTAAAACAACAAGTATTGCGATACAGAGGGAGTACTTTGCACGGTATTTTTTTTAAATAGTTTATTATGAAGTGTATAATATAATGTGTTTTGTCTTGTGAAGAAGACTATACTTCTGTGTGCCTCTCTTGAAAAAAGGTTTGGACAACTATTCTGCGCAATCACTGAAACTCATGCTTGTAGAAATTCTTCTCATTTTCAGTAACTTTGATCTTTGCAAGAGTAGAAGTTTATAGGTCAGAGCTGCTACTCAATAGCATTGTTATTCAGAAACTATAGTTTGAAAGGTGTGTTCCCTATTTCCATGTTATGTTACTCTCAAACTTCACTCTATTAGTGACAAAATTGTTGCTGCTTCACTTTACAGTGTCTTTTAAAGTGGCTCCGACTAGGAAGATCATTTATTTTTACAGAGGGTTGAGTTACAAAGGTTTTTTCCAACAAGATATTATATTTATATATCACGTTAGCATCACAAGTGGATTTTGGATATTCAAGAATTTCTAATTTTGAAAAAAAAAAATAGTGCTTTTAGCTTGATAAAAAAAAAAGTGCGCTTTCAGATATTCAAGGATTTCAGATATTCAACAAGATATTCAAGGATTTCTGTGGCTTGGCTTGGAAACTCATATGTGACAGTTTTGCTCTATTAGTTCCAAGATATTCAATAATTTCTGGGGCCGGTTTGGTGAATCACTTGTTATGGCGGAGTTAGAGAAGACAAATGTCCCCATGTCCGATAAATCTATTGTTTCCAAGGGCAAGGAAGACGTAGTACATTTATCTACTCTTGCACCGCCTAGATCAATGACGTGTAAACAATTGTCATCGTTAAAAAGATGTCATCAATGATGTGTAAACAAAAAATATTATCAATAAAAATGTCCAACAAACAATGTCATCACAAATGATTGAGATCAAGGAAGACGTAGTACATTTATCTACTCTTGCACCGCCTACATTTTTGGTCCCTAACCTTTATAACTTGTTTCACTTTAGTCCTCAACCTTTGAAACGTTTCAAAATAGTCCTAAACCTTTCTATTTCGTTTTATTTTAGTCCCTAACCTTTCAAAGGTTGTAAAATAGTCCTTAACTTTACATTTTTTATTCATTTTAGTCCCTGATATTAAAACATTATTTGAAATAATTATAAAAATTACCCTAAAGTTATCATAATGTATATAAATGAGTAAATTACCCATATAAAGAATAATTATAAAACAAATATCCAACTTTATGATTTTTTTTTAAAAAAAGATCTCTTTTATTATTCAAATTCATTATTTTAATGGATTAATACACATATATTGGATCTATATATTAGTAAATAAGAAAAAAAAACATATCCCACCATCTCTCAAATTAATCACAAGATCTATAAATTGTATGAGAGGTTTTGTGGAAAAAAAAATTATGAATAATTTTTATATAATATGCTCTTATGATAAATAGTAAAATAGTTCGAGTATTTTTCAAAATTAAAATTATAGAGTTAGATGATTTTTTATAATTTTTCTTTGTATGAATGATTTTATTTAAATTATGATAACTTTAGGGTGGTTTTTTTTATAATTATTTCAAATAATGTTTTAATATCAAGGACTAAAACGAATAAAAAATGTAAGGTTAGGGACTATTTTACAACCTTTGAAAGGTTAGGGACTAAAATGAAACGAAATAGAAAGATCAAGGACTATTTTGAAACGTTTCAAAGGTTGGGGACTAAAGTGAAACAAGTGGTAAAGGTTAGGGACCAAAAATGTAATTCACCCAATTACAAATGTCATCAATTGATAAAAATGTAATAAGCATGTCACCACAAGTGATTGCATCAATGAAGTTTAATCGCAAACGTGTTATCAGTGAATAAAAGTAGAATCCATAAAAATATATCGATATACAATTGATTAAATAAAAAAAAAGTGGCATCAAACGATTTGATTAAAAAAGTGGCATCAAATAATTACATTAGAAAAATACATCAAAACACTACTTTGAAAAAGTTGCATCACATTAAAGAAAAAAATGTCATCAAAATACTAATTTGAAAAAATATGGCATCACGGTAAAAAAATATCATCAAAAAATTGACATAAAAAAGTGTCATCAGTAGTCAACAGTAAAAAAATGACATCAATGGTCAACGTGGCATCACATTAAACAAAAATTGTCATCAAAGTTTGAAAAAAATGGCATTAAAAAAGTGTCATCTAACCATTTCATAAGAAAAGTGACATCAAAGCGAAAATAAAATATAATAAAAAAATGGCATCAAAAGGATAAAAAATGACATCATAAAAAAAAACCCGAAAGATCCGATCAACAGTCGACTGTTACTCCATTTGAGAAGGGTGCTAGCTTATCTAATTAAATTAGTTTGGGGGCTAATCACCTAATTAAAGCTTTATAATAGGTCAGTTAGCAAAATCACCCCAAAAAATATTCCATTGGCCAAAATCTCCTAAATACAAATTATTTTTCCTTTTCTTTAATTATTAAATTTTTTTAAAATAAAATCTAAAGAAAACCGAAGTCTCCGAGTTGCAGAAGAAGTATGAGAAGGAATGAAATCTATATCTATATAATCTTTGTATAATCGGATGGTCTCAAGTGTAAACTAGTGTCACGGGCCGGCACGCACGAAGCCCGTGCGGCGCCCCTATCCCCGAGGGGCCAGCCTTATGCGACTGACACTACTGGTTTCGCCCTGCTTTAGGCTCATCAGGAGAGCAGCTTCAGCCTCCAACCAGTTGTGTAGCGGGATGGCCAACATACCCTTCATCACCGTCAAATCCTCGACTAGCGACAAGCTTACCGAACCTAACCGGGTCGGCCTGCCTGAACATCCGAAGGGTCATCACCTTAACTCCCAACACAACGTCGTTGAAGCAACTCCTGCCTTTATATCGAGCATCTGCCAGCATGTGCCCGTACACGAGGTCGCAGACAGTGTCAAATTCCCCCACCCATTCGAGCGACCCCCTCGTCGCTGCCTCCACCCGGATGCGATGTTCGACTGCCCCTTCCTCAGCAGCAAGACATACACTCACCCGCGTCAACGCATCCGGAGGCATCGGGTGGTCTAGGAGGTCCTCAAGATCGTCCAACAGGCTTCCGTGTCCCTGCCTACTTGTCTTAATCATCGAGCGCTCGACGCCTAGGAGCAACCGGGTCTCAGCCCTCACGCATGGCGCACACCGGCTCCATGCCCTCCACGGGTTTTACGCTCCACCCTGCCTACTTAACTTTGGGCACAAGCGCTTGGTCCTAAACGGAAGCGGAGTCAGACCTGCTCTGATACCATATGTCACGGGCCGGCACGCACGAAACCCGTGCGGCACCCCTATCCCAGAGGGGCCAGCCTTATGCGACCGACACTACTGGCTTTGCCCTGCTTTGGGCTCATCAGGAGAGTAGCTTCAGCCCCCAACCAATTGTGTAGCGGGATGGCCAACATACCCTTCATCACCGTCAATTCCTCGACTAGCGACAAGCTCCCCGAACCTAACCGGGTCGGCCTGAACATCCGAAGGGTCATCACCTTAACTCCCAATACAACGAGCATCCGCCAGCATGTGCTTGTACACGAGGTCGCAGACCGTGTCACTAGATACTTGTTCACTGTCAGGGAGATTTTTTGTTTCCACTTGTAACTCGCAAGTGTTTTTGTTAGTAAGATGTTGTAAATTTGTTCAATTAAGCTAAACGTTCTTGTGTTGAAATTGGATATTCAGATTGCCACTCATAAATTTCATTGGAATGAGATTTTTGAGTTCTAGTTCAATGAAGGTGAGTAAGCGACAACTACAAGCACGAATAATTAAATCCAAACACACCTGAGACAAGAGAAGCATTCGGAGTACATGAGCAACCCAAGGCCATCCCAAACCGGAGAGCACAAGGCATCAACTAGACTAATCTTTATTTCATACAAGCGAGTATGGTGATCCAAATTGACGAAATGAAGCCACCCCCAACACTATAAAGCTCATGCTCTCCCGCTTTACAATGAGTTGAAGCTGAATCTTGACGAAATTGGGCTAATGTGACCAGAGCTGGGAGAGTGATTTCCCCTTTTGACATTCCGTGACACAGTTCACTACCAGATTTTTTATCTGATCATGGACTTCATCCGCTGACAAGCTAGCTAGCGTAGATGATCTAGTTAAAGAGTTGTGGAATACGTGAGTTGCCAGACAACTTCAATAGAGAACTTGAATAGATGAAAACTAATAAACTATGTATGAAGCAAAGATAGGGCATTATTCAGTTAGCATTGAGAAAGCTAAATAAAAAGCAGCAACCGCCATATCAATTAAAAGAAAGAGATGAAAGCACGTACCTTCCATGAGGCATCATCATGGAGGAGCTTATATTTCTCTGCAACTTTCCTTTGAAAGTCAAGGTGCTCATAGCGCTCACCTCCATAGCCGCCTCTTTCTGCAGCTTTCTGCACTCCAGAATAAACAATTTACTATGTGGTTTCTCACGGATAGTAAACATATGATGTTCCAGTTTATGCATCAAGACTTCAGATCCATGTTGTTTAATGAAATATAACTGAAAGATAACTAGTTGTACGAGGGTGATTCTAATGTTTTAGTAAACATTGTTTTCAATAACCACATAACCCCGCACCTTTCACTACATTTATAACTAGAAAGATTAACATATTTCAATCAAAATAGAGATTTGTCTTTAACTTAGGACAATATGCTTCTTTTAGGGCAAGGTTGCTTCTTTTACTCCTACCTTAAAAGAGGAATACGAATGGAATCATTCAGGGGTTAGGACAAACCTCGGGTGGTATGTCAAGGTATAAAACCAGATCTGGAGCAAGAAGTCCTATTTCCGGTGCCTGGAAGAAAGATCAAACTGTTTATAATGGGTATTGATATATACACCGTAAATCCGGATTAAGGATTTGCACGTCCTTAAGGACGTGCAAGTGTGGGACTGTGCACGTCCACTAGCAGACTCTTTGCACGTCCTTAACAACGTGCATGCACGTCCTTAAGGACATGCAATATATGCACGTTGTTAAGGACGTGCAAACCCTAGTTAGGGTTTCACGTTTAGGGTTTAGGGTTTAGGGTTTAGGGTTTAGTGTTTCCGAGGGTTTTGTATTGTTAATTGAAGAAATTGAAGTATTTAGCTAGTGGAGTAAGAATTTAGGGTCTAATTAAATGGAAAGCAATAATTGTGAAGGTTTTCATTCGGATAATATGCGAATAATGTTACAAGGAACGGAAAAAAAGGTTTAAATCCATAATTTTAATAAACTGGTGGAATAAATCTAGGAAAATAGTAAAGGGCGACCGGACTCGACATGTAAGGCTCGAAATCTCTCAAACTGAGCTTGAAACGGAGCATCCCATCCTTCGACACTCGGTTGAGGATGTGCGACCCATTCTGGCGGAGGCGGCGGAAGAGGAGCGTTAGGACGCAACCATATCTATGAGAACGGAAAATTAGAGTTAGAGTATTGACATATATATGAAAAGCAAGAATAGTTAATAAAAAAAGACGTTTGAAGTCGTACCGCGGCAAAATGGTCTTGGTTTCCGATGCAGGCTACACCAAGGGTTGCTGATTGAGGGTTGTTAGCAGGTGTCGGCGAGGTCATGGGGAGACATGTGAACGGATGATGCCAAGCTAGGACGACGAGAGGAATCTGATATACCGTTGCAAATACTAAACCCATAATGGGTAGCTCTATCCACCGTCTCCTATCACCATGCACAGCTCCCGCCCATCTCTGGTAGTCGACGAACTCCTGGAATGGGTACTCTCCCGTATAACAACCGGCGTACAGATCGGCGTGATCCTCCAAGTGATTGCATAGTAACGCTTTCAGTTCCGGGAAAGAAGTCTCGCCGATCGGTGGTGTCAAAGCCGTCAAAGCACGGTATCCACAATGACCATCTCCAACAGTGTCCCTCACACCCTCAATATGACCGAGCATGAAGGGATCAACGTTGTTTCGACCCCAGTTGAACCCTCCGAACACATCATCACGTCCACGTCGAGCTGAGGTCGCTTGTGGATGATGTCGAGCAGCATTTCAAGCAGCACGCACTTCTTCTCTCTCAAATCTTTCCCTTAACTCCTCGTATGGCAACGGGTTGGTTCTGCAGGCATTTCTCGACCCCCGAGGCCTCCCCTTCCTTCAGACGCTTGCATATGAGGGTGGGTGCAGCTCATCGTCGCATACATCGTTGGAAGACGTGTATGAAGATGACAGCTCATACGGGAGTGGGGTGTCGTCGATGTCAGTCCATGACAAATCTATCCAGAACGGGTGAATGTCCTCGGCGGGTATCGGAGTACCGGAGTTGACGTATGCCTGAATCTCATGGACACAAGGGATCCCGTAACAAACCCTCCAATGTCGGTCCGTGCATTGCAGAGGAACCTTTTGGTTCACGACATCCTGCCACATCTTGTACAGATAATCGAAGCACTTTTTGGAGATTAAAGTCTTTACCTCATCAAAAAGGTTGACTTTATACGCCGTTGTTGGCCATTTGAAGCGGTCGATCTCCAAAGCAGTTTGCAGCTCATGCAGTTGACAATCGTTGACTCTATGGATTGCATCGATCACGATGCGAAAGTCACCAGTCGATGAGTGCAGTGCCCCCTTCAGAACCTTGTGTTGACCCTCAACTCTGTACACATTGAAGTGCATACCACTAAATATTCGATGTTATATCATATTGTAATGGAAGATATGAAGTAAGGTTGTATCTGTTTGTCCTACGGGTACCGAGATGGAAGACATTATCTACATAGCATCGTACGATGCTCCTACTGTATGAAAGCCACACCGACTCTAAATACGCCACCACACCTGGGAATGGGTGCCATGCAGCGTGTAGCGCCCGACGACGTTGGTTGAGTGATTCCTCCAACCTCGATTCGAACAACCCCCAGCAGTTGCCCTTAAAGATGCCAACGTGGTTTAAATTCTTTGTGATCTTCAGAGCAGCTTCCTCGCATCTTCTCGTCACGTGTAACCAGCAAAGGAGATGCTGGACGTCGGGGAAGACAACATTCAGCGCCGCCAAGAGACCTAGCTCCCGATCAGTCATGATAGCTTGAGGCTGAACCGTCCCAAGCAAGATCTGAAGCTGACGCAACACCCAGGCGTATGTGTCTTCGTTCTCTTTCGACATGAAGGCATAGGCGATGTAGTAAGTCTTGCCTGAGGGTGTGAACCCGACCACCTCGCACAATGGAATCCCATATCTGCAAGTGTAAATGTGTTACCTGTAAAATACTTTATAATTGACTATATGCGCAATAATGTAATCGTAATTAAGTAACTTATGCATTTGTTTTGTACGTGTTGTCCAATACGATGACGTAATGAAACCTTCGGAGAAGCCGTATCCCGTCAGGATGCGCCAGGAAGAGGTCGCTCAAGACGTTGTCGTCATCTAGATGTCGTCTAAAGTCGTAGTAGTACCCTCTTTCCCGCAGATGGTGCAAGGTATCTTGGGTCATCGTCCGACTACCTCTTTCTTCGGCGACCATCATGTTGAGCGTGTTGGTAAGGCTCTTCCTTGACATGACGCTGGTCTCATCCAACTGCCTCAATCCGTACCCAATGGATTTTGGAGGAGTGCCAATTTCCTTCATCCACCTGGCCATCTTCTTTTCCCCCTCTGTCATCTGTCCGGCGATGGCGTGACCCTTCAAACTCGTGGAAAGCCCGTGGTTATGAACACCGTGGGTTACCGTCATAACCCAGTGACCCGACGGAGCTTCGTGCCCGTGTAGAGAGAATGGACAACCGTTTATCTTCGACTCCGTGCTCCGGAGCTTCCTCCCGCGTTGTCGGTACTCCCCATACTGGTCGCAAGCAAGGAGAACCCCGCATGGACGGTTCGATGCCCCCGACCAAGACCGCTTGATTACTAAAATCATGCAGTGTTTCCGACCCAATTCCTTGAAATGCGTAACCATTTCGTCACGGTCATTCTAAACCCTTGGGTCCGAGAACTCGGGTGTGAAGTCTCGATACTGTAATACCATGAGTGGACATATAAACATAACGCAAACCAAATGGAATAATTGAATTATACGAAACGTATCCGTACCTGGCCAACTGGGAGACAACGATTGCATGCCTTGCGACTCGGCCATATCGAACAACGTGGGACTTTGTTTGGTTTTGGAGGGGGCGGATTCAACCTATTCCGCTCCGCTTCAAATAGTCAGAGTGGGCGTCAAAAGAACGCATCATATGCACGTCCTTATAGACGTGCATACCCTAACCCAACCCGAAACCCTAACTCTACCCCAACCCTACCCCAACCCTAAACCCTAACTCCTTCACCGTTGTCGTTCTCGACGTATTCGTTTTCGTTAATCACGTATTCTCGTTCTTAACGTTCTCGTTTTTTGTAACATAAACGTTTTCGTTTTCGTAACATAAAAGTATAATATAGATACGAAAGCCGTAACACAAAAGTATAATATAGATAGATACTGCAAAATCCGTAAAAGTATACAAATACATCACTGTCCAGGAGGATGGCGTATTGCATCATCCAAAATGGCACCCACCTCATGTAGTAACTGGTAAATCCTAGGGTCGGTACCCAGCGCCCGCCAATAGCCCTCTAGTTCATGCAGGCGGGCCGCTACCCCCGGAGGGATAACAGGTGGATACGGCAGGTCCACCCATGGATCCAAGCCGATCGGATGGACGGGAGCCGGAGGGTCTGGATGGGGTGGCGTCGTGGGCAGCACGTTCGACCGGCTCTGCGACGCGTACCAAGGCATGTACTCAACAGTAACACCGGTCTGACAGTCCTCGCTGGTGCGTCTGTGATCGGCCAGCCTATAGAAGCGACCCTCGTCCAGTAAGTCCTGCCACCTGTTGTGCCCGACGTCAAATACGGCGACGTACTTGGGCATCAAAGCGGCGCCGCGGGTGAACCGACTCGGCTGGATGACGGCCTGCGGGATCCCCTACACACGTCCGAACTATCGCAGGCACCTATCAGGCATATATGGCTCCTACTCCGGTATGCATACGGAGTCGAATCTGCTCCGGATAAGCCGCGACATCAGGGTCATCAGCGGGCGCAGGGTCGAAGAGCGGGTCGTGTCTCACAATCCACCGGTCCTTCAACCAAGTAACTGGTTGGCCGCCAGCATGTCTATATGAGCTAAGGGCCTGCTGGGTCAATTGGTAGTACTCAGCAACTCTGGGGATTAGCTCCGCCGGATGTAGGTGTGACAAACACGGAAGACCCTCAATCCGAACCCCCAGGAGGCAGGCGACGTCGTGCAGCGTAATAGTCATCTCGCCCCACGGAAAATGGAAGGAGTTGGTCTCCGGGTGCCAATGCTCTATGAACGCGGTGACCGTGTACTCGTCGACACCTTCCCAATGGAGGTCCCGCAGCCGAGGGATGCCCGATGGAAGCAGATCCTGCCACCAGGTCCCCGAGCCCTCGAAGATGTAGGGGTCAAAATCATGCAGGTGAGCCGCCCGATGGTGGAACTTCAGCAAAGGCAGATCCACAGTCGGCTCACTCCTCACCCGGTACGCTCGGTGGTGCCTGTAAGACACCAGTAGATCTCCCGGCGGCAAGAATGGGTCGACCTGCGCAGCCGGTGCAGCATCCTGCGCAGGGATGGGCACGGACTCCGGCTGCCCATGCCCCCCGGGCTGCCCCTCCTGCCCGTCGTGCTGCCCCTCCTGTCCGTCGCCGACCTCCTCTGCGACGTCCGGAATGCTGTCATCCGCCGAAGCCAGAGACACCACGGGTGGTATGTGTGTGGATGTAGAAGCCTCGACGTCGTGGGTGCCGGATGTAGATGCCTCGGGGATGGTGGGGGGTAGACGAGGAGGCGGTCTACCCATGTCAGCCCGTCGACCCGCAACTACATCTGTCACGCAGCTGCTCAGTACCTCGAGGGGCTCCAAAGAAGGCTGCAACCCCATCGTCGCATCGCCAGAAGGATGGACATCTGGCAAACCCCCCAGAAGATGTCTAACTCGTCGGCCGGTGGGGTCCCCATGGACTGCTGATAGCTCTCTGCAGACATCAATAGATCATCTACGGTATGCTCCTACTGACCGTGAATGTCATGGGGTACGCTCTCCTCCATAATCTGACTAACCGTTGTCCGGTCGGCGTGTCTAACTAGCCGGAGGGTACCATCCCCCCTCAAGAGCCTCCCTGTCGCCTGGTGTTATGAAATTTTAAGAACCTGTTACTTTCTATTTACGGAATTTTCGCCAAATATCTCTCAGGTTAAGGCTAATTCGTGTGGTGTACAAAAGTTTGACATATTTCACCAGATGCCCCTGAGGTTTCCATTTTTTTCGCCAAATACCCCTGAGGTTTTTATTTTTTCGCCAAATGCCCCTCTTTCGAATTTGTTAACGTTTTTTATTGAAAATAAAAATAAAAATATTATTTCATTATTATTTTTGTAAGGTATTATTTGCACAATATTATTTAATTATGGTAATTAAATTATCTAATATTATTTACACAATACCATTTCATATTACATTTTTTAACCAATGGAATTAATTCCCTTTTTTGATAAAGTTAAAATTAATTATACAATATTATTTCATTATGTATTAATTACACAATATCATTTCATGCTATTTGTTTAAACAATGAGATTAATTCAAAACTTTTTTTATAAAAAAATACATAGTTCCAAATATGCAATTTTTTTTCCAAAGCAACTAATCTCTCTCTTTGTTGGTGTATAATGAAACCTATTTTTTTTATATAATAATCTTAATTTTTGGAATTTCACACAATCAACCCAATCTACATAAATTTTCAAATAATAAAATTTTTAAACATTTTCTTAACCAATGAGATTTATCTATTCTAATTGTTAAATGAGAAATATTATTGCTTAGATGACATAATCATTTTAATTTCACAATTTCCTCCCAATCAACTGAACCTTGAAAAAAAAAATTAAACTAATGAAATTTGTACACGTTTCTTTAATCAATCTAGTTATATCTAAATACTAATTAATAAGCATTTTTATTAGATTTTATAACCACATTTATTTTAGGATTTTAACTCAATCAACATATTTTACTTAAATCTTAAACTCGTGTAATTTTTACACATTTTTCATAAATATTTTTATTATTTTTTACTTAATTATCAAATCTATTATTTTTTTGTATTTTATGTTAACGTTTGATAATACTCCCTCCGTTCACCAATAAGTGTCGCTTGACTTTTCGACGCGTTTTTTAAGGAGCTAAAAATTATATAAAATATTAACCTTTTTATTATTTTTTAAAAATATTTTTAAACTTATAACTAATAAGTATAAAATCATGTAAAAAAATTCATTAAAAAGTTGATATTTTATATAGTTTTTAGCTCCTTAAAAAACATTTCAAAAAGTCAAACGACACTTATTTTCAAACGGAGGAAGTATTTTATTTAAATTTATCATAGTAATTTTTTATATTAGAAATTTTTATTGTCTAAAAAGAAAAATATGCGTCATGGTGTGGGAATTGTACTAATTTTCAATAAAAAAACGTAAACAAATTCGACAGAGGGGCATTTGGAGAAAAAATAGAAACATCAGGGGTATTTGGCGAAAAAAATGGAAACCTCAGGGGCATCTGGCGAAATATGTCAAACTTTTGTACACCACGTGAATTAGCCTTAACCTCAGGGGTGTTTGGCTAAAATTCCGTTCTATTTAATATATTTTAATCTTTTTTATTTTAATGTCTTTTATTGTATTTTAATATATTTTAATCTTTTTTATTTTAATGTCTTTTATTGTATTTTAATATATTTTAATGTTTTTTAATGACTTTTATTATTATGCTAATGTCTTTTGATGTATTTTAATATAGGTTAATGGCTTTTAATGTTTTTTATTGTATTTTAATATATTTTAAAATATTGTAATGTATGTTTTGTAATGACTTTTAATGTATTTTAATGTATGTTTTTAATGACTTTTTATGTTTTTTATTGTATTTTAATGTATTTTTAATTGCATTTTAATGTATTTTAATATATTTTAATCTATTTTAATGTTTTTAATGACTTTTAATGTTATACAAATGTCTTTTTATTGTGTTTGATTTTGAATATATTTTGTAATGTATTTTAATATATTTTAATATAGAGGGAATTGAAATAAATGACCTTTGCCCCGGTTTGGTTTGCACGCCTAACCCACTATCCGAATATATTTGCAGAGGTTAACCCTCCCTCTACAAAAAATTTGCAGGCCAGGCGGTAATCTTTTACTGGGAGCAACCGGTCCTTTGCCTCTCTCTTGCCCCAAATCATGGCAAAAAAATCAAAGAGACAGAGATCGAGAGTGGAGGGGATCGAGTCCACAAGAAGGAGAAGGAGGAAGGGAGCAGCCTTGGTAGCGGAATCAACGCGAGAAATTGAAGGAGGGCGGGCGAGAAAGGAGGGAGAAGGAAGGGGATCGAGCGAAATTGAAGTCATCAGCCCCTCCGACGAGATTTGAATGGAAGGCATGAGACTGCTGATGTCGTCGGAGGGGCCGCGCCGCGCTCGGAGGTCCATGGGAGGTGATGGCGGCGTTGCGGGCTGCGAGCAAAAAGAGGACATAGGAGGAGGCGAAACTCTGCAGCCGCGCTCGGAGGTCCGTCGGTTCCCTAATTTCTCCTTCCCCTCTCTCAATTTCACTTCCCCCTTTCGATTTACTGGCTTTGATTTTCAACAAAGTATTTTTAGGGTTTGAAAATTGGAATGTGATGAATTTACAAGTTCTAATTAATTGTTCGATTGCTGTGCGGCTGCAGAGTTGTGATTGACAATGATGCTTGTGAGGATGCAACTGTTATCCAGGTATCATCACCTTCTTCCTCTAATTCGTTTGTTTGTTGTTTGTGTTTTAGGTTAAATTAACCCTTGATTGATGTCTTGATGTGGAAATTAACTCGATCTGTCTGATGTAACCTTTTCTTTGTCAAGCTTGTTTTTGAATCTGGATGTTTCTTCTAAGAAGTATGGGAATGCATCTGACTGCTTCAATTCATTAGATTTTACCTGCTGCCTATTCCGTTTTACATGACACTTATTCAGTTTAACATGACACTTATTCAGTTTAACATGACACTAAAGACTTAAAGCACTATCTCCACCTACACAACGTTTTACATGACAAACGTGTCCAGTAGACAATCGGATGGTGTCCAGTAGGAAAACATAGGATGGACAGTTAATCTTTACATTGATTGAGCTGGGTCTTTTATATATTTATGTTCTTGATTTTGTGAGGACTTCTGTTAGTATCTTATTATATTGAATTTTGATAATATCTCTAACTCATATGTGCTTTAATTTATTGTATACTTACACTGAATGCCTGATATGCTAGAGGTAATGTTGTCAATTCCTAATTCGTCAAAAGTGCAAACTCATTCTGGTTTGGTTGAAACTAAGTCAGTAGGTACGTTGAATGCCTAACTCATGCTGCAATATTGCATTGTTATACATAAATTTAGTTTTGCTTTATGGCTGCATCCATGCTATTTGTCTATTGTTCTTTAAAATTTATATACTCCTGGTATTCAGAGGGCTGTTCTCAAATTCGCCCATATGGTCAGAGGGCTGTTCTCAAATCTGCTAGACCATATGGTCAGAGGGCTGTTCTCAAATCTGCATTGTTATACATAAATTTAGTTTTGCTTTATGTGCAGTTTGAACTAACTGCTGTTTTCTTTGTCTTCTTTGTTCAGCCTATTAAAGAAGCTTCCCTTGGGAATATTCCCACAATTGCCTTCTGTGACACAGATTCACCCATGCGCTATGTGGACATTGGTATCCCTGCTAACAACAAGGGTAAGCACAGTATTGGGTGTCTGTTTTGGCTTCTAGCTCGCATGGTGCTGCAGATGCGTGGTACCATTCGCCAATGGCACAAGTGGGATGTTATGGTGAGCATTCTCAGCTGAAGCCAAATCTTCTTCATGATTATAGCATCCTTTTTTCCTCATTGGTACTTACTGGTATCTAATTTCACTTGCACAGGTCGACCTATTCTTCTACAGGGAGCCTGAGGAAACCAAGGAGGACGAAGATGAAGAAATTCCTGGTGGTGCTGATTATGGACTAGAGTACCCGACTAGTGCTGCCCTTGCCACTGACTCATGGGCAGCAGCTGCTGATGCTTCATGGCCAGCTGAAGGAGTTGTAGTGCCTCCTGTGGCTGCTATTCCTGCTGCTGCTGATTGGTAGCAAGCACCTGGTAACTCATCCACCCTCTGTTAAACCCTTCTGAAGTTCCTTTTAGTGAATTTAAGAATTACGAACTCGTTTTGCTTTAGTTCTAAAATGATCTCATTTCTCTTTGACGATGCAGCTCCGGTGGCTACATCCGGGTGGGAAGAGGGACAGGCACCACTGGCAGCTGTTCCCATAGATTTTACTCCTCCACTGGCACAAGGCTGGGATTAAGACTGGATCTCTCTGTCGTCAACTCTGGTAATTTCTAAAATTTTGGTATTTTATTTCCAGAGAACTTTGTCCAAGATGGAAGCTAGTTTCCGTTGAGAGTCTAGTTGTAGATGTTCAACCAAAAATGACAGGAAAACAGCTCCTTCAGTTCCAAGCCCACATTTATGTTATGTTTGGTTGCATACTTTGAAACAAGTTTTTTTGTTTATCTTCATGTTTTTATGATTGAAGTATATTGCTATTTAATACAACACTTTGCTTGCATCACCATTTCACAAATCAAGGTGCTTCCAAATGATTTTCTGCAAAATCTTTGTACTTTATTTTTTTATATTGTTCAGCAACTGCTTAGGAAAAATCCCCCTGAATAAAATTAATATGTTTGATCTGAGCAGAAATGGTGAAAGTGGCCCATTGCTCTTAGATGTTCTTGAAGGATTTCTAATGTTTGAGGTAATTAGACTCCCTATTTTTTAAATGTCCATTATTTAAAGCAAATTTACCTACTCCGTATTAAAGAGCAATTTTTGCATTACAAGGATTTTATTTTATGATTTACTATTAGTAACCATGGAAAAAAATATGATCTTTAAGGCTAGAGGCATCTATTGCTGGAGGCATACTCCCATCCATTAGGGAGGTGAAACCCCTCTTCACTCCGAAAGCTCTTGAATTTATCCCTTTTTTGTTTGCCTTTCTCAAAATTTTCGACTAATTGTCCACTGACTTCTTGTGATTTCATTTTCATGCTTATGACAGGGCATTTTCATCTTCACAGACATCTGGTAAAAATCACCTCTTCTGATTGAAATTCTCTTACCTATCATGCTCCACCCTTTTCTGATTGAAATGATTCACCCTTTTCATTTCTCGCTGGTGCTAATGTCATGCTATATACCTTTTTTAAGCCTTAATTAGGATGGTTCTTATAGTTTATGGCTTAGGTTTAATTGTAACTTCTAAATGCAGGTTTTGTTAATGTTTTATCCTTGTAAATGCTTATTGCATGAAATCATTACTAGAGTTGGGCACAACAGTGCTATTGATTGGTGGTCTTTAGGTGAGTGTATTGTTGATTTAAATGCTTGATTTAAAATGGTTGTTCATCAGAAACCAAATATGATTGTTATAAGAGACATGCTTAACCTTACTCCTTGGATATTCCCATGTCTACTGGCATATTTTTGTATGAGATGATTTATGGTCATACACCCTTCAAAGGAAAGAACCGGCAAAAAACATTCACCCTGAGAGCATACTAGGGTCAAGCACTGGTGCCAATGAGATCAAAGAACACCCTTTCTTCCGGGGAATCAACTGACCCTTGATACGCACCATGGTACTTGATCAGAGCTTCTGAATATCCACGAGCTTTGTTTCCTGATAAATAACTTTTAACTAATCTAATTGAGTAGATCCCACCTCCACTTGACGTGCCCCTTGAGTTGATCGAGAAGGATCAAAATGCAAAGGATGTTAGCTGGGACCAAGACGGTGTTCTCGATCCATCAGTGGATCCCTTTTTGTTAGAGGTCTATCAATCTTATCCACCAATCTATTTTTAGCTATCAATTCACTTCTCAGATTCATGACAAGGCAGACAAACATAAATTATTTTAGAAAATGTTTCGGTTTGCGTACTTGTTGATTCATGTATCTTTCAATGTTTTGTCTCGAGAGCAGTTCTGACTTGTAAATGGGAGGAAGCATGGATATTAACAAACAATTGAGAGGCAGCAAACATGCTATGTATATTTTTGAAGAAGCTGATTTTTAGTTGGCTTTATCTTTAATTGATTGCATTACTGTCATGTCAAGTGACGTAGGTGACGTGTCAAACCTATTACCTGTCATGTTAAAAACACATCTTATGATGAATTCAACACACAAGGAAGATGAATTTGAGGTTAAAAACCCTCTTCAAATGAGACTTGCTTTCCATCTTAGTCATTGCCTACTTTAACTCGAACAATGTCTCTCTTTTACCGAATAAGCTTATAGATTGCAGATCAGCAAATAACCTGTCATGTTAACGGGTATGACCTGTCATGTTATTTTCTTTCATTAAGGAGAAGATGATCGATTCGCATTACCTGTCATGTTAAAGGTTATTACCTGTCATGTTAAAGGGTATAACCGTCATGTTAATAGCATTACCTGTCATGTTATTTTCTTTCATTAAGGAGAAGAGGATCGATCGATTCACATTACCTATTATGTAATTCGCATTACATGTCATGTTAAAGGGTATAACTGTCATGTTAATAGCATTACTTGGAATGTTGTGTTCATTCCGACAGTTTCATTTACTACATGACACCTACACACATCAACATGTCACCTGTTTATTCAATAAATAAGGTAATCAATAAATAAGGTATTGTGTTAGTATACGGCACGAGACAAAATGTGTGAGCATACATGACAGGTAATATGTTTGACATGTCACCTACGTCTCTTGACATGACAGAGGACTTACCCCGACAGTTTTGCACACAGTTTCAGCACAAACACACTTAGTTAACCACATACTTTGCTAACCACATTCAACCATAATGCCGAGTTCACCAATTACAAACACAATTGACTACATTGTATCGAAAAGACAAGATTCCATCGGAGCAATAAATAAAGGTCACAATGCAAGCTTGATTATCAACAATGTAGTCAACAAGTTCTCGTTACTTGATCCAAAAACGAGTGGATAAAATTCATTCCAAAAATAACCCTAACTACCTTAGTCTTCTCCCACCAAATTTGGTGAGTTTTTGCAAGTTAGGCAGCCCTTCCCTTAGTCTTCTCAGGTTGGTAAAGAGGATACTTTGTTCAGCAGCCAAGGGTGATGTAGAAGTGAATCTTATCACTTATTTAACCATCAGAGCAAGAGTTTCTTGGCATCACAAACAATGATCACACACACTATATCAAGCACGAATCCTAAAGTCATGATTTCTATACCTAAAACAAGTCTAGGAAAGAGCATTTAATCAATTCAAGAAGAATGGAAAACATTAAGAGAAGGGGGCCATATGAACTAGCAGCAGCTATGGGGGACTCAAAATCCTTCTGTTCTTTTGTTCTTGGACCTGGTATATATGTGATCTGATTCAGAACCAGCCACTGAAAAAATAAAAAGTTATATTTATTGCAAGAAACATTTTGTCACTAAAAAGGTTAGTTAGTGATCATCTAAAAGGAAAGAAGCGAAAGAAGATGTGGATGGATCAAGTTTCATGGATGTGATTGATGCAGATAGAATCAACAACAATGTTTCCATGCCTTAGAAATGGAACATATTGAATATCAGATGATGACATGCTAGTGGACATTATCGTAAATTATCAGAAAATATGCAACTATATATGATATCAAAATTTATCATGTGACCCAGCATAAACTATCAAAATTTGACAAGTGAGCCTGAGCTACCATTTAGACTGTGAATAGAAGACTAAATTCCACAATTTCAGAGCAAGGAACAAGCATATAAAGAATAAGGCATACCTCTCCTTGCGATGATTGAAGTCAACAGCATAGATAACATCCTCCCCGTCCTTGGTTATCTTCCAAATGGTACCTCCTAATAAATGTCCAACAACATTTGATTGGAATACATCATGATGTAGCACTGTACTATCGACCTTTAACAGTTTGCTTATCTGTCCAGAGAAGTCCCGTATTTGTATCTGTTCACAAAAAAAGTAAGAACTTTATTTATCCATGTGAGACAGCTGATGTAAAACATTAAAACCTTCACTACTTACCATGCTTGACTGTGGACGAAATAGCTCATAGGCTCTTCTATAATTTTGGAACATATTGTCCTGTTAAAAAAAATATGTTGATCTGTCAGACATGTATTTCACCGGCTAGAAAAGGTGCCAGTACCAGTAGATAATTTACCCTCTAAAGTTCGCTAAAATCAATAAGTAGAGCATGCAAAGTGTGCTCCCCAAAAACCAAGTTTGCAACTGAACCTCCAAAAACATAAGCAACAGGAAACACATGGGATGAAAAGAAGTTCATGTAATCAAAATGGTCCCTCAGGCCCGCAAGCATATTTGACAATTATACAAAGTATTCGCAATTCTAGTCTTCCATCTGGGCTGTCCAATAGCACTAAAGAAAAGAATTGCTAGAAATGATAATCATATCTATTGGGGAAACTGTGGAGTCTTAAGCACATTGAATTGCCCGGGAATTGTACTTCGATCAACATACAAAAGCTTTCATTCTATCTTAGATGTTTCTAAATTATTCATATTAGATTAGCAGAACCAGGGTCCATATTTATTTATCTTAAGAGTTCAGGTCAAAATATTGTTGAATCTTCTTTCCTACTCCCAGGTTCAAGAGTCGGTAGCATCGAAAGTCACTATCCCCCTTCATTACATAGATTTTTCATCAATCTTGTTAAAAATACAGTTCATCATTTCCATAGGCCATGAGCTGATACAAAAATTCTTGGATCTGAACAAAAACAACACATAATCAAATGAATACACTTCACTTATATTTCTCATTGTTTCAGTATAGATCCAATTTGTTCAAAGATATTTTACTTTCTACGTAATTTAAATAAATAAAGCAAGAAACTCTGCAAATTTCAGCAAAGAAAAGGTATATAAAAAGTTTTGAGTGTCCACATAATTGAATTTTTTCAGATCCACTAGCAGATTACAAATGAAAGAAGATGAATCACAGTACTAACCATTTCACATATCTTCACAATTACTAAACCAGTTTGCCACATCACTGAAAGTCTGATTTGAAGAGGAAAAAGATCCCAGGAATCACCTTCTGCAGCCAAAGAACATCCAATATCCTTATTTGCTGTCCTATAATCACTATACCTGTGGGAAAGCAGTATGATTCATGCTCAAAATACACAGCATCACATGTGGATAACTAATAATGACAGAGAAAATAGAAGTGCATGCATTAAGGTGATTCACCAACAAAAGAAAGGTAGTAACCTTAAGTTATTTAACATCAGGAAACAACAACTGTCAATTATTATCGACACTAATATGCATTACTAGTAATTAGGCTGATATAGGCTCGGGAAAAAAACAAAATGTAATTGTTGTTGTGCAAAGTAGCAAACTTTCTCCAGGTACAACTCCTATTGAATCTGCACGCATCATAATTCATATGGCAACTCAAAGACTGGCATAAGTATCTAGTTTAATATGGAAAAGAGACCTGTAAACTTCCACCTAGGCATGCCCTAATCTCAGGCCTAGGAAAAAACAACATAAAGTCCTAGGAAAGGAACACTATCACCTCAAAACCAGCCTCCATTCCTCCTCTCTTGCCCCCTTACTGAAACTTCCCTTCTTCCCTTGTTCAACCAAACAACTAAACGAGGAACAGAAAAACCAGTTTCATGGGCGACCAACGTAACAATGGATGAACCCGTCTCTAATTCACCGTCTCTATGTCCTCGACGCTATGTCGATCTTCAATTTCGCCCGCAGACGACGGGCCGACATCGGAATTGGACTTCAAAGCGACGCAGCAGGCGATCAATCTCGATGGCGTGGTCCAATGCTTGGCGACGGTGGTGAAGGAGAGAGAGGGTTGCCGATCGGAGTCATCCCCTTCCTTAACCCTAGCCGCAACCCCGACCCCCTTCCTTCTCCCTTCTTGTGGACTGCGCTCGAGCCCTCCCGCTGAGACCGGATGCCTGTCGCCTAGTGTCGTGCATCTCGAGACTGAATCCAGGCGAGTCCGAGTCGCCAGCCTGCAGCTCCACCACCAGCGCCTGGATCCCCTTCCTTCTCCCTTCGCTCCATCAGATTGCGCTCCAACTTTCTTTCTTTTTTCCTTTTCTCTCTTTCCTGGCTACGGGCTACCTGCTGTACCAGTTACCATGGGAGTGGACCCCAATCCGATTTTATGCAAATAAAATTCGGATTGGGTTAGCCCTGCAAAGATTTCTCCTAAAAGGGTTATTTTTGCAAATTACCCTTTAATATATTTGTACAAACTAAATTTGAAACTATAAAATATCATGAAACTAAACTATAAAATATCATGAAACTATAAAATATAATGAAACTATATTACGATAATCTATTAAACTATATAACAAACTAAACTTAAATTATGAAACTATATTACGATAATCTATTAAACTTTATAAAATATCATGAAACTATATAATCTATTAAACTAAACTATAAATTATATTATAAAACTATATTATAATCTATCAAATAAAATAAATAATTCAAATAACATACCGGTGGGGTCGGGAAAGGAGAGACCTCCATATTCCGCCGCTTCCGCGGCGGTAATAGGGTCTGAGACTCCGGCTCCGACGCCGGCACCACCACCTCCGGCGCCACCGCCTCCGTCTCCTCCACCACATCCGCCACCCCTCCACCTCCTCCGCCACCTCCTCCACCAGATCCGCTACCTCCTCCGCCACCCTCCACCATCTCAGCCACCGCCATCGCCCCACCACCCTCCTCAGTCTCCATCGCCACCGCCCCACCACCATCACCACCCTCTCGCAGCTCCTCCTCCATGGGCACCTCCGCCTGGCTCACCGCCTCCGCTCTCTCCATCTCTGTCTCGATCTCTCTCGAGATCTCCGCCGGCGTCGCTCTCTCTCTCTCGCTAGTTGTGCTGCGAATTGGGGACGATGGGGACGAAGGTGCTCTTTTTCTCGATTTTAACACAAAGTGCATTGCACGTCCTTATCGACGTGCAAGATTGCACGTCCTTATCGACGTGCAAGATTGCACGTCCTTATCGACGTGCAAGATTGCACGTCCTTGCAATGCACGTTTTCTTAAAAAAAAAAAAAAAAAGGACGTGCGTGCACGTAGCCACGCTTTGGGGGTTTCCACCCTTCCACGTTGTTAACGACGTGCATGCACGTCCTTAACAACGTGTGGATTTGCGGTGGATATAGCCGAAACGTTTATAATTTTATACTGCTAACTGTCAACAAATCCAAATTACTTCGATTGTAAAGCTCAGCTTTCCAGGATAAATTTGTTTTCTTTTATAAAGTTAAACGTACTTTTGTATGCAGCATCCAAAAGAAAAGAGCCAATGACAACAATGTTTACATTACACCGGTAGAGTTTTACCTCAATGATGCTTCTAACAACATAAACTTAGCAGAGCGGAGAAAAGTGTTACCTTACACCAGTCAAGATTAAGCCCTTTAGCAGCTGAAAAGGCGACCCCTGAATAAGAATAACGATCTACTATTAGCGTTGTTCCACCTTTCAGCTTCTCTTCCATCAATGATCTGCCTAAGGCAAAAAAAAAAAAAAAAAAATTAATTAGTACTCCCTCCGTCCAACAATACATGGGTTTTTAGATATAAATTTTTGTCCAACAATAGATGGGCTTTTAGGTTTTCTAGGTAAAAAGTTGTAATGATTTGTATTGGTTTGTGTGTTGTTGACTTTTTAAAATAATTTGATTGGTTAAAATGTGTAGTGGGTGTTAAAAAATAATAAAATTTATGAAAAAGTTAGTGCAATGATGATGTTTTTTTTAAAAGTAAGGTGTTATATTAAAACTTGTGCAAAATGCTAAAAGACAATTTATTTTAGGACGGAGGGAGTATATCTTAAACTGCCGGACATGAACAGTGAACTGTAATATTGAATGTACAAGGGATACTTTCATAAATAATAGAGTCCAACCATATCCTCATAATAAAGCTCCTAAAGAAGTTCCGATAAAATAAAATAAACAAAAGGGAAAACGATCAAAATACAATGTGTCGTGTTTTTACAGACAAGAACCAAACTGTGGACAAACATTTGTAGGAAAAAATTTCAAGTAAACCATCAATCTTATAACCTGGATATTTCCAGATCTATCATCTCTGAGAAAGAAGCAGCAAATTGCTTGATAGCAATTCCTAGCAGAAAGCACAAGCTCAATATCTGCCTATTAAAGACTCGAACCTTTTGGCCAGGGCACTTTAGCATAATCCACATAAGATACTAGTTTACAACAAGAATTGTTTCAAATGGCGAGATTCCATAATACGGAGTAGCATTTTTAGACTTGTCAATGGAACACAGACACAGAGAGACACGAAGCATAAACAATAGATATTATTGGATAAAAACAAACCTCTTCTCCCAACGGTTAGAGCTAAATAACAGGTGAATGGTGTGATCATCAAATTGTGAGTTGTTTGACAGGTATGAAGAAATCATTAAGCCCACAGTGGTACTCCTGTCTGGAAACCTCCATAGCTCAGAAGAAACTCCAAGCCCTTCCAAATGGGCAACCAGCTTGCTTGCTTGGGAACTCTTCCCAATCCGATCTAACCCTTCCAAAACAACCAGAGCACCTCGTTGTTCTTTTTCCTTGTCATTATTCTCCATCTTAATCGAGCAAGACTTCAAAGGCTGCATATTGCTGTTTGACATTTTTTTCACGGAATCTGCAACAAAAATCAATCACAATATCAACAGATTATGAGAATAAAACGTTGATAATTTTGTCAGGACACTGGGGAAAGCACGGAAAAGGAAGGAAATGTGAAGTTTAGCTAAAGGAAAAGAAAGGAGCTAACATCATTTTGGAGGGATACTAAAGAGCGGGTTTTGAGCATATTCCTTGTAGGATGATGACCCTGCTGGAACCTGTTAATACAGCAACTAGCAAACGCGTTAGGGATGTAGGCCGAACTTGGTTTCTGTGAAGGGGCTGGGTTGCGGTGAAGCGTGGTATGGGAGCCACTGAATGAGAAACGTATTTGCCCCCGGCAAAGGTGCAGATCGTATGCGAGGCAACGTCCCCCAAGGATTTCACCGTCTTCTCTCACAGGTGCACTCAAGGGAGAGAAGTTGGAACTGAAACAGGCGCTCAGAACGGGAAAAGGGTAGGAGAAAACAGGAGAGGGAGAGATGCGAATGTGTTCGCTGTGTGTTGAAAAGCAGAGCCCTAACCCTCCTTATATAGGCTCCGAAATCCTCCTTAGCCCGCAAGCCAAAGGAGAGATTCGAGTCTATCAACAGAAGATATGTGCTCATCCAAAAACGGTTTTAAAAGATATCGGAAAAGATAATTTTCCAGTGAAAAAAATAGATATTCGCGGATAAGCACGAACAAGCTAATCCGTAATATCTTCGGCCTCAATAATAATTTTTCCCGCAAAAAATTAACTCCAACTCCCATCTCGGAGCACGAGCACGAGCACGAGCACGAGCACGAGCCGAGCCGGACGGACGGCGGCGGCGGGCGCGCGTGTGGGTGCCCCATCTCCTCCTCAACCTCTCAATGTAGGTAGTGGAAGAGACTCCTTAAAAACCCTTTAGGGTACCCTTTGAACTTTCCATGTGGGATGTGGGAAGTCCAAAGGGCACCTCCTTTAAACCCACCTTCTATATGCATTACTTCCAACAATCCCCCACAAATGCAGATAGAAGGGTTTAAAAACTGAGGTTTTGAAAACAAGTTCTGAGCGTGTCGAGGTTAGTGCTTAAATGATGATGTCTTGCGACTTGAATCAGCACATAGTGAAACTAGCAATCCTTTAGTTAGAGCGAATAGCCAGAGGCCTTGAATTCCTCCACTTCGGGGTAAACCAGCAACACACACCTTCCACGGGGTCCTGTAACGTTCCGCTAAGTCTTATCACATAAGACATCCAAGTTTTGGCACACCTTGGGTGCTCATGAGTGTTCTAGTAAGGACTGCCCTAAGTCTCACCTTGGAGGGTTGCCAATCCCTCACACTCACGTAGGTAACTTCAACATATCTGTCTCAATACAGAATACCCCCACAATGGGTTATGAAGTTATTAAGAGCTCTAAGGCTCAACCTCTCATTCGTTGTTCGGTGATCTATCAAGTCCGTCTCAAAGGACCACCCAATGTCTGGGCTATAGAATCATTAAGAGCGTTAGCTCAGCCTCACTATACACTTGCCATAGGAATGGGAGATGTGTATCTCATATGAGTCTTTCCATGGCTTGCGTTCGACCAAATTAATGGTTTCCGCCACAGATTCCTCATCTCACGGGCTTTAGCCCCATTCCCCTCGACGTGTCAAGGACTAGCCTTCTGCAAAGTCCTTTGGTCAATGGATCCGCAATGTTCCTCTCTGACCGCACATACTCTAAAGAGAGTACCCCATTTCTTATCAACTGCCTCACAGCCTCATGTCGGATGCGTATATGCCTCTTCTTGCCATTATACGCTCCGCTGTTTGCTACTCCAATGGCAGCCTGTGAGTCACAGTGTAGAGAAATCGCAAGAGCTGGATGCCCCCACATTGGTATATCTGCCAGTAGGCTTCTCAGCCACTCAGCCTCTTGCCCTGCTAGGTCTAGAGCTATAAACTCTGACTCCATTGTCGATCGGGCTATGCAACTCTGCTTTGCAGATTTCCATGAGACAGCTGCACCACACAATGTAAAAACATATCCACTAGTGGAGCAAATTTCATCAGTCCCACTTACCCAGTTTGCATCACAATATCCTTCTAGAACGCAGGGAAAACCCTCAAAATGTAATCCCCAATCAAGAGTGCCTCTAAGGTATCTCATTAACCTTCTAAGTGCAATCCAGTGTTCTTTGCTAGGATTATGTGTATATCTACTGAGTCTACTTACTGCATAAGCTATGTCAGGCCGAGTATAGTTCATCAAAAACATTAGACTCCCAATAACTTTAGCATATTCCTCTTGGGAAACACCTATACCTGAGTTCTTCACTAACTCTATGGTAGCATCATATGGGGTCCTAACTGGCGTCACCTCATAGTTGTTAAACTTTTTCAATACATTCTCTACATAATGGGATTGAGACAAAGTAAAGCCATTTTTAGTTCTAGTCACTTTAACACCTAGAATCACATCAGCTTCACCTAAGTATTTCATTTCAAAGCGAGAGGAAAGAAAATTTTTGGTTTCATTTATCACATGCATGTTAGTGCCAAACAACAACATATCATCAACATATAGGCACACAATAACACAACCAGAATTGTACATCTTGGTATAAACACATGCATCAGATCCACTAACCACAAATCCAAAACTCAACACAGTGTTATGGAATTTCTCATACCATTGTTTAGGTGCTTGCTTTAGGCCATAGAGAGATTTCTTTAACCTACAAACCATGTTCTCCTTACCTGGAACCACAAAACCCGGAGGTTGTTCCATGTATATTTCCTCATCTAGATCACCATTCAGAAAAGCAGTCTTTACATCCATTTGATGTACTAAGAGCTTGTAATTAGATGCTAATGCAAATAATGTTCTAATGGTAGCAATCTTAGTTACAGGAGAATAGGTGTCAAAATAATCTACTCCATGTTTCTGTGTGAATCCTTTGATTACTAGTCTTGCCTTAAATCTTTCAATAGAACCATCTGTTCTAAGTTTCCTCTTAAAGATCCATTTACAACCAATGGCCTTATAACCTCTAGGCAAATCAACTAGTTCCCAAGTGTGATTACTTGTGATAGATTCAATTTCACTGTTTACCGCATCTTTCCAAAAACTAGCATCAACAGAACTCATAGCTTCTTTATATGTTCTAGGTTCATCCTCTATCATGTGAACATAAACTAGAGCTTCATTGATTTCATCTAAATCACGGAGTTTAGTTAAGAAAGCAGTCACAAAATCAGGACCATAGCTAGTTTCAGTTCTACGTCTTTTACTTCTTCTAATTTCACTAGGTTCATCAACATTGATGGAAGCAGGTAAAGACAAAGATGCAGGTTCAGAAACAGCAGGAATACTATCATGATCTTTCTTCAAAGGAAAAATATGCTCAAAAAATTCAGCATCACGATATTCACACATAGATCTGTCATGCAAGCACATAAACCTATAGGCAGCACTGTTCTCAGCATAACCAACAAACATGGCATCAACAGTCTTAGATCCAAGGTTATCTCTCTTAAATGCAGGAATCCCAACTTTAGCTAAACACCCCCACACTCTCATCAACCCTAGGTTAGGAGGATGTCCTTTCCATAGTTCATAAGGGGTTTTGTCTAACTTCTTATGGGGTACCTTGTTAAGAATGTAGTTTGCAGAAAGAACAGCTTCACCCCACAAAGAGTCGGGTGACCCAGAACTCACAAGCATAGAAAGCATCATGTTTTTTAAAGTTCTGTTCTTTCTTTCTGCTACTCCATTCGATTGAGGGCTATAGGGTGTTGTACGTTCATGAATTATGCCATTATTCTCACAGAATTCTTTCAAAAACGTTGTCCCATATTCCCCACCTCTATCGGATCTAAGTCTTTTAACTTTTCTGTCAAGTTGGTTTTCTACCTCAGCTTTGTAGATTAAGAACATTTTCTCTGCCTCGTCTTTAGATCTCAGCAAATACAACTTGGTGTATTTAGAATAATCATCTACAAATGTGATGTAATACCTTTTACCACCTCTGCTCTCAGAGTTCCTAAAATCAGCTAGATCGGTGTGAACTAATTCTAGCAATTCTGTGGACCTCTTTGTTACAGGTTTGAAAGGCTTCTTGGTGAACTTAGCTTCCACACAAATTTCACATTTTTTATGATCATTATTACCCAAGTTTGAGATTAGGCCCATTTTATGCAATTTGTTCACAGATTCAACATTCACATGACCTAATCTAGCATGCCAAAGATCAACATCAACAACGATATAAGCGGAAGTAGAAGCTACATTAGCAGAATCAACAACAGTTTGCAAAACAAACAATTCACCAAACTTATAAGCCTTCGCTAAAAACTTTCCATTCTTGGACAAGACTATAGAGTCACCTTCCATGACTCCCTTTAGCCCAGCTCGAGATAAGAGCCCTCCAGAGATCAGGTTCCGTCGCAGGGAAGGCACATAAAAGACATTCTGCAGGCTCAGGATGTTACCTGAGGTGAGCTTCAGCGAGACCTTCCCCTTGCCCAGCACCTCTGACTGGCTTGAGTTCCCCATGTAGACTTGCTCAGCTCTGCTTGCAGGTTTGAACTCATCAAACAGCTCTCTGTTGGCGCAGAAGTGCTTTGTGGCCCCAGTGTCCACAATCCATTCGGTCATGCTCCCAATGATGTTAGCTTCAGTGACCACTGCAGCAATGATTTCAGGAGCAACACCTTCAGCGACGTTTGCAATGCCTTTGTCCTGTTGTCCGTTGTTCTTTTGGACAACATACTGAGCATCCTTTCTCTCACGGCACTGGAATGCCCTGTGGCCTTGTCGACCACACACATAGCAGCCTGTGTTATTCTGCTTCTCTCCATTGTTGTTCTTCTTGAACTTTGCAGTCTTGTTGTTTTGTCCTCCAGGGCCCTTCTTTTTCTTCTTGTTGAAAGGCGGCTTATTGCCTTTCTTGTTGACCTGCGGAGTTTCAACAATGTTAGCTTTTACCGTATCAGCAGCAGTGTTGGAGGTCTCCTTCTCCTTCAGCCGGTTTGCTTCCTCAATCTTCTGATGGCTGACGAGTTCCTCCAAGGTAAGGTCTTTCTTTTTGTGTTTGAGGTGATTGCGGCAGCGTGCCCATGACTCAGGCAATTTCTCAATCAGGACGTTCGCCTGAAGAACTTCGCACATCTTCATCCCTTCAGCCAGTATATCTGCTACCAAATTCTCGTACTCATGCACCTGCTCCATGATAGGCTTGTCGTCCACCATCTTGAACTGGATCCACTGTCCAGTCACGTACTTGCACTTCCCAGCATCGTCGGTGCCGTACTTCTTGTCTAGGGTTTCCCAGGTACTCTTAGCAGACTTCTGGATCAGCAGCAGGTCGAACAGAGCGTTCGTCATGTGGTTCAGCAGATAGCCTCTTGCGGTTTTGTTGTCGCGTTGGTACTTCACGAGCTCCGCAGAAGGCGTAGGCGGGTTGGGCGGAGCATCGCCATCAGCAACAGCAGCAGCCGTAGGGGCGGCGGGGGGGTCTTGCAGCAACAGATCAGCATCTTCTGGGACCAGCGCTTGTAGTTCGAGCCATCCAAAGGCTCCAGCTTTGAGAGATCGAGGAGCGGCTTCTTGTAGGAGATCTCGACGGCGGCCATGATCCTACTTTTCAAATACGTTTCTCACTGTAGGATGATGACCCTGCTGGAACCTGTTAATACAGCAACTAGCAAACGCGTTAGGGATGTAGGCCGAACTTGGTTTCTGTGAAGGGGCTGGGTTGCGGTGAAGCGTGGTATGGGAGCCACTGAATGAGAAACGTATTTGCCCCCGACAAAGGTGCAGATCGTATGCGAGGCAACGTCCCCCAAGGATTTCACCGTCTTCTCTCACAGGTGCACTCAAGGGAGAGAAGTTGGAACTGAAACAGGCGCTCAGAACGGGAAAAGGGTAGGAGAAAACAGGAGAGGGAGAGAGGCGAATGTGTTCGCTGTGTGTTGAAAAGCAGAGCCCTAACCCTCCTTATATAGGCTCCGAAATCCTCCTTAGCCCGCAAGCCAAAGGAGAGATTCGAGTCTATCAACAGAAGATATGTGCTCATCCAAAAACGGTTTTAAAAGATATCGGAAAAGATAATTTTCCAGTGAAAAAAATAGATATTCGCTGATAAGCACGAACAAGCTAATCCGTAATATCTTCGGCCTCAATAATAATTTTTCCCACAAAAAATTAACTCCAACTCCCATCTCGGAGCACGAGCACGAGCACGAGCACGAGCACGAGCCGGACGGACGGCGGCGGCGGGCGCGCGTGTGGGTGCCCCATCTCCTCCTCAACCTCTCAATGTAGGTAGTGGAAGAGACTCCTTAAAAACCCTTTAGGGTATCCTTTGAACTTTCCATGTGGGATGTGGGAAGTCCAAAGGGCACCTCCTTTAAACCCACCTTCTATATGCATTACTTCCAACATTCCTTACCTCCCAAAAAATAAAAGAACAGTTTTGCAAAACAGTGAGGAGCTTTTTCTTTTGAAAGAAACCATGTTAGCATAGTATCAATTTATTTGCCCTAAATTACAGCCATGATGATGAAACAATTCAAGGACCTCTTCACTTGTTGAGTCCATTGTTTATTTTTGAAATTAGATTGGACTGCATATTCAGAAAAATGGCTTAAAAACGGAAATTGTTAGGAGACAAAATTGATATAAAAAAAAAACAAACAAACTCTAGTTGATTATACATTATACAATAATAATTTCACACAAAGAATTCTAGTTGATTATACATTATACAATAATAATCTCAACCGAAAGCCGAACCGAACCTAATGCTTTCGGTTCGGCTTTCGGTTTGAAATTTTGAGATTTTCGATTTTGGTTCGGTTCGGTTCGACCCGGTTCGGTTAGGTTTTAGACCGATCCACACCCCTACTCGTCTGCTACTCTACATAGTCAATTCATCTCCCCTCCTCTGTTTCCTTCATCCATAATTTGCACAGCAAAGGCAATTCAATGGACAACAACTGTACAGAGAGCCCGATCTCCGCCCGTCAATGGACCTCCGACTTCGAAATGCCATCAGTGCATCCTCACCATGCTCGCTCCGCCTCCGCCACCGTCATCTCTAACATCAAGCACACTCAGAACTTTGCAGCAAAGGTCGCCGCTGAACGCCTGGCCCAAGCCATGGCTTCTCGCAATATTGCCGACGATGACGACGACAATGCCACTCGAAGCTCCAATTCAGCTTCGATTACTCACCCTCCTCCCCTGATCTACAACTCCTTGCTTCCGCATTGCCCGCAATTGGTACCGAGAACCCCGCAACGATGAGGGCCGGAGGTGGAGAGCAACGATGAGATTGAAGACGAGGGGTACAATGGCCATTTTTTTTGTCGAAGCTCCTCCCGAATCTCCTGAGCTATAGGGGGGGGGGGTGAGGTTCCACTTTCATGAGAAAAAAGTTGCAACTATAGCTCGTGAAGCCCCAGCTGAGGACACTAATAAACACTTCGGTTTTTTTTTTTTAGAAACACCCGAAATCTCCCGCCAAAGCCATTGTCAAACACGCACTCAGGCAATCGAGTGGATTTCGGGTTACTTTGAATCTTCATAGGTTTGATTTTAGCCAAGCAGGATGTGCCATATTTGTGGGTGTCAATCAATAGATGGTTTTGGATTTGAAGTGAATGCATCATTGAGAGATACACAATACTTAATGTTGTTCTCTTTTCGATCCGAGAGGATATTCAATAGATCAGAACAAGTGATTGAGTTGCTTTTATAGGAGGATTGCCTAATTTTACAAGTTTTTACCGAACCAAGGAGGAAAAACCATACAATCAAACTCATACTTGAGAAAGGGTGTAATGTAGCATGAGTGTCGATGTATAAGTAGGGGATATTAGAGCTAAAATTAAGGGGATGGAGAGTAGACCGCATGGCCCGGGCCTTGGCCAATTTTTCAGCCCATTACACCGGGTCGGGTAGGGGTGAGCATATCCGGGTATCCGATACGAACCGAATAATCGTGTCGAATACCTAAAACCGTTTAACACAAAAAGTCTGAACCGTACACGAACCATTATGAGCCGGTTATCCGATACGGTAAAGTTATTCGGATCCGTGTCGGATACCCGGGTTATCTGATACGAAGCGTGAGCTTTTATTTATTTACAATCCTATGTACTTATGTAGTAATGTGTAATGAAGTAAGAATTTTGAATTCGAAATAAACCTAAAATTGAACAGATGCAATCAACGAAGAGGGGGGAGGAAGGATCTAGTTGATGGGAGGAGGAGAAAGCAAACTAGTTAATGGAGCTCTGATTCAGCGAAGGGGGAGCGCGAGGAGAGGCGGAGGCGATGGTGGTAGGGAGAAGGTGGTGGAAGCGGGAGGATGAAGGGAAGGAGGAGGGGCGGAGGCAAGGTGTAACAGCTAGGGCAAGCGCATCCATTGTCGGTCGGAGACTCAGAATTAGAGATCTGAAATCTGAATTGGGGCGGAGGCGAAGGGTGAGCACGAGGAGAGAAAGAGAGGTGGTGGAGGCAGTGAATTAGGGCAAAGGTGAAGGAGGAGCATGAGGAGAGAGAAAGAGAGGGGAGGCGGAGCAGAGGCGGTGTCGTGGTGGAGAGAAGGAGGTGGAAGCGGGAGAAAGAAGAAGAGTTGAGAGATTTCCAATGGAGGTAGGGGAAGGGAAGAAGAGATTGGATTGTACTGTCGACTAAAAGCTCTAGGGTTTGTTAGGGCATTAAAAAAAATAAAAATGGGCGAGATTCAGAGAATTGAAAAACAAAAAAGAGAATCGAACTCGGGTTTATTTGAAATAGACGATTGTGGCTGAGGTCTTTACCACCTGAGCTATCAAACCTTATTGGTATTTCAAGTATCGTATATACACTAGTACTAACTTATCATACATATAAATTTAAAAAAAAAAACAGTTCGTGTCGGGTATCAGATAAGAGGATATGCCCGATCCGAACACGAACCGTTTAATGTCGTTTTTAGCGGTTTGTGTCATTCTTGTGTTGTGTCTTTTCAGTTTCGTGTTTTTCGTGTCGTATTAGTCGTATCGGGTTTTTTTGCACACCCCTAGGGTCGGGCTTGGGCCAGGTCCAGTGTTTAGGCCTAGTGCCTTATCCAAGTCCGCCCTCATTGTCGAGCCGAGTTGCCTAGCAAGCCAAATGAGTCTGCTCCTCTCAAATTAGTTCTCTAAATCGGAGACGAATTCGAGAACTTCATCTTCTCCCAACTGCAAAGCGGTTGTGGGAATATTGAGAGGTAAGGAGAACGGGGGTGTCTATTACAAGATATACACCCAAATTAGTTTTCTTACGTACTCCCTATAATTCCATTTATTTTTATATTTTTATATTTATATTTATCAATGTTTTGATTTCTTTATTTAAAAAAATATCTGATTTTAATTTTAACAAAACATTTATTAATTATCTTGGGCTCTGTTTGCATGGCCACTCTTTATGATTTATAATACACATTATATATTATAATGCAATAATGTGCATTATAAATCATAATGAGTGGCCATACAAACAAAGCCTTGATCGATTTACCTATAAAATATTGTTTTTAATTTGATTTAATCTTGATTTAGTTTATGGTTATTTGAAATATCCATAGAAATATTTCAAGCAAACTATTTAATTTAACCATTAAATTGATTTAATAAAATATATTTATTAAAAAACCACATCAATGTGCGGGGCAGTAATACTAGTAACATATAAAATCCTATTGCAATACTCCCTCATTCAAATGATCATTAGCCTCGATGATCAAGCATGACCTGACCAGCTTACACCAACAACCTATGTGAAGAACTTCACCTGCAAGCATGGAGTATTATCCCCTAGGGATAAAAAGAAACGGAAGTCAACACCAAGAACATAGAGATATCAAAACAAAGAGCCAAAGAGCATGGAGTTGAGGATGTTGCAGTTGGAGTTGCTGAAATGAGTATACTTCAGGAAAATCTTTGCCAAGCAAAAGAGAGAAATATGGGATGTGAAATACGAACTATAGGATATAAACTTTACCTTTCTTGAACTCGGTGAGTAGCTACTGTAGAACAAACTGTTGATATATGATAGTGTGTTGTTATTACACAAAGTTTTGTGTTGGTCAAAGTCGGTTGACCCAACTGATTTGTGTATAAATACCTTACAAAGCAATTAATCAAATACACAATTTTCAGATCTTTCAAACAACTTTCTTCTTCCTCAAGCATAACATGGTATCAGGTTAGGATCTTCTATGGCAGATCCTCCACCTCCTCCGAATCCTGTTCCATTGATTCCATTGCTTCCTATCGATCCAAATGATGTACTCTTCCTCCACCATTCGGATCATCCGAACTACATTCTCTCTACTTCCTTGCTCAACGATCACAATTACGCCCCTTGGCGCCTTTCTGTTGAGCACTCTCTAATGGCGAAGAACAAGCTCGCTTTTGTCACTGGAGCTTGTGTTCGTCCTACTTCACCTTTGCTAGCTGCTCAGTGGGATCGATGCAACAGTATGGTGCTATCATGGCTGTTTCATTCAGTGGAAAAAGACATTGCCGAATCAATTTTATACTTCCGATCCGCTGCACTCCTCTGGTCAGATCTGGAATCTCGCTTCTCTCGCTCTAATCGCACACGAAACTTTCAGATTCAGAGGCAATTGTTCTCTATTTCTCAAGGTACCTTGTCCATTACTGCGTATTTCACCAAAATTAAGAAGCTATGGGATGAATATCTTGTGTTGATTGAGAATCGAGTATGTGATTGTGGATCTGCGAGTCTCCTCTATAATCTGCTTGATGAATAGCATGTCATTCAGTTTTTAGTTGGTTTGAATGAATCGTATAATGCGATCCGAGCTAAGATCTTGCTTACACAGCCTCCGCCGAAACTTAGTGAGGTCTATAAGCTGCTTCTGCAGGAAGAGGAGCAGCGAGAGCTTGGTAATTCATCATCCTCTTCCTCTGAGGTCTCTTCTGCTCTCGCTTCTCAGAAATCGTCAGATTCTAAGCCTTCTCAAGGCTCTCCTGGCTCTACTGCTAGTCGTGGCCAATCTTCTGCTCCTCGTGGTCGTGGATCTACAAAACCTTCACAAGGTGGTGGTCGTGGCAACCTCTTCTGTGATCACTGCAAGATCGGAGGCCATGTCCTTGACACCTATTGGAAAATCCACGGACATACTTTAATTTGTGATTTCTGCAAGCTTGGAGGCCATTTGGTTGACAAGTGTTGGAAGAAACATGGATATCCTCCTGGGAAAGGTCCAACTGCTTCATCTGGTGGCACGGCAGCATCTGTCTCTTCTTCACATGCTTCAGGCCTCACTCAGGATCAGTACAGCCAGTTGATTGCCTTGCTCAACAAAACCAACACCTCTTCTACTGATGCTGCTGCTTTCCTTGCAGGTACAAATTTCTGTTTCCTTTCTTCTGTTAATAATCCTGTTTGGATCATAGATAGTGGTGCAACCGACCACCTAACCCCTCACAAACATTTTTTTACTTCCCTCACTGCCTTGCCTAAACTTATTTCAATTACTATGTCTAATGGCAAAATTGCTTCTGTTTCCTTCTTTGGTCCTGTCATTGTCAATTCTTCTCTTACCTTACATAATGTTCTCTATGTGCCTGATTTCTGTTTCATTCTTTTATCAGTGAAAAAGATCATTGCAGACACTCAACTTGATGTTCTTTTCACTCCAAATTTTTGTTTTCTTCAGGGCCATTTGATGAAGAAGCCTCTTGTGCTTGGTAGAGCTATTAAAGAACTTTATATTGCTAATATGATTTCTTCCTGTAAGCAAAACAATGATGTGCTTTCTGTTGACAGTTTTACATTGAATAAACCTATTGCTTGTGCTTCTTCTGTTGCATTGAATGATCATTTGCTTGAATTGTGGCACTGTCGTCTTGGACATGTTCCTTTTTCACAGTTAAGGCATCTCAGCTTTATCAATTCTTCAACTAAACCCACACACCTTTGCAAGATTTGCCCCAAGGCCAAACAACACAGACATTCCTTCCCCACTTCTTCTCCTAAAACCATTGCTCCCTTTGAGTTAATTCACATTGACACTTGGGATCCTTATAGACATCTCACTCACAATGGCCATAAGTACTTCTTGACCATTGTGGATGACTTTACCCGCTGCACTTGGACTTACTTGATGTCTTCTAAGAGCACTGCTCTCACTATCATTCAGTCCTTTGTCTCTCTCATTCACACCCAATTCAAAGCTTCCATCAAAGTCATTCGTTCAGATAATGCTGTTGAGTTTTGCAGCTCCAATGCCATGCAATTTTTCTCCTCTAAAGGTATAGTACATCAGACCAGTTGTCCCTATACTCCACAGCAAAATGGTGTTGTTGAAAGGAAGCACAAGTATCTCTTGGAGGTTGCTCGTGCTCTCTTTTTCCAATCCAACCTTCCCATTTCTTTTTGGGGTGAATGTGTACTTACTGCCACTTTTCTAATTAACATAACACCATTGCCCTCCCTTGATTTTGCTACCCCATATTCTAAACTCTTTAACAAAGACCCTGATTACAATTTCTTAAAGGCCTTTGGTTGTCTTTGCTTTGTTTCACCCCAGCCCCCTTCTTCTAATAAGTTCCAACCCCGTGCTAATGCTTGTGTTTTCATTGGCTATTCCTTTGGAAAGAAAGGTTACAAGGCATTGGATTTACAAACTCACACCATTTATCAGTCAAGAGACATCGTCTTCCATGAATCTCATTTCCCCTTTCATCTCAAACACTCTTCCACCCCACTTGTTTTACCCACTGTCTCACAAGATTATGGCCATGATTTCATCTTCACTCCCATACATACTACCCCTGCTGAGCCACCCACTGCAGATGCTTCATCCAATGCTCCTACTGCTGAGCCTGATATCCCTTCTAATCCTAGAAGGTCTTCTAGAACACATCACCCTCCTGCTTACTTGAATGATTATGTTTGCAATTTTAGCTCTTTAATCTCTACCAAGCACACTGATATTTGCCTTTCCCCTTACACATTGCCTTCCTCTCATTTTGCCTTGCTTAGCCATCTTTCAACTTTTACTGAACCCACTTCCTATAAGGTTGCATCTCTTGATCCAAATTGGGTTATTGCCATGAAAAAGAAATTAGATGCTCTGCAGGTAAATGGCACTTGGGATGTTGTTCCTCTCCCATTTGGCAAAACTCCAGTGGGATGTCGATGGGTTTTCAAGGTGAAGCTCAAGTCTGATGGAAGTCTTGAAAGATATAAGGCTCGTCTTGTGGCCAAAGGATTCACACAGAAGGAAGGTGTGGATTTCCATGACACTTTCTCCCCTGTGGTTAAGATGACAACCATTAGAGTTGTGGTTGCTGTTGCTGCTTCTAAGGGGTGGCCTCTATTCCAGCTTGATGTAAACAATGCATTCCTGCATGGAGATCTCCATGAGGATGTGTACATGGTCATGCCTGAAGGTGTTCCCAATCCATCCAATATGGTTTGCAAGCTAAGAAAATCTTTATACGGCCTCAAACAAGCTTCTAGGCAATGGTTTCATAAGCTCACCTCAGCCTTGCTGTCATTACATTTTATTCAATCAAAGAATGACTATTCTTTGTTCATCAAGAGATCATCTGGTTTGATCATCATTCTTGCAGTCTATGTAGATGATATTCTCATTACTGGAACTGATCAATTGGGCATCAAACACCTCAAAACCTTCCTGGACAACAGCTTCATCATCAAGGACTTGGGTTCTCTTCATTATTTCCTTGGAATAGAAGTATATGTTCTTCCTTCAGGGATTGCAATGACTCAAACAAAGTTCACTTCTGAGCTTCTTTCTGATGTTTCTCAGCCACTAGACAAGCCTGCAACGACACCTCTCCCTCTACACTGCAAGCTGAACAACTCTGATGGTGACTTGTTATTTGATCCATTCTCTTACAGGACCTTGGTTGGGAAGCTCAATTACCTCACCAATACCCGTCCTGACCTTAGCTTTGCAGTTCAAAGCCTTAGTCAATTTATGCAATCTCCACGCACTCCTCATTGGGAAGCTCTTTTGCACACTTTGAGATATGTCAAACATACTGCTGGCAGGGGGATTCTCCTCAATGGTTGTACAACACCAGTTTTACGAGCCTTTTCAGACTCAGACTAGGCGGCTTGTCATGTCACTCGTCGATCAGTAACTAGTTTCATTGTGTTACTAGGCCAATCCCCCATCAGTTGGAAGTCAAAGAAGCAGTCAGTTGTCTCCCACAGCTCATCTGAATCTGAGTACTGTGCCATGGCCAATGCTTCCACTGAGATCACTTGGTTAATAAGAATTCTTTAAGACCTGGGCATCGACTCTCTGTAACCAGTCACTTTACACTTTGACAACCGTTCGGCTATGCAAATCGCCAAGAACCCTGTTTTCCACGAACGAACGAAGCACATCGAAGTGGATTGCCACTTTACTCGAGACAAAGTTCTCAAAGGATTGATTGAATTGACATTCATCCCTTCATCCGAGCAGCTGGCAGATATTCTCACCAAGATCTTGCCTACTCGGCTACTCCTCAACATCAACACATTGTTTCCAAGCTGAATTTGTTCCACCCTTCAGCTTGAGGGGGACTGTTGATATATGATAGTGTGTTGTTATTACACAAAGTTTTGTGTTGGTCAAAGTCGATTGACCCAACTGATTTGTGTATAAATACCTTACAAAGCAATTAATCAAATACACAATTTTCAGATCTTTCAAACAACTTTCTTCTTCCTCAAGCATAACACAAACGTTAAATTGATTAAACTTAGGTAGCAAGCCGCAAACATCATCCTTATGTAAGACAACTCATTTTTAATATATACTTTGTAAGTCCTTATTTTCTCGAGCACTGGTTCCTAAATCACAAAAACTATATTAATCAACAATTCTCCACCTCCGATATAAAAAAGTATGCCCATTCCTTACTTTTCATCATCTTCTTTGACAGGGATCTTAATGCTACTCTCTCCTTCCCCTAAATCTTACACCTTCATGTCCCTCCATGGTCATTCATAATTCATCGATCTTGATACTTCGATCCCTCCCATCTTAGGCATCTCTTTATCTCGTTCATCCTCCTCTCTCTGCCCGAAGAAGACAAATCCATGAAAGAGACTTGTCGTGCCTCACCTCCACCTCTCTCACGTGACTTTTTTGCTGACATTTGGACAAGCAGACATTGCTCTCCCTTTCTCCGCATCTACATCTCACCATCAACGAACCTATAATGAGTCTTTGACAATGAATTGATCTCTCTCTTGTGATGAGCTCCTCCAACAATGATGGCCACCTTCACCCTCCCACACGATGAGATAGACATTAACTATGTATATAGGATTTAGCCTCACCGATGATCAACAATTAGGACAATAGTGTTGTTAGGATATCTTGAATATAATTGGTTTAGATTTGAGTTTTATTGATAGACCTAATTTAGATAGAATTAGGTTTATCTATTTGTGCCTTATTGATAGTTTTATCCAAGTAGGATTAGATTTATTTTATGCTATATAATCTCCTATAGGCAAAATCCTAGAAGTATTCAACTCAATTCAACACAATTAAGTTGAGTCCGGACTGAGTGACTTGTAGCCGCTAGGGGTTCAGGGGCGGGGCCCCCGACCAGCAGAGGGTCCAAAGGGCTAGCGATGGTTCGGTAACGATATTATATGTTTTCAGGTTCATAGGTTTATCATTTATCTGTCAGTTTGGGTGACACATCTCGTAATCTTCATCTGGTTTCATGAAACTCCTTAATGAAATCTCTCAGTGTGGATGTAGCCATTTTGGTGAACCACAATAAATTGTGTGTGTCGATCTTGTATGTTTAAATATTCGTTCTTTCATCACAACAAACTGGTATCAGAGCTATGATTTTGGGGTTTGTGATCCAGTGAGAAAGATGTCTGTTTTGAACATCAAGATTTACAAGTTCATAAGGAGAAGTGGTTTGAGTCTCTGGCAAATCAAGATGCATACTTTGCTTTAGCAATAGGGCCTATGGAGGCAATTGTCTAGTAAGCAGGAAAAAGTCGTTGAGATGACCATTTTGGAGGAGAATATGAAGATTTTCAATGTTTGGCAAAACAAGATGTGGACTTTGCTAGAGCAACAAGATGTGGGCTTTGCCAAGTCTGTTTCCTGTAGCAAGTTCTAACGTTGTTTGTATTGCTGAAAATTTGTATCTGATAGTTTTCCCTTAGGGGCATATCTGGGTCAGACAAAGAGAGCGAAGATTCTAGTACATTTGGCATTGAAGCGCATCTTGTACATCTAGCATTGCAGCGCATCTGGTACATGAGTACATCTGGCATTGCATTGCATCGGGTACGTCTAGCGTCATGTTTGGTACATCTAAGAGGATTCAAGTTAATGTGAAAAATCTGGTAAATTAGAGCATTGACAAATGTGTCTGATACATCTATGAAGATTCAAGCCAAGATGAAAATTTGTTAGGATATCTTGAATCTAATTGGTTTAGATTTGAGATTTATTGATAGACCTAATTTAGATAAAATTAGGTTTATCTATTTGTGCCTTATTGATAATTTTATCCTAGTAGGATTAGATTTATTTTTTGATATATAATGTCCTATAGGCAAAGCCCTAGAAGTATTAAACCCAATTCAACACAATTGAATTGAGTGCTTGCTAAGTGACCGGTAGCCGTCGGGGGTTTGGGGGTGGACCCCTCGACCAGTAGAGGGTCAAAAGGGTTAGCGGTGGTTCAGTAACGTTATTATATATTTCCAGATTCATAGGTTTATGTTTATCGTCTATTAGTCAATTTTTGTGACACATCTTGTAATCCTCGTCTGGTTTCAGGAAACTCATTAATGAAATCTCTCAGTGTGCATGTAGCCAATTGGGTAAATCTCGATAAATTGTGTGTGTCAATCTTGTCTGTTTAAATATTTGTTCTTTCGTCACAACAAGTACATTCCTAAGTGCACAAGTCGAGTGCAATCATGCACCAACTATACTAGGCCATCATATTCGAGGGTTTACGATGACGATTAAGTTTTTAAAATATTTTTAAAAGTAAAATATAATTTTTTTTATAATTTATTGAAAATTGGTTTGCAAATAATATTCCAACATTATTACCTCTCACATTTATAATTATAAAAACCACCTCTAAGTTGTGCAAGTTTACACGAAATCACCCAAGGAAAAGAGACACATGAGTCCATAACCCTTCTCCTATTAACATGCTATTAGTTTTGAACTTTTGATGGTGAAAGACAAATATGCCTTTCGTATCAATTTATGAAAAAATAAATGAAAAGAAAATAGAAAAATAGTTGGGTTTTTTTTTGTTCGAGAAAAATAGTTGGTATATGGGATACCGTTCTTGGGCGGTGGGTTAACCGATGTTAACCACCCCCAAATTATTGCCTTGTATAAAAAAATATATATTTTTATTTGAAAACACAAAGTAATGGGATATCCGGATATCTTTTATAGTATTCTAGAATTATAATTGAAGCTTTAACTTAATAAAAAAATACATAACTAGCGTAGCAACTCAAGTTTTAATAGGAAAAATAGATAGACAATCTAACCCATTTTAGTTTCAATTTAATGACAAGAAAATCCTGAAAACAAATAATAATAATAATTTAAATAATAAAATATAGGGGTGACTACACCGAAGTTTGACCACAACTTTTTGATGGTGTGCAATGTTTCCAAACAAGCATCTAATTCATTTCATCAAATTTGATCGACTTTATCCTAAAAGCATACTTTGATCTTAACTTTAATGTCATTGGAATTCACTTTGTAGGAGTGACAACTTTGGCTACCCAATTCAACCCACTAACTGATCTAAGGTTTTGCTCTTGTTAAGATATTTCTATTAACTAGTTAGTATACCGCATGAGTAGTTACTTTTAACATCTTTTGTAAACATATATAATTCGTTACTGTAGTGGCCGACCATATATTTGGCTATATTGTCCAAAGGTTGGCCCAAGGAAAAAAAATATAAATACAAATAACACTTCACATACTTCTTCATCTTCTCTATAAATTCATCTTCCACAAAACCTAATGTCAACACTTAATTCACTTCTCTACCTACTTCATCTTCTTAATCCTTTCAATTAATCATGCTTCCAACAAATCCTGGTAATTCCTTGACTTCTTTTTTTGTTGTAAAGTAGATGAAAAGATTTGGATTTTAGCCTTATTTTATAATCGTTAGGTAAACCAATAGTTCTAACTTCTAACGTTTTCAAAGTATACTAATTGGTTATAGAAACTAATGAGAATGTGAGATATCGTTCAAGTGAAAATGATTGATATAGACTCGTGCTTGTAAATTTATGTTGCATTCCATCTGTTCGATGAAATGTCCAAGAGAAAAAATCAGGTCGGTTTGATTTATTATGTAAATTTTACTTTGTAAAAAGTTGAATAATAACTTAAATTTATAAAATTTCCACAATGGGAACAAATTCTGATTTTTTTTAATAAGAAAAATGAGGATGTTAATGTGTTAAAGCCCCAATTTAGGTAAGATTGATGGTAACTGGACATGAGTCTAGTTATCAATTAATGAATCATAAAGAATTTAGGCTTGGTAAACTTAGGAGACAAAGAGAGTACGTGTCCACCTTAGTATGAAACTAACTATTCAAAAAAATAACCAGTTTGAAATAACCGTAATAATGCATAACTTGTAATAAGTTAGAATCTCAATGTATCCATTAATGGAGTTATAGTTAGATAAATATCTAAAAAAACGAAAATTGATGGAGATAAACATAACTGAATTGGAGTATCTTCTTAATTAGTACTCCGTATTACATTTGCTCCATGCTCCACAACCTAGATATCTTTTGTACCAATAGCTTCTCAAGGAAAGAACTATATGTGCAAAATTGAGGCCCTGTTTGACTAGCAATTAAAAAACACATGAAGTGAAAAATCACAGGAAGTAAGTAAAAAATCTGTTGACATTTTTAAATTCCAAAAACCCAGGAATTCAACTTCCTGAGAAGTTAAATTTCTACAATTTGGAGGAAGTTCACTTACCCAGTTCCCCTCAAGTAAGTTCAACTTCCACCATTTTAACTTGGAAATTTTCAATTTCTTCATTTAATCTCCTAGAATAAAAAATCAACCAAACATATTTTTAGAATTCCCATGATTTTAACTTTATGACAACCAAACACAAATAAAAAATCAACCAAACATATTTCGTCATTAGTGGTTGTATCTCTAGCAGACTGCTTTTGACTTCTTGAAGTTGATGGAAGATATTACTGAAAATTTTCTTATTCCAATCATTTGATTTTTTGTTTAATCAGTTTAGTTTTATATATAACTTGAAACATAACGGAACCTGTACACGTGTTTTAGACTATGTGTAAAAGTTGATTCTTTATTTATTATTTATTTAACTAATAATATTATGATTGGTGTAAACTATATAATGAATATAGATAAATGAGAAAAAGAGAAGGATGAGGTAAACTCATGTTTGTGGAGTAAAAATATGAAAATTTTAAAGAAAAATGTTGATAAAGTGAAAATTATTTAAAAGAAAAAAAGAAATGAGGTCTTAAAATATTATGAAGAGAGATGAAAGAAAGAGAGGATGTAACCTTATGATTGCGGATGATCTAAAAGCTTTGTTAAAAAGAGATGGGTTGCCCCAGTCGGGGTGGCCTACTGGTGGGGATCAACGGGGTGGGAAGAAGGTCTCGGGTTCGATCCCTTTCCTTGGGATTTCGGTTTAGGGCATGTTTGGCATGCACATTTTTTAATCTAGCTTAAGATTATAATCTAGAGGCAAAGTTTAATCTAGCTTAAGATTATAATTTAGACGAAAATTGAACATCTTGTTTGGCATGGCTATTGATTATCCAAGCTTTTTGAAGATTAAATTGTCAAATTACCAAAATGGATCTATTTTATTTGATGCATGACTTTAGAGTCCAGTCATATTTGGCCCGGGCTATGATGCCAAAATCATACATTGTAAATAGGAGTGATATTTTTTTTATATCGAGCTTGGCTTTGTGATCATATTCAGATCACGAGTAATTAGAGTTGCTCGAGCTTGAGCTCGAATTCGAGCTCGTTTGCTCGTTTTTGCTTGTTATGCTCGTTTTTTCTTGTTATGCTCGTTTTGTCAATTTTGCTCATTTTGATTGCTTTGAGCTCATTTTCACGATTCTTTCCGCTCGTTTTTAATGGGTATGCTATTCCACACACCCTCATCCTGAAATGCGACAACAATTTGCAAAAAAGAACATTCACATATGTAACCGTTTCGAAAAGACAGTGATCAGGTGACCGAATTCTTGACAAGTGTTGTTTCACTAGATCTGCACTTAATGATAATTATTTTGTAAGAAGGTATATCATGTCAGCCTGCTAAAACTTTTAGGCCTTCATCTAGCACTTATCTCCTTGTTCAAGAGTTTAATCAGTTCATCAGTTCAAAAGCTTGACAAGCCGCTGCATTAGTGTATTATCATAATACAATATATCACAAGACACACAGTCTACACTCAATGTAGCTGAACAATCTTTGATTTGAAGAAAATATGCAAAGACCATGGAGCTTAAAATTAACATCACATTTTTTAGGTAATAAATAATACAGTACTATCATTGCCCCAATGGTGATACAACCATTTATTGCATGTGTAATGAAATGCTGACATTAGGAGCATTTCATTACTAGTTATAGCTAGTCATATGAAAAATAAGATATGCGAAGATTCGCTAAGCTATTCCAAATTTAAAACAACTTGGTTTCTTGCAACCGACCATTTAAATGCCCAACAAGGTGTTTGTCAAGAAGAAAAGGCCCATCTCCGTGATCAGCAGCTAGCTCTCCGCCTTGATGCATTTACCTCTCTCTATTCTTTCTTGTAAGAGTTGAAACCTGAAAAACAAGTCATTCAAAGTAATGCCCGCATAAGTAAAAGATAAAGCATTGAAGAATCAAGAAAACACATAACAAGATAAGGATCAAAGACCAAACTCACATAAAGAATCAATATGTTCATTTATTGGGCTTCCAAATGAATATCTCGTTTTTAATGTTACTTGTGATTTGGTTGTCTTGCTGTCATAAACATTAATGGGTGTGCTGAATTATCACTAGTCAACCTAAGCTGCTACAATACATTATACATATACCAAACTCTAATACATGAATGGGTGTGCTTAATTATATATCTAATGCATGAATGGGTGTGCTGAATTCATCATAAATCTCAATCAAACAGCTAAATCAAACTATAAAGATAATTTGATAGCAATCCCGATTGCTGATTCAGAATTGATTTAACTTTCTTGGACATAGCTGCCAGCAACTGAAGCTAAATCATGACAACAACCATATATTTTTACCAAAGCATATTGTTTACTGGGAATCATGAAAACAAGAGAAATAGCTAGATAAGGAAGCAAAACTTGAGGTATATGCCAGCTGCTACAACTCATGTCGAATACAGAAACTCAGAAACTTTCATCAAACAAAGAGGCGGATCACTTATTCAAATATATCTCTTCACATCAGCAAGATATAGTATAACCTTATTTAGCCTTTGTATGATAGAATATAACCTTATTTATGGATCTTCTAATATATCTCTTCACATTATAAGTTAAACCTTATTTATGAACCCTGGATAAACGATGAGCTATACAAACTTATACAGAAACCAAGTCTTTACACTATGCATCCTCATTTATGGTTCATATATGCATTCATGAATACTAAAGCAAAACAAGGGATTGAAGGAAGTGGTTGTTTCCCAAATCATCTTATTTAGCCTTTATACAATAGAGTATAACCTTATTTCATTGACCATGTATAAAAATCAGAAGGGTTGGTATACTCATAGCTTTGCTTCTCAGCACCAAACATTTATATACAATAGAGTATAACCTTATTTCATCGACCTTGCAAAATCCAATCAAAATCAACCATATCTCAATTACACAAAACACATTTACATAATAAATGGTCTGGATAAGGGTAGTGATCCTCCTCAAAGGTAAGGCCTAATCTTGAAAGCTAATTTTTAGCATTTACAGTGATAATAAGAATTCTATATAAACATACTTAAAAGGCATTATAAAAAGAAGAAGAAAAAAGATGAACCCAGATGGGTTTATTGATCAAAGAACGGAAAACAGTTGAATTGAGACATACCCAGATGAGGAAAACTATGAATTGAAGCCTCAAGCAAGCATCAAACCCTAGTGGAGCCACAAGAAGAGCAAGTAATTAACCACATATTTTGGCAATTGAAGTGCTTAGTGGAGAAATTGAGACATTAATATAGTGGCGTTTAAGTTGGGGTAGAAATTTGGGGGTTTTGGAAGACTTATTAATTCGGTCTCGTAGTGACCTAAAGGGGAACAAAGGGAGTGGGAAATTAGGGCGAAGCCCACCATGTTTGAAATTTCTGTGCGCAATTGCAAATATGCGAAATTGGAGAGCGACAGATAAAACTTGGTGAAGGTGGCGATCTCTTACCAGAAGAGCGCGAAAGCGAAATAGCTTGGTGAAGGTGGCGAAATTGAACCTGGGAAGAGCCCTAGCAACAAAAGCAAGTGGACATTAGTAATTTTGAAAAGCAAATCGAGAGATTGATTCGATGGCAAAGCTTGCAAACCTTAGCGCTATATCAAAATTCGTCGCCGATTTTCATGATAGGAGCAAACGAAGACTGAAATGGAGACAACGAAGAAGACGAGGAAAAAAGAGAAGGGCAATTTGAACTTTTTCCAACCCTAACGCTCACCAGATTTCATCCAACGCTTCCAGATTGGAGCGGCTGAGGAAACGCTTCCAAAGATTCCCAAGGAGATGAACGCGGAGCGTTTCTAAAAACGCTATTGCCTGCCATACACCGTTGAGGAGAGCGTTCTCTCTCTCACGCTCAATCTTTAAGCTATAAAACGCTACTGCCAAACAGGCCCTAAGTGGTTTTCAGTAGTATTGTGGGTTTTAAAAAAAAGCCGTACAACTTAAGGGTGGTTTTGTGTAATTTAGCCTCAATAAAATACAGTACGGAGTAATGTGAGTAATGATTTGCTGACGGCGTGTTTGCCTCTGTATTCAGCCCACGTTCGTCATCTTCCTGAGTTTAGTTTCTCTCTGAACCCAGAAACCTCTGAAGCACGAGCGAAGGACAATTTGAGCTCGATTCCAGCCCCACACCACGGCGTTTGGTTTCGCAAACGAAGAAGCTTTCAGTGGTACGCCTGTGCTTTGATTCTTTTTAGCTTTTCAATTTGCCCTCCCTCTAACCCTCCTCACCCTCGGCTAAACCCTAGTTTTTTCCGTTGAGCAGAATCCAGTTCTCTCCAATGTCGGACTACATCTCCGAAGGTACTCTAGCTCACATTTTCACTTACTTGCCGGTAAAAAGCTTACTACGATTTCGATGCGTGTGCAAAGCGTGGAAGCAACTCATCGACTCCCCGATATTCGTGCAAGAGCATCTCGCTTTCCAGAAGCCCCGTTTCTTGATCGAATACGAAGAACCAGATTTTATCGCCGTTGATCCTCGCACCCGCCTGCCATTAGTCGATCAACTAAGACGCCCGCTCGGAATTGGGCAGCTTGCCATTTTAGGCACCCTTCACGGCGTGGTTTGCCTCCATAGTTGGAGAAGATACCTTCTGATTTGGAACCCCTCAATGCGTAAGTCTACAACTATTAGTCTCCCTTTGGATTTTCTGTGGGATGAGTTTAAGAATAGGAGGCAGTCTTATGGTTTTTGGATTGACCCCTCCAACACAGAATTCAAAATTATAATATTGTTGTTTCTAATTGATGATAACGATTGGAGGGTAATTCTTTACTCATCAATCCAACGCAATTGGAGGGCCATTCCCGCACAGGAATTGGGGAGTTGGCAGTCCTGCCATGAAAGTGCACCTTTAATGATAGGAGGAGTGGCGCACTGGCTGGGTTGGTGTGAATCAGAAAATAATGACCATGGGCACAAATGCAGAGCTGATGTCATATTGTCCTTTGACTTCAGGCTAGAAAAATTTGATTTCATTGAGATGACTGATGTGAAATACTCACCTTTAACTCATCCTGCACCTTGTTGTTGGCAAGGTACACTTTCAATTCTGTGCTGTGAGGATAGTTTTCCTTACAGATGTGATGTATACTCGCGGCAAGAAGTTTCATGGGTTAAAATGTTCAGCTTCAAACTCTTTGCTCCTGTAGTGCGTGTTTTTGGGCTGCTTGAAGGTATGGAAGAAATGGAAGAGAATGGCAGGGTTTTAGCTACTATTAGAGATGAGCTAAGCATAACAAGAGGTCATCTGGTCTTATATGATACCAAAAGTGGCTGTATTCGTTTGAAAAGTGGAATTAGGTATTGTAATGATGTCTATATGGCTTATGACTTTGTGGAAAGTCTACTGTTCCCTCAGGGATAATTTTGTTCACATTAAAGAGGATCAACACCCCAGTTAGTCAGACCAGCTATTTGACTAAAGGAAGCATTATGGAGTTTGTTTACTTCAACATGATGGGCTGCCTGAATCACTTTGTTGTAGAAGAAGTTGCAGCTTAATTTGAATGCGAGCTAGTTTGTACTAGTTTCATGCTTTCAGCAACTCAGCAGTTTAGAATTTCAACCTGGATGAATGACTTCTGAAAACTGTAAGTAGTAAGATTTGGATTTGCCATTGTGTGTTATTATTTTGGCTTCTAGGGGCTAAAGCTGTAAGTAGTGTGTCTTATATAATTATGTTATATGCACATGAAGTTGCATTTCTGAAATCTTGCCTCACTTTATTATTCAACTGTATAGCTAATGCATTTTTATAGTTGATCTTCACTCAAGTGTTCTAATAGTTGCTTTATCTGGCTTAAATGGTGAAGATCACGGCATTCCTAACTTTGGGTGCATGCCATTTGACTCTTCAACAACTTAGTAGGCTTCTAGAGTTACCTATATTAAAAACCGTTGGTTGTCATCAAACACTTTCAACCTATATGAACAACTCTTGAAAGCTATATACATGCAGTATATTTGAGATATCATTTTTATGTTGTTTTGGCTTCTTGAAGCTAAACTAGTGGTGTGTTTTTGTATATACAAAAAATATAAATACAAGCTTTTTGTTTCCGGTTGGTATCAAGTAACTTTTACATAATATTATTGAGTGAGAAGGATATGTAGTGTTGCTCTTTCAAATGTAAAGTGGAGAAATTTTACATTGAGTAGAGGAACAAACAATATAGGAGAGTGTTTTCAAGGTACTCCAAGCTTTGTGTGGACTTTACCTTTTTTTACGCTAAGAGTTATTTCTTTTTTCAAATTTTATTAGGGTTTTGGATTGAGAACTTATAAGAATCCTACGCTTTTAGGTTATAGCGAGTCAAGTTTTTGGTTTACATTCAAACCACAACATACAGATGTTATTGTAAATGCTATACTAGCTTTTGTTCTCTATAATATTCATATGACAAAAATTTATCACATTTTAAACACGAGTATTCTTAACATAGGTACTTACCAATTTATAGCCCTCTATTCCAAATTATATCTCATTTGTTGTTCTACCAATATAAAGTTATGGCTTTTAATGGAAAGTCCTATTACTTTCCCATGACGGCACAACAAATGAAATAAAAATTAGGATATTTCTAAGCCTCCACATTCTCCACTGCTGGTTCTGTTCAGATTCATTCCCATGACTGCAACCATCTTCCCCTACTTCTGCCGATAATTCCAAAAAATGACGTGTGAAGATGTATGCACCCTTACCCTGAGGAAATCGATAGGGTGCTTCTGAAATGGGTGTTAAGCTCTAATTGGTTCTTCTCATTCCATTTTTTTTTTTGTAACAATGGGGTCGGATCTTGTGGATCCATACTATTGAAGGATCCACTAGAATATTGCAGGAAGATTGAATTGATCTTGTAAATGGACTGATTTGTACCCTAATCTCAATAACTTGTCATTTGGTTACGCCTTTGAAGGGGTCTCCTCCTATACTGGACACCTTTGATTTGTACAATTGTACCTGAAGCTGTTAATCTTTCACCTGGGCAACTAGTGGAATGAATTTTTGGGTGAAATTTGATTGTTCTTTGTTAATTCAAAGAACATACATACATTACATAATAAAGGGGGAAAACAAATTTTGCACCAAAAAAGTGTTTTATTTTAGGAAAATCGGCAGTTTTGCAAAAGTGGTCACATGCTTCCATGATCAAAATTTTTTTTTTGGTCATTGTTGGTGCTTCTACTGCTACTGTTGTGCTCTTCTGGGGATAGAGAAGATGGAATCCATTGACTAGTTCTGGTGATGTATCCTACACTGCTGCGCTCAGGTCGGTATTGGAGATCCTCGAAGGTCCCAACACCGGAGCTCAGGCCAGGGTTTTCACTCTTCTCAGATTTCTAATGATTGCTTCTCCACCTACCATTTTCGAATCCAAGATATCTATCTTGAGCAATTCAAAGGTATATACCTTCTTCGTATTCTTGTTTGTTTCCCATACTCTAACTTGATCTGTGATTGTGACACATTTGGAATGGATTTGGTGCTATTTTCTGAGTATTTTTTCTTCTTCCAGTTTGACACTTCTTCGAAGTTTTTCAACATCGAGTAAAGTTTTTGGAACTGGTCTATTATACGAGTAAAGTTGATTGAAGAAAAGGTGGAACTAGTTGTTAGAAAGTGAAATGAAGAAAAAAATGTCAATTCTTCTTTGGCTGAGATTGTTGATATATGTAGTCAGCGGATATCCGTCCTCATATATAAATCTGCTGTACAGGTTAGTGTCAGGTCTGGATTTTTTTTTGTTGGAAGATGAAACTTTAATTCTTCTTTGGCCATGAACTTTGATATATATGTTGGCCAATGTAAATATTTTCTGAAATGAATCCAATATGTATGCTAGTCTCAGCTCTGAATCAAATGCATAGTTTTTCTTGTTTAGTCTTCATGCACCAACCTGGACCAATACTTTCTATGCTTGTTCAAATGTTCATTATGTTAATTCCTAGCATTTTGCGTTCCTGAAGATTGGTCCTTCACCTTTATGTAGGCTTAAACATGAATCAGGAGTCTATCTTGAAGGCTAAAATAGTTTTGGAGCTTGGTTGGATAACCATTGCAGTTGCTGGCAAATGGTCTCCTTGGAGGTATATTCACCATTTAATCTGTTGTTATTCATGTCCCTAATGTACTATATCTCTTTCCATTCACCATTTAATCTTTTGTAATTCATGTTCTTAATGTGCTCTATGCCTTTCCATTCATATCGTTTTTCTCTGGCTCGATATTTGACAACAGTTTATTTGAAATGGATTCCATCAAATATAGGACTATCATGGATCTCACTCACAGATTTGCATGTACTATAATTAAATATCCTAAACCTTTTGAAACTGGCAACAGCTTTATGGTCTGGATATAAATCCAAGAACAATAAAGATTTCCTGAAATGAATCAACTTATATCTAAATGCTTTGGATGAGAATGGTCAGCCTGCATATGATGGGGAAAACAAAACCTTGTGTGATAGTGTGAGTTTCACGTGTCTGATGATCTGATGGCCTACTATTAGAGATAATAAAATCAAGTTAGAATTAATCTTTGGCTGTATTCCACAGTTGAAGTGTCAAATATTTTGATGTAGCACAAACCTCATCTTTTCCACTGTTTTTCAGGTTGATACTGTTTGGTGATAAGCTTTCATGTCCTTGCCTTTTCAACCTGTTTCTTTCTGATTCTTAATCCCCATCCAGATGTAATCTCCAAGATGATCAAAAGGGTTTATATACTCATAAACCATTGTGCACTTCAGGTAAGTACTTCAATTGAAAATGCTATTAATTTTACCCTCCTTACTTTATCAGTCCATTAGACGGACTGTCATTAATGGTATTTTGACATCCTTTGGTTTTTGTTTATCCTAACATTATGGTCATTTAAGCTGGTCAATGCCATAGAAACATTTACACAGGGTCTCTCCCTGCTCTCTCTCTTGCTAGGCAGTCATTTAATTTGGTTCTTTGTTTTGGATAGGGTTTTGTTGAAGATCAGTTTGGAGTAGGACTGATTGCAAGGGCTGTTGAAGAAGGAATTGGTGTAATAAACCCTGCAGGCATAATGATTTTTGATACGAGATGCCATCTTTGACAAGCTGTTTACCCGCTTGTTTGAGCATTGTGGTTTCCATGTTAACAAAAGTTGGTGGACTAAAGTTATTCAGGCAAGTGTAATTATAAATTTGTTATGCACAGTTCCTTCTTGAACCCGAGTTGGTTGATTGTTAGTTTACAGGTTGCTGTTACAGATATCTCCACTCTAGTTGAAATCAGGAAGAACAGTCCACACCTTTGAGTTCTTTTATGGGACTTGAGATCAACGATTTGTGGGAAAATTGCATGAGAATAGTTGTCAACTTTGCCAGCCTAATCAGGTGAAAATCATCTTTACATCTTCAGCTCCAATTTTTTAGTTGATTTGTTATACTGGAAATTTTATTATAAGAGATGACATCACATCTTCAGCTCTATTTTTGAGTTCCTGAACAATGGTTATTAGTTTAAGTTTATTATCAACTCTTTGGGCTTATATTTTGAAGATCATAAAAGATTCTTTTTCTGGCTTATCTTCCCAGTATTCTAAAAGATGTCTCATTCATCCTCTTTGAGCTACCATCAGGAAGCAAATGATTTCGGGATCTCATTGCAAGGTTTATGAGAACATACCACCATATTCCATTAGTTTCCCAGGTGAATGATTAACAGATTGCCTTAGCCTGGTTCTAGTTCTTCAAATCTTGTTTTGATTTTTTCTTGAACATTCTCTACAGGATATCCCCTGACTAAGAGCTTTGTAAGAATTGATAGGAGCTCACCTCAAATCATCATGGGTATTATGTTTGCTAGATAGTTATCTACCATCTGAAATTGCACTTTCTAGCATTCAGATGCATTTCATGCAAACAGACCATAATGGAGTTATAAAGCTATGAATTGACAGACATATAATAAAAGTAGTTCCAACTATAGATTGTCAGATACCAAATATAGTAACTAGTAAGTTTGTCCCTTACTGGTCTTGTGAGGGGATTGCAGTTTGTGCTTACAAGGGATTAAAGGTTGATAGGTACTGTCCAGTGTCCACAACAGGAAAAATTCTTCCTTTTGTGTCTTAGTTAGATAAAAGGGCTCGAAAGGTGTGATTGGAAACTTATTATGGGTCAGCATACTCCATCAGTGGATCATTTAGTGTTCATAATACATGAAGTCAGAGAAAAATCTATGGAGTATGATATTTTTATGTATATGTATATACTCCATATAAAATATTGTGAATGATATATCAAAGAAGTGTAATTGCTTTTTTTCCTCACTCGAACACTTGCTACAAGATATTCAAATATAATTGAGTGTTTTCAACTGAATTTTTACACAGTTAAAATAAAAACTGAATTTTACATTGATGGCATCCAATCAGTCCCCATCGATGGCAGCAATTAACACCCTCCACCCCAAATTGTCCATCTCTCGCCAAGTTGGCAACCCTAATTTGATTCTCATTTTCATTTCCACCCTCAAAAACAGCGATGCCAGGAGAAATCGACTATTCAACTTCCCAGTTATTTTAAAACAAAACTGATTACTCGGTTGATTCACACATCGATCTGACTCCGTCCTACTATTCCGCATTTAAGGTCTGGGGGATAACATGCTAGATTTCAGTTGGTGAAGTTGAGTCATTTCTCATCGCCTACCCCATTGCTCGGTCAATTGAGCTCCAGATCCCAAATCCCAAGGCTCATATCGACCATGTTTGCAAACGACGCCGTCTCATTCTTCCAAGCTCCTGTTTCCTCAGCTCTTTGAGAAGGACTCATCCACTTACTCTTACCTGCTCACTGATGTCTCCCACCTGGATAAGCCTGCTCTGGTTTGCCTTCTTCCTTTATACTGCTTTGTTTGCATTTTCTGAGTATCGCTATTTTCCATTTTCAGGGGTCTTGTGGCATGATTGCAAATAAGGAATAAATCAATTTCTGAATGTTCATGTTTGGTTAGATTTTAGCAATTAGGTTTTAGAAGGGTGGATTAGGAATGACCGAATGAGTACTAGGTTAGGTTTTGGATTGGGGATCCAATTGTGGAAGGAGTCATTTGGGGAATCAAATTGATTCCCATTTGAAGCTATACCAAACATGGGAATGGGAATCCCAATTTTGATTCCTCAGAAATGGTACCAGTTGTGATAGGTTTGTGAATTGTTATTTAGAATTGTCACATGCATTTGGCTGAAGGGAGAGGTCTTGCTAAATGGTTAAAATCTATGTGGTGATATCGCTGGAACTGGAATGCATTCATGTAGAACCTTGCAACTGCTGGAGGTTGTTCATGATCAGTGTAATACTACTAGGGAGTTAATGAACAGGGCTAGTTTTACTATTTTATATATATATATATATATATATATATATATATATATTTATATTTGACAAGTTGTGAATCTGTTGTCTACTCCTTCCAGGAATTCGAGATTTCAGTCTCTTGATTCATTTTAGGTGAGGATTTTCACAGTATGTGAATCTATTTACTTGGAAATTGTCAATTTCTTTTCTTTTTTAAAAATTAAAATGCAATGGAATTCTTTTGCTTATTAAAACGTAGTGGGTTTTTACAGTCAAGTGTGTTTGAAAGGATAATATTGATAAGCTAGTTGAACTTGTATATTACTTTACTACTGCGTAATAAAAACGAGTAGCCTTTAGCATACAAGTTATAGGCTAGCTAATGAAAAACATCAAACTTATACTTATCAATGTTTAAAATAGCGTTACTATAGTGTTAGACAAATTGAGTCTCTAGGTAAACAATTACTGCTGTAATTGTTTACAGTCAGCATTGTTAGAATGTTGAGTCCCTAGGTAAACAATTATAATTGTTTACAGTCAGCATTTATATTCTGTATGTAGAGTTCCCATGGATGTATTTAGAATGTCTAGGAGTATTAAATTCTCTCTCTCATCTGCCCTTATGTAATATAAATTGGCTAGTTGCCTAAGAATAAATTTAAGCCTTTCATTCACAATCTCTTTCATGGTATCAGAGCTCTTGAGAGATCTAAGTTTTTAACCTTTGGCCGCCACCTTTGCCGCCTATCCACCACCTATTCCGCCATCAGTTGGCTGCCACCTTTGCCGCCTATCCACCACCTTTTTTTGCCATGATGTCGAATTCTTCTACTGCTAAAATAGCAGCTGAAATCAAACATCTATAGAATATTCTAAAAGCATGTGAAGCTTCTCCTGAGTCGGTGTATTGTGAGTCTTTGGCTCTCACTGGTACCCGAAGTCACCTTTCTGGCCAGCAATGGATTCTGGACAGCGGTGCAACAGATCATATGACATATGACCAATGATCGGTCCTTGTTTTCTTCATATCAGTCCTTCACCTATCAGAAGAAACTCATCACTGCCAATGGGACCTCAACACCCATCTTAGGTAATGGCACTATTACTGCCATCTTCTCCTTGCCTCTATGTAATGTTTTATTCGTTCCCAATCTCTCGTCTAATCTTATATCCATTAAGAAATTGGTTCATGACCTTCACTGTGAAGTTGTGTTCTCTCCTCCTGGTTGCATAATCATGGATTTGGTCTCAAGGAAGATTAGTGGACGTGATAGAGAAAGTGGGAACCTCTACTTCTTAGAGAAACCTCATGCTAATACCTGTCTTAGCACCGCAAATTCAGCTTCTACATGTCTTAGCACCACAAATTCAGCTTCTAAACTTTGGCTCCAACACCACCGACTAGGTCATCCTTCTCTTTCCTTGATGAAGCACATGTTTCCTAGTCTTTTTATTGGCTTAGAATCTGAGAAACTTGTTTGTTCCACTTGTGAAAAAGCCAAACACAAACGTGTCTTATTTCCTATTCGAGATAAAAGATGCCTAGTTTCTTTTGAGGTAATCCATAGTGATATTTGGGGTCCTGCGCCAGTAAAGAACATAAATGGATCTAGCTGGTTTCTTACTTTGATTGATGATTGTACTCGGGTTACATGGTTGTTCTTGCTCAAACACAAATCTGAAGCTAGTACTATAATTCCTGCATTTTATGCTATGATTCTCAGTCAATTTGGCAAATCAATTCAATGCTTCAGATCTGATAATGCCAAAGATTACTTTAATCAAACCCTTTCCTCCTTTTTCACCACAAAAGTCATTATTCATGAGTCTTCTTGTGTGTATACACCACAACAAAATGGCCTTGCTGAGTGGAAAAATGGGCATATTCTTAATGTCACTAGAGCTGTCATGTTTCAATCTAATGTTCCAAAGTTCTATTGGGGGAAGCAGCCCTCACCGCTGTTTATTTGATAAACCGAACCCCTTCTAAAACCTTGAAGTACCAATCTCCACTTAAAAACCTTCAGTCCTTCTTTCCCCATCTCTCAATTGATCACAGGTTAGAGCCTAAGATCTTTGGCTGCACTGCGTATGCCCATGTTCATTCTCCTGGTAGAGGTAAACTTGACCCCCGAGCTCAGAAGTGCATCTTCATAGGTTATTCCAACACAAAAAAGGGTTACAAATGTTACTGTCCCATTACTAAACACACCTTTGTTACTGCTGATATTACCTTTGCTGAAAATACCCCATTCTACAGCTCCTCACCTTCTTCAGCTCATGAACACACCTTTGAATCCACTCTTTCAGATCTCCCTACCACTGTCTACCTTCCTATTGACACCATAAGCACCACCACAGACCCTGTAGCAACTGCAGATCCTACTCCATCTAATGTTATCAGTGCTAGACCCTGTAGCAGCTACACCTCCCTTTCCTACTGCAGATCCTATTCCATCCAATGTTAACAAGAAATTCCTTTCTAATCTTGACCGGTTTTCTGATCAGCACAAGAAATTCCTTTCTAATCTTGACGAGATCAGAATTCCTAAAAGTGTTAGTGAAGCCTTTCAATCAACCGAGTGGCGTCAGGCTATGACCGAAGAGATGGCAGCTCTTGAGGCCAACCAAACATGGGACTTGGTGGAGCGGCCGTCTGGTCACAATATTGTAAGTTGCAAGTGGGTGTATGCTGTTAAATATCATGCTGATGGTTCTCTGGCTAGGTATAAAGCACGTCTAGTGGCTCGTGGTTTCACTCAAACTTATGGTGTGGATTATCAAGAGACATTTGCTCCTGTTGCAAAAATGGCTACTGTTCGCCTTCTTTTATCTATTGCTGCTCATTTTGATTGGGAGTTGTACCAGTTTGATGTGAAAAATGCTTTCCTCAATGGGTATCTCAACGAAGATATATATATGAGTTTGCCTCCGGGGTTTTCATCATCCTCTGCTAACCATGTTTGCAAATTGAAGAAAGCATTGTATGGCCTCAAACAGTCTCCTCGTGCATGGTTCGGCAGGTTTCAAGGAGTGATGAGTGCTGCCGGGTATCGTCAGAGTCAAGGAGACCATACTTTGTTCGTAAGGCACTCCAAGTCGGGGGGGGGGGGGGGTAAATGTCCTTCTTGTTTATGTGGATGATATAATTATGACGGGAAACGATCCTGCTGAACAAGTCCGCTTGAAAGCCATCCTCACCCACGAATTTGAGGTAAAGGATCTTGGATGGATGAAGTATTTCTTGGGAGTTGAAGTTGCTCGATCCAAATCCGGTATATTTATCTCCGAGCAAAAATATACAAAAGATGTACTTCAAGAGGCTGGGATGGCAGATTGTAAACCAACTTCCACTCCCATTGACTACAATCAAAAGATTGGTAAGGCCGAAATTGAACCAACAGTTGATAAGCGATTGTACCAGAAATTGTGTGGAAAGCTGATATACCTTGCTCACACTCGGCCCGACATTGCCTTCTCTGTAAGTGTCATTAGTCAATTCATGCAGGACCCTAGAGAACCTCACCTCCAGGCTGCTTATAGGATACTAAGGTATCTTAAAGGGACTACAGGAAAGGGGATTTTGTTCACCAAAAGTGACAAGCTTATGCTCGAAGCTTTCACGGATGCTGACTTTGCTGGGGATGTTGTAACTAGACGCTCTACTACAGGCTATTGTGTCTATCTTGGAGGAAATTTGGTTGCTTGGAGAAGTAAGAAGCAAGGAGTTGTTGCAAGGTCTACTGCAGAAGCTGAATTTCGTGCAGTTGCTCATGGTATTTGTGAATTGTTGTGGATGAGAATCATTTTGAATGATTTGAGAATTGAGTGGCTGGATCCAATGAAGCTATACTGTGACAATAAATCTGCTATTAGTATAGCTCATGACCCCGTGCAGCATGATAAAACAAAACATGTGGAGATTGATAGACATTTCATCAAGGAGAAGATTGATGCTGGAATCATACAAATCTCTCATGTATCTTCTGAATTCCAGTTGGCTGATCTTCTCGCCAAGGGATTTCATCCTACCAGGTTTCAGTGGCTCACATCCAAGCTTGGCATGGATGATTTGTATAGCCAAGCTTGAGGGGGGGTGTTAGACAAATTGAGTCTCTAGGTAAACAATTACTGCTGTAATTGTTTACAGTCAGCATTGTTAGAATGTTGAGTCCCTAGGTAAACAATTACTGCTGTAATTGTTTACAGTCAGCATTTATATTCTGTATGTAGAGTTCCCATGGATGTATTTAGAATGTCTAGTATTAAATGCTCTCTCTCATGTGCCCTGATGTAATATAAATTGGCTAGTTGCCTAAGAATAAATTTAAGCCTTTTATTCACAATCTCTTTCATATAGCACGCTATAGCAATATCTGAACCTACAAGTACCTGTCTTGACCAAGGTGCCTATGGCATGGACAGGTAATCCAGAGGCGCTTGAGGCACATCATAGGTGCAAGGCACGCTATAACGCGCCTTTTATTGCTTTTCTTTTTTTTTTTTAATGTAAAATCCTGATTTCATTGATTTATGTAGATCAATAACCTTCCATTTGTTTTAACTATAAGATCTTTTTGTATCTTTTTAGTTCTGCAAAATATATTTAAACAAAATTTGAAGATTTTATTTTCTATATTTCATTGTTTATCCTTTCCCTTTTTTTAATAAATCTATTCAACCCTCTATTATTCCTCCCTTCTTCACCCACACCTACCATTCTTCTTCTCTCCATTCTTTATCCTTCTCCCTTTTTGGAGTTGCAAGAAGATCTTACTTGGGGGAAGGTTGCTAGTGCTTTAGGTGTGAACGAACAAAGATTAATCTGCGGTCAACCAAAGGTCAAAAGGTAGGGCAATGTGTAGCACGTAGTAGTAGCTCACATACCCAACATCTAAGATCACAAGAAGGAGATGAGGAGGACAACGACGAAGGATACAAGTTTGTCGATGAACTTGACGATGACTTCGTTCCTTGTCTTGACTCTCGACATTATGGAAGAAGATTATGCAGATGACTTGATGATTTCGTTTGACCCACTTCCTAACCATCCACGAGTCCACTCCTTTCCACTTGGAAGTCTTTCTTTTCTTTAATCTCATATGTTTTAGACTGCATTTAGTATCTATGATGCTTTAGAGTTCGTTTATTTATTTATTTTTCCTTTATTCCTATTTATATTTAAATTGTATTGTATTTTGTTTATTTATACTATGGGTCTCTCGGAAACACCATCTCGACTTAGTCTAAGTCGAGGAAAGGGTGCGTACAATTCGATCCCCCAGACCCGCTAATAGTGGGACACACTGGGATCGTTGTTGTTGTTGTTGTTGTTGATGCTTTAGAGTTTGTTTTTATTATAATATTAGTTTTTCAGTTTGGTTTTATTTCATCATGAACATATTTTATACGATTAAACGTGAAAGTAGCAAAAGTTTTAAAGTGTTTTTATAGATTTAGAAAGGCGACCGCCTTTCCCTATAAGGCGCGCTATAACGCTAGGCTAGTCCCATCGCCTTTTATCGCATCGAGCTATTTTAAACACCGATACTAATATATAACCTACCTAATAAATTATTAATAGACAAATGACTATCCAATTTATATCTTATAAGCTGAATAAAACTCTTGCGAATTACACTCTTTGTTCTCGTAGGTTGTAGGTTCATCCTTTAAAGATTCTGTTTTATTGAACAATGTATATTCATTTTTTCACTTATGTAGTAGGGAGGCAAAAATACAAACTGACTGATTTGTATGAATAATTGGCAATTAGAGACGATAGAATTATAATGTTAAAGCATGCAGAAATATTCATAACTAAACTTGATCATAAGAGAGAATTGTTCAATGACTCTTTAGGATATTAGGGTATAATTGATTTCCCATCCCTTTTTCAATGGCTCCTTGGCTTACCAATCAGGCTACTGCTGAAGGCCACGTTTTGGTTGTCACTTTTGATGAAATGAAACATTCATGTCTTGATCCACAGAATTAGAACAGTTGACTGAGAAGCCTTTGTGATATGAGTACCATGATAAGTTGTTCAAGTATATTTGTGATTCGGAATTGTGTTTATTTTGGAGATCAAGTGTTGTTATTGGGTGTTCTGTGTTCTTGTTGTGGATTACATTGAATTATCTTAATAATTGACAAGCTAAGCTTTGAGGAAAAATGGCAAGGTTCTTTCTTTTAATTTATATTTTACTCCTGAGCTAACAGAATATGACAACCTTTCGGTGTACTGCTTATGCATATAGGTGAGTGGATTAGGATAGTACCACTATCACTGAACACTTTGATTTGTTTCGTTCAGCATTGTGAAGCTGTTGATATTGATGCTTATACTAGTCATCTTCTTGCAGCTAATTGACCCTGTGGACAAGACTGTTGAGAGAGATGTATCGCTCATTCATGAGCTGGGCTTGAAGCTCATATATGCAATGAACACCCATGTGGCATGTCATTGGAACTGGGCTCATTAAGGTTTGATTTTATATTATAACCTCCTTACATGGATCACCTTTTTCAGCATCATAAAATCTATCCACATGTATTGAAAAAATAATTAAAAAAAATTAAGAATGTATTTCCATGGTAGTGAACTTCTTTGCTTTTTTTCCCCATCCTTGAAATGCTGTGTGTTGATGAATTATCTGAAGAAATTGGAAGGTTATTACTCATATAGTCTTGTCCTAACAAGTGTCCTTTAGGTGTTTCAACTTCTATGATTCTGAACTCTTTTATTTAGGGATATTCTCTGATTTCTTGTAGAGTAAATTTCCTGGCCTGCAGTCTGTAATTTCAAAAGCAAGCAATGCAAAGGCTGATCTTCTTGTTGAGCCTGGTGATAAGATCAACATTGGTGATCTGTTCCTTGAGGTAGGTGTAGATAGATTAAATTTGATCATAAAATAAAATAATTATAATATTATATTAATTGTAGATGTACCTAGATCATCATGCTTCCCCGTTTTTATACTGTTTCATCTGGATTTTCAATCAGTATTTACTGATGTCGAAGACACTAAGGTAGGATTCTCATAGTTTATGAAGTTTTTAAGTTTACACTTGCTATTTACTACTATTATGAAGGCATTGGATGGGATTCCCATATTTCTCTGTACGCTCTTGTGGCACTTTTTAGGCTGGAGGACATTTCAGATATGATAGATAATATTTCTGTGACGTTAAATTGTCGATTTATGCTACAAAAAATTTGCTTCAGGTTCGCCCTACGCCAGGTCACACATGCGGGTATGTCACATATGTTACAGGAGAAGGACCTGAAGTCCTGAACAACCACAACCAAGAATGGCCAGTACAAGTGATGCATTGAGGATGTGGTTGAACAGATTTTCAAGTGATTCTCTTGCCAGCTTAATCTAGGTTATCTCTTATTCTTGAAATACAGTTGAATGGGATCAGATGCCAAAGTTGGGGGAAAAAGCCATGTAATCCTGATATACTGATCATACTAGTGTTTTTCTGATCATACTAATGTTTTGATCTGTGTTCTGATCATACTAATGTTTTGATCATTGATCTGATCATAGTAGTGTTTTTCTGTTGCCATCATATCTATTACGGTCTGTTATTGTTAAAGATGTAATCCTTCTTTTTATTTTCATTTTCATTCTACTCTTGAAGCTTCAATTTGATTGATTACTTAACCACCACATAGTATTTGGAGCAATGATTTACTTTTGTTTCAAAATCTAAAGATCCACATCAGATAAGACCATATTATGTTGTAGCACTCAGAGTTGAAAAGCTGCATTTTTTTTTACGGTTGCCAACATTGTGGTTGCTTTTTCTGAGTTATTGAATTGGATAATTTACATTGTCAGTTTCTCTTAGGCTGGAAGTTCATCTCAGCTGTATCACTCAATGCATTCCCAGGTACGATAAAACATATTCCATTTTCTCGGCCATTTATTTTGGAAGCAATCCAGAACATTTGCCGTCATGCATGGAATCATCACTTGGTAACTAGTTACACATGGATGCAGATATTCACCTTACTGAAGGAGACATTGATTTACCTTGCTCATGACTGCAAAGGATTTACTGTAAGTTCATGCACCTTTCGATCATGGGACATCATCACTTGAAGCAAAGCTCTATTGCTTTTTTTTTCTGAGTTGCCAATTTGAATAAAAGATCAGGTACTTGTGATGCATGACTGATTTCCAGGTCAGTAGCATCCAAGAAGAGATTAAATACAATCCTCGGCTGACAAAAGATGAGGTAATACATCTTGCAAGGTTATCTTCATTGATATTGTCTATATACATTAGATATTTAAAGGGAATTCAATGCAATGAGGAAAGAAACACTGGCTTTTGAACCTTGTCCTGTTAAGGTTGCTGTCCTGTGTATCAATTTTTGCAGAGATGAGTTTCCTCATATCATGAAAGAATAGACGTCATTGACAAGAGGAGCTCAATAACCTGTGATGCCTTAGGGTCTGTTTGGATTCCTTTTCATTATGTTTATAATTAACTTGGATGTATTAAATAGAAAAGTTAATTATAATCATAATTTACTTATACAGTACTTGGTTAATTAATTTTCCCCGTACATTTTATCCGCCACCATCCACGAGGTCTCAGTGCTCTGCTTCACTTCCCCCCCTCAGTCCCTTCACCTCCATAAGAGCTCTCAGGTTTGAGCTTTAAAGACCCCACACCTGTTATTATGCAAATGAATCGCCATAATTTGTTCTGTCAGGGCTCTGTAACTCAGTTTCGTAAATCGTCATCAGCTACATCGCTCTCCCTCTCCTGTTCGTACCCAATCTTGCTTCGTTTACCTCCCTCTCCACTCTCACGATCTCGAATGCGAACCTGACTAGTTCAATTCCAGACGAAATCGGTCAAATCGTCTCCCTCACAACCATTGATTTGAGCTCAAACTCCCTATTCGACCTAATCCCACCCTCAATCGAAAGTCGCAAAAGTCGAAACCCTCCAAATCCTAACCCTAAACTCTCCAATCAGGCACTCAGCACACCGGGAAAATCCCCACTGATCTCAAGCCCTCAAAAACCAAATCATCTTCAACAAAAAACTTGCTGACCCCCTCTTCTGAACTCTGCCAGATTCCGGCCCGCAAGGTCCTTAGAGAAGGTGGCAATTCAAGGACATCAATGACGGCATTCCAGTTCAATACGATAATGAAAGCGAGATCGAGAAGACTTAAAAGATAGATTATAATTTAATTTGTAAAATTGCCATCCAAACGGAACTTATTTGATAAATTCATTATAAACTAAAACTATGTATTATAATTAAAATACAAAGGGAATCCAAACAGACCCTTGTTGTTGACGTACAATCAAAATTGATTCCGATACCCTGGTTGAGAACTGAATTTAAGTCGTTTGTTGTTTTGCAGGAAAAATTCAAGAGCATCATGGAAAGTGAGTATATAATACAATCCCCCAAATAACCCATCAACAATGAACTTGACAGTGGAAGTAATTCATGTCCCATCGAGCCGAAGTTTTCTACTTTCAAACCTCCAGACGGGGCCAATTCTAGCATCAGTGTCGAAAATAGCGAACCGGATGATAGCCACGTTCCGCCCACTGATAACAGAAACAAGGCCACTCCTATGTCGAGTGTCACTACCCCAAGTCATCAATGAAGCTCTGGATCGAGCCGAACCTTCGGAACTCTGATTGGACCAGTCAATGTTTCAACTCTTTAATAGTAGTTTAGCTATGTTACAAGGCCTAAGTATATTGGTTTGGAATACATGTGGAGCAGGGAGTAATGAATTCATGAATGCCATCCAAGAACTCATTCGGCTACATCATCCGAAAGTTTTTGCTCTTGTTGAACCTCACATTAGTGGAGCTATGACAGACAACATTTGCAATAGAATTGGGTATGATGGTCGTCGACAGGTGAAAGCAAAGAGATTTTCAGGAGGCATTTGGTTGCTGTGGAAAACATCACAGTTGAGGTTTGTAGGCGGGTTGAGTAACCATGGATTCTCTCGACAATCTATGCCTCGCCTACCCCGGCTAACAGAGAAAGTTTATGGCGTTCGCTAGAGGAATTTGCACAATGAAATACCCGGCTATGGCTCTTGGCAGGCGACTTCAATGCAACACTCAATGCCGAGGAGCAAAGTCGTTCTTCAGTGGGTTCAAATAGAGCTTCCCAGACCTTTAACAACTTTGTAGAGGAGCTACAACTCATTGACCTGGGTTTTGTAGGGGTGCCTTCTACTTGGTGGAGGGGTCGGGACACACGTACTAGAATGTCACTGTGTTTGGATAGAGGCCTGTGCAATATGGAATAGAAAGATCGGTTTTCGGAGGTTGTGGTTCGTCATCTCTCAGCTCCTCACTTAGATCATCTCCTGCTTTTGATCGAGTTTGAAAGTCTGAATTCAAGCCAGGGAAGAGGGAACACATCGTTTCGATGCATGCATGCAATTTGTTAGCGACTCTAGCTTTAAAACCGACATACTGGAACAAAGAGATCTATGGGAACTTATTTAGGCAAAAATGGACTCGTTGGGGTAGGTTGGAAGGGGTGAGACAAAAATTAGCCATTCGGATTTCAACCCTTTACCTCAAGATGGGGAGGGATTTGTGCCGTGAGCTTGAGAAGGTTCTCCAAAAGGAGCAAAATGTCTAGTTTTAAAACACTCGATTCTACCACCCAGATACGATGATCTCAAGAAGCTCTAGTCGAACCACAACCCTCAAAGACGAGGAAGGAGACTGGATTGAAAATGAGAATGACATCAAAAACATGATTGTGGAATTCTTTGCTAGCTTATACACGGTAGAAGAACTGGTGGTGAGATCGCATGATGTTCCGATTAGTGTCAATTTTCTAGCCCTGACGCAGCAGCAAGTTGAGAGGCTCGCAGAACCATTCATCTATGCTGAGGTATAGGAAGAACTAAAGGCCATGGGACCATTCAAGATCCCTGGTCCCGATGGCTTCCTTGCTTTGTTCTACCAACAAAACTGGAGTATCATCGGGCAACAAGTGATGGATACAATGCTTGAGCTGTTGAACAGTGGGATCTTTCCCCCGCATATTGGTGACGCACTTATGGTCTTGATCCCTAAGGTCCAACCACTAGAACGACCGCCTCAGTTTCGTTCGATATCCCTCCTTAATGCGATTTTCAAAGTGGCCACGAAGATGATAGTGAGCCGACTTAAACCGGTGTTGCCATAATTAATAGCTCCAGCCCAAGCTCGCTTCATACCTGCGAGGCAGATAATACACAATGTGGTAGAAGAAAGCAGTGGATGATAATAAAAATTAATTTGGAGAAGGTTTACGATCGGACCCGATGAGATTTCCTAAGGGAGATCCTTATTGAGACGCGCATCACTTCGCAAATGGTTGACGTAATCATGAAGTGTCAAACATTGGGTGCAATGGAGGTGCTTTGGGAAGCAAGGCGGGCCAGTTCACCCCAACACGCGGAATTCGACAAGGCGACCCACTTTTGCATTATATTTTTGCTATGTGCGTGGAACGACTCTCCCACCTGATTTCTTCGGCAGCTGCCTGGGCCTGTGGAAGCCTATTGAAATTGGAGGGGTGGCTCTCACTCACTTATTTTTTAGGGATGACATCGTTCTGTTTGCAGAAGCATCAATTGAGCAAAGGAGGGTTATCAAGCAATGTCGAAGACAGTTTTGTGAGGACTCAGGGGAAAAAGTCAACTTCCTCAAAAGTAGCGTCCTCTTCTCCTGTGATGTTCAGCAAAACATGACATATCAAGGGAGCTGGCCATTCTAATCTTAGATGACTTTGAAAACTACTTGGGAGGCTAAGGGGATGGCAAGCTAGGCCCCTCTCTTTTGCAGGATGAATTACACTCTCCCGGTCGGTGCTCTCGAGTCTTCCCATATATGTCATGCAATCTTCTTTGGTACTGAGGGGAGTTTGTGATAGAATAGACCGACTCATAAGAGGCTTTGCTTGGGGATCGATGCCAGAGCAGCGAAAAATCCATCTCCTGCCTTGGGAAGTGTTGAAGAAATCAATACCCGAAGGAGGTCTTGGGCTAAGAGACATGAGTGAGGCGAATTAGGCGGTCTTTGGCTAAGCTATGTTGGAGGCTGCTACAATAGCCAAAATTCTATATGGAGTAGGGTAGTTTGAGGTTAATAATGCAATGAATGGCTCGATGTGGACATGTTTGAGAAATGCAACAACAACTTGAACCTATGGAAGACAATTGTTCATGGGCCCAGTTACGCACTCCCGGTCTCCGAGTTCCAATTGGCAATGGCTCATTGACCTTCTTTTGGCTCCACCCATGGCTTACCAAGGATGCTCTTCTAGATGTTGTTGTGGGGCCAGTGTCGGAAGAATTGCTTGGCTTGACGGTTGCCGAGTTATGGACGGATGGGAGCTGGAACTGGGCAGCCTTTTCCCACTTGATTCTGGTTGAGATGCTGCTAAAGTTGCAGTCTATAAGGGTGATAAGAGACTCGAAAGCTAGTGACCGATTCTTTTAGGGCCATTTGAGCTCTGGAGATCGACTTCACCACTAAATCAGCGATTCGACTCATATGGACAACAAGATGCTGAAACCGAAATGAAATGGAGGCACATATGGCGGATACCAGCCCAACAACGGAATCAGGCATTTGTGTATCTTGTAGCCTACGATAGTGTCCTATGCACCTCCAATCGAGTCCGTCAGCACCTATAGAACCATGCGACCTTTCCTCGGTGTTGTCAGGAGGAGGCGATCCTTCACCTATTGCGGGATTGCACCCCTATAAAGCAAGCTTGGGAGAGCCTCACATGAAATGCTAATTTGATCCCTTCTTTATTAATAATGGATGTGGTGGAGTGGGTTTTTGCTAACACTAGTAAAGAGGACAAATGGAGGTCAACATACAGCATGACAAGCCGGTATAAAGTACTACTTTGTAAATGAAAAAAATTAATGAAGAAGTGGATAACAATTTATAATAGTCAATCATAAGGACTCGGAGATCAAGACAAAGAATGAAGCAAAGCATGAAAGCAACCTAGTAGCTTAGTAAGCTTGTGGTAGTCAGATGCATTCATAGGAAACCCAACCTCAAATGTAAACTTGTTGAAATAGAGTATGATTATCATTATCAATTAAGATAAATAAACAAACTCCTTGTTGAAATGCCGAAGTCTTCCTGATTTCAGTTTATTAACCTCATATATAAAATAGGTGAATCACTAGATAGTCAGAGAACTGCTGCAAGATGACATTTCAGCAAGTAAACATCAAGAAAATAAATAAATACCCACTCACGCTAACAAAACAGTGATGAAACCAAACCAAACCTGAATCACAAATTGACCATATTTGGCAAGCCAAAAAATACAAATGGTCCTTCGGTGATAATAAGACCGATTTTCAGCAACCTGAATCACAAACTGATTGCTCAAAATCCTAACCAAATCAAACCCTATCAAAACAGTAACGAAACCAAACCAATCCTAATCCAACCCTAACCAAATAGTAACTTTACCCCAAAATCAAACCCTAACCACACGGTAATCAATCTTTTGGATTGAATTGAAAGGGATTTAAAGATATTACTTGATAATTGAGATGTTGAAGATCTGAGGAAGGTGCCTCGGAACCACTTCTGTCGAAGGTTCCTAAGATCCAGCAAGCGCAAACAAGCTACACTTTAGTCGGGCGGATTCACGACACTGGCGGCATCACCGACGGTGTGGGGACCAGCGACAGCATGACGGCGTGAGGACCGGATGCTCCTGCACATAGGCGAAGGCCGATGGGGTTTAGAATCGTCTATGTATTTGGGAGAAAGAGAGACATCAACTATACCTTTCGAGGTCACATCGGCGACGACGCTTGGGTTGGCTTCGTTCCGGCACCGACGACAGCAAGGGGCGAATTTCAGGCACCAAGAGCCCGAAACGTGCGAGAGAGAGAATGATAGACAGTAGAATAAGAGAGAGATCTCGAGATGAAGGGGAGATGCATGAGGATAAAGAAGGGAGAACGAGATCTGGGAGAGGGAGGTTGAGAATTTGAGAGGGCCATATGAAGGGAGATGGAGATCTGTGGTTTTTTGGGAGGCGGAAGCAGAGGAATGGAGAGAGAGAGAGAGGAGGCGGATGGTTAATAGAGCGTAGGGTTTCTCTTTCTTTATTTTCTTTTTTTTAAAACAAGAGAAATTAGCCACGGTAAATATATACCGAAGCAATCCGGCGTGACTAATTTTTTTTTTAATCCAATTTTGCCACGGCAACTACCCGCCGAAGCTACCCAACGTGGCTAGTTGTTTTTTTTCACCCAATTGCTACGGTAAATTCCCTGCCGAAGCTAACAGGCGTGACTAATTTATTTATTTTTTGTAGTGGTATAAGCAATTCAAGAGATAAACTTAAAAATATGCACACATAATGTCAAAAAAATCAAATATGCGCAAAGTAAGCCCTTCCCCCACCCCATATTTAAATATTGCAGTGTCCTCACTATATAAAAAATAAGGGTAAAGAAAGAAACTCACTAGACAGATGTGCAGAACGTCGAAAATCGAGTGACATTGCTGCTGCAGAGATGGTCGACATCGACAAGGTTGGTCGATTTCGAGGAGATTGGTCGATGTCGACCAACTGTACTCGAGATCGAGTTACTTGTTGCCTCCAGGGTGATCCTTCTTGACCATAGGCTCCTTTCTGCTTGATATGTGTGGTCGATGTCGAGGAGTTCTACTCGACGTCGAGTAGATCTGCAGCTTCTCTTACCTGCAAGATTCATTAGATGGAAAATATCCACAATAGAGAAACTTAAAAACAATGTCCAAAACCAAAAAACCAAAAACAAACATGTCCAAAAATCCCAAAAAGTAATTATCTATTTACAAGCTCTAGATTTTATAGTCGCTAGGCCGACTTCTTCATTAAGCATTAGCCTGGCTCATCTTTGTCCGGAGGTATAGGTGGATCTGGTGGTTCCTCTGGTGGTGGGAAGCGTGGGATGTCATCCGGGGGCATCATGTGAAGAAGCTTAAATCTCCCCGAGTGGACGCTCCATGGCTCCACCCATTCATCTTCCATGGCTCGAGCTAGCATGTATAAGGGAAGATATAAAGAAAATATACATACCTCATCATCATACCTCTTCCGCTTCATAGGTTGACTTGGTTGTGTATCTCCACCACAGCAGAACGGTGGAGAGGGAAGAGATATTTCCTCCTCATCCTGCGGAGCTTTATGCCACTTTGCTAGGACCCCATACTTGAATATGAACATCGGTTGCTCAAAATCATCGGGGATAGCCTTCACCTTGTAAGGTAAAAGCGATCTTGGAATGCCCTGGTCAACAATGTCCAACTTCTTCTCTTCTAGTGCTATTTCGCCTTGGGATCCTTCATATGATTCATCAACAATAGGTAGCAAAGTAGGAATGAAATTCAAGGAAGGACATACCTGGTTGTCGACATCGAGTGGGTCAATTGGCTCGTCGAGAGGAGGGCATGGTCCTTTAGACTGAATGGAAGCCTCAAGCCTTTGGATTTCGTCTTCCAGCCGAGCTATTTCCCTTAATCGTGACTCCTCCACTGCGATCCTATTTCTCCGTCTCAAATCTTGAAACCATTCTTCCATGCAGGATTCCCTTCGACAAAGTCTTCCATCTTTGTACCTAAGCTTTGAAATCACAATCAAGAACACAAATTAGTAGCAAAAGCTTAGCACCCAGATGGTACCAGTGAGGTAGGTGGTGGTAGGGTATGTGATAGGGTAAGAAAAAGGGATGGGCTTTTTTGAACCTTAAACACAATTAAACTAGGCGCGATTGATATCTCCCTGGCAACGATGCCAATTTGTTGTAGTTGGAAATCGAGACTTGCAATTAAAATATAAATAAGGTAGAGCAAACCAGATTCCGTCCCTTGTAAATAATTACAAGACCCCCTCCTGATGTAGCAGCGGGAAGTCAGGATCGATCCTCGAGGAAGCGTGTCAGCGGATCTCAGGTAGCGGTAAATCTCACAGACAGACAGAAATAACAGAGAAAAGCATAAAAGAAAGCAAAGACAGCAGCTTTTTGGTCGATATCGACCACTGTTGCTCGATATCGAGTAAACAAATCGACCAAAGTGCACGAAATCGACTGACAGAAACCAAAACCAAACAAAGTAACTCGACTTCGACCAACTCAACTCGACATCGACCAAAGTTCTCGATGTCGACCAAATTTCCTCGAGATTGAGTAACTCAGAAACTAAAATTTGCAACTTTTCGAACGAAAACGAATGTAAACACGAAATTAACTCAATAAACTAAAGACTTCCAAGATCAGGGTTTCTACACCACAACGATAACCATGTAAAATAACACATAAAGGCATAAAAGATCATGCTTTTCATCAAATAACTTTCGTTAGTAACGACAATTTGTTGTAGGGGGAGGAAATCGAGTTTAAAATATAATAAAATAGATCAAACCAGATTCGTGCCCACGCAAATAATTACAAGACCTCTTCCTGATGTAGCAGTGGGAAGTCAGGATCGATCCTTGAGGAAGCACGTCAGCGGATCTCAGGTAGCTGTAAATCTCACAGACAGAAAATTAAACAAACAGACAGAAATAATAGATAAAAGCAGAAAAAAACGAAAGCACAGAACTTTGGTCGATATCGACAACCGTTCCTCGATATCGAGTAACAATATCGACTAACAGTACCCGAAATCGACAAACAGAAACAGAAATCAAAACAGACAACTCGACTTCGACAAATCAACTCGACATCGACAAGATTTCCTCGATATCGACTAAAATTCTTCGAGATCGACAGAATAACAAAAACGTAAATTGCAAATTTTTTGCAAAACAGAATACGAATTTCGATGAAATAAATCAATAAACTAAAGACTTCCAAGATCAGGGTTTCAACACCACAACAATAACCATGCAAAATAACACATAAAGGCATAAAAGATCATGCTTTTCATCAAATAACTTTCGTTATTAACAAATAGGAATATAGAGGCTTTCACATAAACCCTAATTGTTACTAACACTTTTCACATAATTAACCCAAGTTGTATTAAGATCACTTTCGCTTCAATAACACAAACAAGGATAACCTTCAACTTTCGCAAGAGAATCATGCTTATATGGATAGAAGACGAATTGCATAAAATGCTCAAACCTTTACCGCATCACCTTACATGGCTACCATCGGGTTCACCCCGACCCTAGAAGTGGGTGGACTACTCGCTCTTCATCATCAAGAAACTCATCAAAGATTTCAGGAAAATACATTGCATTAAATAAACTAAAGAGAACTTACAACCAGTCGAAGCCAAATCTGCTTTCGCCTTTCCAACTTCTCTCAGCACAAGCTCTCTCTCTACTCTCTCTCTCTCTCTATGTAACTAATTGTATGTCAAATTGAATTAATGGAAATCAGCCCCTAAGGCTTTATTAATAGGCTTTCTTCCCTCTCTAATTAGGAAAGAATATCATATCTATATCTATCTATCTACTTACTTAAGATAAAATAATGGAATAAATAAATAAAATCAACTAGGACTATATCTAATTTGTGGATAAATCCTCCATGGAGTTGATAGATCTTGATGGAATCCGCCATCGAAAATATCTCCATCGGCTTCGGGATAGAATCTTAATAAGAATTCGGATTACTCGACGTCGGCCACTGAGGATTTCCTCGATATCGAGTAGAATTGCTCGATATCGACTAGCACTTTTCTCGTCTTCCGCTCAGCAACTCGATGTTGGCTCCCAGGATGCATATCGACTTGATTTTTCATCGACATCGAGTAAATTTCCTCGATATCGAGGAAAGTCTTTGGCTTCACTTGTCGACTCCTAGTGCTCAGCTTGTCGATCTCGGCTCCAGAAGTTGAAATCGACTTGGGTTTTACTCGATATCGAGTAAATTCCTCGATATCGACTAAGTTGTTCTTCTTCTTCCCTAGCCTTTCTCGATTCTGGTCAACTTTGCTGGAAATCGACTTGGATTTACTCGATATCAACAAAGTTCCTCGATATCGACCAAATTGTGTTGCGTCGATTTTTCCTTGCTTTAAGCTCGATTTGTCCTAGTTCCGCTGCTCCTTGACCTCGGACTTCTGTAGTTGACTTCGAGCTTTTCTTCCTTTCTCTGAATTGCTGTAAATTGCTTCGATTTCTGCGAAATTAAACAGAAATTAGTGTAGATTCCATAATTTGGCAAATAAGCATAAACTACATAGATTCTGCATTATTCTAGCCCAAATACATGAAATGTATGCAGAAAATGATATAAAGTAACTATAAAACATGGCGAATTAGGCTGACAACAAACACCCCATACTTAAGCTTGCTTTTTCTCAAGCAATACCTTTAATTGTCATACAGGGGAAGAAATCAAAACTCTCAACATATTAGATTCATTCTCATATGTCCCTGCAATCAATTACCATCCTCGAAAAGGTACTAGTGTCACAAATCTGTGCGTGTGCAATTAAAAAGCAACATCTTCTCAAAAAAGGAAGGTTATGCAAAACAATTCATGTGACAAAGCATTAATAATCAAGAGGACTTTAATTTAAGCTCAACAAGGAGTAGATTGGTAAAAGGCTAAAGGTGGGCAATTTTGGCCATGTGGTGTTAAATCCGGGGAAATGCATTATTTCCAAACTTTCTCAACCACATTCCTTCTTCATAAGATCTCTCACCTTTCATAATGCTTTTATCAATAATAATGGTTTTACCTCTCTAACCTCAGCACTGCCTTCTCGCGAGTCGCAAACATGGGTGTCATGAATGGCCCCGGATACTTAGTGCTTTGGACTCCTCACCTGTTTGTCCCATCTCACTGAACTATTATCTCAGCAAGCAGGGTCGATCTACCTTTATCTCCTGAGGTGATCGGATTTTCTTTCACTCATTAAATTTTTCATATATTTTTTTCAATTTCCTTCCAAACTCCATATATGATATATAACAACACAACAACCATGTAATAATCTCCATAATGTAACATCATTCTCAACATAATCCCCGGATAGGAAATAAGGTAAAGAATGGGCAATATTTGGAATATGTGGAGCAATATTTGAAATAAGGCATAATATGGCTTTTGTGATGCATAAGCATAGGTATGGCTAGGATGTAACAATATGAGCATATATGGAAATATAAAATCCTCTATCCTTTTATCATGCAATATGTCAAAAGAAATATTAAATTTACCTCCTTTCATGGTTTTCTAGAAAATATGCACTTCATTGTGACTTCCCTTTACTAGGCAATTTCATGTTATATCACTAATGAATCCAATTTTGCATCGTCAAGTTCAATATTAAACTTCCATTACATTTATCAAAAATTTCAATGGGGTCATTTTTTAAACTTTGGAAAACATGCATATAAGCACATAAATTTCAATAATGAATTCCAAAATAGCCATGTATAAGCAATTCAAGAAATAAACTTTAAACATGCACATATATGTCAAATAGATCAAATATGCATAAAGTAAGCCCTTCTCCCACCCCATACTTAAACATTACAGTGTCCTCACTGTATAAAAAACAAGGGTAAAGAAAGAAACTCACTAGACAGGTGTGCAGGATGCCAAAAACCGAGTGCTATGCTGCTGGGCCTAGTCCGATTTTAGCTTGCTTCTATCCCCATGGACCTGAAAAAAATTGTAGAAGAGAAATACCCACAATAGAAAAACTAAAAGTTCAAAACCAAAAACAAACAAAAGCAACAATGTCCAAAGGTCCCAAAAATAAATGTCTATTTACAAGCTCTAGACTTTATAGTCGCTAGGCCGACTTTCTCCATAAAGCTCAAGGTGGCATTTGCAGAGCCCATATAGCTTGGGCTTCAAACATAACCCCATTCTTGTCCATTAGTTGCAGTCCGCCTGAATGGATCTTATTCACCGTGAATGGCCCCATCTTCTTCTTGCTAAATTTGTTAGGAAACCAATGATCCTTTGATTTGGCGACATAGACTTTGTCTCCAACTTCATATTTGTTAGGCTCATTATTGGAAATCCTGCATAATCGCACATACCAAAGCAAACCTCTCCCATGTATAGATAGATCTTTAATGGAAATAGGAAAAGAAAGATCCATACCTTGGCTTACCTTCGCAGAATCGGATTCGGGGACCTCAGATTTTAGTCGATTTCAAGTAAGATTACTCGATGTCAAGGAATTTGGCTCGTCTGGTGGACTACTGGTTGAGGAAGGAGAAGTCGAGGACGCAGACTTTTGGTCGATATGGACCAATTTGGTCGATATCGAGTAATTCTCGGCTTCTAGTGTATTGGTTGTCGAAGGAAGAGAAGTCGAGGACGGGGGTGTTTGGTCGATGTCAACCAAATTCCTCGATGTCGAAGAGTCCTTCGCTTCTAGTGGAGTGCTCGACGAAGCTGCTGCTGGTGGAGGGCTCTGGTTTTGGTCGATGTCGACCAAATTCGTCGATGTCGAAGAATTCTGGTTGACTTCGACCCCATACTTGCATCCTGTCAAGGCATCCGAGAAATAATTAGTCGATGTCGACTTACCTTGGTCGATGTCGAGTAGATCATCTGTGTCGTCGTTTAGGATAGCCATGATCTTCTCCACCTAAGCCTCCATATCCCTCTTTTCCAGTTCTTCAGGAGTCATATTTCTTACCTTAGGCTCCCCACATGTAATGTAAACAGCTGATATAGATTTACCTCTTCCATGGGACCTGTGTGCCTTCCAGTTTTATTAAAAGAATACTCAATTACCTCATCGCTAATGTTGAAAGTGAGTACTCCCTTCCTTACGCTTATGTTGGCATCCACCGTCGCCAAGAAGGGCCTTCCTAGAATAATTGGACAAGCAGGGTCCTCCGCCATATCAATAACTAGAAAATCAGCAGGGACAAAGAACTTACCTACTTGCACTGGCACATTGTCCACCATGCATGTTGGGATGACCACCGTGTTGTTTGCCATATAAAACTTAGCATCCACAGGCTCTAGGGCACCTATCTTAATCTTGGACCATATTATTAAAGGCATTATACTTACACTAGATCCAAGATCACATAAAACATTAAATTTATATTGACCAAATCCAATGGTTATAACAAACTTACTTGGATCTGGCCTTTTCTCAAGTATGTACATATGGCTGCACTCCTCTGTGATCTAAGTCATTGACCGCTTCTTGCTTAGAATCTCCTTGAGTAACTTGACGTAGGATGTCATTTCATTAAGAGCTTCCGTGAAGGGTATGGTGACATTGAGCCTCTGAAGCATCTTGATGAAGCGCTGAAATTTCTTCTCTGCTGGATCCTTTGGAGAGTTTGTTGGGAAAGGCAGCTTCTTTTTCTGGTTCGGAGCCAGAATAGATGTCGGAGGTGTTGCAGCTTTCTCGACGTCGACTTGGTTCTCCTAGACATCGACAAGATTCTCCTCGATATCGACCAGTTTCCTCGATGTCGAGTTGCTGTGCTTTGCAGACGAATCGTGGCCAAGTTTCTCCTCGACATCGAGTTGACTTTGCTCGATATCGACCAAGTTGTGGTCGACATCGACCTGCTGTTCGTCGATATCGAGTTGTTGTTCATCTCTGTTCTGCTGCTTTTCGACCTCTAGCTCGCGTAGTTGGTGCCCACTCCTGAGTTTCACAGCAGCGATGTGTCCGGTCTTCCTCTTGGGATTGGGCTCAGAAGATCCAGGGAGCGTACCTGAATGTCTGGGGACGCCTGCTGCTAGCTAGCCAATCTGAGTCTCTATTGATTTCCGCCATGTATCAATTTCCCCAAGCCTAGAGTTGACTCCCTGTATCTGAGTGTAGACGGAGTTGAAGGACTGCTTGGTGTCTGAATGGTTCCTCCGCATTTCCTCAAGGATGGTCTGTAGGTCGTCCTTCTTCTGGTCCCTTTCTGGATGTCCTAGAGCTCTGTATGGCCGGGGGGGGGGGGGGGGGGGTTCCTAGGGGCACCTTGGTTCCATTGTGGTTGCTGAAACCTTTGGTCCCCCATATAGCAATTGGGACCCCCTGCGTAAGCTACCTCTTCGTGGTGTTCTGCCAACCTAACTTGCTCTGTGTGTGGGCACTCAGTAGTGGTGTGCCGCTGTGATCCGCATTCTATGCAGGGCTGGTTGACAGAAAGATATTTGACTTGCTTGAGGAGCTTGCGATTTTGATCCTTGTAGTACTGCTCCTTGACATCTGGGTCAATCTCCTTAGAGGGCTCATAGAGGGGCATGGATTGGGCTGGCCTGGCATAGGCATTCTCATCATAGTTTATTGGAGTCTCATACTTGCTGTCGTAGTTGGTCAGCTTGTCGAGGGTAACCCATGCGTCAGCTGGCGGCATTGTCAGATACTCATAATGAGTATACGTGTTGATCCTATCCTTAGTGGCCAGGTCAAGAGAACTGAAGAAGATCTCTTGAACGATGCAGGGTTGCTGTCCATGTGTAGGGCAGGATTGCAGTAGATCCTTATATCATTCCCATGCTTTTGCTAGCGGCTCCCCAGGCTTCTGTTTGAAAGCTGTAATCTTTTGGCGAAGGAGCGTTGTCTTAGTAGGAGGAAAGAATTTGTTGAGAAATTTCTGCTTTGCTTCAGCCCATGTTGTGAGGGATCGTGGACGGAGACCTTCAAGCCACTTCAATGCTGGACCAGCCAGAGACCAACGAAAAGTCTTCATCAAGACATATTCCAAAGTGGTACCTTCAGCAAGAGTACGACATATATCAGTAAAGTTTGTAATATGTTGAAGAGGACATTCATTAAATCTACCATAGAAAGCATTATTTTTAATCTCAATCAGGAAAGGAGTGCGAATTTCATAGTTATTCTCAGGGATTAGAATGGCCGATTCAGGCACGACGAGAGTCGGGTGCATGTAATCCTCTGCAGTCGTAGGATATTGGGCAAGCTCTGCTTCCACCTGCCTCCTTCGCTCCGTTTCCTGTGTAGTGCGTGCCCTCTCAGCGGTGAGAGCAGTGTCCTTGGTGGCTAGTTCCCTCTAAAGCCTCTCAATCATCTCAGCTTGTGTTTCAGCAGTCGCCATGATCCTTTTTAGTTTAGAGTGGATGTGTATAAGGTGTTCCGGATTGTCTAAGGCGTCAAACTCAGGTGTTTTACCAGAACGGCGCATACACCTGCAAAATCAAAACTTAAAGGAAAAGTGAGATCTAACTACCTAAGGCGCGAATGATTGCTTCCCCGGCAACGGCGCCAATTTGACGAGAGAGTTTCTCGACCAAATAAATTTGTAGCCAAGACCCCGCTATAGGATAGTGGATTCAGGTTCGTCCTCATGAGAGAAGTCAGCGGTTCTAGGTTTAGTGTGTTTTGGGGTTCTGGGATAGCAGGAAAAGGTGAAGAGGTTGTTGTCGACGTCGACTAAGACTTGGTCGATGTCGAGGGAATGGTAGGAGAAGAGATGGTCGGTGTCGGGTAACTTTGCAGGATAAAAATAATGAAATAAAATAAATAAAGATGCAAACTTCTAAGGTTAGGGATCACCACAATAATAAACATATGTGCAGATCATAAATCACATAAAGATGCATGCTTTATATCAAATAATCGACTTTCGCAAATTCCAACAATTTTAGGTGATAGAGGCTCTCGCATAAAAACCTAATTTGTCTCTACCTTTTCTTAATTTTAGTCGGCTCTCGCAAATAAACCCTAATTACTATCCAATTCATAATAAGATCACTTTCGCTTCAATATCATGAATAAGGAATTTCCTGAAATTGAACTTTGATGGAGCTATCTCTCAAGAAGGTGTGAGTAGCGGAGGATATGTCATTCGGGACTGGTGTGGTAAACTAATCAAGCTTGGATACAAAAGATTTGGAAAACTAACTCCTGCCATGACTGAGGCTCTGGCTTTGAGGGAGGGTCTACTACAGGTAATCCAACTAAAAATCCATAACCTGGTCATTGAAGGAGACTCTCTTACAATTATCCGAAATTTAAAACAGTTGGGTGACTGTCCTTGGGAAATAGAACGTCTAATGGGAGACATTAAATGGATAACCAAATCTTTCCAGAAAATAAATTTTTCCCATGTGCCCCGGGAAGGGAACAGAGTGGCAGATAAGGTTGCACACCTTAGCCACTCTTATTCCGGGATTGCACTAGAATCAAACAAAGATCTCATTGATCTCATCCGAAAGGATGCTATCGGCTAGGTCATACCAGCCGAATTCTTACCATATCAAAAAAAAAAAAAATGAATAAGGAATTTCCTCAACTCTCGCAAAGGATTAAGCACATAGGTAGATGATGATAAAGACATATATATTCATGGATTTATAAATCAAACACACATATCTATGTTGGGATCACCTCAACCCTAGAAGAAGGAAATTAGAAACAAACCATAATAAAAGAAATTAACTTTAACATAAAATAAACTAAAACTTACAACCGTTCGTCTCCTTCCTTCTCCTTCTCTCTCGCCTCCTCCTCCTCTCTCGCCTTCTCTCTCTCTCTCTCCTCTCTCTTTGCGCCCTAAGACGACTTGACTTGAATGAATGAAAATCAGCCCCCTAGGGCTTTATTTATAGGCTTCATTCCCTAGCTATTCTAGGAAAGAAATTATATCTATATCTATATTTATCTATCTAATAACATTAAGATAAAACATGGAAATAAATAATTATATCTAAAAGGAAATAAAGCTAAAGTGGATAGATCTTCCTTCTCCTTGATAGAACTTGATGTATCTTGATAGAATATCTCGAATCTTGGCTTGTAAGTAACCTCTTAGGCTCGGATTTCTCCTCGTACTCGACTCTGACTTTCTGGAATTTTCCTCGACATCGAGTAAGTTCCTCGACGTCGAGTAAGGTCTTCACTTCTCGGATTGTACTCGATCTCGGCTATCGTCTAGGCTCGTCGAGTTTCCTCGACATCGACCAAATTTGTTCAACGTCGACTAAGTGTGGCTCCTTGAGTGGCTCCTGCTCAGCTCGTGCTCGATCTCGTCCTCCGGAGCAGTTTTCGAGTAAAATTTTGGTCGATGTCGACCAGTTTGGTCAACTTCGAGTAACTCTGTCGCTTACAGCATCCTGCTCCGTTCTTGAAACACACTTTTTCGAGTCCTCGTTTGTCGGATTGACGCATATGAGCATGCATTGGAAAGCTCTTTTCGAGGGCTACAACTCTCATGAAGACATCTAAGCATGGTTCAGAATGATGAATACCGAAAAATGGCCTTTTTATCCGGCTGCACCATCCTTAGCTTCTTCATGGGTTTCCTGCGAAATATAACAAAAACTTGTGTAGACCTCCATATATTGCAAATAAACATAAACTATACAAATTATGTATTATTCTAACCCAAATGCATGAAATGCATGTAGAACTCGATATAAAAGATAGTATAAAACATGGCAAATTAGGCTCACATCAGTCGTTCCAAATCTGCCGAGCGATTACGTCCCTCAGCCCCTTCATCCCTGTGACAAGGCCTCCATCCTCGTCGGGGTCATACAAGGGATCATCGTCCTTGTGACCACTTTCCTCTTCGTCGTCGTATGGGTCATCCTCGTCCTCCTCGTCGGACGTGGAAACATGAAGGGTGAACTCCGTGAACCGAGGGTCATCATCGTCGACGATCTCGAGTTCCGCACAAGATTGCTTGACGTAATTGTGGAGCGCAAAGCAAGATATGATGATCGCAATCTGCTTCCGAATAGGGTACTTCGGGAGTTGTGTTAGGATCTTCGACTTGGACTTCAATATCCCAAAAGACTTCTCGATAGAGCCCCTGAGGGACGAGTGCGACTTGTTGAAGGCCTCTTTCTCGTTCGACGGTTGTGAAGCGGCAAATGTTGGGTGATGGTACTTCGTCGTGGAATATGGAATCATGTAACCCGGCCGGAAGGGGTACCCTTTGTCGCATAGGTAGTAGCGACCTACACAACATGGATGTGCATTAGGCAACCACGTGCATTTCCCCCAATTCAAATGGTTTTCAAGAATGCTAAATAAAGGATCAAACGTACCGACAGGAGGGTGTGGGAATCACAACGGGGTTGTCCTTAGGGCGTGATCAAACACACGTGCATCGTGTGCGCTACCCTCCCACCCGGCCGATATGAACGTGAATCGCAAGTCGAAGTCGCACACCGCCATGACGTTGTAGGTGCATGTGTCATTCCTGCAACGAAACCTGATCTGGTCGCCCCTGGGTATCGCCGCTTGAATGTGGGTCCCGTTGATTGCACCGATAGCGCCCTTGAAGTACGGCCAGTACCGGTTGTCGTTCTGGTTGGCGTCAGGTATGTTGTTGAAGTGGGGGTCCTGAGGGCGGATGATGTCTCCTGCGAAACCACGGTAGCCATTGCATCTAGCCCCACACACTGCGTCTAGAACTTGGCCTATGTTGTTGGATATAGTGTACGAGGATCGTTGGAACCTTTCACATGCATTCCGATGGCTGGCCCCCCAAGCCATCGTGTTGACGAAGATGGCAACCTTCTCCGTCACAGACATCTAGGTGGATGCTCGGAGACCGTATTGATGCTCCAGAATCCCACATAGCCGCACGAATGCACCCTTTTCCATCCTGAACGAGTTGACGCTCCTCGTCTGCGACCAATGCGTCACAATGTCATCGACCCAACGCGCACATGTGTATGGACCGATGTATTGGGGGACTTTATGCACATGCAGAAAGTAGTGCTGAATAATGGAGATGGCCTGTTGTTGGAGGAGGAGGCAAGTGATTACAACTCTTCGCCGTCGTCGACGCCTGCGACGACGGCGCTTGTACCCCCTGGGTCACAGCCTGCAATTTCAAAGTAACCATAACAATGAAGGCGTCATTGATAATAGCATTCATGCACTTTCCACGACCACACATATGACACAACCAAACACATTATTCATGCACTTTTCGACAACCACACATATGACACAACCAAACACATTATTCACAAACACACACGTTAAGGTCCCAACATCACACACATTATTCATGGTTTGGGACTTGTAATGCAAACCATATGAACTTGTTCACAACCTCAAATGATGGAAATGAAAGCCGAACGCAAAGTCGCATCATTACAAACTAACAAGTTGAATTAACGAAAATTTTGAAGTTGCAAAGGAAAATGGGAACAAGCTTTGAGCCCTCGGAAGGTTCGAACATAGTTGGATGATGATGTATTGGGAGTCAAGGGGGACAAGCGCCCAAATGCTGTCCGTCCTTCGTGGAGTACAGCCACTTCAGCCACACCATCCGGGACTCGTTCGTCTCAATTTCTAGGAACACCTCCCGCCTTTCGGGGGTGGGAAGGGCCAAGTTGAAGCACCACATGGGATCCCCTGCCTTCATTAGCCCATCCGCCACCATGGTTTTGACAATGTCCATTATCTCTCGGGTGGTCCCATGAGGTTTGTTGGATGACACCTCCTCCCTCGCATCCCTCTCCAGCATGGCCTTTAGTAAACTGTTGGTGTCTTCCGCCAATTCAAAATGTCGCGAAGCAAGCTTGGAGCCCTCCGACTTCCGAATTTTGCATTTTGGAGCGACGGTTGATGCACTAGACCCGGAACTTACTAGACCCCGCTTTTTGCTGGTGGATGGACTTGCACCTGCCACATGTGATGGACCCTAGCGGTGGCCAGTTGAAGGACCAGACCTTGCCCCATTTGAAGCCTCGGAGGCAGGGACCTTGTCAAGTGAGCTCCCGTCCTTCGACTCTTCGTCGCAGATGTCAGTCATTGCTTGAGATATAGATGGAGTCCGAGTCTGACTAGGGAACAGCTCATCAAACTCCTCCTCTACCCCCTCATATTGGGAACCTTTGGGTCCACTGCATTGCCTTTACCATTCCCATGACAACCATCTTCGTCATCGATCGAGATGCACTCCGGCTGTCCTTCATCGCGGGGGGTTCCTAAGATGCCCGGGCTGATGGGTCCATGGATGGGGCGACGCAGTACTCACCAGTGGCGACGGTGCCACCGTAAACTTGGTCAAACAAGTCCTCCAACTCAGGAGGGATGCCCTTCTTTCGGAACTTCTTGAAGTAATGGTCGACCTGCTCAATGGGAAATGAAGGCAATGTTGTGGCCTGTGGGACATCCGTAATGGCGGTGTGCACATTGAATACGACATAAACACAAAAGGAGAACGTACCGCAATTTTCTTCTCCCAACATTCTTCAGACGCCATGATGGTTCCTCTAACGGGATCCCAACCCAACCCCGTCTCATCCTTCTTCAGCTCCTTCCAACAGTTGTAATAAGTTTTCATGTCGCGAGTGCGATTCTTAAGAGTGTTGGTGTTGCACTTCTTCCCCGTCAATTCCTCAAACTGATCAGTAAGGGGAGCCCAATGGAAGGCCTGCTCCCTTCCATTTTTTTTCTAGTATGCTAGGAGAACTCGCATCAGCTTGATCGTGAGGTCGTAGGACCAGTAGAAGGGGGCTGGAACGGGGACCTTGTCGTCACCACTGGCGGGTGTCTTAGCTTTTCCCCTTCGATTAGTCGTCGCCTTTCGCTTACCTTTGTCATTGGGAATGGGCGTGGAATCCATGCCAATCTGGAATGGAAGGATGGCGAAGAATGCGATGGGCCGATGGACGGCGATGCACAACAACAATCGAATTTTCAAAGGCAAATTAATATTGAATTCAACTTCAACCGAAACGAAAACACTCGACACAAAAGCAGCAAATTGAGGAATCAGAACACAACAAAACCCATCTTAACCGCATACCTCCCAACCCTATCAAACTCAATTACTGAATTCAGTCAATCTCAGTTATGAATTCATGAGGTGGGTTGCGTTTCAATTGCCCTTCCGGACAACAGATATACTCAATTCCCGCCCTCAACAATCATGCTATGCCTCAAGAACAATCGACTCCATATGACAAACGGCCCCAAACAGAAGCAAAACCCCATTCAATTAACACAAATTTCCCCCATTTCAATTCCGACCTAACCCTAACAATTGCGTTTCAATTTCGATTCGAGCTCCTAAAGTGGAAAAAGGGGACAACTTATATGGAAGGCGACCAGTAGGGGGCTTCGTCGTCGGGTGCCGCCGCAGCTGTCGGCTTTCCGGCGCCGGTGGTGGGGTGTAGTCCGTCTTCGACCCTGGAAGCCCTTCTATCGCCGCCGCTCGGACTCGGACGCCGCAGGTGTCTCACAACATCAATAATGTCGACAACCTTCAAGCAAGGCATGATTGCAAGTGGGGTCGAGCGCCCGTCACTCCATCCAACAAAAAATCAAAATACAACCAAACACAAAACCCAAAAAATTGGGTGTTGAGTTTTCATATTTTACATCCCAAAAAATCCATCCACATCTACCACATCCCTCAAATCCAAAATCTCCAAAAATCCATCCCGTTCTCAAATACACCCTTGGTATCCGGAACAAGAGCAGTAGTGGAAAACTGGAAAAGGTAACCAACAGAAAGCTCGCTGACGTCACAGCACGTCCATCGCCCCTCCCAAGGCGCCACTGCAAATTGCAAGTGGGGTCGGGCGCCCCACGAGGATTTAGCGGCTCTCCGTTGCTTCCTCCTCCGCCCCTCTGCAAACTCCATTATCAACCCCATTTCCCTCCCCCCCTCCTCCCTCTCTCCATCCCCAGGGCTTTCTACAATGGACTGTCATGCGATCGGACTTGCCAGGTAACTAGCTTCTCTCTGCTTCTTTTCCTTTTCGATTCTCGCTCCTCACGGTTGTCGCTTCTGTTGTGCGGGGATTTGAATTGGCGATAGCTAGGGCTGTTTACTGAAATCCAGACTCGATTTTGCAGTCTGGAACTTGGATACTTGTAAAATTGAGTAGGTCTGTGTTAACTGTTTCAAGGCAAGGAAGCAAATGTTACTCCCTGATTCTTATTGGTTTATGTGCAAAATTAGGTTTTCACTTTGCTAATACTGATGCCTTTGTACAAGTGAAGTAACTCTTGGCCTCTCCTCTATTGAAAAATGTTAGGGGTTGCCTGGATAAGCACTTCCCATGGTTTCCATTGAATTCTCCTTTGGCTGTCGCCTCTCCTTTCCAACATAATGTGGCTATAATGAGCTCAAGATCAGGTTCCCATAAATTAAAGCATCTGTCCCAAATTCCAAGTGGGAACTATCCATTTGGCCTCAAGTCATTGAGATCACATTGTACCTCAGTTGGCATGGAGGAGAGGCTGTCAACAACGGCCTCTGAAGATCTCCGGGAGGATGCTGACGATGTTTCTCCTGAAGAGATGCTTGCTAAGCCATTAAGCACCACTCAAGTAAGCTGGAGTGACACTGCTTTTTCACCCTTGTAGATCTTTATTCAGTTCTTGAAATTTACTGGTTTCAGTCAGTAATCAGTATTGGAGCCCCATTCATATAAAATCGCACTATTGAGTTTTCAGCCATAACATTATTGTCATAAGAAGGGTTTTGCGATTATTTGACAGTTAAATCGCCTTTGCAGTTATAGACTGCCCTCTTCTGATTTCATAATTGACATGTTTAAATCTTTCTTCGCGTTTTTTTGTTGCCATGGAGTATCAATATGGTAGTTGTAAATCATGTTTCCATCTCTTATTATATAGTAACCACATTCTTCAACCAGTGGTTGACTAGATCAAATTTTGATTACAGCTTCAAACTTTGCTTGCTGATTCCGAAAGAGCAAAGCTTGTTAAGAAGTTGAGTGAAGCCAACCTACAAAATCGCTTTTTGAAACGTCAGGTTTGTGCATTATGTTTTTTTTAGTCTGTGAAGCTCTAGCTTAGCATTTGACAATTCGATTTGATGAATGCGTCATTTTCATAGTTCAGACTAGTTAAGTCTTTGTAACTTGTGATGATAATTAATACTCTGGATTAGAAGAAAGTTCACATTATTATTGTACTTGATCATTTCATCTTTCCATTTTTGCTTTTGTTTGGAGAATAAGTTTCAAATCAAGCTTCGTTTACAATGTACAGAAGGTCGGAACCAAAATATTTCCTTGCTGGGAGAAGTTTTCTTTACTTATTTGTTGTTTAAGCATATGAGTTAAATTTGAGATTGATTTTCATGGATACCAGGATAGTCTTACATCTCGAGAGAAGTTTGTTTTATTGCTAAATTTGATAAGATCAACATTTAATAAGTTCTTTACATCTTTCAAATTATTTAGTTGAATTCCTGAATGTTAGGACAAGTTGTGGTGTGGCTAGATGCTATTTTTACCAAATATGTTGTATTTCTATGGTAAATGCGTCTCCTTGCCCAATATAGAATTCAGCCTATTATGATGAATTCAAAATTTTCTGTTGGCATATTAAATAGTTTGCAATTGATGTGGAATATATCTTAATTCTTATCGATGTGAAAACCAATATATCTTAATTCTTGCATAATTTAAATTTCATTAAAATTTGAGTCCAGGGATTCTTAATTCAACTTATGGCCCTTATTGTTAAGAAGATTATGTATAACTTAATGTTTGTTTCCTTAAAAAAAAAAACAATGCTTTGTTACAAGAGTGATTTTGATTACGCCAGATTGCACAAGTAATTTTTTTGAACAAAAATATAAATGGAGCATTGATTTCAATCAATGCCTTGTTACAAGAGTGAATTTGATTATGCGAGACTGCACAAGTAATTTTTTCGAACAAAAAGATAAATAATATAGGCTATATAGCCACATGGTTTGATTTGTTACTGAATAGTTGGTCTTTCTTGCTGAGGGATACATATTTCCTCACTATAATTGTAAGATGGAATCATAGGTTTTCTGGCTCACCTTGAAAAAGCACACTAATTTCTGCGAAATACTGATTCTACACTGCACAGGGTCCCTATATTAACTTGACATGGATAAGTTGGAGGAATCTAGATCATTTCTCAATTTTCAGAAATTTTCATTAAATTGGAGTATATTTACACTCTTGCTGCAGTTGCTGATGAAAGACGATGATTTGGTCAATTTCAAGAGTGAACTTGCTGTAGTTGAACTTGAAGTTCAGGTATGCATGTTGGAGGAATGTTTGTTTCCATTGCTTCTTTTTAATATTATTGTTCAATGTAATCGAAAATAATAGTGTTTGCATTTCTCCTTACTCTGCTACCAAAAGAGTAGCTGTCAAAGATGTCTTATTTATTCTCAGTTAGTTCTTCTTTAACATTAATTATAAATAGTTAATGTTATGAATTTGCATCTGCAGTGTTTTGTAGCCTTTTGTAGTTCACATTTAGCTTTTGGATTTCCTCTGGTCAAAACAGAGGTGGCCGCAGGATTTCATAGGGGGCGGGGGGAATCTCTTGTTCGAAGAAATTTTTTTTCGGTAGATATAATGAAGAATTTTTTTAAAAAAATGTTAAAAGAAAACTATAAATTGTGGTTTAAATATGACATTTTTAGTGCAAAAAATTATGCAGTAATTTTTTTTTTTATATATATATGTAGCATGATGAATATTTTTTTGAGAAATATTGAAAGAAAATTATAATTTTTAAAAAATGTCATTTTTAAATGGAAAAAAATTGATAGGGTTGAAAAAAATTGCAAAAAAAAAAACATCAATTGTGGTTTATATATAACAAAAAAACATGTGAATGAAAATTAATAGAATTTTTTAAAATATATATGTAGCATAGTGAATACTTTTGTGAAAAATATTAAAAGAAAACTATAAAATATGATTTAAATGTGTCCTTTTTAATTGGAAAATTTTGTTAGGAATGAAAGGTGTTGCAAAATGGTAAACAATGAGATTTGAACCCTTAACCTCTTGCATTAATTACTCTTCCTTCCCTTCACATTTAGCAACTAAGCTAAACAATACTTGTGCTCTTTCTCCTATTTTTATTTTTTTACCTTAACTTTTTTTAAACTACTGCATTTTGGGGGGGGGGGGGGGGGGGGGGGGGGCACCCATGCCCCCCTATGGCCGCCCCCTGGGTCAAAATGTACTAGGGAAAAACTTTGAGACCATAGCATATAATTGTTCTGGTTTACATGGTTACTTCTGTTGCAGGCATTGGTTGCACTGGCGGAAGAAATAACTAATTGTGGTATTCCAGAAGGTTCACGAAAGATCAATGGCAGATATATTCAGTCCCACCTGCTTTCCCGATTGGAAGGTATTTAGGCCTACACTATGCATCATTGATAATGTACGAATCTATAAGTGCCATCACCCTGTGCCTTAATTTTTGTTCTGGTATGTTCCATACATCCATCCGTGTATCAGGGATTGTGTAACCAATATGTTGACTTTTTTAACCTTCATTTGGTGCATTTGGTTGGATATGCAAATATTTTGAGTTTGGTATTTGATTAGAGTAGTTGTTTTAGCAAGGATTTTTCACAAGTACCGATGTGCCAGATACTTCAAATAATCTCATTAGAACTTCCTTTTCCATCCACATAATAGCTTTGGATTTTGATAGCTGGTTGCACTTTGAGTTCATTGCTCTGGTCCTCCGAGCGTAGCATGTGCAGATCTGTGTATTGCAGTGATACAACTAATTCCATCAACTTCTGAATCCAACTGACAATCTCTTATTCAGATAGCAACCTCTCCCCTTTACAGCAAAACCTATTTTGCATCATTGCGTATAGATCAATTGTATTTGCCACTGCCATTATGCTGCTTACCTATCATCATCACTGCAACATTTCCACTTTTGAACAGATTAGGTTATTTTCAGCTCTTATGAAGCATCCATCGTACAAAAAATATTTTGGATTTTTCATACTATTATTATTTCTTCAGTTGAAAATTTGAATTTTTTTTCCATTCATATATCATATTGATCAAGTGTCTCGGTTCGTGTACAGCTGTACAGGCAAAATTGAAGGAGCATATAAAGGACGTGGAAGCAGTCCAGTCCAAGGAAGTATCTTTATTTTGGGTTGGAATGGCAGAGGTAAGGAAAAAAAAAAGGTTTCTCCTACGTAACTTTTTTATTATCAACAATTAATAAATGATGATCATATGCTTTGTGCTGAAACTGGATTTATTGAGTGATTGGCTGGTAAATGTATGTTATGTACGCAGTGGATCATCTTGTGTTTAATGCGATCTCATTTTTATATTCTTGTGTAAAATAAGGTTCAGGTATGCATTTGTAATCCATTCTCCGACCATTTGAATTTCGCAATATGGTAAACAAATATGGATGACTTTGGTAACTATTACCCACTCTGCTTGACAATGACCAATATCAGTGATCTAGGACTGACAGAATATAAAACTATAAGAATCCGTGGATCTACTCTGGTTGGAAAGGCAAATCTGGTATTGTTAGTTTATATGATATATTCTAATTCCGCAGATGATCTGCTTTCAGTTTGTGATACCAGCATGATATCTGGATTTATTCCTTCCATTGGACCATGGGTGTTTTGTTCAGATTGGCAAATGCAGTTAGGATGTGTTGCCAATGGCTCTGAGGAAGGCCTGCTGAATATCCTTTTTGGTCCTCAGGAAATGCTTACTGGAAACATGCTTTAGGAGAATCTTTTTATAGCTTTTAAATCTCTGGTTCCCAAAAATCAAAATTATATTGGACCACAAATTTCTTTTTGTGAAGAAACAGTAAAACAAACAATAATACAAACCCCCCAAGGGGAAGCACAATTTTCCTTGACGAATCAGCTACTGATAATTCATGCTTAAAAATTATGTTAAATGGCATTCCATGATAGCATCTTATGTCAAGAAATTGGACATCCTCTCATGTTTCTTGTTCATCCTGAGCTCTTAGATTTCATCAGTGTTTGCTTATGGTGCAGAGTGTACAAGTAATGGGTAGTTTTGATGGATGGAGTCAGGGAGAACACCTATCCCCAGAGTACACAGGCTCATTTACAAGATTTTCGACAACACTGTTGCTTAGACCTGGGCGGTACGAATCATATTTCAGTTAATTCTTGTGCATCCTCTTCCCTTGTATCTGAACGCAATTCCTTCGTTTCAAGTTCACTCAATCCAACTCCCCTTCTTTTTTTTTGCATTTGAAAAGGTATGAGATTAAGTTCTTGGTGGACGGACAATGGCGGCTATCCCCAGAATTCGCCACAGTTGGTGAGGGGCTGATGGAGAACAACTTACTAATAGTAGAGTAGCTGTGTTTTTATGTTCAATCACTGATCTTAATGTTAAATTTCACAAGCACTGCAAATCTCAAACTGCTGTAAATGTCCGATGTTTTGGCATTGATGAGTATATTGTCATAAGTTCAGAAAATAAGCAAAATAAATGTACTTGTTGCCAAGTTATTCCCTGCACCAACAATGCTCCCTCATTGTCTTCCCGCAGTTGTCATAAGCCAGACTTACTACTGGCTATTACAGCTTGATCAGTCACTTCACAGCTTTGCATTTCCAGACATTGGGCCGGCATATCATCACATCAAGAATTCAAGATCATGTTTCTTGAGGTGTCTGCATACTCGTGTGGAAGATGTAAAGGTCACAATTTGTCGATTTGTGGATCTCATCAGTGATATATGCCTTCCACTCTTTCTGGTAGAAAAGAAAAAGACAGCTAACTTCTGTAAATTAGTTGAAAAGACGAAAAAGCCTATCCGAATGAAAATCCGGAATCAAAATTTATGAATCAACCAAAACAAATCATTAAGAATGGACAACATGTGGAGAATTGAAAACAATCAAAACAATCCACCACACGCAATCACCGCACCGAGATGGTCCTGAAAAATAAAACATGTCGTAGCCTTGCCAGAGGTCAATTTGGATCCGTCAATATAATTTTTGTATGTTTCTTCAGGTGGTTTGCTTCCTCTAATGTTTCTTCTTGTACTTGTTGCTCCGTTCGACCTAGTTGCCTTTTATTGCAAGTCGTCTTCACATGTTTTTTTTTTAAAGCTTTTCAGTTCTTGATTTGTTAATAAAAAGAAAACATAAAGAAGAAATTATAGTGTGAATTACACAATTGATGTCTCCACAACCAAACACAAGACATCGATCAAGACCAAGGAAAAAGAGAAATATCAAATGTGAACTACTGCCTCTTAGAGTCTTCAAAATTAATTTTGATGGCTCCAAGGTCCTGTCTAGAGGTTATGCCATTAGGGATAACATTGGGACTCTGATTGATTCTTTTGCAGGTTAGTTTCTATGTTGGAAGTTGAAGCACGAGCTAGCAGGGGACAATTTGATGATCATCAATATAATTAAAGGTTCCAGTCAGTGTCCCTGGGAAATAGAACTTATCCTTTCCGATATCCTCCTGCTATTCCAAGGTTTTTTATCGGCCAATTTCAAGCACATCTTTCGGGAGATCAATTCTGTTGCTGACTTCGTTGATTGGCTTTGGCACTCGGTTACTCATGGCTCCTTGTCACTACATCCAAAGCTCCAGGTTGTTGTCGTTCGGGACACTCTTGGTTGGCGCACTAACGCCTTCCAAATCTTTGCTCTTTCAAAAAAAGAGGGAGAAGAAAAAAAAATCTCATACAAATAAAAAGAAGAAGAGGAAAATTAACTTTTTTTCCAATATAAAGTAGACTTTGCGATCAGACATACATGAATCTCCAAAGGCCGACAAGTCGGTAGATAGAAGACCGTCGAACATACAACAAAACACTGAAAAAGGTGCAGTAAAACAGGCATCATGCACCCTACAAAAGATGAATATAAGCAAACCTAAATCTAGCAAGTTGGGGACGTAGACTAAGGACGAAGTCAAACACCATCATGAAATAACACTACTGACCAGTGATACATCAGGAATCCTTGTGGGCAGTGAAGACGAATCCATGTGGGCAGTGAAGACGAACCTCCAAGGAAGCTCTGTTCCATACACAGAGTCTCCCCGTACACACCACCTCTACCCCATCCAGCCCCGACTCTGAACGCGAGAACCCCAACGAAGAAGAAGATCGTCTAGACACTTCTATTTATTGTGCACACTAAAAAAAGAGATAAAAAGAAAGAATTAGATGAAAGAAGGCAAGACAAAAGAGAATAAGAAGAAACTTGTAATCTTATAGACGTTCTAGATTCCTCAGATTGAGAACCAAGAACGGGGTATTCGAACAAGGAACAAACCAGAAACGCAAACCAAAGACCAGGCACAAGATTTACGTGGTTTGGCCGGAGCCTACGTCCATGGAGCCTTAGCCGAACGGCTTGAGAGCACAAATCTACTAATCGGTAAGAAGGTTTACAGAGCAGGTTTTCATAACTCAAACCACGGCAAATACAGGCAAAACACAGAGGACAAGAGACATGTGAGTGGAATGAAGAAAGAACGAAGCAGACAAAGGAAGAATACACCCTAGATCTGAAGATCGGAGTCAGATCATCGTCGGAGTGAACCAGAGAAGAAGACCTTTGCTAGCACGGTGGACAGACACCTTCTTCTTCTTCCTAGAAACCGGATCTAGAGTCTCCTAGGGAGATGCGCAGAAGATCGACCGCCGGAGCTTCGCTGAAGCTAGCCTAGGGGAACACAAAACCCTAGCGGAGCTTCTCTTTCTTCTCTCTCTTTCTCTTTCTTGGATCACCTGAGGAGCGATGTGCCGAATGAGCTCCCACAAACCCTAGCAACAACTTATATAGAGTGAGCCCCTGGTGAAACGCAGCGTTCCACTAAAAACGGACCTCACAAGCCAAGAGGCCAGGTGAGCTATGGAGCTGGGCCAGCTTTGGGCTCCAGTGTTGGGCCGAGCCCGTAGATTCGGTAACCATACACACATATATAATATATATCACATATAGTATGTCTTATATATACTATACTTTGAGTAGTGTAACATATATGGGCATAGGTTATACAACCCACACTTCTAATATATGATATGATCAAAGTATAATATATATATGCTAGTATTTTGCCTTAATCTACCAAGTAACTTAAGCTAGGGCCATCCAATATTCCTAGAACTAATGCTTAGATTAAGATAGACATTACAATTTGCCCTTCTAATCCAAACATTAGATCTATTAAAAACACAACCTACTAATTAGTGGATATATGATCTCACAGACTATTCAACATCATCATCGGCTCAATTATCTTTATCTAAGGTGGTTCTCCAAGACGGAGAAAATCCATGCAAAACACAAATTTGTTAGCTGGGACTACCTTTGTCCCAAAATCAACAGGACTGATGTCGCCTTTAATCTTTTTCACTTCTAGTTCTTGAGCTGCAACACGATTACGAATAAAATGAAAGCGGACATCAATATGTTTAGTCCTTTCGTGATACATGGGATCTTTGCACAAGTATAGTGCGCTTTGGCTATCCGTATGTATAACGGGTTTTGGTGGTTGTTTAAGGATTTCCCTAAGGATTCCTTTGAGCCATATAGCCTCTTTGGCAGCTACTGTAGCATCCATATACTCAGCTTCAGTTGATGATAAGGAAATAACTGTTTGCTGCTAAGATTTCCATGAAACACAGTTACTAGCCCACGTGAAGAAGTAGGCGGTAGTGGACTTGCGGTTATCTTTATTACTAGCAAAGTCAGCGTCTACATACCCATTCAGTTTATCAATAGGCTCATGCACAATATAATGTAAACAAAGACTCTTAGTGCCAGTAATGTAATGCAGCAAGTATTTCATGGCAGTCCAGTGATCGTTTCCAAGATTAGACATAAAACGACTAAGCACGGAAATGGCAAAAGCAAGGTCTGGGCTGGTGCACATCATAACATACATAACGGACCCTACAACTACATCATAGGGGACCTTAGCCATTTCTTTAATATCTTCAGGCTTAGTGGGACAGCTTTTCTGGGTCAGCTCTAAGTGCCCTCCTAGAGGTATGGATGCAGGCTTAGAATTCAACATATTAAACCGATTTAGAACCTTAAGAATATAGTCGCCCTGAGACAACCATATTTGCTTATTAGGTCGGTTTCTAATGATGTTAACACCAAGAATCTTCCTGCCACTTCTTAAGTCTTTCATATCAAAGTATTTTTTAAGATCCTTTTTGACAGTACTAATAGGAATCATAGAACTGCAGATCAGTAATATATCATCAACGTATAAAAGCACATAGATCAAGGATGACTTAGAAACACCTTTAAAGTAAAGACATGAATCATAACTGCTACGAGTAAACCCAAGTTTCTTAATCACGACATCAAATTTGAGATTCCATTGTCTAGGGGACTGCTTGAGCCCATAGATGGATCTCTTCCGATGGCAGACATGATCAGGATACTTGGAGTTTACAAACCCTTTGGTTTGTTTCATATAAATGGTTTCATCAAGAGTACCATGTAAAAAAGCAGTTTTGACATCCATTTGTTCTAACTCCCAGTCAAACACAGCACACATAGCAATCATAATACGCATAGTTTTATACTTAACTACTGGTGAGAAGATATCATTATAGTATATCCCTTCTCTCTGGGTAAACCCTTTTGCCACAAGGTGGGCTTTAAACCTAGGGGGTTCTCTAGGGTTTAAACCTTCCTTAAGCTTATAAACACATTTAGAGTCAATAAGTCGGGTCTTAGGAGGTCTTGGAACTAGACTCCATGTCTTGTTTGTATACATGGAGTCCATCTCTTCTCTCATAGCAGCTAGCCACTCTTTGCCATAGATATTCTTAATGGAAGATTCATAAGAGCTTGGGGTAGTAGGATTTCTAACAATATCAGCAGTAAAAAAAAAAGAATATTCCACAATATAAGAGGTGTATTTCCTATTGGGGATGATGGTTCTAGGTTCTCTATCCCTAGTCAACTGATAATCATGCAAATTAGGTATAGCGGAGATATCATAAGCATGTAAATGAGAAGGGAGGGAGGAGAAAACAGAGGACTCTCTTTGAGAGTCAATAGAAAGGCCATACATCACCAGAATTAGGAGAGGAAGGAGAAGTAGTAAGAGAATTAGAAGATATATTTTGCTCAATGTCAGGCTAAGGCTCAGACTCCTCTTGGTCAAGTTGAGGGTCTTGATCTCCAGGTTTCTCCTTTCCTTCTTCTTGTTGTCCCCCCTGTAGTGTGGAATGTGTGCTCTTCTTAGCTGATATGAAGGACCTACCATCGTCATGCTCTTCATCACAGAGGATTCACTTTCATCAGGTAACAACTGCTTAGTCTGCTCTGCGGTATTTGTCAGCTCAGGGAAAGAAGTTAGCTCAGTTTTTAAAGGGAAATCTATCTAATTAAATCTCACATTCCTTGTTGTGATGACCTTGTAAGGTCCAGGTTGCAGAAGAAGCACCCTGAACCCCTTTACTCCATTAGGGTAACCTAGCAGGATACCCTTCAAAGCCTTTGGTTTCAGCTTACCATCACTCTGCACATCCAAAAGGCTTGAGGTATCCCAAGCTAGGTTGCTTACCTGTCCATTTAAATTGGGGAGTGAGAAAGTCAAGCACAGAGGAAGAAGATCTGTTTATAAGATAGGCTACAGTTAATACAGCTTCACCCCAAAGAGTATTCTTAAGGCCAGAACTAATTAACATGCATCTCACTTTTTCTAACAGAGTCCTATTCATTCTTTTAGTTGTTCCATTTTATTGTGGAGTTCCAGGTACAGTTAAGTGTCTTTTAATCCCATATTTTTGGCAATAAGTATTAAATTTTGTATGATAAAACTCCAAGCCATTGTCAGTTTTTAAGCATTTCAGTTATGACTGTACTGACTCTCTACCATTACCTTCCATCTTATGAAAGCATCAAAGGCCTGATCCTTTGATTTCAAAAGGCTTACCCATACTTTCCTTGAGTAGTGATCAATGAAGCTTATGAAATATCTCATACCCCCTGCAGTAGGGACTTGTGAAGGTCCCTAGAGATTAGAGTGCACATATTCTAAAGGAAACTTAGCAACATATGAAGATAAAGGAAATTTAAGTTCTGCAGACTTGCCCAAAACACAATGCTCACAGAATTTAATATCAACATGTTTCTTAGGTAATAGGCCAGATTTATGCAACTTTATTAAGCCCTTGTTGCCTATGTGACCAAGCCTGTTATGCCAAATCTTAGTCTCAGATAATGTCATAGAATCAGAAGCAGAAACATCATTCACTTCAGGTTTAGAAGAGAGAACAAAATACAATATTTTCCTTCTAACAACTTTAACAATCACAGTTCCATTTCTGGACACGGTTCTCATGCCATCAGAGGAATTAACACTGCATCCTATTTCTTCTAAAGCAGATTCAGCCATTGGACTTCTTCTAAGACTAGGGACCCACTTAACATTGGTGAAAACTCTAACAATGCCATCATGCATGAGTAAGGGAACATCACCTACACCTTTAATATGCAAGCAAGTATGATCACCTAACATGACATCACCACGCACAGACTCATTTAAATTCTTAAAAAAATGCTTATGAAGGGTGGCATGCATTGTACAACCTGAATCTAAGATCCGTGCATCAGAAGAATCAACAGATGAAATATCAGAATACATGAATAATTCAGCAGAGTATTCACACATATTTTCAAGCACAGCAGCAGACAATTCAGTGTTATTTTTCATAGCAAGATCCCCTGCCCTTTTCTTTTTCCTGCATTCTTGATACGTTTGGGATACCGATCCTTCACCTGTAGGCTCAAGATCAAGAACCACACCGTATAATTGCCCGATCTTGCAATGCTCTTTCGATATCTCCTGATTGAACAATTAATTAAACTAATTAAAGCGACGGAAATAACTTAACAAATTTAAACTAAAACAATAGCGACGAAAGAGAAGAGGAGAACGAGTCAGCGAGCGCAAGCGCGCGGGAGCAAGGTGCGCGCGTCCGGGGGTAATCGCTGGAAGCGAGGCCAGGTGCGCGAGGTCTTCGGACACACAGGAGCCGATGCTCCTCAGGGCGTGCGGGTTCTCGGGTGCGCGCGATCGAAGACACATGAGTGAGGTGCTGGGTGCCGAGCCCCAGCGTAGGTGCGAGCGCGGAGCCTGATCGATGCCGATGTTCCAGGCGCCGGTCTTCTTCTTCCTTATGGCGACGGATTGCGCTAGGGTTTGTGTTTAGGGTTTGGTTTCGGTGATGGTGGTTGAAGGTGATGGTTATGGTTGTGGTGCCGATGAACATAGAACACAAGAGCAAGAAGCTTTTGGGATTGAAATCGAAGAACCCTTTAATCCATAAAGGGGTTCCTCAATTGTATTCAATCGAAGTAATTCAATGGAAAGTACAATGTTTAAATAGAAAAGCTAACAACCAATTCTAACATGCAAGATAGAAGTTATGTTGATAAAAGATATAATTAAAACCCTAAAGATAAAGTAAACCTAAATAAGATAAAAGTTGCATAATTTAGTGGACAAGAATTAATCTAGAGGAGATATAATTCTTCCTCCTTATTAAATCTAAATACATGAAATAATAACTTAATTAATTAAATGTGTAAACCGGCCGAAGCATAAGGGGTGTACTCGACATGGGCCTCCATCTACTCGACATCTTCCATGGCCCACTCGACATGAGATGGTCTCGAGTGGCCCATGTTAGTGTCGAGTATGGTCATGTCATGGAGGGTGCTGACGAGTCTTCATGAGCTTCATTTGTGGACGCAAGCTCACTTCCTATGCCGGTGGTGTAGTCCTGAGCAAAGTGATCCAGGGTGGTCTGAACCCTTACTCCATAGTTCTTTGGTAACGGACAAGAAGAGCTTTGGTTACACAAACACACTCCAATTCAATCGGAAAAATCACAAACCCAAGAAATCATCGCTGAAAGTTCCAGAAACGTCGCAACAACAATGAAAGGCATCGTAGGCGCGCACTCGGCTTCGCAGGCCTTCGGGCTTAGGCGCCTGGCGCTCGGCAGCTTCCGGCTTCCTCTAGGGCATGCCAGAGGGAGAAAGCGAAAGAGTGTTTTACCACTTGACGAGCAATACCATCATTGAGGCGTAGCATTATCTCAGAGTGGGCTTTCATGTCCATCTCTAGCTCTTCAGCTGTGGACTTTGGTGTAGAGGATCCTCCTTCAATCTTTTTCAACTTTTGTTCTTCAGCAAGATTGGGGAGATCCTCATCATTGATGTCCAAACCCTTGTTAAGGGTGGTCATCTCAGAGGTTGTGGTTGCTGGCTTCAGAATTGCCTTCCAACAACCTTCTTTGATGAGAACATCTCTCATCTTGACTTGCCACATAGCAAAGTCAATCACACCATCAAATGGTTTTATCTTTAAAGAGCTATCAATGGTTTTAGGTACCTGCAGTGTACAAGAACAGGTAAGTATAAGAGATTTTATGAGCGGAAGCAAGTAAGAGTGTAACAGTATACAAGACTCTCAAGAAAAACCCTAGATTACAGGTCATAGAACGGTTCCAGACCAGTGGTACTTCAGACAGGAGAGGAATAAACCAAGTCTGAGCTTTTTTAAGGTCTACCCAATGTGTTGCCTCCGATCCCGCTCCCTGAGATCCAATAATGGAACAAGTAGGTAAGGAAAGGGACATTCAAGCTCTGATACCACTTTGTAATCCTATAGACGTTCTAGATTCCTCATATTGGGAACCAAGAACGGGGTATTCGAACAAGGAACAAACCACAAACGCAAACCAAAGACCAGCCACAAGATTTACGTGGTTCGGCCGGAGCCTACGTCCACGGAGCCTCAGCCGAACGACTTGAGAGCACAAATCCACTAATCGGTAAGAAGGTTTACAGAACAGGTTGTCCTAACTCAAACTACGGCAAATACGGGCAAACCACAGAGGACAAGAGACATGTGAGTGAAATGAAGAAAGAATGAAGCAGACAAAGGAAGAATACACCCTAGATCTGAAGATCGGAGTCAGATTGTCATCGGAGTGCACCAGAGAAGAAGACCTTTGCCCGAACGGTGGACAGACACCTTCTTATTCTTCCTAGAAACCGAATCTAGAGTCTCCTAGGGAGATGCGCTCAAGATCGGCCGCCGGAGCTTCGCTAAAGCTAGGGGAACAAGAAACCCTAGCGGAGCTTCTCTCTCTTCTCTCTTTCTCTTTCTTGGATTACCTGAGGAGCGATGTGCCGAATGAGCTCCCACAAACCCTAGCAACAACTTATATAGAGCGAGCTCCTGGTGAAACGCAATGTTCCACTAAAAACGGATCTCACAAGCCAAGACGCCAGGTGAGCTTTGGAGCTGGGCCAGCTTTGGGTTTCAGTATTGGGCCGAGCCCGTAGATTCGGTAACCATACACACATATATAATATATATCACATATAGTATTTCTTATATATATTATACTTTGAGTAGTGTAACATATACAGGCCCGGACCTGAGGCGAGGCCCAACAGGCCATCGCCTCAGGCCCAATCTCGGTAGGGGGCCCAAGCCCAATGCCCATATATACATATATTTAAAAAAAAAAGAATACAGCTAAAGTAAATAAAGGAGTAAACGACTAAACGATAGGAAGAAAAAAAAGAAAATAAAGGCTGTCACAACTATTCCCCAAATGGGCCAAATGGCCCAAATCCAATCAAACCAATTTCACGCACCCCATCCTTAAAAAAAAAAATTCATGCACCCAAACTCAGTTAATCGACTTCTAATCCTTTGTTTTCTGCACGTGGATTCTCCAAGCCTCCGAGGTTGCCACTCTCGCCGTCGCCCGCCGATTCTATTGCCGACTGCTGAGGTTGCCACCCGCACCGATTCTCCGAGAGTCCGAGGTCGCCAACGCCTAACGGTGTGTTTTTTGTTTGAACTTTGATTTCAATTTAATAGGTTAGGGTTTTCGATGATTCGAACTCACTTCTTTGCAATAGTCTAGGGTAATTAAAATTACAAAAAAAACATCCATCTAAAGTGTTGCTGTCTGTGAGTTGTCGAATTTTGAATTCAATTCTGTTTGTTGTCGTTGTTGCTTGTTTGACTCGTTTGATTTCAATTGAATTCACTGTCGTTCAGTTGTTGTTGCTGTTTGATTTCAATTGCAAAAATCATCACTTAATTTTGATTGTCAAAATGGGTAATTAAAATTACAAAAAAAACATCCATCTAAAGTGTTGATGTATGTGAGTTGTCGAATTTTGAATTCAATTCTGTTTGCTGTCGTTGTTGCTTGTTTGACTCGTTTGATTTCAATTGAATTCACTGTCGTTCAGTTGTTGTTGCTGTTTGATTTCAATTGCAAAAATCATCACTTAATTTTGATTGTCAAAATTCGAAAATCATCATTGGATTTTATATCGAAAATCATTCCCGACCTTTGATTAAAAAATTTTTATCCAGTGATGATTTTGATTTTGATTTTTTGCAATATGATAGAGTTCTAATTTATGATTTTGATTTTTCGATCAGGCTCGGCCTTGCTGGCTACTGCGTGTTGGCTGCTGCTCGCTAGCTGTTGAGTGTTATTGCTCCTGTAGTTGTTGCGTGCTCCCCTTGCTGGTCACGTTCTAACATTAGGATTTAGGGACTTTAGTTTGATGTTCGCTTTGTAATTATCGAAAATCTCCCCTTGCTGGTCACGTTCTGACATTAGGAGGGATTTAGGGACTTTAGTTTGATGTTCGCTTTGTAATTATCGAAAATAGTAGAGGGCCTCGTTTTGAAATCTCGCCTCAGGCATCAAAAATGTCAGGTCCGACCCTGAACATATATGAGCATAGGGTTATACAACCCACACTTCTAATATATGATATGATCAAAGTATAATAGATATGCTAGTATTTTGCCTTAATCTACCAAGTAACTTAAGTTAGGGCGATCCAATATTTCTAGAACTAATGTTTAGATTAAGATAGACATTACAAAACTCATCCGAATAAAAGAAGAAGAAGAAGAAAGAGAGAGAGGCAAATTAAATGAAATCAGCAATTTATTATCTCATCCCATACGTGAAAAGAAAAGAAAAACTCAACCCACCAAATTAAGTTCAAAATAATCAGATGAGGAGGCAAAAAAAAACCATTCGAGGAAAAAACAATATCAATTTCAAATTCCGAGGGGTATATTGGACAAAAAACACATAAGCCTTGGCATAGAATTGGAGCACATGGCGTCGATCGTCAATCGATCAAAAGCAACACGTTTGAATCGAAAGGCTAAAGTGTTTTCGTTTCAAAGTTGTTGTGTATAATAACAATACTGCATTCAAAGCATCTTCTCCTTAAGCTATAATGGCTAGGAAAAAGAGTCTACTAAAAGAGAATATTTTATAGAATATTCTCTTTTGACCTATTTTACGATTTTGCCGTTCCCCCGTAGGCCAATTTTGGTAGGTTAAACTACCTATAAATACTAAAGTAATACCTTTCACATCTCATTTCCGTCACTCAATCCTATCTTTATTTTTTATTATAAGTTTGACGAATCTATAATTAAAAAGAAAGATTAATGTTATTTTATAAAAATAAATATGTCAAATATTATAGTCATATCGAATAACTCTTGAATATCGTTACAGTACTACAACTTTTATTTTTAATTAAAAATTATAATTATATAATATTTAGATTTATGATTGTATTATTTATAGATTTATATAAATATTAAACAATTAAAAATAAATAAATAAATAAAAGATAGGATTTGACATTCCAAAAGAGTAAGCCAAATTTGACATTTCTTTTGAAAATAGGCCAAAATTCAGTTTTAGCTTAAGTGGGAACAAAATTAGACCAAAATCCAATTTTTAACCTACCATGGGAGATGGTCTCAGAAAGGGCAAGTAGAGTGAATTCAAACTAAAATCATGGAACACTCATGTACGGTTTTACGGGCTTTAGGGTCTTGTTCGAACGGCCACCATCATATATATCAACATGTTTTCGTCACAATATACAAGTATCGCAGTAGTCTGACATGCCAAACAAACCCTAAGACTGTTACTGCGAACTCAAACCAGCCAAATCCCACCAGCTATACAGAGCTTGGGTTAAAACTCGCTAATTGGTTGAAATGCAGATGGGAGTGTGAGTTTCATCACCCAGGTTCTTAGTATGGGTAGTAGCACTTCGTCTTATATTTGTGGGTTGAAACTAAGCCTGCCAAGATATCATCTTATTGAGACAAGCTATTCATAGTAGCAGCTGCGACGAACAACAAACAGACAACGCAAGGAGACACAGCTCTATTCACAATTCACATGAGAGAGATGAACTATACCATCCGAGAACAAAGGAGGGGTAAGGGAAAAGACAGACGAATACACAAGTAAAGGAACAGACGGACGACATTTATGTACATCTCAAAAGCTATACCATGGGCTGAATTACATCATGATTACCGTGAAGATGAATACATTTGTAATTGCAGCATCTGGAGGATGAGAGCTTTGACAACTTTTGAGACATGGCAGACAAACGACGTTACCTTTAAGGGGCTATCATTTTGCAATTTTTGAATGTTTGATGAGCCAATCAATGACGATATTTATGTTTACCGAGTCCTTGCACGAGATCATATAGCAGCAAACCTCTCTGTCCGTTATTGATTGAAGGTCTCTGTCAAAATCCACCAAAGGAAACACTCAGTTATTACAAAGTCAAAGAATCTTTGAGAAGCCAAAACATATCACTACAGACATTCCTGAATGGTGAAGTGTAGAACTCACAGCTGGTCCATCAACGGTTGTTGGGAAAGAGCCTCTGATTTGTCAATCTTGTTACCAAGAACAAGCAAGGGGATGCCAGTGAGGGATGGTTTTGCCAGAAGGTCGTGTAGCTCACTTCGAGATACCGGAATATTGTCTCTATCAGCCGCATCAACCACATACCTGCTTTAATTGAACAGAACAAGTCAATTTGGTGAAATTTTAGGTGCATATAACTGTTCACTTTTAAAACATTTCTAACAACTGCAGTCAAACGGTCAAAAGCATGTAGATTAACAATCAAAAGGGGCCGTCTTCATATAAGTATAGTACCAATCAAGATCCCATTTTTCCAAGGGTAGTCTATGGATAAGAGAGAGAGTGCACCTTAGCAGAGTAAAGTAACTTAAATGGTTCTAGTTTCTTAAGTAGTTTAAAGAATCCCAGTGAAGGCAACTGCATATCACTTGTAGAAGCAATAAGCAAATTCCTCAAGCCCTTATCCAAACCATTCACCAAATCTCACAAGCAGCCACCGGCAACACCCAGCCTCAAAAAATATGCTGCATATCCTCTGTTCCTAAACCATTTCTTTTATATCATGCAAACACATGCTTTTTCATCAAATTCAAGCAGCGAAAGAATGCATTTCCAAGTCTTCGCTTCCTGCCTAGGTGAATGTCCTACTTTCTAGGGGAATAACAGGGCATGGCAAAACCGTGAAGGTGCAAAGTCAGAGAACAGTGATAAGCATATGGGTAGTTAGATAGAAGCTTCTAGGGTAAGCTAGAAGGGAGGGTAAATCAGTAGTATAAATAAGGCACTAGGCCTCTTTGTTCAGTATTCAGGAAATCAGTTAGTTGAGAGTGAGAGGCGTATCAGCCCCTTTGGCCAGGCGTATCTGCCTTGGTGGGAGTATCTTCCCGGTTCTATCTTGTTCTTTCCGATTTCTAGTTAAATACAAAGAGGGTTATCCTCATTTTATCCCTAATTTCTATGAGTTTGAGTGCGAATTAGTCCTAGATAGACCTAATCCAGATTATTGGTCTATCAAACAGAAAAACTCAACCACCATTAAAATGTTCTTTATCATGAGACAATTTCTCAACACTACTGGCTTCCACATATGGCTCCAATCTTCACTTTGAGTACTCAAATGGAGTCCATGATAAACTAATGAGAGTCTTAATAACAAATAACTAGATCAAGCAAACTGCTGTTTTTCCTATTGAAAGAATCAAACTCTCTGTCATAAGCAATTATTATGCGAGGTGTGTGGAAGAAGACATCATATTTAGCTAAGATAATCCAAATACTCAAACTTGAACTTTACACCATAAAAAATATCATCCCGTAATATATATTAGATGAATGAACATCAATTTAACTGTCTTACTTAAACTCTCTATAACTTAACTGGCTGCTGCATGAAGTCTCTTCAGAATCATATCCCTCTATTCTACTTTAGTTATGAAGTCTCAAAGGAGCTTACATTCTACTTTTTTTTTTGGTTTCTCCTTATATTATGTCAAAGCACTACCTAAAGTTCAACACACATCAGAATTTACCAAACCTATGGGATCTCAAGGTCTAGCCTTGCTGGACCAATTGTTGTATGGAACAAAGGAACCAAATGGAATAACAGATAAGAAATTTTAATTAATTCCTAATCAAATAAGAACTTCAAATCCCAAAACAGACTCCAGGACCTGCAGGCAATGGTCAACAGGGAGTGTAATTTTTAAATATGCACTAGTATATCCCTGTAATTGTAAGAGCAAGGAAGTCTCCTGTAAAAAAAAAAACGATTATCTACTGGGATTAGACTGAAATATGAATTTGGAATAGAGTTTTTTAATATTCAAATGGCATCAGAGTGTTTTTTAATATTCAAATGGCAATAGAGTTTTTCTTTTCTTTTTTCTTTTTTCTTTTTTTTTTTCGATACAAAAACCATTCACTAACTATTAAGCACCAAAAATTAATAAGTGAGCTTTGAAATAAAATTGTGAGGGGCTCAAGATTTCATCGTCCAGATATAAACCCAACATATGTGGCAAAATGTTTACCAAACAGAAGTGAGAGAAATTACACGATAGCAGATGCTCCACGACAATAACGCTCCCACATAGTGCGAAACCTCTGTTGCCCTCCAAGGTCCCAAAGCTTAATTGTGACATTTCCTTTGGTCACCTTTTTCATGTTGAATCCCACTGTTGGAATCATGTTTTCACTATGTCCTCCTGTCTAACAGTCAAGAAAAAACCTGATTAAAAAGTGCAAAGGAACAGGAATATATGCACAAATGCACACACACATGTGGAGACAGATTGAATGAAGATAGAAGCATGACCAACTTTTCATTACTTACAGAAATAGCATTAACAAGGGATGTTTTTCCTGCATTCTGAAGGCCCACAAGAGACAGCTCCATTTCCTGCTTGAAGAACAGGCTGGTATGCAAATAACAAAGTTAGAGGAGAATAAAATTCCAAACCTTGCAATTAGGGAAAACTTTTATAAGTCAAGAGACAATTTTTTAAAAAAGAGAAACTGCACCACTTTATATTCTAGAAGGCATGCGGAAAAATAGAAACTTTTTAAAAGAAAGTCAATCATTGCCTGATAACGGGAAAATGATGCAAACAAATATTTTCATAGAAAAGTGAATTTAAGTTCAAAATGCAAAACTATAAACTAAAAAGAATGTCTATGAGATCCCCAAGTATTTATGAATAATATTCACTTCTACACTCTAGGTGAATGTGTTCTAGTCTAGAACATATTCAGTTCTAGATCAGCAAACTTTTGGAGGCTTCTATATCAGCAAACTTTTGGAGGCTTTCAATATTTCTATCACAAATCTCCATCATCTTATTCAGTTCTAGAACACATAGCAAAATTTTGGAGGCTTTCAACATTTCTCTCAAAATCTCCATCATCTTATTCAGTTCTAGAACACAATCAGTTCTAGAAGTGTTCTATACTTCTATGGCAAACTTTTGAAGGCTTTCAACATTTCACCCACAAATCTCCATCATTTATCCAATTCATAATCTGTTCAAATACCTTATGTTCTTAATGAGTGAAGAAAAAGGTGCAAGGCCCCGAAAAGCGACATGGGATTCTATTGCCTACAACGTACAGCACGAGGCAAAGGGCAGGGCCTTTCAGATGAACCTATGAAAGTAGCATACTTTAACAAAAATGTGTTTTAAACTATGTTAATTTGTGTAATGTTGAATAAACTTGAAATTTTTTGATATAGGCATAGCCACAAACGCATTAAAAATTGTAAATTTAATAAATGATGAGTCATATAATTGAAATAGCATAACACCCAATGTCAAGCCAAAGATTACTCATCTAGAAGTGCACTTGAATAACATGGCTAAGAAGATTTAACATGAATAGAATGTAATCATACAGGCCCCGAGCTGGAGTTGTATTAAGGCCAATATATCAAGTACACTTCCCGAGAAATTACTACCTGGGGAAGTATTATTCCTAGGAAGTACAATTCTTGGAAATGGTAAAAACAATGTTCCGTTAAAATGAATTTTCAATAAATTAAATTACTAAGTTTTGTTTGGGTGAACATGGAAATTTACTACGTAAATTGAATCAACTATTTTTACAACATGTGTGTGAAACTATGTAAATTCATTTAATGTTGTATTAAGTTGTAATTTTATGATATAAGTGTAGCCGTGTAGGTGTATAAATAGTAAAAATTGCAAATTATGATTCATATATTTCATATAGCATAACATCCATTGTCATCTTGAAAGATTTTACTATGTAAAGTGTAATCTCCAAGGAGATCTCAAGTTTGAAGTCAATTTAGCTGGAAAGATTATCTACCTTCTTTTTCTTTAGCTGGTATTCTAGTTCAACAATGATACGATTACAAACTAGGATGCCAATCACTTGTAATAATCTTTCAGGTCAAGTTCAAGAACATTTACGCAACAACGGTTGAGGATTGGAAAAGAAAAACGACTACACAATCCCAATCCCACAGAAATGCATACGAAATTCTGCCAAAGGCATTCACATTAGAGTTAATAAAGACATTTCTGAGATGTTGAGAAAGTCCTCTAGTCTCTGTGTGAATTAGCGATTTCCATCAAAATATCAGTCCTTGGTTGAAATTGACCTTTTAGCAACAACTTGAAAGCAACCGCAGAATTCAGTTCGCAAACCATGTCGAGCGAGGAAAACAGATGAAGGAAAAAGGCGAGAAAATCGAACCTGCGAAGCCAGTTGAGAAGAGAGTCCCACAGGCCCATTTGGAGGGGATTAGGATTGGAATCGGAAATCGGGATGCGAACGTGGTGGAAGAAGACGGAGAGCGGTGACCTAGATTTGGGAGGAAGCGACAATGGAAGCAGACAGAGAGACAGGGAGGGAGGAGATGGCAGAGACGTCAAGAAAGCAAGGAAGCTATTACGGTTTCGCGTTCTCTACCTCTCGGTCCTCTCCTCCCTTCTTTTTCCCTTTTTCTTTTTTTGGGTTCTTTTTCGCTTATCGTCCACGTAAACGAAAGCCTAAACCAATGGTCTCCATCTATTGCAATGTGCAGTGGAAGACGCTCCTCTTCCGTAACCCTGACTTTCCTCCGGAAGCTATCAATCCGCCTCCTCGACGTTATGAATCTCGGCTTCGGCTATCTATTCTCCTCCTCGCTCGGCCACCCCACTCCTCCTCGATGGGGATGTTCGCCGTCTTCGACGTACTCGGTACACTTGGTCCTCTTAAGTTGTTATTTACCCCGATACCGCCACCGCCGCTTTAACCTAGGTTCGTACCCTGATATCTTCCAGGCCACCTCTCGTTTCTGGCATTGGTGACCTCCGTCCTCGGCTCCGGCCATGTAAATCGACTTTCGGTGCTTCTTCGACGACTCTCTCTTTCATTGGTCCTGCTGAACACCGTCACCGATTGGTCGATCCTTGATGAGCGTTGTGTCGATCCGCCATCTAATCCGGTGGTCTGGGGCTCGGGGGTGTGTTTAGCTTGTGAGATAGGGAAAATCCCGACATAATAGCACAAGGGCATTATGGTCTTTTACCAATAAATTCGATTATTCAATACGACATTGATGCTACCGTTTCGCCTATTGATTACGACAACGGTTTTGTGCATCAAGAGCGTTGACCGAATTAAATACGGGAACGGTTTCTTTTATTTAATATCATAACGGTTTCTTTTATTTAATACTCGACTAATATAAATTGGAGGGGATAGATTCCGATTGAGGAGGAGTTACTTGAGCGTCGGAGAGTTCTACGGGGGAGACAAGCCCTGCCCCGACCTCGTTCGTTATTGTTTGCGGGCTAGGGTTCAGGTTGAGAGCAGGATCAAGATCGATCAACTATGATGCAGATTTTATGCATCACAATTGGCGCCGTCTGTGGGAATCCGATCAAAAAGCCCTAAAATAACAACCCTAATGAACAAGATTGAAGGGTCCTACCACCGTCACCGGGGGTCAGGGGCACAACTAGGTGCTCGGTGCCCATGAACGCCAGGCTTGCTATGAAGCTTTTCCGAGGGCATAGGGGCATGCCGGACCACCCCTCAGGCCACCACCGCTAGGGCTGAGCACCGGTTGGAACCGAACCGGAACCGGCACAAAACCGGTAAAACCGGAACCGGAATATTCTAAATACTCAAACCGATAACCGGACCGGTAACATTCCGGTTCGGTTTTAAACCGAACCGGAATATAGGAAGTCAATCCGGAACCGGAATAACCGGAATAACCAAACTTGCATACGAATTGAACAACCTCACAAAAAAAATTATTAAATTGCATCCAAAACAAAAATGTAATTAAGTAGTAATCACATCCAACTTGTCTAAGGAAAAAAAAACAGAAAGTATAACAAATAAGCCAATTCATAATTAATAATTAAACATTAAAGAACCCTTGAATCCCTTGATCGATTAGTGTTGCAGCTTGTATGTTTCTGTTAATCACTTGTCCCCTTACACTCTTCAAGCTTATGAGCATCAACAAACACCCTTGTAAATTAGAAAGAAAAAAATAAAGAAAAAGTCAACTAATGAGTAATGAGATAATAAAAAGATAAACTTAATATTTCACTTTTATAAAATATAATTACGTACCATTACTCCTTAACTCAAGCAACATAGATTATTTCATCATCATTGGAACTTTTTGTATGTAAATCTGCATTATTAATAACATTGTAGTTAATAAAAAACAAAAGTATCAAAAGGAGTTTAGCAATTTAACCTAACAAATAACAGTGTAATATAAATATCATAGCATATTAGAAGGATAACAAGCAACTGTCAACAATTTAAAAAGATATCAAAGGATTGATATAAAAAGATGATGAGCCTGCAGTGTATATAGAATGACTGAATGAGTAATTAGGTTATAGAAATTTACCCTTCTCCATTCGCTCCACATCATCAAGCGTAATTTCCTCAATATCAAATGGAGCATTGCGAGTCCTTGCCCGAATCCAATCTTGTCCACATATAAGTGATTGTACCATCTTAGATTTTAAAAATTGATAGAAAGCTATGTCAGAACTTAGAAAGAAACTTACGAAAGAAAGCTTAGCTAATCTATGGGAAAAAAAATTTAACAACAAACAAAATCACTAGTACCAGTGTACCACCTTTGGGGTTAATGAGCTTCTGAATTGATCTAAATGTCGCCCACCGGCACTAAAGACGGATTCAGATGCAACCGTTGATATTGGGATTGCTAGTACATCACGTGCCATACGTGCAAGAATCGGAAATCTTGGACCATTAAGTTTCCACCAAATCAAGATATCTTTCTCTTCATCTTCACCTATTTGCTCATTCAAATATCTTTCAAATTCAGATCTCATCAGCCCACCATGATTTGCTTCGGTCATTTGTCTCTTCACTTGCTCTAACTTGTTAGCCATGTAGCTTGAACATTCTTTATCTTTGACCAGGGAGCTACTCGAAATGGCTTCACTGTTTTGAAGATCTGAAGAAGCATAAATACTGCTATATTCATCATATAACTTAAAAGCATCCTTCTTTATTTTTTCAGCCCATACATCTCCTTCTTTATCCCCATACATGTCACGAAGAGTTAGTTGGACAGCAAGAAACTTAGCTTTTGGATCAAGGATGACAGCAAAAAAAATCAGCCCATTCATCTTCTCAACACTACCCCAATATTTCTCAAGCTTCTCTTTCATTTTGAAGGCCATATCTGTAAAAACAAGATCACCAGTACCCATCCAATTGTTGATTGCATTTAGAGCTTGACCAATGTGAAATAAAGCAGTGTTGCTTGTCACATACAAAGAGCCTGAGACAGCATTAGTGATGTCATAAAATTCCTTTAAAAAATTCACAAGCAACTCAACCTTCTTCCAATCATTAGAAGTGAATGATCCCAGCTCTATCCCATCATATTCCAAAGGAAGATCTACCCGATCAAAAACAACTTTGAACTTCAAAACAACATCTAGCATCTTATAAGTGGAATTCCATCTAGTAGGCACATCGTAACACAAGGAAGACTTGCACTCAATTTTACATTTCTCCGCTTGTTCTTTGAATACATTCAATCTACCTGGAGAACTCCTAATGAACTTCACAGCAGCTCGCACTTTGTCAATGCAATCAACATATACTTTCAAACCATCCCACACAAATAGATTAATAATATGTGCAGCACACCTCATATGCACATACTTTCTTTTGCTTATGGAACCACCTGGGGTTCCTATATTCTTTAAATAATTACAAGCTACATCATTAGCACTAGCATTATCAACTGTCACAGTAAAGAGTTTATCACATAAGCCCCAAAAAGCTAAACAATCTTCAATCCCACGACCAAGAGCCTCACCTTTGTGATTAGAAATCGGACACAAATTCAAAATCCTCTTTTGCAAGTTCCACTCATCATCAATAAAGTGAGCAGTGAGAGACATGTAGTTTATCTTTTGTATAGAGGTCCAAGTATCCGTAGTCAAGCTCACTCTTTGGCATGAGACTCTAAGAAACTCTTTCAACTTCATCTTTTCATTCAAATATAACTGATAGCAATCACGCGAAACGGTGAAACGAGAAGGCATGTGAAATGTCGGACACGCAACAGATAATAGTTTCTTAAAATCGGGCTTCTCCACTGTTCGAAATGGCATCTCATCAATGACTAGCATTTCTATTAATGCTTCTCGAACTTCATCGACATTTAACACCCAATTTTTCATTTTAACTGTCCCTTCTCCATCACTAGGTTGAAGTATAAGTTTAGCCTGCTTACCTTTGCTTTTGTTGGCTGGATTTTCTGGACAAGATCCCCAATGGTTTCTAACATTTGTTGTTCCGTTGAGGTTGGGATCAGCAGCAAATGTTTTCCCACAAAATGTACACTCAGCACGAATATGGTTCTTCTTGTCTGAATATTCTTTGAAGTCTTTCCAGTACTCGGCCCTTCTTTTGCTCTTTCTTTTAATGTATCTGCGATCCTTTCATTCATCTTTATTGGACTGCAGTACACTTTCTGTAGGAGTATTTGGCGGATTTTCCTCTAACTCAATTTCTTCATCTTCATTGAGAGAATCAATGGATAATTGATCATCACTGGGAGTATCTTCAATAATCGCAACCCTTTTTTTCGATTTTGACCCTAACATCTAATATACAAACAAAAATTATATATCAACATTCATAGACAAGACAATGATGTATACAAGATTACGGAATAACAATTAACAGTAAGACTTCAATACTTCCTGGTTTTGAAAAGTGATAAGCATATAACAATTAGTAAAGAAGGCTAAGAAGCTATTACCTGATCAATTCAAGTGCACACGTGAAATCAAGAGGTAGAAAATTTCCAACGTACTTTGATTCTTTGAATGAAGTTTCGATGTGAACAGACTGCAGACACGTAGTATGCGAGAGGTTCGAATTTCACAAGATTGCAGATTTGCAGACATGTACTGTTCAATGTAGGATCATAATTCTTAAGATACAATTGATAACTAACTATCCTTATCAAATAAGAAAAGATCTTTTTTTTTAAAAAGTGATACTTTTATTATTTGAATTTGGAAGGATAAGATTGTGTATATTAATCAAATAAATTAATTAAACGTTATATATATTAAATAATATTTTTTTTACAAAAATTCAGTTTTCGGTTTTATCCGGTTTAAACCGGTAAACCGCCGGTTATTACCGGAACCGAACCGGAACCGTAATTCACAAAAACCATCAACCGAAAACCGGCCCGGAATATCCGATTCGGTTATATGACCGGTTCTACCGGTTCGGTTCCGGTCGGTTTTCCGGTCTAAACCGAAATCTGCACAGCCCTAACCACCGCTCTTCGCCTAATTCCCGATCCTGGCATCTTTCGCCAGGCCGTCATCCCGGTACATGGTGGATGGCTCGACTTCAGATAGGGCTTGTCAAACGGCGACGGCCGACGGAGGTCAGATCGGCAGCGATGGACAGGAGAAGCCGAGAACGGCGAGAAGGGACGGGATTCAGAGCCCAATAGGCAGGAGAAAAGCAACGGGATTTGCAACTGAGAATGGAGATGGATCTCCGTGGCCAACGATTGGAGATGGAGCTCGGCGCCGACGATGGGCGGAGATGCACTCAGCGACGACGAGGCGACAGACAGGACGGAATTCGCCCCTTTTCTGTTCAAGTTCGACTTCAGGGAGGTCCGACTCCCGCCTACATTAGCCCGTGTGAGACGGTTAGCCCTTCGGCCATCCATCAATCCTTCGTCGTGCCGACCAACCGCCTCGAGCTTGGAAGGGCCGAGGATGCCGTTTGAAGATCATCTGCCGGCGCAACTCTCTTACATTCTAAACGTCTGATGAAGGAGATGGTAAACTAGGGTAACTACGAAACCTTCCTCGAGGATCTTATATATTGCAACGGAGGCCCGAACTTTTCAGACAATTACTTAAAAGGTCCAAACTTCTAGGAATGACAGGTAAGTCACCCTCTTCCGACCTAGATTACTAATTGAGGTACGTAAAAGTGAATTTAATTGTAACCAAATTCAAAAGGAAATTCCTAAGTCTTATCACCCATATTTACTAGATTATATGATTTTCTTTACACTTACTCGTCTAACCTTTGCACTAATCGGATGAAATACAAGTGATATTAGTTTAATTATTTCATGCTAAGTTTGATCTATTTGACTATTTATTCTATATTGATTGACATTAGTTGACTTGAGTTCCCGCCTAGTCTATTCCCATTATCCCGATAGTCCTTTGTTTGTCTCGATTTGCTCCGTTTATTATGTAGTTTTAAATAGGGCACTATAAAAGGGATATGAGTACGAAACTCATCGAGTTCAATTTAGCGGTAATCATATGGTCAACTCCGACTAATGATGGTGGGGCACCGATGCAACCAAAATGAGCTGGGGCATTAAGAGCTACAAGTCAAAGGTGTAATATTCTACCAACCCCTAGCCAGGTCAAGAATAACACTACAACAAAATTGGGGGTAATGATGGCCACCAAGACTCCTATTACTCAAACAGAGCTAAGTTTTCTACTCCCCTTACTTGCGGAGAATCACTTAGTGAAAACATGGTTGATTGTTAATATTCTCCTTGAAAAAGTTTATTGAAAGATGAATGTGTAGGGGCATATAAAATGCTAGGGGCACTACACATTACAATACTAATCTTCTAATGGCTTAATTGCTCTAAATTGTGTAGAAGTGCATTGTTTTCGACCAGGTCCAACAACGACTATAGATGTCGTGAAACGACGTCTTCAAAGCAACAACAATTATTCGAAAAAGTAAAGAATCGCCACTTACGGCCACCGGAATTCGCCACTTACGGCCACTCTGAATCGCCCCTTAAGGCCAACGAAATCGTCGCTTACGGCCACTCTGAATATCCAATTACGGCCAACGATAGCCACTTATGGCCAATAGCCAACTACGGATCAAGCGAATAACTTTTACGACAAAATCATCGTTCACTCGACAAACTTCGCCATTTACTTTTTTTGCCTTCCTTCCTCATCGAGACATGAAGAAGAAACCCGAGGGGCAATTGAAATAGGGAAAATCCCGACATCATAGCACAAGGGCGTTCTGGTCTTTTACCAATAAATTCGAGTATTCAATACGACATTGATGCTATCGTTTTGCCTATTGATTACGACAGCGGTTTCGTGCATTAAGAGCGTTGACCGAATTAAATACGATAACAGTTTCTTTTATTTAATATTATAACGGTTTCTTTTATTTAATACTCGACTAATATAAATTGGAGGGGATAGATTCCGATTGAGGAGGACTGGCTTGAGCATCGGAGAATCCTACGGGGGAGACAAGCCCCGCCCCGACCTCGTTCGTTCTTGTTTGCAGGCTAGGGTTCGGGTTGAGAGCTGGATCAAGATCGATCAACTATGATGCAGATTTTATGCATCACAACCCGACTTCCCATCCCCTTCCACTGTTGGCAACCACCTATTCCTTTCTCTTGGGTCCGCTGGGGTCTTCCACTCTCCCGCCCCTCCAACCCTCCTCATCCCCTCCGCCTTTGATTGTCCCTTGACACCCTAGCTTTTCCCCCATCCTAATTTGGGGTTTTGGGGCCGCTGTTGGTTTTTCTTGGCCCTTCACCCGACGCCGTTGGCTACCGATTTCCAGTGCCAATGGCGTTTCCATTCTGTCGCTGCTTATGTGCCGCCCAACAACTATCCCTTTCCTTCTTGCATGACACGTCCGAGTATGGATTTTCCGGGTTCGTACTTTTTTTTTGGATAAGGTAAGAATTCGAGGGTCAGACAGGCTTGACTCCTCAAGTGTTCGACAAAGTCGGTAGACGGTGAACCATCAATCATACATTAAAAATAACTACGGGTGCAAACCAGGCAGTGAAAGGCAAACAAATCCGAGCCACCTAAAAAACCTAAACCTAACACGTTGGGGACAACATAGACTACGAATTGAAGCCAAGAACCACCAAACAGTGACACCGCTGGCCAGCGGTACATCAAGAGTCCCTGTGGGCAGTGAAGACGAACCTCCAAGGAGATTTTCAGATTACGGAGACACCTAGATACACACTACCTCAACCCCAGCTAGATCCGACTTATAGATGCCAGAGCCCCAAGTAAGAAAAGGAACGTCGAGACCAACCAGAAGCGCAGTCGAGAACCAGCCAAGAACAAGCACCTGAAAACCCTTTCGGAAAATTAGTTTACCCTTTCGGATGGGTTTGTAAATGTGTAAAAATGTAGTCAAATAAATATATATTTAACCTTTATTATTTGTTTTTCAATAAAAAAATAGGGTTATTTGGGTAAATAGACCCTTTTGAATATTTAATTAGGTACTTAGAACCTAAACCAATTTAATTGGCTTTGGTAGACCCCTCCATCGCGCGTTTCCTCCCATCGCGTGTCTTCTTCATCACACATCTCCTTCTACGCGCGTCTCCTCTCATCGCCCGTCTCCTTCCTCAAAATTTATGTGATCAAGCTCCAAATTTCCGATGGCGAGCCTCCGATATCAAGCATAAATCCCGTTGTAAGAGGAAATCGAGAATTTGTAAATAAAATATAAATAAATCAAAGCCAACCGATTTTGTTCCGTGCAAATAAAGTTCAAGACTCCCTTCCGTTGTAGCAAAAGAAAGTCAGGATCGATCCTCGAGGAAGAAGGTCAGCGGATCTCCGATAAAGGATAATTCACATCCAAAAGCCGACTCCATAAGTACTCGACCTCGACTAGGTAGTAGTCGACAAGGGTCAGTACAGTCGAATTCGAGCAGAAATTAGCAAAAGCAGGCACTGGGAGTTGTCGGCGTCAACCAGTGTCCTCTGTAAAGGCTCAGAAATTCAAATCCTAAATTTTCGGAAAAATGAATTTAAATCAAATTAAAATCCTCGTTTAGCGGATTCCGACCGGAATATAAAATTTGACGAACGATTCGGTCCTTTTAACTCGCGAATTTAAAATAAATATTCGATGGCGATATCCTTTTAAGATTTAAAAATATAATTGATCGAGAAAGCGAGATTCGGAGAAACTAACATTCGAAAACTAATTTCGGGATTCGAAATTTGCGTATTCAGGATTTATTTCCGGACATTTAAATTTGATTAATGTCATAATTAATACCCATCACTTCCCAGTCAAATCCTTTCACGTCCACAATCACCCTCCCACCTACCCCTATTACACCCCTACCCACTATTCCAAAAAAAAGACATGGGCCTCCGCCTAGACCCCTCCTAGACCCTTGAAGGTCCCCCACCTTTCATTTTAGCCGCCTATACCCTTGAAGGTAACCCGCCTAGACCCTTGAGATTTTAACTCCTAAAACCCCCACATGTCGATCTCTCTCTTAGTTCTTAAGCTCTATACTCTCTCTTACTCTTGATCCCTCACTCCCATAGTCCTCTAACTCGTGACCTAACTCTCGTTTTTAACGCCTAGTCTATTAATTAAAGTTTATTTGTTTATATATGTTATGAATTAAACTTTATTATTTTATATACGTATTGAATATGGTCTGGGATTAAAAATACATCTCAAAATAGTAAATCCGCCTAGACCCCGCACAATCTGTGATGTGTTCCATCCCCCATAGGATACGACTCCGACGTCGCGTTAATAAAGCATTTATTATTATATCAACTTATTTCTATTATTAGTATTGTTTCTTAATAAGAGGTGTGGACTTACTTTACATAGTAAGTCCAACCCGTTAGCCTATTAGACCCATTAGTAATTAGGGTTTTATTAGTTTTGTTTAAATACTCTATTAGGGTTACTGTTTATTCTTACGTCAAAATTAGAGGATTGCAGAGCGTTGAGTTGAGACTCCCCCTTTCCTCCCTGACGTCAAACCCGATCTTTCAATTTGCTACTGATTACTGCTGAATTCGTTGGATCTTCAATCAAAGGTTCTCGCTGGAATTGATTGAAGATCGGAATCTCATCCTCGTTTGGAAGAGATTCGTCTTGCTCCATCACCACACCACCGCTGCACCACCACCATCACCCACTGTCGACAACTCTATACTCATTCCGCCGCTGCTGTCCCTGCGCCCTCGATCCACCACGTTCGCTTGTGAGTTGCCATCGCTGACTGATCGAGGCCCACTGTCGTCTCGTGTGCGCAACCAAATTCAGAATCCCTGTGGTCGTCATCAATTGGAAATACAAGGTCAACGTGGTTGGGTTTCGATCTGCCCTTGCCGATATAAATTAATTAGCTAAGTAGCCCTTGCTAATTGCTAATTATTCTTCGTTATTTGCTTCACCGATTACAAATTGGATGCCAAGTCAACTCGAGTTACGAAGATTATTTGTTTGAATCTAGACTAGTGAGATTTTACGAGAGTCTTCAACCGACTCGAGTCCTATTCACGATACGAGGGTCGATTGATTTACCTTGACGCCGGACGATTGAGAGTTGTACTCTCTCAACCCGAGTCGAGTACGTATCAACTGGTATCGGAGCCTAGCCGGTTTGTAAGTCCTTCGATCTCTTTTTTTTTTCTCTTCCGGACATTTTAATGCAATGGAGAAGCGTTATCGTTATGATTCATACTCTCAGCGAATGAAATCATATTTTTATGATCCTAAATATGGGTTAGAGTTGACTACTTTTGATGGAATTGTCGATCCGGATAAATATCTGGATTGGGAGACGAACACCGAGTATGTGCTTGATTATTATGGGCTTTCGGAGACTGAGAAAGTAGAGTGGGCATTATCCCTCTTCCGCAGGCAGGCCGTGTACTGGTGGAACCGAATGGATGATGACAGAGCTTCTGCTGGTCTTGCTCCGATCACCAAATGGAGGTATTTGAAATCCTTGATGAGAAAAAAATATTATGCTATTTCTCCTGATTCTTGTTTTATGAGAAAGAAAGTAGCACCTCCGGCACCATCATATGCAGCGGAAATAGTTAAGCTTGTGACAGAGGTTGATGTTGCAAAAGTTTGCGAGCCTGGAGAAAAGCTTGTTCCCGAATTCATTACCCAGGAGACTCAGTTGACCCAAGAGCAGAGTGAGATCCAGGCCCTGCGACAACTTGTCACTGAATTGCAATCCAAATTGGATGCCTCTTATACACTGCCAAACTCCCTGGGGAAGGCTTCCGAATTTGTGCTGCAACCAGACAGTGGGAATGTTCCAGACGCACAGATTGATTCTGTTGATGAGGAGAAGGTACTTGATGACGTGTTTGAAGAGTTAGCGATTGTACCTCTTGGGCATGCTCATAATGTTCCGAAAGCTGAGGTTTGGGTGAATGTTGGCTCTATGTTTATTGAAGATAAGGGTGTTGTTTTTGAGGTTGCTAGACCTCGAATTCTTCTGGCACCTATTCCAACCGTTTCTCCGTCGTGTTGCTTTATGGATGCTACCCCTTCCTCACTAGTCATCGCCGATTTGGTGCAAGGAAAAGTGGAGGAGAATGATATCCTCCTCAAGTTCGACAAGAAGGCGCCACCGTGGATCCCACCATTGAAGATGCGATGGTATGTCTCGCCCCGTGTCACATTTCCATTTTTTGACCACTCTCTATCACTGGACGAGGAAGCGGGGACGCTTCCCTCTCAAGGGGAGGAGAATGATGTGTTCCATCCCCCATAGGATACGACTCCGACGTCGCGTTAATAAAGCATTTATTATTATATCAACTTATTTCTATTATTAGTATTGTTTCTTAATAAGAGGTGTGGACTTACTTTACATAGTAAGTCCAACCCGTTAGCCTATTAGACCCATTAGTAATTAGGGTTTTATTAGTTTTGTTTAAATACTCTATTAGGGTTACTGTTTATTCTTACGTCAAAATTAGAGGATTGCAGAGCGTTGAGTTGAGACTCCCCCTTTCCTCCCTGACGTCAAACCCGATCTTTCAATTTGCTACTGATTACTGCTGAATTCGTTGGATCTTCAATCAAAGGTTCTCGCTGGAATTGATTGAAGATCGGAATCTCATCCTCGTTTGGAAGAGATTCGTCTTGCTCCATCACCACACCACCGCTGCACCACCACCATCACCCACTGTCGACAACTCTATACTCATTCCGCCGCTGCTGTCCCTGCGCCCTCGATCCACCACGTTCGCTTGTGAGTTGCCATCGCTGACTGATCGAGGCCCACTGTCGTCTCGTGTGCGCAACCAAATTCAGAATCCCTGTGGTCGTCGTCAATTGGAAATACAAGGTCAACGTGGTTGGGTTTCGATCTGCCCTTGCCGATATAAATTAATTAGCTAAGTAGCCCTTGCTAATTGCTAATTATTCTTCGTTATTTGCTTCACCGATTACAAATTGGATGCCAAGTCAACTCGAGTTACGAAGATTATTTGTTTGAATCTAGACTAGTGAGATTTTACGAGAGTCTTCAACCGACTCGAGTCCTATTCACGATACGAGGGTCGATTGATTTACCTTGACGCCGGACGATTGAGAGTTGTACTCTCTCAACCCGAGTCGAGTACGTATCAACTGGTATCGGAGCCTAGCCGGTTTGTAAGTCCTTCGATCTCTTTTTTTTTTCTCTTCCGGACATTTTAATGCAATGGAGAAGCGTTATCGTTATGATTCATACTCTCAGCGAATGAAATCATATTTTTATGATCCTAAATATGGGTTAGAGTTGACTACTTTTGATGGAATTGTCGATCCGGATAAATATCTGGATTGGGAGACGAACACCGAGTATGTGCTTGATTATTATGGGCTTTCGGAGACTGAGAAAGTAGAGTGGGCATTATCCCTCTTCCGCAGGCAGGCCGTGTACTGGTGGAACCGAATGGATGATGACAGAGCTTCTGCTGGTCTTGCTCCGATCACCAAATGGAGGTATTTGAAATCCTTGATGAGAAAAAAATATTATGCTATTTCTCCTGATTCTTGTTTTATGAGAAAGAAAGTAGCACCTCCGGCACCATCATATGCAGCGGAAATAGTTAAGCTTGTGACAGAGGTTGATGTTGCAAAAGTTTGCGAGCCTGGAGAAAAGCTTGTTCCCGAATTCATTACCCAGGAGACTCAGTTGACCCAAGAGCAGAGTGAGATCCAGGCCCTGCGACAACTTGTCACTGAATTGCAATCCAAATTGGATGCCTCTTATACACTGCCAAACTCCCTGGGGAAGGCTTCCGAATTTGTGCTGCAACCAGACAGTGGGAATGTTCCAGACGCACAGATTGATTCTGTTGATGAGGAGAAGGTACTTGATGACGTGTTTGAAGAGTTAGCGATTGTACCTCTTGGGCATGCTCATAATGTTCCGAAAGCTGAGGTTTGGGTGAATGTTGGCTCTATGTTTATTGAAGATAAGGGTGTTGTTTTTGAGGTTGCTAGACCTCGAATTCTTCTGGCACCTATTCCAACCGTTTCTCCGTCGTGTTGCTTTATGGATGCTACCCCTTCCTCACTAGTCATCGCCGATTTGGTGCAAGGAAAAGTGGAGGAGAATGATATCCTCCTCAAGTTCGACAAGAAGGCGCCACCGTGGATCCCACCATTGAAGATGCGATGGTATGTCTCGCCCCGTGTCACATTTCCATTTTTTGACCACTCTCTATCACTGGACGAGGAAGCGGGGACGCTTCCCTCTCAAGGGGAGGAGAATGATGTGTTCCATCCCCCATAGGATACGACTCCGACGTCGCGTTAATAAAGCATTTATTATTATATCAACTTATTTCTATTATTAGTATTGTTTCTTAATAAGAGGTGTGGACTTACTTTACATAGTAAGTCCAACCCGTTAGCCTATTAGACCCATTAGTAATTAGGGTTTTATTAGTTTTGTTTAAATACTCTATTAGGGTTACTGTTTATTCTTACGTCAAAATTAGAGGATTGCAGAGCGTTGAGTTGAGACTCCCCCTTTCCTCCCTGACGTCAAACCCGATCTTTCAATTTGCTACTGATTACTGCTGAATTCGTTGGATCTTCAATCAAAGGTTCTCGCTGGAATTGATTGAAGATCGGAATCTCATCCTCGTTTGGAAGAGATTCGTCTTGCTCCATCACCACACCACCGCTGCACCACCACCATCACCCACTGTCGACAACTCTATACTCATTCCGCCGCTGCTGTCCCTGCGCCCTCGATCCACCACGTTCGCTTGTGAGTTGCCATCGCTGACTGATCGAGGCCCACTGTCGTCTCGTGTGCGCAACCAAATTCAGAATCCCTGTGGTCGTCGTCAATTGGAAATACAAGGTCAACGTGGTTGGGTTTCGATCTGCCCTTGCCGATATAAATTAATTAGCTAAGTAGCCCTTGCTAATTGCTAATTATTCTTCGTTATTTGCTTCACCGATTACAAATTGGATGCCAAGTCAACTCGAGTTACGAAGATTATTTGTTTGAATCTAGACTAGTGAGATTTTACGAGAGTCTTCAACCGACTCGAGTCCTATTCACGATACGAGGGTCGATTGATTTACCTTGACGCCGGACGATTGAGAGTTGTACTCTCTCAACCCGAGTCGAGTACGTATCAACTGGTATCGGAGCCTAGCCGGTTTGTAAGTCCTTCGATCTCTTTTTTTTTTCTCTTCCGGACATTTTAATGCAATGGAGAAGCGTTATCGTTATGATTCATACTCTCAGCGAATGAAATCATATTTTTATGATCCTAAATATGGGTTAGAGTTGACTACTTTTGATGGAATTGTCGATCCGGATAAATATCTGGATTGGGAGACGAACACCGAGTATGTGCTTGATTATTATGGGCTTTCGGAGACTGAGAAAGTAGAGTGGGCATTATCCCTCTTCCGCAGGCAGGCCGTGTACTGGTGGAACCGAATGGATGATGACAGAGCTTCTGCTGGTCTTGCTCCGATCACCAAATGGAGGTATTTGAAATCCTTGATGAGAAAAAAATATTATGCTATTTCTCCTGATTCTTGTTTTATGAGAAAGAAAGTAGCACCTCCGGCACCATCATATGCAGCGGAAATAGTTAAGCTTGTGACAGAGGTTGATGTTGCAAAAGTTTGCGAGCCTGGAGAAAAGCTTGTTCCCGAATTCATTACCCAGGAGACTCAGTTGACCCAAGAGCAGAGTGAGATCCAGGCCCTGCGACAACTTGTCACTGAATTGCAATCCAAATTGGATGCCTCTTATACACTGCCAAACTCCCTGGGGAAGGCTTCCGAATTTGTGCTGCAACCAGACAGTGGGAATGTTCCAGACGCACAGATTGATTCTGTTGATGAGGAGAAGGTACTTGATGACGTGTTTGAAGAGTTAGCGATTATACCTCTTGGGCATGCTCATAATGTTCCGAAAGCTGAGGTTTGGGTGAATGTTGGCTCTATGTTTATTGAAGATAAGGGTGTTGTTTTTGAGGTTGCTAGACCTCGAATTCTTCTGGCACCTATTCCAACCGTTTCTCCGTCGTTTTGCTTTATGGATGCTACCCCTTCCTCACTAGTCATCGCCGATTTGGTGCAAGGAAAAGTGGAGGAGAATGATATCCTCCTCAAGTTCGACAAGAAGGCGCCACCGTGGATCCCACCATTGAAGATGCGATGGTATGTCTCGCCCCGTGTCACATTTCCATTTTTTGACCACTCTCTATCACTGGACGAGGAAGCGGGGACGCTTCCCTCTCAAGGGGAGGAGAATGATGTGTTCCATCCCCCATAGGATACGACTCCGACGTCGCGTTAATAAAGCATTTATTATTATATCAACTTATTTCTATTATTAGTATTGTTTCTTAATAAGAGGTGTGGACTTACTTTACATAGTAAGTCCAACCCGTTAGCCTATTAGACCCATTAGTAATTAGGGTTTTATTAGTTTTGTTTAAATACTCTATTAGGGTTACTGTTTATTCTTACGTCAAAATTAGAGGATTGCAGAGCGTTGAGTTGAGACTCCCCCTTTCCTCCCTGACGTCAAACCCGATCTTTCAATTTGCTACTGATTACTGCTGAATTCGTTGGATCTTCAATCAAAGGTTCTCGCTGGAATTGATTGAAGATCGGAATCTCATCCTCGTTTGGAAGAGATTCGTCTTGCTCCATCACCACACCACCGCTGCACCACCACCATCACCCACTATCGACAACTCTATACTCATTCCGCCGCTGCTGTCCCTGCGCCCTTGATCCACCACGTTCGCTTGTGAGTTGCCATCGCTGACTGATCGAGGCCCACTGTCGTCTCGTGTGCGCAACCAAATTCAGAATCCCTGTGGTTGTCGTCAATTGGAAATACAAGGTCAACGTGGTTGGGTTTCGATCTGCCCTTGCCGATATAAATTAATTAGCTAAGTAGCCCTTGCTAATTGCTAATTATTCTTCGTTATTTGCTTCACCGATTACAAATTGGATGCCAAGTCAACTCGAGTTACGAAGATTATTTGTTTGAATCTAGACTAGTGAGATTTTACGAGAGTCTTCAACCGACTCGAGTCCTATTCACGATACGAGGGTCGATTGATTTACCTTGACGCCAGACGATTGGGAGTTGTACTCTCTCAACCCGAGTCGAGTACGTATCAATCTGCCTAGACCCTTGACCCTATCTAGCTTTCGAGTATCCGCCAAGTGTTTTTTGAAACATTGTCCCTACCTCTGCTGCATCTATAAACCCATCCCTCCCATCTCTTCTGTACATCTTCAATCCCATCACCCCCTTCTTCACTTCACCTCTCCCTTTTTCATTTCATTTCCTCTGCACTGCTGCGTTGCATCTTCGTCACCAGCACCATCATGTCCCACATCTTCATCACCATCTCCATCGTTCCACCTCACCATCACCGTACACCATCGTCTCCTCCTCGACTTCTCCCGTCATCGCCACCACCACCACCCACCACGTCTTGGCGCTCTCACATCGTCGTCGTAATCCTCGTCTCCTTCTCCTTCATCGAAGGACAACCGCAGCAACCCCCGGAGCCCTCAACGGCACCACCAAGCCACCGAAGGACCACCTCCTATTCAAGTGCGAGACAACCTTCCGGTAAGCCTTTCTCCTTCGTTTCTGATCCAAACCCCTCTCGAGCCCTACCATCGCGTGATGTGAGCCTATTTTGCCATGTTTTACATGTACTTTTATATCGATTTCTGCATGCATTTTATACATTTCGGCTAGATTAATACACTAGTTTCTGTTTAATTTCGCAGAAATCGAGGCAATTTACAGCAGTTCAGAGAAAGGAGGAAAAGCTCGAAGTCAACTACAGAAAGTACGAGTTCAGGGAGTAGCGGAACCAGGACAAATCGAGCAAAGAACGAGGAAAATCGACTCGACACCATCTGGTCGATATCGACCACTTTTGGTCGATATCGAGTGAAGCCAGCCGATATTCACCCAGAAGGCCCAGGATCGAGTGATGAAGAAGAGAATTGGTTGATATCGACCACACTTGGTCGATATCGAGTGACCAAAACCGAGCCCAGATGCAGAAGTCGACCAAGAAGCTGGAAGAGGAAGGCACATGTCGATATCGACCTATACTGGTCGATATCGAGTCAACTTTGGTCGAAAATCCTCCTAGAGACGAGATCGAGTGTCAGAAGACGGAGCTGAGAAGACGAGGTCAATATCGACCTATGTTGGTCGATATCGACATGTGCCACATTAAGCAAGAGATATTTTATCTACTTAAGAGGAGATTTATCAAGTTTTATCAAGTTGGAAGGGATTTGTCTACATTAGATATAGTTTCCTTGTTGATTTATTTCCTTTATTTCCATAATTTAATCTTCAAGTATTAGATAGATAGATTTAGATATAGATAGAGTTTTTTTCCTAATTTCCTAGGGAATGAAGCCTATAAATAAAGCCTTAGGGGCTAGTTTTTATTCCAATTCAATTCTAGACACAATTAGTTACATAGAGAGAGAGAGAGAGAGAGAGAGAGAGAGAGAGAGAGAGAAAGAGAGAGAGAGAGAGAGAGAGAGAGAGAGCTTGTGGCGAGGAGCAATAGAGTTGAGAGACGATTTGGCTTCGATTGGTTGTAAGCTTTCTTTTATTTTATTTAATGCAATTTAGTTCCCTTTTATTATTGATGTCTTTCTTGATGATGAAGAGCGAGTAGTCACCCAACTTCTAGTGTCGGGGTGAGCCCGACGGTAGCCATGTAAGGTGATGCGGTAAAGGTACAATCTTTTGATGCGATTTCGCCTTCTATCCCTATGAGCATGATTCTTTTGCGAAAGTTGAAGGTGATCCTTGTTTGTGTTATTGAAGCGAAAGTGATCTTAATAAAACTTGGATTAGTTATGTGAAAAAGGGTTAGTAACAATTAGGGTTTATGCGAAAACCTCTATATTCTTATTTGTTAATAACGAAAGTTATTTGATGAAAAGCATGATCTTTTATGCCTTTTTGTGTTATTTTACATGGTTATCGTTGTGGTGTTGAAACCCTGATCTTGGAAGTATTTTAGTTTATTGATTTATTTCATAAATTTCGAGTTTTAAGTTTCTGCTTTCAGTCGATTTTGAGTCACTGTCAGTCGAAATATTGGGTCGATATCGAGTCATTAGGTCGAAATCGACCAGTCCTCTGTTTTTGTTCTATTTCTGCTTTTCTCTGTGTTTTACTATTTTTGTCGACGTAGTGGTCGATATCGACTAGACAGGTCGATATTGAACGCTTCCTCGTGGATCGATCCTGACTGCCTTCTACTACAACGGGAGGAAGTCTTGTATTTAATTGCTGAGACTGGGAGTCAGTTTGCTTTTATATTTATTTATATTTCATACTTGACCATCCTCCTGCAACAACAAATTGGCGCCGTTGCCGAGGAAGCCATCAATCACGCCTTTTTTAGTTCTTTTTCTTTTCTTTATATTTGTTTTCACTTTTTAGTTTCTTTTTACTTGCTTCTTTTTGTTTTTGCTTTTCAGGTGCATGCGACGAACTGATCGCATGCCTATTGATCCGCTTCTAGAACCAGAGCAATACTTCCACCTTCGACAAAGGTTCAGGAGGATGTCGTAAATCAACGATGAGAATGCGGTTCCGCTCACACCTGCAAAGAAGCTTGAGCAACTCCGCCAACAAATTGAGGCATTCACCACCAGAGAAGCTGAATACGCCCGACGAGAGGCGGAACATACACATAATCAGCAACAGTGGGAGGCAATGGTAGATCGCTCTCCGACGCTCATCCTTATTTTGCAAAGATCGATCCCCTCGAAGCCAACCCATGGCACTACTTGCAACCTTCTTCATTTTGGATGTCATGATTCCCGATTATCTACACGTAAATTTAATTAATGTAAGTCATATGCAAACCTAATGAAGATAAATAATTTCCTATTAACTAAATGTAAATTTAATTAGTGTAAGCTATACACAAAACCTAATGAAGATAATGCATAAAGAAGAAAATTACTCTTACATTTTCAACCAAATGAAGATGGGATGAACAACTTGATGCTATAAAACACAATGAACAGTGGCTATAAAATTTCAGAACCAAAGATACAATGAAATGGGCAAAGCTGTGTGAAGGGTAGGCATAAGACGTCGGATTTTATATGCGATGGAGGGCATCCGTATCTCCGTGAAGCACGGGTGCACTGGTGCAGCGTGAAATCTGGATACACGCAACAACAAAGATTCCCTCGCCCGTGGCAGTGTTGTCAAATCGGCGTCGGCTCGCTCCAGTCCATCGGCGCACTCGCTGTGCGCAGCTGCTGGCGCGTCGGCTCCCGGAATCGGCGCACTCGATGTGCGCGGATGCAGATCTTCAGCACACTCGCTATGCGCGGATGCAGATTTTTGGCGCACTCGCTGTGCGCAACTGCCGACCCGGATTATCGTCGGAACTAAGGTGCGCTTTCGCAGTGCGCAATCGCACATGTCAAACCGTGCAAACCGCGATAATTTGACCATGCATTTAGCAAATCTGATAAAAAAAAATGATCCTCCGTATCAAAGAAAAATATAGGTGGGAGAGAGATAGAATGATGTAAGAGAGGGGGGTGGGTGCAGAGGGAGGAAGAGAGGGGAGTGTGAGAGACAGGCCTGTAGGATAAGTATCTGTTTATAACAGCGACTTTAATATTTTAATTTTTTTTTCCAATTTGGGATAAGATCGATGTTTCAAACCGCGATTTAGGTGTGTTTTGGCAATCCAAATCCTCCATAACACTTATTATAACACTCCCTACATCGCTAAATTATTTTCACCTTTATTTAATCTTAAAAAAATTATAAAAAATATATACATTTTCTAAACACCTATATTTATATGTTTAGAAACTTTATTTTTGAAAAATCATGTTTTTAAATTTTGTATAATTATATTTCATAAAATAATAACTTTTTAATTTTTTAAAAATGTAAAAACATGATTTTTTAAAATAAAAACTTATAAACATATTAAAATATTGGTTTATAATATGTATGTAATTTTTATAATTTTTTTATTAAATAAATAAAAAAATAATTTAGTGATATAGGGAGTGTTGTAAGAAGTGTTGTAGAGGATTTGAATTGGTGTTTTGGCTATTGTTCAAAAAGGTTGTTTGACTATTTTCCAATTTTTTTTTAATTTTTTTTATCAATTTGAAAAAAAAAATCCATAACTTGATTGTTTATATACCACACAAAACAAAAAACCCTCTGGGGGCATGAGAACGCGCCTCTCACGCGCCCTCCCTCTCTTGTCCTCCATGGACTCGAAATCCCTAATTTCAGAAACTCAATCTTGCCAAAACCTCCTCTTCAATCCTCTTTCGAGAGCCCGTTCCGGCGATCTTCTGGCTTCTCGGAGCCGATTTCGTCCCTATGCTGTCGTTTCGGGTGTTGGTGGCTCCGATGCCTGGGCGTTGGCTTCTCATCCAAACCTCAATATGGGGGTTGTTCTGCCCGGTCCTTTCGCTGATAGCCCTAAACTCCAAAATTTTCCGAGGAAAAAAGTCAGGAAGAAGGAGGTTCGTTGGCGGGGAAGGCCCTTCGGCTTCCCGACAGGTGCGATGTCGCCAGATTTGAAGCGGTGCGAGTCCGGCATGGCGAAAATCAGTTTATTGGGGGGGTTTCTCCTTTCCTGGGGGCATCAACGGCGGCTCTTGTTTTCCCGGTGGAAGGGGCCTCGGCAAGGCCGGTTTAGTCCGGTTGGTTACGTCTGGTGGCGGAGGCCGTGGTGGGAGTTAGCCCAGTCCACCGTGGGCTCCTCGCCTCTCCCTATCGGCGGCGATCCTCTGTCCCCCTTCGGTGTGATTTCAACCTCTTCGTCAATAAGCAGGTTATTTTTTATACTCCCTTGGAGGATTCTCAACTGTCCTATTACCACTATGAGATCCATTGTCTGTTCTTTGAATCGGGCGCACCTGGTGTGTTCAACACCTTATTTCACCAGGTTTTGGTGTTTGGAAATATATGTGTTAAAGGGTGGATGTCGGTCCTCTTCAGGTTCGAATCCAAGCGATGGTTTAGTTGCCAAGTCCAACTGTGTTGTATTGATGTTTATAAATATTTCTGTGCTTTGCAACTATAAGTTGGTTTCATCTTTCAATGATCAATTCTTATACTCTTACTTTACTTACAACTCCCGAAAGGGCACAAATCCTCTCAACGAGGCCCCAATCAACTCCCGAAAGGGCACAAATCCTCTCAGCGAGGCAAATCACTCAAAAGGGAGCTCGCTCCCGGACGAGAGCTGGCAGTCTGACTGTCATCCTAAAATTCAATTTCATTTTCCCAGCATGTATCTATATGTTGTCCCTACTATTTACCAGTCCTCGATCAGGCTTTACCATACAATCGTTTGGTTTGTGCGGCAACAACATAACTATGTTGCTACTTGGATGTCTCTCACCTCCTTTGTTGCTCCTGGCGTTTCACTCTCGAGTGTTCGCGAGTCGATGTTGTAGGAGTTTGGGTTGTCATCGTATCCTGAAGCAGATTTGTGTACAAATAATTTAGGCAAAACCATCTCGACATCGCCCTTGCTGAAGGGATTGGAAAACAAGATATCTTGGAGGGGTTTTCTTAAAGTCCCTGATGCTGGTGCTCAGCAATTTAATCATATTAATTTATACAAAATTAATGACAGATTGTTCAGTGTTACGGTATGCGGGTTGAATGTATCTTCAAGACATTTGTGTATTTGCAAGCATTCAGAACTCATTGCTTTCACTTTGGACAATACTCATTTGAAATGTGCAGGTTTTATCTTCTGTCATTTTGCTCCTGTATGAATTTCAATTGGAAAGTTTGGACTTGCTTGTGTCATTCTAAGATTTGGGCTCGATGGCATGGGAAGGCCCATGTTGATTATAGGAACATATACCGATTCAATTTGTCAAAAGACGTTTTTCTCAAATTAAAATTTCAAAATCCAATTGATTTAAAGACTCTGAAACCCAGTCCTTTTATCATCACAAGGTATATATGAAGATCTGCTTTTGGAATTGCAGGGGTATTGGAAAAAGAACTTTTTGGACGGAAATTGATTCTATGTGTAAAAATGAGCATATTCAATTTCTGGCTCTAGCAGAAACTAAATCAGAAATAATTCCCGACGACAAGCTGTGGAAAAATGTTGGATTTGATGAAGCGGTCTGGTCGCCGGCGACTGGTCGATCCGGTGGTATTGGTGTCCTGTGGAAATCCTACCAATTACTAAACTTTTCGATCTCCATTGCTTTTCACTTACCGCGTATAATTGGCCTCAGACTTGATAGCTTGATTGAGGGGTTTCCTATCCTTGTCCTTTTCGTCTATGCCCCTCCGGGTCCTAATGAAAAAGAACCGTTTTGGGTTATGTTAAAATCAAATGTGATTGACTCACCCATCCCGTGTGTAGTTTTAGGTGATCTAAATGAAATTATATGTTGTGCCGACAAGCTCGGTGGTGCCTCTACCCGAACTTCTAGGTTCACTAGACTTCTCTCCTTCAAAAATGATTGTTCACTAATAGACCTCCCCACCTTTGGAAATGCGTATACTTGGAGGAAGAATCCGGATGAAGATTTCAACATCCGTGAAAAACTCGATCGGGTGCTTGTTCACCAACAGGTTATCGAAAAATTTCCTAATTTGATCACATATAACGGAGCTTTCTCCACCTCAGATCACTGCCCAATATCAATATCTTTTGAGGTCCACTCTACTTTTAAAGCTCCGCCTTTCAAGTTTGAAAATGCCTGGCTACTTCGAAAAGATTTTCGCAATATAGTTAAACAATCCTGGAGGGCCAATTGCCCGGGATCTGTCATGTTTCAATTAATGTTTAAACAAAAAATCCTTAAAAAGAAGGCAAAGGAATGGAATAAAACGACTTTTGGAAACATTTTCCGCCAATTGAAAGAGGTGGAGACTGAGCTCCTGCACATTCAATCCACTGGCCCGGGGATAAATGTTCAAGCAAACTACAATAAGGAGAAGTGCCTCATAAAAAAGAAGGAGAAGCTTCTACTCTTTCAAAAAACTTTTTGGAACCAAAGAGCCAAAACCAAACATCTTAAGCTCTCCGATTCCAACACAGCTTATTTTCACCGAGTGGCGTCAGGGAGAAGGCATAGGAAACAAATACGTAACATCGCCTCTTGCACTGGAACTTTGGTTGTAGGCGAGGAAAATCTACGGAATGAGATTAAAGAGGATTTCGACAAAAGATTTCAGAAAGAACCGATAGACGACATGCTCCTAAACGAGTTGTTGGAGCTAATACAACCATCAACTACACCGGAGGATAACAATTTCCTTGTGCAACTACCGTCTAACATGGAGATTAAAACTGCACTTTTCAATTTAGGGAAAAATAAATCCCCGGGTCCTGATGGCTTCACAGCTGAATTTTATAAAAAATATTGGGATACAGTAGGTACATCCGTAATCCGAGCAGTTAAAGGTTTCTTCCATTCCGGAAAAATGCTTAAACAAATAAATCACACATTCATCTCCCTTCTTCCAAAAAGAGAAAATCCGACTGCCACCTGTCATTACCGCCCAATCAGCTTATGTTCCAATATATACAAAATTATATCCAAAATCTTGACTGATAGAATGAAAACGGTTATTGGGAAACTTATCCACCCTCTGCAGGGTGCTTTTGTATCTGACAGGGCTATTCAAGATAATGTCCTGATAGCTCACGAAATTTTTCACTCCTTCAGATCTCGGAAGGGTCGTGAGGGATGGTTAGCAATAAAACTAGATATGGAAAAAGCATACGATAGAGTCGACTGGAATTTCATAAAAAAGGTACTTGGGAGATTTGGTTTCCACGATAAATTTATTTCATGGGTAATGGAATGTATCACGATGGTATCTTTCTCAGTGTTAGTCAACAACGGTCCTACTGACCTGATCTTCCCGTCCAAGGGTCTCCGTCAGGGGGACCCGATTTCCCCATTCCTATTTATTTTAGGCGATGAGATTCTGGCCCGGAATCTCTCTGCTGAGGCAAGACTGGATAAAACCCACATCGGCTTCCCGATTGGAAAACACGGCCCCCAGATTCCATTCCTCTCCTTCGCAGATGACATCATAATCTTCTCTAAAGGTGGTTTGGAAGCTGGGCGCAAAGTGAAGTCGATTGTAGATTCATACTGTAAAGTTTCGGGCCAAAAGGTCAATTACCATAAATCTAGTTTCCAAGCTACGAGAGGCATCCCTAACCATAGGATCCTAGAACTGCACAACTGTCTTAATATTACAAATGAAAACTCAATAGAGAAATATCTTGGTTGCCCTATTATCAATGGGCGGGTGACCAAAAATACTTTCGAAGAAATCATTTGTAAGTCTAAAGAACAATTGAGTAAATGGAGGGCCAACACCCTTTCTCAACAAGGACGCGCTATCTTAATCAACTCCAATCTTTCTGCTAAGCCACTACACTTTATGCAGAATTTTATGCTCCCTGCGACGATGCACAAAGAACTGGACCAGATAAACCGTACTTTCTTTTGGAACAAGGATCTTCAGTACCGCCCACTAATTAGGTGAGATAGGATTTGCAAACCGAAGCATTGTGGGGGTCTCGGGATTCGGAAATCTAGTGACATGAATATGGCTCTCCAAATGAAGCTTCTTTGGAAGATTCTGGCTGAGCCTAGTAATGTATGGGTCTCGTTGATCAGACACAAGTACCTTCGCTCTGCTAGCATTTTCGAATACAAAAAAATTGGGTCAACCTCCTGGCAATGGTCTAAGCTCGCAACTCTAATTAACAAATTTAAGTCGGGGCTTATTTGGTCGGTAGGAAATGGGAAATCAATTAAATTTTGGACTGATAATTGGATCACAACTTCTTCCTTGACATCCATGGAAGATTGCCCTCAAAATTATAATCAAGAGGAGACTGTGAGTGATTACATCATGGGGGAAGATGGTGGAAGGAAAAACTCCAGAGCGCACTACCTAACTGCTTGGTACGTGAAATTCTCGACATTCCGCTACCCGCCTCGCAATTTGAGGACCGGTTATACTGGTGGCCCGATAGGGAGGGCTGGTTTTCCACTGCTAGTGCATACAAATTGATAACTGCTCAGTCAACACTTCTCCCTGACAATAATGCCTGGATATGGAAGGCTAATATTCCCCCGAAGATTAAAAATTTTCTTTGGAAAATTTCACAGGATGGCCTTCCAACTGCTTCTAGGCTATCATGTCGGGGGACGTCTGTCCCGACCACCTGTTCTTTATGTAATGGGGGCCCCGAGGACGAGGTCCACCTTTTACTAGAGTGTCAGTTTATACGAGCGATCCATCAATTCCCCCCCCCCCCCCAAATCCAATCAACTATTGCTTGCATGATTGTCCAGTCTCGGGACATCAAGCCCATTTTGTCGTTTATTGGGAAGAATCTTAACTCGTCGGCGCTGGAAAGCCTTGCTTTCTCTTAGTGGTCTACTTGGTATATTAGAAATCAATATTTGTTTCAGCGGGTGGCCATTCCGCAAAAAGACAAAGTATTACGTCTGATTAAATCGCACATAGACAACTGGAAAAAGACATCTGTGGTTGAGGCTGATTTTGAGGAGGAGGTTAGTCATTTTATCCCCAAAACTCCAAATTAGAATAAAAAACAAAAAAATGTTTCTTGGCGCAAGCCACCGTGGGGTACGCTAAAGCTCAATTTCGATGGATCATCACTTACAAATAACGAGAGCACTGCTGGGGCCATTATCAGAGATTGGGAGGGACAACTAGTATCAGTGTGTCACAAGAAACTAGGCAAACAACGTCCTCTCACTGCGGAAGCTCTCGCTCTCAAAGTGGGAATCCAACACGCTCGCCAACTCAATATAGACAAAATTCAAATCGAAGGTGACTCTAAGATAATCATTGATCACTTAAATAGGAAAACCAAATGCCCTTGGGAAATTGAAATGATCCTTTCTGATGTACAAATTCTGCTATCGACTGTGAAAGAAGTCTCCTTCTTTCATGTTCCTCGTATGGGCAATAGAGTGGCTGATAAGGTTGCACACCTTTGCCACTCTGCCCGAGGAGTCGATATTAAAAATGATTCAGGTCTTCTGGACCTCATCCGCAAGGGTGCTGCCGGGTAGAGTCTTTCTCACCCGAAATCTTTCCTAATCAAAAAAAAAAAATATACCACACAAAACAAAGGGGCTTGTTATGTACACGGTGATTGTTTCGCCATTTACACGGTATTGCCGCCGACTTTCAAAGTCATCATCTAATACACCATCGGTCGGAGCCGACACCGACTGTAGAAGTTGGCATGCAAAAGAAAGGAATAAAAATGCATAAAAAAAAATTGGAGGGGATGGCGTTAGGGTTGTGCATGATTCGGCCCAAGCCGAATTTTTGGGCCGAACCAACACAAACCGAACCGAACCTAACGGAACTGATGTTTTTCGGTTTGGCTTTCGGTTCGAGAATTCTCAATTTTCGGTTTCGATTCGGTTTGTGTTAAACCGATTTTTTTTATTTTTTAATATTTTTTTTATTAAAGGCTTATAATTTTATTAATTTATAAAACTTATTAATTTATAATCCATATAAAATTTGTTATTTTTTAATGTTTTATCACATAAAAATATAAAATTATGTATACAACCCTTTGAAAAAATTATTTGTTCAATAGTAGTTCATCTGGGCATCCAATTTCAATTTGCCAATTCCCCCAAATCGAAAGTTCGAAACGGCGGAACCCTAGGCATCGTGGGCGACCCCGACCCACGAGCCGCGACCTTGCTCCTGCAGTCCTGCTCGCCTCCCCTTCGGCGATCCGGTGACCTTGCTCGACGAATCCAGGGAGGTGCTTCTGGGAGCATGTAGGGGTGAAGGCGCCACGAATGACGAAGAGGATGTCTTTCTTGGACTTGGTGAGGTCGGAGACGATGGTGGTCTGGAGTTCGCCGGCGGAGTCAAAGTAGGAGAGGGTGACGTCGGGGAGCTTGGATCCGACGGTGAGCGAGGCGGAGATTGGGGCGGACGCGGAGGTGGAGTGAGAGGATGAGAAGATTCGAATGGGGCTTGACCTTCAGGGGTCGGATGAAGGAGGAAGAGAAGGAGGAAATGGATACGGTTCAATTAGGCTAAAACCGAACTGAACACAAACCAAATCGGTAAATAACCGAATCGAACCTAATACTTTCGGTTTGGAATTTTGAGATTTTCGGTTCAGTTTCGGTTTGGCCCGGTTCGGTTCAGTTTTGGGCCGATGCACAGCTCTAGATGGCGTATGGGAGGGGAGAGAGGGAGGTATTGAAAAAGAAACGGTTGGGAATTGGGATGATGATTTGAAGGTAAGTGTGTGGCCACTCTTTTTTTAATTCTTCCAAATTACTCCATCTGTTTCAAAATAAAAGTCGTTTGGACTTTAGTATACGCTTTTTAAGAAGATAAAAACTCTATAAAATATTATCTCATTAAAATGTGTGTTTAATAGTAAAGTGACATTTATTTTGAAACAGATGGAGTACACTTCTCTGCAGTGGTGGATCCACAAGGGCTCGGGGTGGCTGAAGCCCCCCGCTATCCTCTGTTAGTTTAGTAATATATATATAAGAAGTAGTATGGAATCATGAAAATAACCTGGCTTAGTGGTAAGACACAGGTGGCGTGACCATTTAAAATGTAGTAAATAGAAGAACCTAGGTTCAAATCCTTCTCACCCTCCTCTTTTTTTAAAACATCAACAAAAAGCGAGCAACTTTTTTATTTTTAACATCAACAACCCCTTTTTTTTTTAAAAACATCAACAATAGCGAACAACTTTCCTTTCTTTTTTTTTTTAAACCCACAACAGTGAATCCCCTTGTTTTTTTTAAACGTCAACAACGAGCATCCCTCTTTTTTTTTAACCTCAACAGGAATCCCAATAGCTGTTGGCTTTCTTTAAGATTTTGATTAATTAGTATAATAAGTAACTTAAAGGTAGGACGTGAAGATTTAGGGTTTTGATTTTGAAATCAAATTTGTAAAATTAGGTTTGAGAATCAATGTTATGAATTAAATTAGATATGTGGATTGAATTTGTGATTTGAGTGATTATTTATGAGTTTCGCAAACAAGTAAAAAATTGAGTGATTATTTGAGTTAATTGACCCTGAACTTCTTCACCTTAGATTCAAGAATTTAGAATTTTGGTTGTGATTATTTGAATAGGGATGGCACTTGATGAAACTCAATTCTAAAAATATTCTAAATACAAAGTAATTTGACTTAACCTAAACATAACCTTAGTTGTAATTAAATTGAAATTCAGAAGTACACCACACTAAGGTGAGTATCTTGTTACTTAATTTGTAACCATTAACAAACCAACAAACTAATTTAGTATATGTGTCTATTTACATACAAGGAACAAAAATGAATTTGATTTCTGATATTATCATTGACCTTGATTCGCAACTTTCATAAGTGCTTTTCAGCCCCCTACCGAAAATCCTAGATCCGCCACTGCTTCTCTGTGTCTTTCAAATTGGGCACCCAGAAACGTATATTGTTGACTTGGGAAGCTGGGGTCGGCACTCAGGCCACCGACTGGCGATATCACCTCGTAGCATACCGAATTTGGAAGTCGGCATCGATATCGTGCGGGTTGCGATATTTTGTCGTGCGAATAGAAGACCTGAAACAAAATGACACCACCATTGTACTCTGCTGTATTTGTAGATCAGTGTAATGATCTTGATTTAGGGTATTATAGTTTGTAACCGGATCATCAATGAAATGCATAATCCAATCAGTTTCTCCCTCTTAATATCTCTCTCGCCCATCTAACATCTTCTCACTATTTTCTTCTTGTGTGTATGTTCTTCTTCCCTTATCCTTTCTCTCTCCCTCTCAAATCTTATGAATTACATTCTGGGCATAACAATCAACTCAATTAATCACACATATATCGTGACATAGGATTTGACACGCACAAAATAAAAACGTACAGTTGGGAAATCAAAGATGAAGGTTTCCAGTTTCCACTACCTTTTATTTGAGAGAGAGGATACAGTCTGTGATATTGTACATGGACAAACAACAGCAACAAATTAAGGGTGAGTAATAAAATTAAAGCTTGGTGGAGATGTGAATGGTACGAGCCTTGGATTGCTTTGCAGAGTTGTCTTTGGGAACCAGAATGGTGAGAACTCCATTCTCCAGCTGAGCTTTGATGTGTTCCACCTTCGACTTGTCAGGCAGCTGGATCGCCCTATGGAATCCCCCGGCCTTCGCCCTCTCTACCGAGTGCCATACGGTGTCGTTTTGGGCATCCTCTTTCTCTTTGTCCTTTCCTTGTTGGCCTTGTTCCCCTCTCCCAATCCCTCTAATGTGGAGGACGTTGTCCTCGTCCACCTCCACCTTTATGTTCTCCTTCCCGTACCCTGTTTGTTGTATCCCATTTCCCTCTTTAGCAAATCAATCAACTTCGACTTCCATCTGAGACTGAGAGGACAAATTAAATTCAAGATCCATGAGTACAGTACCTGGAACGTTGAGCTTGAAGTAGTGGGAATTAGGGGACTCCAACCAATCCATGGGAGGATCGAGGCCTGGGATTTCCAAGTACACCGGCGACCCCATGAACAACCGCCTGAATGGATCGCCCATCAAGCTTGTAGCCATTCAAATCTCTCTCTCTCTCCCTCCTCTGCAAGGTATCTCACTCTACCGTGTTTACGGTCCTCCGTATTTGATAAGAACACAAGTCGGGTTGAGGGTTGGGGGACTAGAACCTTCTATCTCTCTCTAGTCGGTCGCTTCTCTTAGCCTCCATTTTTTTTACCAGCGCGTATATCTTCACCGCTAATTTTTACTATATTCACCGCTAATCACCACATAGTTTGACGGTGACCTTAATGACGTATCTCCCTGGCCACCGCAACGTATAACGATGAATATGATTCGGTATGAAAATCGTTTCAAGACACCGATAATGTCTACGGTGGCCTAAAAAAAATTGTAAATAAAATTTAATTTAATTTTATAAAAAAAAAATTGGAAAAAAACCCACCGTCACAAGTGATTGGTGGCCTTAATTAACTTTGCCGGCGCTAGAAATTGAAAGAAATTGAAAGAGGAACGCAATTCAAAACCAAGGGAAAAAAAGCGAAAGAAATTGAAAGAGGAAAATCAATACCCCAGGTCGTTCTTCCTTGTCGAGATCGACGGCTTGGGAATCGAGCATCATAGCTTCAATGGTTAAGTCCATGGAGTGCTCCATCCAGTACTTCTGCACCTCACGCTCTTCGACTCCTCCAACTTCAGCGAATCAATTCATCAGTACATAAATCCATAAACAACAACAATTCCACACTCCTACTCACACTACAACAACAATTTTGTCCGGTCATGGACGTAGCCACATAGGGATGTTATGTTAACACGAGTAGCTCGAATTCGACTCGTACTCGTTCGATAAAAACTCGACTCGAGCTCGTTTATTTTCTAAACGAGCAGAGTATGAGCACATTTTTAAGCTCGGTCCAAAGCTCGGCTCGTTCGGATTAAACTCGAATAGCTCGAATTTTATGGAATTTCTAAAATTTCCTTTAAATTACTGTATAACGAGCAAGTAGAATTGCCTAAAGCTCGTAAAAAGCTCGGCTCGAGCTCGCTCATTTTCTAAACGAGCTGAATATGAGCACACTTTTAAGCTCGAGTCAAAATTTAGGTTCGGCTCGAGCTCGTTCATATTATATATGAACTGAATATAAACAAGCAATACTCGGCTCGTTCGGCTCGAATAACAGCCCTACATGGACGCTAGTTATTCAGCTCTCTCACCCATCGTAACTTGTTATGGTGGGTATATTTTTTTTAAATTTAATTTAATTAGGCTAATGTAACACGTTGCGATGGCTTACGGTCCCACCCCACCGCACCATACAACGGTGGATTCGGATATCCGTCATTAAACCCACTGTCATAGGATGCGGTGATTAGTGGTGAAAATAGTAAAAATTAGCGGTGAAGATATCATCACCCATTTTTTACCTTGAAAGAGAAATTCTCTTTTTTAATGAATAAAATCACCTTTTTTTTCTTCTTTTTTTTAAAAAAATATATATTTACTTTTAATATTAAACGAAATATTTTTATTTGATTAAATTGAACACAAAAGTTATAAAACTATCTTTATTTTTAAAATTTAATAAAATCACATATTATTTCTAAAAACTTTATCATAAAATCACCTTTGTTTAAAAATATAAAAAAAATCATTATAGTTTTTAAAATTGTACTCCATATAAAAGATCTAATATTTTCCATACTATGCAAAAACAAACAAAAAAAAAACAAAAACTCATTATTTGTCAAGTATAATAAAACATTAATCATTCTTATCTTATTAGGTTGTATGTATTCCGAACAAAAGAAATGTATAACCCCTTCTTTTATTACTCCATCCGTTTCAAAATAAATGTTGTTTGACTTTTGTGCATGTTTTTTAAGAAAGTAAAAACTCTATAAAATATTTTTTTTAGTCAATTTTTTTTATAAACTGATACTTATTACTATTAAGTATGAAATTGCTAAAAAAACTGATTAAATAAATAATATTTTATAGAGTTTTTTACATCCTTAAAAAGAGTGCACTAAAAGACAAACGACGGTTATTATGAAACGAATGGAGTATTACATAAGAAGTGGTTTTGTGCAAGTTTTAAAGCATAAAGAGTGATTTTTCGCAAAGTATGGTTTTATAAAGTTTAACTATTTTTGTTCAGATTTATGCAAAATTTTGTAAATAATGGATGGTTACTACTGGACAGGTGTCGTACTAAAGGTGAAATATATACAGGATCCGTTCGTTAGAGTATATATGGCACTTGTCTTCGGTTGCATATAGCACCATCCATCTCAATACAAGGAGCTACCACTAACCACACATATCTATACACGAATCAACCAAGAAAATACTATATTGCCCTTTCTCCTAAGAGCATATTAAATGTTATACAATACTAAGAGCCTATCAAAAATAATTGGCCTTTTGGTCAAGTCACGGTTTTTAAAGAAAAGTTAAAAATAGAAAGAAGAATAGATAAAATTTTAGTAAATAAATAATGTGAAAAAAATGAACCTATTGAAAAAAAAAATAGTATGGGAAGTTTGAGTATTAATACTTAATAGAGTGTCTTGGAAATCAAATACAATTATTGAATTATTTCCCCTCAAAAGAGGCATAAGACAAGGTGGCCCCCTTTCCCCAGCCCATACCTATTTTTAATATGATTTGAAGATCTGGCTCGTGGGCTTCAGCGGGAATCTGATTTCCCGAGAAGTCATTTTGGGATCTCTATCACACACCCGGGGGTTAGGATCCCTTTCCTCGCCTTCGTTGATGATATCGTTATATTTGCATCATCAACAAAAACGGTATGTGACCAGATCAACAAAGTACTCACTGAATACTGCACCCTTCCGGGATAGAAAATCAATATACAAAAATCACTTTACCAAATAACCATAAACACAAACAACCACACCAAAACTATATATCATCCATAACGAACTAGGCATCACTTTCACAACTAACCTTGGCAAATATCTGAGCTGCCTAATTATCTCTGGACAGGTCACCAAAGACACCTTTAGCGATATTCTGGACTCCACCAAAACTCAACTTGGTATATGGAAGGCTAACACCCTGTCGCAACAAGGACGATGCACACTAATAAAATCAATACTCGCAGCTAAACCTCTTTACATCTAATGCAATGTTTTATGCTTCCCACATCCATCCACACTGAACTTGACAAAATACATAGGAACTTCCTCTGGAATAAAGGGTCGAGGCATAAACCTCTTATCAGCTAGTTTGATGTCTGCAAATCCAAACATAATGGAGGCATAGGCCTTCGTGGCTCCGAAGACATCTATCAAATCTACAATATAAACGAAAAAAGTAGCCTCTCTTGGCAATGGTCAAAGCTGTCAAATCTTATCTCTATTTAACAAAAAGGCATTTGTTGGTCCATTGGTATCGGGGAAGCCATAAATTTTTAGACAGATCAGTGGTGTGGCCCCTCTCCTCTTATCGAACTCGCAAAAGATATTACCAAGCTTAACCCCTCCATCAAAGTCACTTCATTTAAAATACTAAAACCTGGAATACACACAGACTACACGAGGAACTAAAAGATTAACTCGATGAAAGTACTATTAACACTATCCTTCTTCCACCAATTCCACAAAACATTGACCAGGATAGACTCTAATGGAGCAAGAACGGATGGTTCTCTGCAAAATCAGCTATTGACTAGCTTACTACATCATGAAAAGCATCATACTCGTTCAAACCTAAGGTGGATCTGGAAACTAGAAACACTCCCTAAAATTTAAGAATTTCTCTGGCGTATATCAAAAAACAGCATCCCCACGTTCGTAAAAACTCGCTAACCGAAGAGTAGGTATCCCCACAAACTGTCCATTTATACGACTCCTGCTATGAAGACTTGCCACACCTTCTCCTAGAATGTCCAATCACAAAAGAAATTGTAGAAATAATGGACCCTAGATTATCATCTAAACTCAAAACAATACAATCACAACTCAAACCATCGCGGATATGATGTGCAAAACTAGAAAATACCTAGGACATCAACACTTTACCAAGCTTGCAACAATTTGGTGGTGTGTTTGGTATTTCAAGAACAAAGCTCTCTTTGACAACATAAAACCTGACCTAAGAACCATAGCTACGTATACAAATGAACAAATCTATAACCGGAACAAGGCTAAACTGATAGATGAAGACTTTATACAAAAAAAAAAAAACAGCAATGTTCTGCGCATAAAACACCGACCTAAAACTAAATGAAGTAAACCATCTCCAAACTATCACAAGCTAAATTTCGATGGAGCTTTTTCTGCAACAAATAAGGGTATTTTTGGCTTCATCATCAGAGACCGGCTGGGAAACCCTGTTTTTTATGGGGCTTGTTCTTCTCATTTGGATTCTATTGTTGGTGTCGAAGGCTATGCACTATGGACTAGTATCCAAGCTGCCTTGAGTATGCACATTACCCATTTATCCATAGAAGGAGATAATCTCTCCATTATCAAATTGCCTTAAAGGTATTTGGTTCCCCCTAGGGAAGTTCAAATGATTATTTTTGACCTGATATTTTCTCTGCGTCTTTTTGCCTCAGCCCCGATTCGCCACGTTTACCGGGATGCATAGGGTTGGGCGGTGGTAAAAAAACTACCGTACCAATCGGTTACCAACCGTACCAACAGGACATTGGTACCAAGTAGTCGGTAACCGACTGAATCGGTAACCGAAATCTCGGTACCGAAAGAAGTCGGTACGGTACATGGTATGAAAACCCAAATATCGTGGTACCATGGTACCGATTATATATGTATTTTTTTTAAAATAAAATAAAATATTTGATAAATGGTACAAAAAATTTGTGGTACCATCGGTACCATCGGTACCGTCGTTACAAAATAAAATATTTGATAAATGGTACCATCGGTACCGTCGGTACCATCGGTACCATCGGTACCACAAAGTATAAAACGTAAATTGCTTATTGAAATTTGTGGTGTTGGTTACCATGGTACCGACCTTCGGTAACCGAAAGTTTCGGTACCAACAATATCGGTTACCGATATTAACGGTTGGTACGTGGTACAAAAAATTCCATACCGAATGATATCGGTACGGTACGTGGTAATCGAAAATTTACCATGATACCGTACTGTGCCAGCCCTAGGGATGCCAATAGGGTTGCTGACTGTCTAACACACCTCGATCACGTCTTCTCAGGTTCGTCCATACCCGACGACTCGGAGCTCGCTAATCTCGTTCATTGGGATGTTGTTGGCTAGTTTGGTTTCCCCACTCAACCAAATTTTTTCCGTTTAAAAAAAATACAATTAATGAAATAAATTGACAAAATTAGAAAATTTTATCATTAATGATGTTCAAAGGGATAAATATTTTATTACATAAAAAAATGGTTAAAAGCCAATTATATTGATACGGAAGTAGTAATTATTACTGTTAATGATGATTAAAAAAAAAGTTATTCTTGCTGTTTTATAATGATAATAGTTATTAGAGGTTGGGTCATGTGTTAACAACTCTTACAGTGTTAAATGTTACAAATCAATATTTGGCAAAATTTATCAAATATTCATCACATTCATCAATTATTCATCAAAGCTTTTGTTAAAATTAGTCAAATATTCATCACAGACACTCAAATATGCATCACAATCACACACAATTTCCCAAATATTCACCAATATTCGGCAACATTTAAGAAATATTCATCACAGTAACACATTACGGGATTGGGGGTGGATACACGTGCAAGGGTTTGAGTTTTTTGGGTGATAATTTTTTTTAATTGGCAATAATTATTAATTGAAATGAATCTCTTAAACGTTGTCGAAAAGCTTTGATGAATAATTGAGTGACTGTGATGAATATTTGATAAATTTTGTCGAATATTGATTTGTTAACATTTAACACCGTAAGAGTTGTTAACATTTGATCCGTATTCATAGTTATTATTACTATTAAAACTAATTAAAATACCCCCACCTTTGGGGGTATGGTAAAAATATATCCTCAACTTTCAAATGTAATAAAAATATCCCGACCTTTGAGGGTAGTGGTAATATATTACCACGAGTTTTCTCATGGGTAAAAAATGTTGACAAGACAGCCTACGCGGATTTTTTTTTAACAAGACGGCTTGCGTGGAAGCTTTTTTACAAATTATATAGCACTAAAACTGGGTTTTCCTGAAAGGTTTCCTTAGGAAAAAAAAATAAACCGACAACAAAATTAAACCCGAAAAACGAAATTGATTCAACAAAGCAACTAATCCGGTCAAAATTGTCTCAAATCAACACAACACGATTATTCCTAACACCAACCTGACAACAAAACTAAACCAACAACAACAACGAAGAGGGGAAAAAAACTTACTCAGTCAAATCCATGAACGAATCAAAGAGAAAGAAGATGTGAGAGAGACAGCTTAAGATAAGCGACCACGAGGGAGGAAGATTGTCATCGAAGAGGAACCATGAGCTACCTGGAAAACCTAGAAGACGGTTCAAGAAGCGACCACGGAAGAAAATAGAAGGGAGGAAAATGCGTTGTGTATGAAACCGGTCAAATTTTTTTATTTATTTCTAAGAAAATCGTTCAAAAAAAACCCTTGTTAAAAAAAATTCCACATAGGCTTTCTTATGCCATCATTTATTACTCGTGAAAAAACTCGTGATAATATATTACCACTACCTCAAAGGTCGGATATTTTTATTAAATTTGAAAGTTAGGGATATATTTTTATCATATCCCCAAAGGTGGGGTATTTTAATTAGTTTTCCTTATTATCATCTAAGTCAAATTTTGAAATGAATGATTTCAAGATTTTTATCTTGGAAATAAAAAACGGCCCGAACTCGAAAGAAATTTGATTTCAACTTTTGTCACTGCCAAACGCAAAATCTGAAAATCAATCCATCCCTGATTTCAGGAAATGCAGACCCAAAAAGTAACAACAAATGCGGCATTGAAACAGCTGAGTTGAGAAGTTCCTGAAACAATTCTTTAATTCTCAAGTGCTCTATTACACTGCTGCTATAGTAAGCAAAAATCAACAGCATCAAATTCCATTATACTTTTATCTTCACTGTTGTTAATACAAGGATGAACAATTGACAAGGAGAACCGAGCACCAATATATTTGCAGTGAATTGTGTGTGAATGAATCGTTAGACGACTGGTAATCCTGACAATATATTGCTTGGTCTCATTGTCATCATCTCTCTAATCTGTCTTCAGAGTTTTTGCAATGAAAGACTTGGTGGCCAGTATAGCTGCATAAGCAAAGACGGTAATGGCTAATCCACCTAGCAGCGTCAGACCGTCATAGAAAGCTTCCTGCATAGTGTAGATTTTAACACCAATTGCATCCCAGTTGCTCTCTGTCCAAACAGGATCCGCCATTTCCATGGGATCAGAAGTGTTTGCAGGTAACAAATTCCAGTACCCGGACTCAAACTTCAGCCTGGTGGAGTATGCTGGGACATACCTGAAACCGAACACGTACCATTGTAAGACTACTCAAAATTTTAATCTAGCATTAAAGCAAAAGTATCATTGTAATTAAAAGAATTTAGCATTAAAGCAAAAGTGTCATTGTAATAGATCAGGATCCTCAAACGAATATCAGATAAACCATCTCGAATCCCTATTTCAGGACACATAATAACGCAAAAATGAAGCGAACAAGGTTAGAAAATTATTGATCCAAACAGTCCATTTATACCAATACAATTCTGGCATGGATAGGAAGCAATCATTGTTCTAGTAGAATGATAAATACGTGGAAGAGAAGCAAACAAATTACTTTTTGGGATTGAAAATAAAGCCAAAGGAAACCTGTAGTTGTTTGGATTACCTAGTGGTTGACTCAGCACAGATCCCCTTCCCATCAACCTCTGCTTTAATACACACTTCACCTGTCCTGTTACAACCTTGTAGACAATTTGATACGGGATTCTCTGCCTTTGTTGATGTCTTATCAGCAAGAAAATTCCATATAAACCTCGCAATATCACTTGAATATCCAGGATGTGCAGTTGAAGAAGGTTCGCCCAGTACAACACCGACATAATTGCTGGGGCATGTACTGGTTGTTGTGATGTAATTCTTCATAACCCCGCAAGAAAGACCAGGGTTGCAATTCAAAAGACAATCCAAGAGCTCATCAACTAAAGAGGAATTTATCTTGACAGCACTTAGTTCTGAATTGCTCATATTATTGACATCATTGGCAAGGAGATAGAGAGATCGAGCAAGCAGAGAAGCAGCAGCTACTACAGATGTGGAGTTTATATTCGCTGCAAAGAGACGAGTGTTGGAATTTCTTTAACAGAAACTTGAAGTATGATATATTACAGTGCTTGAAATGGAAGTTTAAAACTACAAATAGAATCAAGACTTGACTTACAGATATCATCAAGGTGACTATGATAGTAGTTATTTGCAAATGCGGAGTCAAAATCTTCCATTACTAACCCAGATATATGAGGATTCTGATAAGGTAGGAAAGTAATCAGAATTTGGGAAAAAGAAATTTACATAGATACAGAATAATAACTACCCCATCTCTGGTAAGAATTCTCTTCTATGTAAGGGTGACCACAGTTTTCATTCAAATGGAAAGGGCAGCTCTAAATGCAAAGGAAAACTCTACATTGAGTTAAAGGTTTCAATGGAAGTAAAAACCAGAAATTATGTTTTCTGATGTGCATTAATACACAATTGTAAAGAAGCTAAACTAAGCTATATGAATGGAACTAATATATAAAACAATCGGGCATAGCTAGAACCTTGTTTAGAAATGTCATCAAAGAAGATGGAGGTATCCCGGGATTTGAAGCACTGGCTCTAGCAATTTCAACACCTTCAGATTGCAATGTCGCCTGTGCACGGTGTAGAGCACCCAAAGTTTCATTTACCATCACAGATTCCTGGAAGGATAACACAAACAACTTTATCTTGCTCGACCTTTATCCCTATTCAATTTCAGTAATTGAAGAGAACATAAGAATCCAAAAGCTTGTCCGTAAGTTGAATCACAGAAGGAGAGGCTTGTCAAATGATGTCTCGCTAATTTAATGGACAGATCATTATTATTAACCATCAATACTCTGATTCCATTCATCCTGTTACTCTAAACCCTATTCAATCTTGAAACGGAAATAATTGTCAGACATCATTTTTTGTTAATTGTTATCCTTAATTTTCAGCAGGGCTATGTTCAAAAGGATACACATGAAAAACTTTCATGTTAAATTGCATTATTTTAATCTTCTCAACTATATATAACAAGACACGCAAAAAACCTAAGGATTACAACGTAAAAATCCCATCTGTCAAAATCAAGCATCAGATTCAATTTTGCAAATGCTTCAACATTCTATCCTTGTTCCAATTTGCACCTTTATGTAATCCATTTGTGAACTCAGATCTAAATATTAATCCAAACCAATCAGTTATTTATCTCAGTTTCTATAGAGCTCAATTTTTGTGTAAACTACTCCACAAATTATGTCATCTTTTCTATCAGTGTTGATGCATTTCATCAATTATATGTTGTAACAATAGAATTATATATATATATATATATATATAGGCAGAAAATTAAATCTAATGGTACCAAAAGGAGAAAAATACAGAAACCTACTCCTGTTGAATGAGCATAAAAAGTCTGGGATCCGTCATGATTTCCCTTCCCAATGGATCCTATCTCCATAACCTTTGTCCAGCATGAAAAATAGACAAAGATCAGCCATTTGAGGAAAACTGGCAAGGAGCGTGAAATAATTGAGACTTAACTAAACAGAAAACAAAGGAGACAAACAGCCTTCGGGGCCAAGTTTAAGACCGTATGGGGCATAATACCATTTCAATCAATGTTTCATTTAGACCTTTGACAGGATCAGTATTGAGATCAAGCTCATGCAAAAATCTCCTGCTACCAAGGTACCCCCAAGATTCGCCAGTCAATACCAGAAAAACAAGCTGCAGAAAAGTCATCAATAATGATATGGTAAATGAGCAAGTATATGACGTGCAACCAACAGTAGATGATCAAAATGTTCAATATGCTGGCAAGTATTGATGATAGAATTGCGCATACCTGTTTCTTGATATTTTTGAAATCCAAAGCATGAGACAGAGCATCAACTGCAGCCAGAAGAGTAACCAATCCCTTAAATTATTTCAAACAATAGTTTTCCCGTTAGTGAAGTGCAGATGACATATCAAGGAAACAACAAATCATAAAGTCAAATGAGAATTGGGCTTCAGCATACAGATGTAGTTGAATCTGCACCAAAACTTTTGTCACGGAAAAATGAGGCTGTATCCATGGATGCAATTGTCAAGATAGTAGGCTTTGGAACTTCATTGGAGAGCGCATTCATGGGTGGAAGCGATGACCAAACACTGCCCTTCAAGTTGATATTCATGAACCAACAGATGTAAGTAAAAGAACAATTACGGGTGAGACATGTGTCACTTAAAACAATCAAACCCACCTGTATCCGCCTAATGGAAGGCAAGTGCTTTCTTTCAAACAAGATTTTGAATCATGAGTTCCAGATTTTGTAGTCTGACAAAATCCAAAGATACACAAATTATCAAAAAAACATTAGAAAGAGATCCCTAAAACAAGACATGCTATCATGTTACAAGAAGGGAGATAAAGGAGAAAAGACCTGCATAACAAGATGGAACTCAGCAACATCAGTGCTGTAAGCATTCTTCTCTTTCTCGTTCTTATAGGCAACCTGCATGAAGTGGCCCCAGAGTATCAAGAGGTAGGACTAAACAAATTAAACATCATACTATCATTGAAGCAGGCAGTAATTAAACTATCTAAGCAAAATATATTAAAAATTACAAGTTGGAGTAGAAACCTTCTATTTATTTCAACAAAAGAAGACATCAGCCATTTATATTGGCATTTTAAGTTTTTTGAGTTGGTCGATAAGCACGAAATTATTTTAAACCTACCACAAGGCTTGCCTTGTGAAAAATAAACTGAAAATTTTTTAAATAAGTATTTACTGAAAAGTTCCCTATATTTCTAAATCAGATCACAGATTAGGGCTGGAAATCACCCGTGGTGACCGACTCACCCGACCCACCCGACCCGATTATTAGGGTGAAAACCCGAAAAAATCCGGGTGACGGATGGGTGATGGGTCGGGTGAAATGGGTGATGGGTCGGGTGATGGGTGATATATTTTCCACCCATTATCCGACCCATCACCCGACCCATTACCCGACCCGCTTAACCACCCGTTAGCCCACCCGATTATTATAAGAAAAAAAAGAGGCTAGTATATAAATAATACTACGTATAATTTAACATAAACAACATATTTCTCCTTTTCTACCTCTACTTTCTCCATTTTCCAAGTGTTCTTGTTAAAAAGGTCTAAAAAAACTTGTATTATTTAACTCCATGTCTTTTTAAAATAATAAAATGTCTTTTATTTGTTTTGCATATACCGATAGAGTGTATGCAATTTGGCTCTTTCCAACGACTTTGTTAGCATTTACTGTATTAATACAAGATTAACCAAATCATATTTTCCCAATTTGTCATGAGACTCATAACAATAATCCTCTTAATGCAAATTAAGATATTAAAGAAATGACCAAATCAAGATAAGAAATGACACATGAGTCTGTTTTCTACAGACATAGTTTTTCTATACCATTTTTTTATATTGAGTCTAGTAACCGAGTTAAATTCATCTCATTCAGTTTCATATTAAACTTATAATACTAATTTTGTAAGTTAAGGATAGTGATATAATGTATGAATAAGTCTTTTATTAATGTAGTAAGATTCATACGTTGACATAGTTTATAAAATTATCGAATATAAATGATTTTTAGGTATGTCTTGTGACTCATTTTTTTTAATTCCTCCACCAGATTAACCACCCGACCCACCCGATTCACCCGACCCGTCGGGTGATGGGTGAAACCTTAAACGGGTGGGTGATGGATCGGGTGAAATTTTTTTGTGACGGGTCGGGTGAAAAAATGGGTCCACCCATCCATCACCCGACCCATTTCCACCCCTATCACAGATCGATGAGAACCACATGAAACCCAGGCAAACCTGAAGATTGAGGTAATCCTATAGCTTCTGCATATGAATGATTTTCTACATGCATCAAAAAAGAGCAAAAGAAAAAAGAAAAAACTAGCATTTGAAAACTTGATTTAGGATGAATAACCATATATTACCTCATTCAGGGTTGATGTGCTGTTCTTTGACAATAAGAATACTGGAAAATTGTATGCCTTCCCCATAATTCCTGATCCCTATATATGACAATCATTAAAGACTTCCTTTTCGAAGAAAATGTGGAGAAGACGATAAGAATTCTATAGAAATGTAGCTCATGAAAGGTTTACATGATATTTTGACTCATCATATATTTATATTTTAAAGAAGTTTCCATCACTGGAAATTGGAAATTGCATGTGATGAGACTTGTCATGACAACTCTCTTCATCCATTGGCTCACCAAAAAGTTTGCAATAAAATTTATGGAGATTTAAAGAATATTTAATTTTTCCTTAATAAGTGTGTCGAAAGCTAAAATGACTTATTTTTCTTAACAGGGGAGTACACAAGTTTCTAACATCAGGTTAGAAGATTTTTTCCCATGAAATAAACGCACACACACCATGAGGACATGAAATAACCTCAATTGGGGGGGGGGGGGTGCAAACCCCAAAAGCTCCAGAATCACCTACAACAAAATCTCCCTAGGGAAGCACTGGAAAGAAGCTATCATCAACTAATGCAATTTAAAGAAGTATATGCCACAGAGATGTATCAAAAGAATATAACTCGAAACATACATTTGGGTTCCACTCATAACTAAGGTTTTGGTAGGGTGCAAATTTTGCTTGGGGAAATTTTTCAGCTGGAGAAGATCCTGCGAAAGTTAAAGAACGCCAAGTGAATTCACATATTGATTTCAATTCCATCTACACAAACAAAAGCAAAAAGTGTTTAATATGACCTTTTAACCTCCCCAAATTCTCAGTGTTTGTCTCAACTAAAACACCACCTATGTTCCTTGAAAATTCTGGATCCTTTGCCACCCTGCATAAAGGAATTCAATGGTGACAGATATATTGGACTAATAAACACATCTTCAAGACAGTGTCAACCAACACATCAAACTTTTAATTATATTATTACAAAGGGGAAAAAATTAAACATAAAACTTCGATAAAAAAAAATGCTAAGTAATACTCCCTCCGTTTCATTATAATCGTCATTTTGACCTCTCGATTTTGATTCAAAATAAATACAGTATCGTTTTAGAATTTTTGACATTCACTGTCCACATTTGTTTTGCAGTAGTAGTTATTAGTGTTGGACCTGTGGCAATTCCAACAAAAAGCCAAGCTAATAATGTAAGAGTTGTTAGTAGTAGTTTTGGGAAGGAAAAAAAAAATGTGAGGTAATAAATGATGTAAGGTTAGTATATTCTATGTTTTCCTTTAAAAATAGGCAAAGGATAAAGCAGAAATTATGGTGAAACCAAGAGGGTATAGAAGAAATCAAGCCTTAGAAGAGTTAATTCAAATAAATATATGTATATTCGCTATTCATCAGAGCAATTCATTTCAAAGAGCTTGCCATCAAAAGTAAAGATAGTTCTTATTCTTAAATAGAGATATTGCATTAAAAATGGTTTACAGAACAGGAAATGGTGTACAATATAAATACAACTACATCGGAAAGAGCTCGCACAAATAGCATTCAAAGAGCTGTTACATTGAAAACAGTGTAATAGAGAACCTGCACAATATCAAATCAACTACGTTGGAAAGATATCAGATAATAAAAAAGATGAACAAGATGCATAATTGCATACAAATGTGAAGAACGCAGCAAGGCTGAATATAACAATTTTTTCGAAAGCAAGTCTATACTGCTCGATGATCTTTCTGATATATTGAAAAGTAAACAAGGGAAAATATCATAACACCGGAGAATTATTTGTCAAGCAATTGAAAATGATCACTTCAAAAGTTCAAATAGCAAGCTCCAAAAACCAGTTTCTACTGAAAAGGAAATCATTATTAGCATATATTGGAACTATGGGAGAAAATAAAATAATTCCTAAAAATAAATGGGGGAAAAAATTATCACAATCAAATCCTAGGACACGAGTAAGGCGATTAAAATAGCTATAATACAAACATAAGTATACAACTAGAAAAGGTAGAATACAAACAAAAGTGGAGAAATTTTCGCATACCGGAGAAAGAAAGTATGAGCCTCATCTGAAGGAACCAAAACGGTAGAAAGCTCACTAATGTCTTGAGAGCTGTTATATTTTACTATTGGTGCAACAACCTTCCCACGTCCAGGATCTGCAGGCTCAAATAAAGCATGCACGTAAGAAAGAATAAACCACATTGAAAAGAAAAGGAAAGTAGGAAAGAAAACAACAGAAAAGAAAGTCAAAATAATGAATAAGCATAGCCAGAAAGAGGGAGAGAAGGATTCGTAGTGTGTGAGGATGCAAAAGGCTATTCATATTACAAGGAATTACTACTACACAACTTAAAGGTCATATGTCTTTCTCGAAATACTTCACAAGAAGTTTGGGCCTTTGCTTATCAACTCAACTACTCACGAAACCTAAACAAGAAGCCAACTAGAATTCATTCACTTACATGGTTCCTTCTTATAGTGGCAGTGGAAATACCAAGCACATTCAGTATGTAACTGCCACTATGGAAACTGAAAATATTGGAAGAGATGGAAGAAAGCTTGGATAAAACCAGGCAATGTTGTTCGCATTTACAAATATTAATTGACAGGATATTAAATACAAAGCCCACAGTCTGAGTACAAACCAAGCAAAAAAAAAAAAATTACGCATATGCCAATGTCTCTAGGGTTAATGCATGTAAAGGCCATGAATGAAAAATTCATATTACTATATCCCAATGTTATGGACATACTTACTTGCGCAACCTACTTCCCCATAAAGACTAAGCAGACGAACACAAGGACTTCCATCAACGACAGCATACATGGACTTCTCCAGATCAGGGACTGAACTAAATGAGCTTCTCTGTTCTGAAAGTAATAAAATTAAAATGATAGAACCGTATCAGTAATCTGATAAAACAATAAAAATTTTGCAATTAAAAAACAAACATGAGAATAATCAGAACGGAGGATGAGGGTGAAAATGAAATGAAAAGAAAAAAGTGCTAAATAGAATGAAATAAACTCCACACTGCTAACAATAATCAGCCTAATTTGGCAAGCATGACTCTTCATATGAGAATAAAGAGGGAGCCTAACAGAATTTAGGTCAGACAATGTTCATAACTATGCTTCTAAGTAGGTGTATGACATTTTTTTTTCAAGTAAAAAAGTAAACGGAGGTTGTGTTGAATCGGTCACCTAGATGCATCTCTGAAATAATGAGGTTGTTCTTACATCATTGATAAGGGCCGGAAAGCAAACTACAATAAGGTAAATGCTCCATGAATCGGTTGGCATTAAGAAAGGAAGGAATCATCATCCATTTTAAAATATAAAAAATCCTAGTTTCTAAATTCAATTTCTAAACGATCTTGTATAGCTGCTGTTGGTTAAGCCCTCTTTTAATTCGTTGAGAGATTCACCAGAGGAACCTGATTCTGACATTCCACAGACTTAACTACTTGAAATCACCAGATTGAACAAGTAAACAAAGCTCGATCAATAAACGAGGAAACGTGAAATTGGGATTCTCAACTCACCCGAAAAAGACGAATGAAGGTGTGAAATGAAGCACACTAGGAAGGAGAGGTACTTGTAGGATTCCATCGGAGAGATTTGAGGAGCGAGAGAAACCCTAGAATTTCACAGAATCCATGGTCGTCCCTCTGCCCATTCCCTCCTTTCTCAGCCGGTCTTTGATAGATTTGGTCGAGTCTTCTCTTGAGCAACTAAAACCGACGTTAGGCTCCACAAGTATGGTCTTCGGACTCTTCAAGGGCCCGTTTGGCTTCGGCACCATTTTGGGAAAATCACTTGGGGTTGTTTGGCATGAGTATATAGATATAAGATATAGATATAGAAGGCTCGATTGTTTGGTACTCCCTCCCTTAATTAAGACTTATCATTTTAGAAACCTACTAATTTTTTTTTTTTAAAAAAATACACTTATTGTAGTGACATCGGGTTTTCAAATAACTATTTTTAAAATAAAATAAAATGGATTTAAATTAGGATTTTGAAAATCCTCGTCCTCACCTTGAAGATTAGGGGTGGGCACAAATCCCGCAAATCTCGGGCCCGTCCCGATTCCGTCCCAGGCACATCCCGCAAAAACCATGCAGGATGGGACGCGGGACGAGGATTCCTTATCCCGCAAATCCCGTCCCGTCCCGCATATATATATATATATATATATATATATATATATATATATATATATATATATATATATATATATATATATATATATATATATATATATATATATAGGGTGTGGTTCTGGTGTTCACAACCCTTATAGTGTACCTTGTACACAAATTTTGGCCATTGATTGAAAAGAATGGAAGGCCAAGATTAAAAGAGGTTTTTTCTATTTTAATATAATTTAGCGTGGAACCCGCATAGAAAAAGCATCCTACCCACCGAGACATGCGCGTGTAAATTCCAAACACAAATTTTGCTTCAACCCCTGTTGCTTCTTTTTTTTTATTTTTATTTTTTGCTTTTTTTTTCGAAGTAGTAAAGCACTGTTTCTTGTTTTTTTAAAAATCGTTTCTCCTTCTTAGATGTAAACTATTTTTTTTGTTTATTTATGGTTTTGTAAAAAATAAATAAATTATTCTGGGTGATTCATAGGTGGGACCCATTTAATTTTGTTTGTTTTAAAATTTTAGCAATTTCATCGGATAATATTTCACATCCTACCGAATAATGTTATGTTATTTTTTTCAATCCAGATCAAAATTTATCAATTCCGCTGAATAGTTTGTCACATGCTACCGAATAATATATTTTTTCCCATCAATTTCAGAGAAAATAAACCCAACTCAATCACATATTGATTTCGAATTACAAACACAGATTCCATTGAATAATTATTCAGAATTAAACGAATAGTATCATATTGTCTCCCAATCACACATTTATTTCGAATTATAAAATACACATATTTTATTGAATAAATATTTAAAATTCAACGAATAATATCGATCGAACATCTCAAATCCCAATCACATATTTATTTCGAATTACAAAATATACTCATTCCACCGAATAATATTTTTTTTCTTTATCAATTTCAGATAAAATAAACTCCAAATCCTTAAACAATTCTTACGATTTATATGAATAATTATTTATATTTCACCGAATAATGTTTCACATTTCACCGAATAATGTTTAGTTGGGTGGTTCTATTCGTACGATGAAGGCCTTTTAGGTTATTTGTCAAAGTGAAGACTATATATACTGACGAATAATTAATTAGATTTCACCGAATAATAAACCAATTCATTGCCACTGTTACCCAAAATTCAACATATACGTCTGAATAATTGACGGAAAAAGAAAACAATCAATTGCACACAAATTATTCATATCAAACTCAATTAACCAAACGAAGAATCAACGAATAATATTGAAAACCTCAAAACTTAATCTCACATTGATTTTGAATTACAAAATACATAGATTCCATTGAATAATTATTCAGAATTCAACGAATAATATTGAAAACCTCAAAACTCAATCACACATTGATTTCGAATTACAAAATACATAGATTTCGGTGAATAATTATTCTGAATTTAACGAATAATATCGATCGACAATCTCAGATCCCAAAAATTTTGAATAACAAAATATACACATTCCACTGAATAATTATTCAAAATTCAACGAATAATATCGATCGACAATCTCAGATCCCAATCACCCATCTATTTCGAATTACAAAATACACACATTCCATTGAATAATTATTCAGAATTCAACGAATAATATTGACAATATCATATATCAATCACAAAATACACGCATTCCATTGAATAATTATTAGAAATTCAGCGAATAATCCCTAAATAAATGTTAGAGATTCACCAATGATATTCGTTGAACAAAATCTCGATTTCGAAGGAGGCTCGGTCTTCGTTTTCGCTTTCGCAATCGAAAGAAGCCAAAACACAATACCAATCAAGTGCACAGTACAGGAAGCCAAGGAAGCTCATATCAATCCTTGCACCACAAACTCAAACTCCCTCAACGTCCAGGAATCCAACACCAATAACAAATTCAAAATTCAACAATATCACGAAGGATGAGACAAGGGGCTAACCACGAAACCGATGTCATGTCTCCTTAAATGTCCGCTAGCCCCTCCTGCCCTCGTCGAACCTCCCGTGCTGCTACCAACTACGAACCGACGCCAAGCCAGGAACCAACGCCGGAGTCGAGGTCGAGTCCCTGGACTTCGGGCTCCTTGCTCTTCTCCTTCCATGGCTGCCTTCTCAACGTCGTCGTTAAGGAATCAGGACCGAGCCTAGTGCGAGACATAGCAATGCCGACTGGCCGGTCGGTATCCTTCTCCGATGGAGGCGTCGAAGACCGCCGAATCGTCGATTCGCCGCCGCTCAGAAACACCACCGCCTTCGTCGTTGATCAGACACACCACCACACGTCCACACCCCACTGTTTCCGGCTCTTCGGCTCCATCGATTGGGATTGAAGAACGCCTTCTCCGCCGATTGAGATTGAAGAAAGAATCGGCTCCAAATATGGTTTGAAAGAAGAACGCCCAGATTTTAGGGTTGTATTCCTCCTCCTCACGCGCTCCACGCTCAGCCGATGAGATTGAAATTAATTTTTCAAACTTATTTTCAAAATCACCCAGGACACATGGCATCATCTTATTCTTCCATTTAATATAGATTAAAGGTCCAGATTTATGTACAAGGTACACCGTAAGGCTTGTGAACAATAGATCCATACTCTATATATATATATATATATATATATATATATATATATATATATATATATATATATATATATATATATAGGGATTGACTCCGGTGAAAACCTCAAATTGTGGTAAAAACCCGTGAGGACTACTTTATATCTCGATTTTTTTGAAACCCGTGCTAAAAACCTGAATCACACGGTGACTTTACAACTCGGTTCAACCTAAAATCCGTGCTAAAAACTCCAATTTTAAAATAACACATGACTTTATAGTTCGGTCAAACCGAAAAATCGTGCTAAAAAGCTAATGTTTTAAAATTATACAGTGACTTTATAGCTCGATTTTATTCAGAACCGAGCTAAAATTTGTGACTTTATAGGTCGGTTCTATTCAAAACCGGGCAATAAAGCAAGTGAACCGAGCTAAAAAGCCAGTCCTCACGGGTTTCTACCGCAATTTAGGTTTTCACCGGAGCGCGACCCTATATATATTTATATATATATAGAGAGAGAGAGAGAGAGAGAGAGAGAGAGAGAGAGAGTATAGATCAGATGGGAACACCATTTAGGATGGAAACCTAGGAACACATATTGATTGAAATGAAATCAATAGTATAGATTTAACCATAAATTAATATAATTAATTAATAATTGTCGTGGAACCCGCATACAAAAATTCTCAGTCTCATTAAAGACGCGCGTGTTGTATTCCGTTTGTAATTTTTTTTTAACGAAGCCTAAACGTGTTTAAAAAAAATAACGTGAAAGATTATGGTAGGGCCCAGTACTCCATATGAAAGTTATACATGACATTTCACTTCTAATTATTGCATTTTGTGGATTGGTTGTGTATAGTTTGATAATATATCTAATTAATGGTGTTATAGGTATTTTTCCTTTATTTAATATTTTTCTATTTTTTAATTTTTCATGTTTTAATTTTTTTCCAACCTATATAGCAAAATTAACAAAAGCGGGTTTATATCTACGAATAATAATTTGTAATTTAACGAATAATACATCATTTTTATTAATAATTATTTCAAACTTCTTCTTATATACGAATACTCTTTGTGGTCTTACCAAATAATGCACAATTTTGTTATTATTTTTTTAACATCTTTAAAACCAATAAACACATAATCAAACGTTCTCTTACATACGAATAATCTCTCTAATTTAATCGAATAATCCCTCAAGTTTAACCGAATAATTGTCTCCTTACATACAAATAATCTCTCAAGTTTAACTGAATAATCTCTCAAATCATCTTATATATGAATAATCTCTATAATTAAACCGAATAATCATTCCCTCAAATATGAATAATCCTTTTAAATTAATCGAATAATATAATTTCAACACAATTATCTAACTAGATTAAATAAATGAAAAATATCTATAAAAATGAGAATTATTATTCACTAAATCAAGAATATATAGAATAATTATTCGTCGATATCAAATCCATATTCGTAAAAAAAAATGAAAATAGTATCATTTATAAGAAGACAAGATTATTCATAAATAACATTAGTATATAGATATGAATTTATTCGTACATATAAGTGAAATTATTCCTTTGTATCTAAAATTCTCCGTAAATTTCAATCATGGAGATAATTTGATAACATTTCAACTACTGGAAGACAATCATAAAAAAAAATTAAAAAAATTGTGTAATTAAACACCAAACAAGTGGAGAATATTACATTATTATATACTTCATACTGTACGTACAAACATGTATTACAATATGAATGGGAGCCATTAATTTTAATTATCTATACTATCTATATCTATACTATATATATAAATTTGGGTGAAAGCCCATTAATTGCATTTATTAAATACTTACAAATAAATCTAATATATATTTAATATTATTAGCTTAAGAAAACAGAAAGTTACTGTAGCTTATTGGTTATAGGTATAGTTCCAATCCACCATGTCAAGGGATCAAATCTCTATAATTACAACATTTTTCAAGTTTATAGTATATTATTTTTTTTTTATTTTTTTTAAACTTAAACGCAAGCATTTTTAAAGCAATTATCATTTTTTTTTGCTTATATATATAGTTGAATCTATACTATATATATAAATTTGGGTGAAAGCCCATTAATTGTATTTATTAAATACTTACAAATAAATCTAATATATATTTAATATTATTAGCTTAAGAAAACAGAAAGTTACTGTAGCTTATTGGTTATAGGTATAGTTCCAATCCACCATGTCAAGGGATCAAATCTCTATAATTACAACATTTTTCAAGTTTATAGTATATTTTTTTATTTTTATTTTTTTTAAACCTAAACGCAAGCATTTTTAAAGCAATTATCATTTTTTTTGCTTATATATATAGTTGAATTGCATGTAGAAATGAGTAAGAACAGAGTCAAATTAATATATTTATCGAATTTCAAAGATAAATTAAACATATTAAAACTTTTATAAATAATGCATTTCTAAAGCAATCGTCATTTTTATTTTGCTTATATAGTTGAATTGCATGTAAAAGTGAGTAAAAAGATAAATAGAGCCAAGTTAATATATTTATCGAATTTCAAAGATAAAATAAACATATTAAAACTTTTAGAGATAAAAATTATTAGTAGTCAAATTAAAATGATAATATATTAATTAAAAATATATATTTAAAACATGTCCTCTATAAGTATAACATTTTTCAAGTTCATACTATATTATTATTTTTATTTGTTTTAAATCTAAACACGTGCATGCATTTCTAAAGCAATTATCTTTTTTTTTTTTGCTTATATAGTACGTTGAATTGCATGTAGAAGTGAGTAAGAAGAAAAATAAAGTCAAGTTAATATCTCTCGAATTTCAAAAATAAATAAACAACAACTTTTAGAGATAAAAATTATTAGTAATAAAATTACAACGATATTATATGAATTAAATATACATATTTAAAATAAGTCCCGTGCGTAGCACGGGCATGCTCACTAGTAAAAAAATAAAAAATGGAAACGCAAGTGCGTGTATCACACTTCCACACAACCGATTGATGTATCGTGGAGGCAGTTAATCAGTGGCGCCCACTAATTGTAATTTTAAAAAATTGATTAATTAAGGATGTATCACCACCATCCATTTAACGAGATTTAACGGTCTAGATGTATTCCTTTGTTCCCACTATAAGACATGTTCCCACCCGAACCACCCCTATATATATATATATATATATATATATATATATATATATATATACACCCCTTAAGGTGTACTTTGTGCACAAATCTTGACCGTTAATGAGAAGAGATGGAAGGCCACGATTAAAAGAAATTTTCTTTTTTTTTTCCAATTAAAATTGTGGGACCCGCGTGGTAAAAAACCACCCACTCTCCCTCACCTGTGCGTGTAAATCCCACCCCACTCTTTCTTTCTTTCTTCTTCTTTTTTATTTTTTTTATTTAATTCGTTATTATTTAGTTTTTTTTTGTTTTTTTATTTAATTCGTTATTATTTAGTTGGTTTCTACCGAATAATGTTTCAATACTAACGAATAATGTTATTATTTTTCCATCAGTTCAGGTCAAAAATTACAGATTCCACCGAATAATTTGTCCCATATTACCGAATAATGTTTTTTTTGTCAATCAATTTCAGTTACAAGAAACTTCAAATCTCAACAATACTTACGAATAATGCTTAATATTTCACCGAATAATGTCTCACGTTTCACTAAATAATGTTTTAATGCTTAATATTTCACCGAATAATGTCTCACATTACACTGAATAATGTTTTGTTTTATGTTACTTGTCAAACGAAAACTCCGTATTCTGATGAATAATGAATGAAATTTCGCCGAATAATTTACAAACTCGATATCATCGGTCACAAAAATTCGACACAAATCACCGAATAATTAATGGATAATAAATTAATACTATACAGAACATAGGCTATGGAGGATTTAGCATATGAAACGAATAATAAATTACAATTATACAAACCATTAGGAAGCACAGAGGATTGGGCATACAGAACCTTAGGCTATGGAGGAGAATGGAAGCCATGGAGGAGAACAAAGAGGACAATCGGAAGGCGCCTCGGAAAATCGCCATAGCTGTTCGATCTTCCTCCACTTCGCCTTCTTCCGTTAGTAGACTCGCTACCTCCCCCTGATTGATCAACGGCGTCGGCTCCGATTCGCCTCCGGCTGCCCCGATTCGCCTCCACTCTAGTAGACTCGCTACCTCCCCCTGATTGATCAACGACGTCGGCTCCGATTCGCCTCCGACTGCCCCGATTCGCATCCACTTCGCCTCCGCTAAGCCTCCGATTCGCCTCCGCCTTCGCTTGATGTGCGAGATCTGAGATTTCGTCCCTCCTTCCATGAGTCGCGCGCTCGCCCCCACCTCCGCTCCGATTCGCCTCCGGCTACCAGATCTGAAGGGAAGAAGGAAAAAATCCATCTCCGACCAAATCCAGTTGGGATTGGACCAGAAATAGCCACCGTCGCAACACCGTCCCTTTCGCTCTTCACCGTCGCCTAGGGTTGCGCCTCCGCCTCCCTTTGCCTCCACGGGTCCACATCGATGAAGAAGAAGACCGATTATGGACTCGAATCCGGCTTGCCTGGGCTCGCCTCCGCCTTGCCTCCCTGGTGATGTCCGCTTTGTCGAAATCGCCGCCGCTCTCCTTCCTCGTTTCACATGTACACGATGATTAGGGATTAGGTTTTTATTTCTCGGCATTCACGCGCCTACTCTCCTGGTGGAACGAGGGATAGATAGCCTTTTTTATTTTTTATTTTTTTTAAAAGGGGCACGTGTAAACATCTCACCCATCTATTTAATTAAGATCAAGGGTTCATATCTGTGCACAAAGTACACCCTAAGGGGTGTGCACAAATTACCCATTCTCTCTCTCTCTCTATATATATATATATATATATATAGGGGGATGTTCAAGTGAGCACTAGTCTTATGATAAGCACCACTTCTTAAATGAGCACATTTAATCTCAGCCATTCAAATAATCATCAATGGTATTTTTTTGAACGGTGGCAAACTTGTAAATTTTCAAACTTGTTCCCCCAAATTGGAATCCCTTCTCTGAAAAAAATCTCACAACCCTTTATTTTATCGGCTCAGACCTATAGGCTATAGCCATCTTCCCTTTCTCCTCCACTGATGTCCCTCTTTCTTTGTTCTTCCCTTTTCCTTTGATGCAACAAGCCCTCTTCTTTTCTTCAAGGGGTACCATTGTAGAGTCATGGAACCTAATGAGATTTCTAATTCGAGTGAAATCACACTTTCAGTTGGTAACCTCGGCGTGATTATTGATGAAATAAATCAGTCTGAAGCTCAAGCCATGTCTTCTAACGCCTTTATTGAATCTATATCAAGTATGATTTTGATGTAATTATTAAACGTCATTTTTATGGTTTAATCATGATTTTTATTCAATTTTTTATATTTAAGTTTTCTCATTGATTTATGCAGATGGTGAGATTGACGAATTTGATGAAGAAGCTAAACAATAAGACCCAGATAAAGCAGTGCCATCCATTCTTATCAAAGAATGGATTCCAGTATGTGATGAGGAACTCAAACCTAAAGAAGGTATGGAGTTTAAAAATTTAGAGAAGTGTGAGAATTTCTATAAAACTTATGCTCATCATGTGGGTTTTAGTGTACGAAAATCATCTACTAAGAAAAGCAAAGCCGGTGATACCAAGTATAAGTACTTTGTTTGCTCAAAACAAGGATTTAAAGAAGATACAAATAAATCAAATGGAAAGGAAAAAATTCGAAAGTCAAAATTGACAAGAGAAGGGTGCAATGGCTTGGCTGGTTTTAGAAGGATGGATGATGGTAGATATGTGATGTTCAAATTTAATGAAGGTCATACACATTTGCTTGTGACTCCTAGAAAGCATCACATGCTAAGATCAAACAAAGGAGTAACGAGTGTTCATCGAACATTGTTCAAGTCTTTTACCCGATCTAATATTGGCACTAGTCACTCTCATTGCATCATGAAGGAGCAAGTAGGTGGTTTTCAAAACGTTGGATGCAGCCAACAAGACTTGAGAAATTTTCAAAGGGATTTGAAGAGTTTCATTAAGGATTCTGATGCTCATATATTCATTGAAAATTTTAAGAGAAAGAAGGAGGTTAATCCTTCCTTTTATTTTGCATATGAGGTGGATGATGATGGTAGATTAAAACATGTGTTTTGGACGGATGGAGTGTCAAGAAAAAATTATGCATTGTATGGGGATGTAGTCTCATTTGATACTACATATGATACACTAGTGTGTGACAATGTAATATTTATTTAGACCATTTAATTCCCAACAACCTATTTTTTCAGCTAATTATGCACATATATTTGTAGTCTACGGTAACGATCATACAAAGTATTTTTATAGCATATGTGGGATTTGAACCCACATTTATAATAATATGAGATAAAATTTATTAGCCAATTCAACCATTCAATTCAAGCCCAACTCAAAGGCACAAGCAGCAAGCTTGCTTAAAGTAGCAGCAACATCAAATGCAAATGCAAATAGATAATAGCAGATTAGCATACATATTCAAAGTTCTAGCAATATAGCATATACTCGGTAGCAATATAGCTTAATTACTCAGTAGCATATACAAAATATAAAGCAAAATTGATCCATGTGAAATAAAAAATCCAAAGTACTCAATCAGTAGCAATATAGCATATATGATACATACACCTTTAACTTCGCAAAATTCAAATATCAATTGGTTGACCAACAGGTTGAAAATATAACACCTAATAACGCAATTCCAAATTCAACTAAGATGTAAAAATAATATGCATATTAGAATAAGAATTAAAAAATGTGATTAAAGAGAATGAATTAAATTAGGGTTTACTTGCCTGTTGAGGTTGGAGTTTATATTCAAAACCTAGCATATTTGAGTCCTATCAGATATAAGGAAAAAGAAATTGAAGTTTTCAACAAGTCAAATCTTAGTAACGAAGCCGGACCAAAGAAGCATTGGAACATTTCTGACTCACCTGGATTTGCGAACAGGGAAGCTTGAGCAGAGAAGGGGAAATCAAACTGCAGAGTGAGGGTTCCAGATTGTGGGAGCGAGAGAGCAGATTGGGTGGAGAGTGAATAACGAACGACTGCTCAAATGCCACAAAAACCTGAAACAAGGAGCCATGGAAGGATAGAGTGCAGTAGTGCACTAGTCCGAGTCAGGAGAAAGACGAAGAGCGTCAATTTGGGTTGTTTTTTTAGATTGAGATAATTGACAGATGAGGGATTCCAATTTTGGGGAAATAAGTTTTAAAATTTACAAGTTTGCCACTGTTCAAATAAATACCGTTGATGATACTCTGGAACTGAATCATTTCCTTGTATCTGAGAAGAACTTTATTTGAAGGGCTGAGATTAAATGTTCTCATTTAAGAAGTAGTGTTTATCATAAGACTAGTGCTCACTTGAACATCCCCCTATATATATATATTCACTTGAACATCCCCCTATATATATATATATATATATATATATATATATATATATATATATATAATATGGATCATGTGTACACAAGCCTTATTGTGTATCATGTACACAAATCTTGGCCTTTGGATCAAACCAAATCAAAGGCTCACAATAATCAAAATAAAGAAAAGAGAAAAGAAAAGAAAATGGGGGATTGTGAATAGTGTGTGAATAGTGACGGGGGAGTAATTTTTTGGCTTTTTTTGTTATTTTCGGCCATTTTAAAAAAATATTTTTATTTTTTTTTGATGTAATTTATTTTTATCTACCTATAGACACCCACTTTTCATATGTTTTTGCAAAAAAAAAATTTACGATAACAATTGAGCTTAAGAGTTTTCGTTTTGTTTGTGCCCAGTTTTATTATTCGGTAAAATTGATGGGTTTTTTGATATTATTCATTGAATTATATATGTTTATTCAGTGGAATGTAGTGTTTTTTTTTGTAGTTCGAAATCATTTGGAGCCACATTGAGCTTAAGGGTTTTTGTATTATTTATGCCTATATTGATCATTCAGTAGAATTGGTATTTTTTTGATATTATTATTTGAATTATGAATATTTACTCAATGGAATGTGTGTTTTTTTAACCAATTTATTTGAATATGCTACCAAATAATGTTTTATTTTTTGTCCATTGATCTTCGCTAAAATAAATCATTATTCGGTAGCATATTCAATGAATTGGTAAAAAAACACACATTACATTGAGTAAATACTCATAATTCGTCAATACGATCGAATAATATTGTAACATCATCGAATAATTAAGCTATACCATTGAATAATAAAGCAATATCATCGCATAATCCCTCAATACGATCGAATAATATAGTGATACCATCGAATAATCAAAATGACTAACCTACAAAACAGACTCATACGACTGAATAATCCTTCATATACTAGTGCATAATCATTCATATTCAACTGTATAATCATCTATGGGAATCAATGGCTCAGATTCCTCTATGGGAATCAATGGCTCAGATTTGTGTACATGATACACGTTAAGGGCTGAGTACACCGGAGCCAACCCCTATATATATATATATATATATATATATATATATCTATAGAGGTTGGTTCCGGTGTACTTAGCCCTTAACGTGTATCATGTACACAAATCAGGGTCGTTGATTGATTGAAATGGATGACTGAGATTAAAAGGTAATTTAGCTTTTTTTTTAATTAAAAATCAGTGGGTCCCAGTCTTTTCTTACCCACTTGCCAGCGTCTGTGATGCACTCTCTTTAAATTATTCGATTATATATCTAGATTATTCGATCGTATCGGCAGATTATGCGATGATATATCTAGATTATTCGATTGTATCGACGGATTATGCGATGGTATCAATAGATTATTCTAATCGGCTACCACCTTGAAAACACCAATTATTCAATGATATACCTAGATTATTCGATCGTATCAACGGATTATGGGATGATATCGATAGATTATTCTAATCGGCTACCACCTTGAAAACACCCTGACTAATAATTATTCGATGATATCGCTTGATTATTTGATTGTATCACCGGATTATTCGATGGTATAGCTTAATTATTCGATGATATTATAATATTATTCGGTTACTTATGTCATTTTAACAAATAACTAAATATTATTCGATAATACCGCTAGATTATTCGATGTTATCACATGATTATTCGATATTATCAATGCATTTTTTCTTCATATAACCGCCAACGTAGAAAAAACTTATCTCCTTAAACACAAAATCGGTTCATACAAATGAATAATTCGGTTCATACACCTGAATGATTCGATCCATACAACTGAATAATTGAAGAATCAACGGACAATATAGAAAATTGCAGGCAAAAATGAAATTGAAATTGATTCAACCTATTGAAATTGAAATTGCAAGCAAAGCACTGCTCGGAGTATATATACACAAACAAAAGAGAGTACCATATTAGGATTGAAATTGTAGGCAACATTCAACCCATTGAAATTACAAGCCAAGCACTGCTCGGAGTATATATATACACAAACGAAAGAGAGGACCAGATTAGGTCTAGATTGAACTTAATCGCCGAAGAGATCGAGCAAATTAATTAATATATATACATATTGCCTCGCCGCCTCCAGAATCCAAAACGATTGAACTTAATCGCCGCCATATATACTCAGATCTAGAAGAGAGGACCGGATTTGAGAAGAACACGAAAGCATACCTTCAAGAATCGGATGACTCTAGGCTTCAATCATTGCAATAACTTTGAGATTGGGAAGGATTTGAGGAGAGGAACCCAGATCTGGGCATGAAATTCGTCGATCCGCCATGGGAGCAAGAAGAAGCAATTACTATCGCCGGAGCTTGCTTTGTTTATCACCGAAAGGCCGATTGTCACATCAGAGCTCTACCAAGAACGGAGCGTCCTTCTTCCTCGCCGGATCTTGCTCTGCTTACTCGGTACTGCGCCTCCGCCTTCACCGTCACCTCTATCTCGTCGGCACACCTCTCACCTCTCTGTCGCGCACATCTGCCTTCGCCGGCGCACCTCTGCACCACAAACCTCAGCACTTTTGCAGTCGCCATTGCCTCTGCTTACAATCAAATGAACCACCCATTTCATTGTGACTCGCGAAGGGAGGAAGAGAAGAGAAAGAGGCGATTTGTCACACCAGCACACCATCGTCGTTCCAAATTCTCTAGGTTTGAAAAAGATTGTTGGCAGGGGTGGGATTGTGGGTGCACACGCGCTTCTATAGAAGTGGGGGGTGTTTTTATTTTATTTTAATTTTCAATTAATAAAAATGAGGGATTAATCTCAGCCTTTCAATTTCTCTAAATCAATGGTTAGGATTTGTGTACATGATACACATTAAGCCTTGAGTACATATGATCTACACTTTCTCTCTCTCTCTCTCTCTCTCTCTCTCTCTCTCTCTATATATATATATATATATATATATATATATATATATATATATATATGCATATATCTTAAATATATATATATATATATATACATATATTTTTAAAAAATCATCCTCGTATATATAAAAAGATCCTGCACGCCAAAGGGAAAATTGGGAATATATACTTATACAAATTAACACACACTGCATACTTGTGTGTGTGAATATTTAATGTATATACTATATATGTATAAGTATGCTTGGTATATATACATTGTATATAGTATATATGTATAAGTTTGCTTAGTGTATACTGTATATAGTATATATGTATATCAATATATATATATGCACAATGTATATTTCTATATATACAGAGAGATATATTTTGTGTAATTATATGCATTATGTCTAGTGTTTATATATATAATAAAAATTGTAAAATATAAAAAATATTATATGATATATATATATACATATATGTTACGCCTTTAAAACTCGAAAAATATATTGGAATTTTAGATTTTTTATAATGTTTTTTATTTGAGGGACAGGGCCCGTCTCGTCTCGATCCCGGTTCATCCCACAAAAAATACGCGGGACGGCCTTGTCCCGTCCCGTCCCGCACCTACCCCTATTGAAGATCGTATTTTAAAATCCATAAAGCGGATTCCGACCAAATTTTGAACGTTTGAAGGGCAATTTAGTCCTCCCACCTCGGAAATTGAAATGAACTTTGGATGTCGATATCCTCTTGATTTTAAAACGATAATTAGATTGAATCGGGATAACATCGAGTGAGCGGGTTTCGAGATATTTTACAGGTATTTGAATTTAAACTTTGAGGAAATGGTAGTAAATGCTATAAAAACAAAAAAGTTTGCAAAAATACCACATGGGTGGGAAAATTTGCACACTACCAGATTTGCACAAAAGTGCAGGTCACAAGCCCCCCCCTAACCGTTTTTTGCCCTTATTTACATACAAAAAAGGAAAATAAAAGGATGAGAGGGGAGGCTGGGGACGAGAAGAAGGAGGAGAGAAGAAGGAGACCGGTCCGGTGAATCGAAAAACGCAGGAAGTTGGGGACGAAGTTGTCGCCGGAGAGGAGAGAAGAAGACCATGCCGACGTCTAAGTGAAGAGGTAAGCCCCCCTTTCCATCTTCTTGAAACCCTCGTTCCTTTTCTCCCTTTTCTACGATGAACGACGAGGGTGAAATCACGGGTTAAGGTTTGGGATGAACGACGAGGGTGGCAATGGTTGGACTGGAAATTGGGATGAACGACGAGGGTGATAATGGTTGGACTGGAAATTGGGATATGGGAGAGGTAGAAGACGATTGATTGAGGTTTGGGCCGTGTTTGATTTGGTATTTGATTGTTTGAACGAGAAATTGGGTGACAGGGGTTTCGAATGAAGTGACAGTGTTTTCGAATTGGGTGACAAGGGTGTCGATTTATGTTTTTATGCTCTTGGCCTTGTGATGATGGTTTATGGTAATTGCGAGGGTTGTTTTGGGGATTGAGACTGTGTAGCTGATCGATTGAAAGATAAAGGGACTTGAGACATGGGTGTGAGTGAGGCAAGGCAGGACAGAGTTTAGGAATATATTGTAGTCAAGTGACAATGTTAGTTATGTTAAGCGACACAGATTACTTAGTTGGGTGACACGGGATTAAAAAAATTATAGGAATGACAGTCCAAACATCCTAACCATTTTCTAGATCTCAGATGCTGCAAAAGCCGAGGCCGTTCAAGGAAAAAAGAGCAAGAGGGGTCCAGGAGGTATGCAACCATAAATGAGAGATGTCCGTGGAGAGGATGAAGGGGAAACATTGGGAGGTTGAGGAGAACCACATTAAGGCCGAGGAGACGGAGGGACCACCTAACATGGATGACCAGCCACCACCAAAAGGACAGAAAGGGGAGGTAAATTGGTTGTTAGTTCACATGGTATTTTCACTTAAGGGTCACGGGTTAATATAAACTGGGATTGTCATATTTGAACCTGTAGTAGTCAACTAACAAGGTTATTTACGTCAAGCGACACGATTTATTTAGTTGGGTGACATGGGATTACAAAATTTATCGGAATGACAGTTGAAACATCCTAACCAATTGTCAGATCTCAGTGGCTGCAAAAGCGGACCCCGTTCAAGGCAAGAAGAGTAAGAGAGGTCCAGGAGGTGATGGAGAAGTAAAGTCCCCCCCTCCGAAGAAACTGCGGGGCCGAAAAGGGAAGGACGTTGTCGAAGGCGCGTGCGCGATTGAGCTGAGACTTGTATCCGTGTCCGACAACGATGGCTTCCTCCGCTGGATGGACATTGTTATGAACTTTGTTGTTATTTTAGTAGGTTGTTATGAACTTTGTTGTTATTGTCGTAGGTTGTTATGAACATTTTTGCTCCAAACATATAGTTGTCGATGTAGTTGACTAGGTTATTATTGTAGTCCGTTGCTATGAACTTTGTTGCTTTCTATATAATGTTCATTGGTCATAAGTTGTAGATGTTATGATATTTTTATGATATTTGTTGGTTGATAGTTGACTATGTTGTTATGCTCGAAACCTTGGTTATCGACGTACCATCATATTCAAATAAGTGACACGATAAATAATTCAGGTGACACGGGATTCCAAACAGGTGACAATGGTGATTTTTATGATATTCGTCCTTATCCTCCTCCTGACTGCTTGTGGATATGACCTCCAACCCCTGATACATGTCACCTTGGTAGTTTACCGTGTCATCTGAGGAGTAGTCTGTGTCACACAATTGGATCACATCCATACCCTTACCCTTGTCCCCTTTATAGATATGCTTGTCACCAGTTCCAAAACCTTTGTCAGTAATGTCTCATGCACCCATCTCCTTACTCTTCCCTATGGCCTCCATCACCTCACCCAAGTGGATTACCTCCGAACCCTTACCCTTGTCACCTACATACATATGCATGCCACCAGTTCCAACAACCGTTGAAGACGAGAGTGACACATACTTTGACGTTTTTCCCTGAAAATGAAAAGTCTGATCAACACTATGGTTCATAGGTATCTACTTTTTGAAAAATATGAGGAGAAACAAGAGAGACACCTACCCATTGCAACTGAGAATTAGGGTTTCTCATAAACCAAAGTGACACAGAAGTTTCTGAACACTAACACGAACAAGGAATGAGGCCGACAAGTGCTCTGCAACTGGACCTTGAGGCCGACGAATTTTCTTCAGTGGTGGCCTTCTTTTCCGATCCTTTTGTCCAGTGGAGGAAGAAACTGAGTGTCCTCTCCCCTCCTCTCTTTTTATACTTTGCAAATTGGAGGGAAAGCCCCTATCACATCACCCTTTTCCCTTTGCATCATTAGAGTCATATCACTCTCTCTCTCTCTCTCTCTCATAGTTTTGGCGCCAAATTTCCCACCAAAACCTCCTCTCTCTCTCTCTCTCTCATTTCCTTTTACCTTCAACCGGCTATTCCCTTCCCCATTTTTATTTGCACAAATAGCATACATGCTACTTTTGCAAATTCCACCAAAAAGTGTCATTTTTGCAAAGTAAAAAAAAAAGTGTATAGTTATACAAAAAGCCCTTAAACTTTTGAGACCACTCTAGAATTTTGTCCTCTTCCTCCATTGATGGCCATCCCTTTTTCCTCTTGTCGAGTAGCAGCAACGCCCCTTCTGATTATTGGTCAAAGCTCCCTTTTTAATTTTGAGCAGATCCCACGCCAACCCACAATCCCCTATTTGATCCCTTTTCTCATCTTCCCTTTGGCTGCCTGTTCACACAACAAACCTAATCCCTCAACATCAAAACTCAAACTCATTCCATTTCCCCCTTCTTGATCGTCTATTGTCGACGAGCCAACACCACCTAGCCACCATCACATCACCAACGGTTCTCCATCGCCAGCTCTACCTTCCTCCTCCGCTCGACCACCACCATACACCACTCCCTTCACCGTCGACCACCACCCCAAATTCTTCTCCTTCCCCCAGCAGTCTGGGCAGGGAGCCTAGTTTTTCATTAGACTTCGAAAACCAGGCCACCCACCATCATTTCCTTCTCATTCGAAGGCTAGTGCCTCCACTCCCCTTTCCAGGGACCCGATGACGCGAAGCCAGGCGAGCAGCAGCCCTGGAGCCACCAAGAGCACCATCGTTGAGCCCTCCCCTTCGTCTTCTTCCTTTGCTTTTAAGCTCAGCCACCTCCGATGAATTCCGACTCTGAAGAGGTGAATCGAGGTGATTTCGAGCATTTCGATGAGATTGAAGACACTCGGTGAGCCTCCTTCAGTCCTTCCCTTCCATTTGCTTTTGCAACACCTAGGATTCTTCATTCCTGTGTCTTTGAAAGCCTGGGCTTTTGGAGAGGAGAGAGGAGAGTGTGGGTCTTGCGAGCGGCGAGGTCGAGAGTGGTGAGTTTGACAAGTGCGAGTCGCGAGCACAGGAGGGTTGTAAGTGCGAACTTTGAGTGCGAGAAAGGAACTGTGAGAGCAGAGGAAGGTAACAGCCAAGCTGGGCGGACTTGAGGGCGGTGCTGGTCAGGAGACGTGAATGGGCGAGGGAGAGGCGAGGTGTGCGGGGGAGGGGAATTTTTTTTCAAATTAGCCAAAATATGAAAAAAAAATTATGGAAGTAGCCAAAATTCTAAACTATTTTGGGATTTAGTCAAAACGGGGCTAAGTCACTGTTTCAAACAGCGACTTTAGTCCAACTTTTAAAAAAAATAATAAAATACCGAAGTCGTTGTTTCAAATAGCGACTTTGATATTTTTTTTTACTAGTTTAAATAGAAAAAAACTGAAAAGAAAAAAATATAAATACGGGAGAGTCGCTGTTTCAAACAGCGACTCTCCCTATTTTATTTATTTTGTATATCATGAAAGAGAGAGACGTGGGCAGTAGTGAGGCTAGAGAACGGAGAGAGAGATAGGAGGAGGGGAGTTGGTCACATGAGAGAGAGAGAGAGAGAGAGAGGGAGTTTAAGGAGAGAGAGAGAGGGTGAGGTAAAAGTAAAAAGTAAGAAAGGAGAGAGGGAGTGGGGTCAATAGGGTGGGTGTCAGAGGAGAGAGAGAGAGAGGGGAATAAGGAGAGAGAGTGAAAGTGGGATGATTAGTAACGATAAAGGAGAGAAAGAGAGATAGGTTACCATTTTTTTTAAATTAAGGGAGAGTCGCTGTTTTAAACAGCGACTCCCATATATATATTTTTTTGCGTTTTAAAGACTTTTCATAATTACACGGTAATTTTTTTTAAAAAAAATACCAAAGTCGCTGTTTCAAACAACGACTTTGATATTTTATTATTATTTTTTTAAAGTTGGACTAAAATCGTTGTTTGAAACAGCGACTTAGCCCTGTTTTGGTTAAATTCCAAAATATTTTGAAATTTTGGCTACTTCCATAATCTTTTTTGGTATTTTGGCTAATGTGGAAAAAAATTCGGGGGAGGGAGCGGCAAAAGAGAAACCAGAGGAAGGGGATGAAGAGATGTAGAGGTGGGGCCGACTCTCTTTTCCCTTTACATTATTTTATTGGTTCAAGATTTGAGAGAGAACATAAGGGTTTGGGCTGGATCCGATTTTAACTTAAGGTTCGAGCCTAATAATTTGGGTAAAGAGTGATAAATGCAAAATAAGTTATAAGACTTATATATTTGAGTATTTAATAAATAAATGGAGTATAATAGATTATAGAATATTATTGTCGAGATTTAAAAGTATAATACTTGGACTTGGATTTGAGAAAGAGTTGGAAAAGGTTTCAAAAGATGGTAATTGATTTATTAAATTAAAAAGATGAATTTTTAAAATACCCTAACCTTGTCGGAATTATTTTGATAAAATGAGTAACGAGTCGGTTTAAAAAGGTGATGTTTTATAAGTGGATTTTTGGGCCATTGATGCGGGACGAACGTCGTTGGCAATTTCGCCCTTCCCAAACCAGTGATAAAAATCTAAACTTAAACACACAACCAATAGATTAGGCAATCAATCAATTGATAAACCAAATAACTACTAGTATAGCAAGAAAGTCCGGTGTCGAACCCACAGGGAGAAGCGATTTCCTATTCAATAACTCTAGACAAGACTCTTTAAAGCAAAAGCAATAACCTTTAGACCAATAGAAAATATAAAAGTAACTAAATTGCAAATCACAAAGCAGATTGATATGAAGATAGAAAGAACATTTCACCTGTAATTCTCTGACAATGGTTGGAATTCATGGTCCTTGGATTGATTTATCAATTATTCATATTCTCATGTCTACTTGACTAAAGTTGAGAGATCCGCATAGATTCACTCATCTTATTCGATATCACTACAGAATAGCATTAAGAACTCAAGTAATCAAGACCAATTGGCACATTGACTCTATTCAATCAAGACAGATAGACGAATACCGAACTCAATCTCAATCAAATATCCTCAACATAGATCAACTGAAATCATCCCTTACAAGACAAAGAGATATCACTATCATCAATACCTTTGTTTTCTATCAAGAAAAGAACAACGAATTCATAGCTAGAGATGCAATTCCTAACATGTTGATCAGACATAGAAAGGAACACAAATATAAATTAAGCACAAGATGATAATTAAGAACATGAATAATCAAATAAACTCAAATCCAAACAACCATGTCTTCGAATTACAGGCGAAGCTATGAGTTTAGCAACTCATAGGCCAATTCTCTCTCTCTCTCTCTCTCTCTCTCTCTCTCTCTCTCTCTCTCTCTCTCTCTCTCTCTCTCTCTCTAACGGTGTTCATAGTTTCACACAATAGCGACACACACGGCTGAATAAACTCAAAATAACTTAAATAGAGTCCTCAAGGGTCGGCAAAAACCCTAGGAGAAATAATAGAAAATAATATAAATTAATTGTCTTCGGATCCAAAATCGCGTATTCGAGATCTAGGGTAACGGTGGGCGTCGTGCAAGGGGCGGCGGGCGTCGTTCTTGCAGTGCTCGACGTTCCTCATTTTCCTTCAACGAATTCTAATATCGTGCCTCCTTGCTTGTCCTTAGCTCTTCCTCAGCTCTCATGTGCTCCAAAACATGCTTCTGAAGCTCTTTCCATAGTCCATCCAAGGTCGGAATGTAATTCTGCAGAATGAACACTGAAAACGCATAGATTCCGAACTCGAATACTTCACAAGTAATAAATGGAACTAGACTCAAAACATAGCAAAACCAACACATAAAAGCAATAAGAAACACTTATAATGCCTATATGAAATATGCATTATTAAATCCCCCCACACTTAACTCTTGCTTGTCCTCAAGCAACCATAAGGAAAAACATCATCTACGCATCCCACTGGAAATCTTTCACAACTTTACTCATCAAAAACAACATCATCAATAGTGAAAATATAACCAAACATATAAACGTCATAACATGTATATATGGGATCAAGTTGCTTGCATGCTCAAAAATCAACCTTACCAAGGATAAAATGTGTATCTCTCACTCTTATGTGTTTAAGCTTTAAGTATACACTCACCTCAATTCCATATACAAGCATCAACTAGAATATTGACATTTATATCATAAAATCTCCACCGCATATGTGAATGCAAAAATAAAAACATCAAGAGGACTTTCGCTCAATGGAAACCTTCATAGAAGATTCCATTCGGTGGGGTTGCAATGGGGCTTGGTAGAAACATAAGGGCAAGGAATTCTATTTGGTCATGTGGTGCTTTAAATTCAGGGAAAATAAGATTCCAAAACTCCCAACATAACACAAACCAACTCAAATATATCAAGCTCACAAATGCACAACATCTCTCAATATCATCAAAATAACTCCAAAAATCTCAAATCTCATCATCTCACATATAGTGCAATCTCAACACCCAACCAATGTATCTCATAACCAACATAAATCTCAATTCTTCATCATTATGCAAACATAAGATAAATGGCTCTTTATTCTTTCTCTTTTTTTTTTCTTTTTTTTTTCCTAGCTTACTTTTACCCTTAGGTGAGTTTTATTCTCCCTAGGTCAAAGCTTTTTATTTCTTTTTCTTTTCTTGAGCCATAATACATGAAAATCAAATGCATAAACATGAGGGACTAAATAAGCACATAACATTACATCTTCTCAAAACCATAAACCATAAACTCACACTTTAGCTTCGTTCTCTTCAATCTCCAAAATAGATTCCATAACCCATTCAAAATCTCAATTTCCCCGGAATAAGGGTAAGACTCATCATAGGCAAGGAATAATAATTTTATGGAGCTAACAATAAAAAGGCTAAAGGCTCAAATTGGCTTCAAAGCAAGATATAACATAGGGTAGATATGGATAAATACGTGGCTAAAAGTTTGCCTCTATCATTTGAACTTATCAAGCATTGAACATGTATATAATCGGCCTTGAAAATATATAACCATGGCAATACTCAATGATAAATGCATAGGAAGAGTATATCACACAAGAAAAGCAAAATGAATAAAGATGTATCCCTTATAAGGCCAAAAATATCTCACTAGGACAAATTTTGGTTGAATTCCAAGCATACTCCCAAACTTAGATCATACATGCTCAATTATATATGCTCAATCACATTTCACATAAAAACCAATTTTCAAGATAAGATTAAATCATTCTAGAATTCCATGGAATTTATAAGATCATGCAAGGACAAACTCAAATCAAGATGGGTATCATTGACAACACAGTATGCAAAACAAACAAAACAAAAACACTTTTTTTTTCCATATTTTTCGACATTTTCTATTTTTTTATTTCTTTTTTTTTTGACATTTTATAACATAAAAGAAGTAACATAAAGGAAATAATCAATGACTCAAAAGCAAAAACTAAAAAACAAACAGAATTTCAAACATGAACTAACCTAACTAATTCACTTCAATCTCCTCCCCCCCTCCAACACTTACATGTTGCATTGTCCTCAATAAATAAAACACAAAAAGGAACAATGAAAAAATAAAAATAAAGGGTTTGAAAGAAGCAAATGACTAACCAATTACTGTGAAGGCGGGGTCTGGGTTCCAGACCGCTGGTTGATCAAATCCATCAATAAGAGACAAATTTCATGTAAATGCTCGATCTTCCCAACTAGAATTGCATGGGACTTAGTAAGCATCATCAATTCATCTGCATGCTGCTTCTCAAAGTCAGTAGATTTCTTCTCTATGAAGGCAGTGCGCGAGGCATCTCGAACCGTAAGCGGCGTCATCTCGATCTGCATATCTTCAACATCGTTTCCAGGGGCCACAGGGTCGCCAGTCCTCCGCAATTGAGTATCAACAGGAACATGGCTTCGACGGAAATCAACTAACTCCAACCCCCTAGGTATAACAGTAGGCAGATATTGATGATGAGACTGCAGAGGTTCGGATAACCACCGAAATCTCTCAATGGCATATGGTAACTGCAACTTTTCTAACATTCGTGTAGACACAAGAGTATCGATGTCCCACGTATAAGAGTGACTCACAGGCTGCAGTGAGCTAACATCAACACCATAAAATATTGCTAAAAGTGTGATCATACCTCCAAAAGGGGTGACAAGAGGACGATTCTCGCTGCGCTGGCCATAAACCCTATCGCACATATTCAGAAATAGGAGTACCCAATCCGGTACTATTGTAGACTCAGTAATAAGGAAATACAAGAGATCAATCACACCAAGATCAACAATAGTAGTGCTTCCAGAATCATAGAAAGTGGAGCCCAAAACTCGCAGACAGAGACAAAGAGTAGGATGGGTAACCATATCATCAGGCTTGAAATCTTTGAAGTTCTCAGGCGTTCCCGTTAGTTTCCTCCAAATCTCTGCTGCATCAAGAACTCGCATGACATTGTTCAAGTTCCTAGAGCACTTCTTTGTAACACCAAAAGCAACATCCATCGCCGCATATGGCGAATTACAAGCTCTTCCTAGCAATCGAAAACGAACATCCTTGGGCGATATAACTTCCAACGTAGTGAGGAATTCCTTCACCAAGCAGGGGTAGGTAGGAGCTCTTCTGCCAATGAGATCACACAGCCCTCCATGTGCCATCAAATCCAGCACCGACTCAAACAAGCCAAATCGTCTCAAGGTAATCTCGTCAAAGAACATAGTGGACGTGTAGGTACGCGTTCCAAGTGAATTCCAACATAGCACATCATTAGTATCAAAGTAAGATGGTACCTTGTTTTTGATAGGGGCAGACAACATAGTGTACTTGAAGAAAAACCGAAGAAAATCACCACAAACGACCAAAAGACGGGTTCACTGTAGAGGCAGCGGGCACCGTGGTAGGGGTGGCGGGCGCCGTTTACGCAGAACCACGAATCTGAGTGAAAACGTTGGAAAACCGACGTCCACTCCTCCAAACTACAAATTTCTCGAACAACTTGATTTCAAAAGGTTCTTTTGTGATAGGTAAGGGAATGGAATGACAAAGATCGATATTTTGTGGATGTAGGGTAGTAGCCGAAAGTTGTTTGGTGGATTGAATCGATTGAAACGCAAGGCTTTAGGTAGTCGGATTGGATTCCAGTAGGCTTTTGGTATTCTTGAGATTCCGCTTGAGCAAGTTTAATTGATCCACAAATAAGGAGAGATATTATATAGTAAGTTGGAAGGAAATATATCAAAAAGAAAAAGGAAAATATTAGATATAGATAAAATAGAATAGAAATAGATAAAACTCTAATCCTAGGAAATAAAGAAACTAATCCTAAAAAGAAATATCTAATCCTAAAACAAAATAGAAAATAAATAAAAGATAAAATACTAATCCTAAGATAGAAAAAATAATCTAACCTAAAGTAAATAGGAAATAATCTAGTCCTAAAACCAAAAATAGAAGAAAATAATCTAGTCCTAAGAAAAATAAAATAACTCGGAACAAAATTAAAATAAAGATAGAACTTCCCTTTCCAAAATTTACCAAAATTCGAATTCGTTAGGCGGACACGTTGGCGGCGGGCGCCGTGGTAGGGGCGGCGGGCGCCGTGTCCACAGAATGCACTCCGTCTTTGCAATCAATCAAAACTTAAACCCAACATCGGTTGCACTTACCGTAACTTTCAAAATCTGTTGACACGATTCATCCTACTTTATTGAATTGAAAAACAAATGCAAAAGAAATAGAAATACTACCTAACTACCTTGGGTTGCCTCCCAAGAAGCGCCTTTGTTTCACGTCTTTGGCTCGATGTGATGCAATCTTGAACAAGTTATTCCACCAAGATCCCCCACACTTGTCCTTTTCAGAACGAGGGGTGGAACTTTAGGAACTTTTCTGACATAGCCATCAATAGCATCCTTCGATTCCTCCTTGACATAAGTAACCTCGGGAGGTTGTCCTGCAATTGCAAAAACCTCAACAGTATTAGGAATCAAATTTTCACAGGGAATAACAATAGAATCATTTGAATGAGACACATTTTCATGCGACTTAAATAAATTCTCAATTTTCTTTTCAATCTTCTTGCCTAATCCATTTTCATCTTTGTTAGAGAACTCAAGATTCATCGATTCAGTAGAAACATCTAACAAAGTATTTGATTCATTCTTGTGATTAATTTCATTAGAGTCAAGAACATCTACATAATCATTGGCAGAAGAAACAATAGGCTCAAATATAGAAAATTCAATCTTTCTACCCTCAAATTTCATAGTTAGTGAACCTTCAAAACAATCAATTTTAGTTTTAGCTGTTCGCAAGAACGGCCTTCCGAAAATGATCGGGGTTTCAAGTGTACCTTGTTCCATGTCTAGAATGAAGAAATCATCTAGAAAAATCAAATCATTTACCTTTACCAACACATCTTCAACAACTCTTCTAGGCTTAATACTAGAGCGATCAGCGAGTTCTATAGTAATACCAGTTTCAGACAATGAATTGAGACCCAAAAACATGTATAAGTTATAAGACATAACATTAATTGAAGCACCTAGGTCTAACATAGCTTTGGTGAAGCTAGTACTGCCTATCGCACATGGTATAGTAAACATACCTGGATCTCCGCATTTTTCATGCAATCGTTTCTGAAGTAAGGCAGAAACATTTTTGCTTAAACTTACCTTTTCATTCTTTCTCATCCTTTGCTTGCGCTTCATCGTGCATAACTCTTTCAAAAATTTTGCATAACGAGGCACAATCTTAATTACATTAAAGAGTGGAATATTTACCTCACAATGAGCAAAGATGTCATAAAGAATTTGTTCATCTTCCCACTTACGATCAGATCTTAAGGCATGAGGAAAGAGTGGTGCCGGTCTTGAAACCTCAGAAGACCACTCTTTGGAAGCTTTATTTGAGGATTGAACAACATCAAAAGTTTGATCCGTCAAAAGAGATGGCGACGGGCGCCGTGGTAAGGGGCGACGGGCGCTGTTTTCGTAGTGTGTCTCCAATTCCGTCTCTTTGTCCTTTTTTCCCAAATCAACTTCCTCTCTAGGCCTCTCTTCAACATTCGTAGTGGGTGTATTCACTTGTTTACCTTCTCTAAGGATCATGACGCTTACATTTTCCTTCGGATTAACCACCACTTGTGATGGCAACTTTCCCGAATCTTTCGCTTTCAATTCACCAATCTCCTTAGCCATTTGACTCAACAACTTCCCTTGAACACTTATCTTGTCCAATAGCAACCTCAATGTCTCATCTCTGTCATCTTGTTGAGTGTTTCTAAGACGATTCTCATATTGTCTTCTTTGAAAAGGAACTTGTTGCTGCTGATCTCTCCCGTAGAATCCACTTTGGTAGTTTGAATTGTAGCCTTGATTGTAATTGTTACCAAAGTTGCGACGAGATCCATAATCCATAACATTCCCTTTAGCGGTGCCCTTCTGAATCAAGGGACACTTATCATTCGGATGAGTTGGATCTCCACAAGGTCTAGGCTGATGGGGTTGATTCATTTGCGTATCCATCTTGTTCACGATCTCCATAAGCCTATCAATATCATCCTTGTGTCCATCTTTCGAACTATTCGACTTATGAACTCCTCTAACTCCTTGGTGTCTCCCATATTATTGCGAAGCATTAGCCAGCCCTTCAAAAATCTGCATTGCTTCCTGAGGTGTTTTATCCAAAATATCTCCTCCGCTAGTAGCATTTATGAAACTCCTATCGGTGTCAAGCAAGCCTTCATAGAGATATAGCACTAGATTATCCTCGGGTATACCGTGTTGCGGGTAACTACCCTTAAGCTTCTTGAACCGCTCAACATACTCATAAAGACTCTCCGTAGGTGATTGCTCAATACTGGACAACTCCTTCTTAAGTTTGTTGAGGCGAGTCGCAGGAAAGTACTTTTGCAGGAAATCTTTCTTCAATTGCACCTAAGTAGTAATGCTCTCTAAGGGTAGGTAGTAAAGCCAATCGCTTGCAGCATCTTTCAAAGTAAATGGGAACATTCTCAGCATCAATTGGTCGTCAAACAAGCCTTGGGGTCTCAGTCTATCACATACGCTTGCAAAAGTAGTAAGTTGCTTGTTTGGCTCCTCCCCAGGTAATCCATGAAAGTAAGGCAAAATAGATTACCAATTTGACTTGAACTCAAATCTTGAACCCTAAGGGAGATCAGAAAGACTAATTGCAAGTGGTTGAGCACTCAAATCAGGTTCCTTTAAGTTTCTCAGGGTCCTTCTTTGGCGGATTAACAACAACGTCTGCCATCTCTTCGTTTGTCTCAAACTTGAGCCTCCTTTTCAATCGGAAAGATCTTTCAACCTCGGGATCAAAAGACAAAGACGATGAATTAGAAGATCTTGTTTGAACCATGCAAAGACAAAACAGACTCAAAATAAAGAGTAATTGATAGAGTTAAGGAAAAGCAAACTCCTTTCTTCTCCCCGACAACGACGTCAAGAAGTTTGATGCAGGACGAATGTCGTTGGCAATTTTGCCCTTCCCAAACTAGTGCTAAAAATCCAAACTTAAACACACAACCAATAGATTAGACAATCAATCAATTGATAAACCAAATAACTACTAGTATAGCAAGAAAGTTCGGTGTCGAACCCACAGGGAGAAGCGATTTCCTATTCAATAACTCTAGACAAGACTCTTTAAAGCAGTAGCAATAACCTTTAGACAAATAGCAAATATAAAAGTAACTAAATTGTAAATCACAAAGCAGATTGATATCAAGATAGAAAGAACATTTCACCTTTAATTCTCTGACAATGGTTGGAATTCATGGTCCTAGGATTGATTTATCAATTATTCATATTCTTAGGTCTACTTGACTAAAGTTGGGAGATCCGCATAGATTCACTCATCTTATTCGATATCACTACATAATAGCATTAAGAACTCAAGTAATCAAGACTAATATGCAATTCTACACTAAAAACATGACTAAAATAGACTCTATCAAATTACCCCATGCTTAGACTTTTGTTTGTCCTCAAGCACTGAAAAACAAATATAGAATTAATCATCCCACAAATAAGATCTTCATGCTGTAATTTTAGAAAAGCAACATCAAGCAATAGGAGCCATGAATAAGAGAACAAATATCCTAGGAAGTATATGAGCGATCCAATAGTAAAGGCAAATTTAATCCAACCTCACCGGGATAATGTGTTTCACTCAAGCTCTCATGTGTTTAGGCTTTAAAGTCCAACTCTCAACTCAATCCAAAATGCTCTATCCACCGCGAAAGTTATCACTTACAAACAACATCATGAGGACTTTTATAGGGTTGTAATGGGGCTTTGGTAGAAACATAAGGCATGGGAAATATTTAGGCTTGTGGTGCTAAAAATCCGGGAAAAAGGAACAACAACCAACCAGAACAACACCAAAACTTCCATACTTCGCAAACCATTCCAATAACATAAACTCCATTACATAGCAATAAGCTCTTTTCGATTTCAATAACCATACAACTCATGCAATTTTTCCATTTGGATGATGACTTCTTTTATTTTCTTTTATGCTTACTTTTGTCCCTAGGTGAATTTTATCCTCCCTATGTCCAAGCTTACTAACTAATGTAGTGTGGTAAGCACGAGTCGATCCCACAGAGAATCAAGTTATTCCTAAGTTAAGTTTATTTACCAATTAATAGAAAAGGGGGTTTTGTGATTGAGAATAAGAAAGAAAATAAATAAACTATAAACAAGTTAACAGAGATAACAATTAAGAATAAAGTTTCATCTATAAACATCCACTTTAGTTTGACTAGTTGATCCTTGATTCTTCTTCAAGTTCTCTTTTCATCCTATTATTGTTCATGTCCTGATCTTGTGTAAATTACTAGTCCTACGAGTCCTAGTAACCCTTACTAATTAGATAACCCTAACACGGTCAAGATTCAACCTAATAGTAGCATTAAGATTAAGGATTAACCAGGATACATGCAACACCAAGCTACGAGTCAGCATTCAACATGTAATTGATTCTTTACACAACAGTTTAGTCCTACGAGTCCTAAAAAGGCATGATTGCTACTATGGATTAAGGTTCGCTAAGAGGAATCTACAAAATCCTAGCAATAATCTCAACTAGTTGTACGGACTAGAAGAAATCAACAATATTCGCAAAAGGATCAATACGAATAGAACAAGAATAGAAATCTCACAACTTTATCAAATCAAAGCTTCAATCCATAGACGAAACGGAAGAGTTTAGATCTCCATAAAACTAAGACAAAATATAATTAGGGTATACGGTGAAAGCTAGTCGGCTACTGTTGTTCTATGTTCTGCCGTATGAATTGTATATATATCTAATAGAAACTAACCCTAATCTATCCTAATATAAATATAAATATATATAATTTATCTATATAACTAATCTATCTAATGAAAGAAACCAAAATAATACTCCGTATGGAGTAGCACTTCATGCCGACGGGTCCTTCTGTCTTGCACCGTCCGGAGCCGCATCTCCTCCACGTAGGGTCATCAGCCCATATACGTAGCTAGCCCATCTTGTCTTTCAAATTGCAAAATAATCCCATAAGCTATCATCAACCTCCAAATTCATACGATTCAGTCCAAAAATACCTGAAATATATAAAAATGCTAGTGTAGACTCCGAATAGCAAATAATATAAATTAACTATAAAATATATAAAAATGCTCTAAATTAATATGCAATTCTACACTAAAAACATGACTAAAATAGACTATATCAAAGACCAATTGGCACATTGACTCTATTCAATCAAGACAGATAGGCGCATACCGAACTCAATCTCAATCAAATATCCTCAACATAGATCAACTGAAATCATCCACTACAAAGATAAAGAGACATCTCTATCATCAATACCTTTGTTTGCTATCAAGAAAACAACAACGAATTCGTGGCTAGAGATGCAATTCCTAACATGTTGATCAAGCATAGAAAGGAACACAAATATAAATTAAGCACAAGATGATAACTAAGAACGTGAATAATTAAATAAGCTCAAATCCTCACAATCAAAACAACCATGTCTTCGAATCACAAGAGAAACTATGAGTTTAGCAACTAATAGGCAAATTCTCTCTCTCTCTCTCTCTCTCTCTCTAATGGTGTTCATAGTTTCACACAATAGCCACAACACAGATGAATAAACTCAAAATAACTTAAATAGAGTCCTCAAGGGTCGGCAAAAACCCTAGGAGAAATAATAGAAAATAATAGGAATTAATTGTCTTCGGATCCAAAACCGCGTATTCGGGATCTGGGGTAACGACGGGCACCGTGCAAGGGGCGGAGGGCGCCGTTCATGCAGTGCTCGACATTCCTCATTTTCCTTCAACGAATTCCAATGTCATGCCTCCTTGCTCCTCCTTAGCTCTTCCTTAGTTCCCATGTGCTCCCAAACATGCTTATTAAGCTCTTTCCATAGTCCATCCAAGGTCGAAATGTAATTCTGTAGAATAAACACTGAAAACGCATAGATTCCGAACTCGAATACTTCACAAGTAATAAACAGAACTAGACTCAAAACATAGCAAAACCAGTACCTAAAAGCAATAGAAAACATCTATAATGCCTATATGAAATATGCTTTATCAGCCATTTATGATTTGAGAAAGATATTTTGAATGATGAATTAATCTAACTCGAGATTGTAAGGGTTTTAAGGAATTTTGGGGAGTTGACTTACCTTGACTAAATGGTTGTTTGATTTGGGGATTTATATGTGTGATTATGATATGATAAATATGATATGACATGAATATGATATATGTGATATGATGAATATTATGACCTATGAATTCAAGCGTGATGCTATAAAATTCATATGATTGTTAAGTATAAAGTATGATATGTGATAATGATTCGATGTGTTATATGATTGATTATGAAGCATGCGATGATATATGATATTTGATATTTACGATGAGATTATGATGTGTTGATATATGGGAGCATGATGTGATATCATATGATTGCGGAGCATAATTATTGATGTTTTACTAAGTATGGGAGTATGAAAATATGATCGATATATATACTACTAAAAACGCAGGAAATAGCTACGGAAAATAGCAACGGCATTGGCCACGAATGGTCGTGGCCAACTGGTTTAGCCACGTAAATAGCCACGGGCGGGCCATTCGTAGCCATATGCCTCGTGACTAATGGAGACGGTTGTCTAGCAATGGATTTAGCAACGAATCACCAAAGCCGTGGCTAAGCCTGTGGCAAGCGATGAACATGTAAATGTCGTGGATGTGGCAACGAATATAGCTTCAGAATGAGGTCATTGCTGAATTTGTGGCTAAGTTCGTTGCGTAATTCGTGGTTGGTTTCATTACTACAAATAGGCCATCGGTCTGGATGCGTGTCTGATTTTGTGGCTGATTCCGTAGTTGATTCCGTGGGTATGGTGGTTGCTAATTTCGTTGCCCAATTCGATGGTAATGTTGTTGCTAGGGTTGTTGCTATGGTTGTTAATGTTGTTGCTAGGGTTGTTGCTATGGTTGTTAATGTTGTTGCTAGGGTTGTTGCTAACACCAGATCTCGTGTCATTGCTACTTTTGAGGCTAAAGTCGTGATTGATGGTTTCCATTTAATTTGTAATTTTGTTTCACATTTTGTATTCCCATATTTTTGATGCATTGTATATATTCATGATATAGAAAATATATTTAAACCACAATGTCATAGTTACTGCATGTGCATAAACATAAGGACACACCATGCACATAATTGTTCTAGCTAGCTAGCTAGCTAACTAGCTTACGACATACTTACGTACACACACGTACCAAGCTTGTCCACATAGTTCGACAATCCAAAATATATACCTCCAGCAGTTTTGAGAACCAAAATAGAACAGTCCAAACCACCATATACTGCACATTAAAGAACCCTGGTTACTTTTATGGGTGCTTGCCCTTGTAGAACTCCTTCATGGTGCTGATAAGCTTCTCCTGCATTCGATCTCCAAAGGAAGACATTTCTTCTCTGAGGTTCGTGGCCACATGTGTCTGCACTTGATCCCCCAACTCCACCATTTATTTCTTCAAGTCTTCCTTGATGGTCGATAATTCAGACATCATGTAGCCTTTCAAACTACCACTACCACCAGCTCCAGAACCCTTGGCACCGGTGTGTGTGCAATGTGCTGACCGCAGGATATGTTGAGACTCATATCCCATGCCCACAACCCGACCTTTCTTCACACCACCAGCCTTGAGCCAAAGAGCGTTCGTGTCAACCGAATGAGATCTATCCTCTGAGACTGCATCATCATCTAAGATTTCTTCCTCAAGCATCTGGTCATACTTTTCCTGGAACTGGAAAGAAAATGAATTCAACAACAGATCAGAATTGAACATAGAAACAGAAGAACCAAGACCAGAACATGAAAACCAAAAACAAAGATCACAATAGTCTCCAAAGAACTGAACATATGAAAACGAAAAGCTGAAAATAATAGATCACAACTGAACATAGGAACAAAAGAAAAGAACTAAAAATAAATACACATATGAAAAAAAGAAAAAGCTAGGGAAAAAACCAAAGCCAATACAAAAATTAAAACAACATATCACAACACAACAGTAAGGAAAACCAATACCAAAACCAATACAAAAAGCAAGATATAAAAAATACCACATCACATAAACAGAAGCAAGAACACATGAATGCACAATTGAATTTCTGTATAAAAGTCCCAGTTCAAATCATGCACATTACACAATCAAAAGCATTAAGTAGTTAAAGGGTAACTTCAAATACTAACTTACCATTGAACAAAAAAAAAAACTAACTTACCACAATTTCTTGGCATTGAGCGCCCGCCCAAGAACCATCTTTTTTTCTATGACACCGTTCAAATGTTTGCTTTGGTGTGGGATCTTTTCCAAGCTCCTCCCTCTATGGAAAAAATTGTATTTGTTTAGTTAAGTAGATATACAAACTAAATAGAGAGTAAATTGGGGAAACAAAATGATGTCAGATGATATCTAAGGTGTGCATACCATTTGCTTCTTGATTATGGTTGTGGAAGCCAAACTTCCACTTAAAATTGGTGTTCCCTTCTCTATTGCTACAACTCTTTTTTGCTTGTTCACTTCAGATTGGTGTAGAAATTTGTCCTCCTTTTCCCAAATCTCCCACATTTTGGCCCATATGACTTGCTTCACCCACGTAGGCTTCTTCTTTGTTCTCCCCATGCGAGCCTTCCCAAAGACGTTCCTTAGGTGATCCCTTCCCTTAGAATGGGGGCGAGAGAAGAGAGGAAAGGGTTTTGATTCAGAAACGGTTCCAATTTAGATTTTGTGAAATTTCAGAATTTCAATTTCCCTCTAAAATTTTCACTTTTCCTTTAAAATTTTCACTTTCCCTATCACACTTCTGAAGGAAGACAAAAAGAGAAATTGAATTATTTTTTAGAGGAAAGGGCTTCCACTAGTTAGAATGGGGTGGGCTAGATTTTTTAGATTGGGAAAAGGCCCAATTTGGAAAAGACCCAAATTTTATAGAATTAGGTTTTCGTTGTAATTCTATCTGTTCATCTCCAACATAGGTTTGAACAAAGCACCGGTGTGAAGTCGATGGTGCGAACAATTCTCGGGCTCAAGTGGATGAATCTCGAGCACTAGTGCAAAGTCCATGGTGCGAACGGGTCGTCAGTGGTCTCCTCGCCCTCTATTGGTAATGTCATATTCCAATTTTTTCTAGTTGCTCAGTTATTTTGCGACATGAAGGATTTGAAGGTGGTTTTGATTTAGGTTCTAGTTTGATCCAATCGCCATTTGTGTATGTGGTTTTGATTTCAAGATTGTTTTTTTTTAATCTTTTTCGTCATTTGAATTTCTGATAGCTTCTGTATGCAAGCGTTATTGCAATTTCTGGATTGTTTGTCAGATATATGAGATATACTCAGCAGCTGATAACACACTTTGATAAGATTATGGTGCAATTTCTGGATTGTTTGGTGCCGTAGATTATGGTGCAATTTCTGAATTGTTTGGTGCCTTGGAGTATTGTGCAATTTCTAGATTTTTTGATGCCTTAGATTATTGTTTGGTGCCTTAGATTATGGTGCAATTTATGGCTTGTTTGGTGCCATAGGAAGTGCACATAAACACATGACATAGGCTGTTGAAATAGACAGTTGAAGAGATGACGTACATGAATAAGAAACTACACCATAATATGATATGAATACCATGGTTCTCTAATAGGAAGTTGACATAAACACAATCGATATGTGCAGTTGAAGTTGAAATACACAGTTGAAGTTTGAATTGGATTTTTTTTATCATCTGAATTGGAGACAGTTGAAGTTGACATAAACACAATAGACATAATGAATCATCTTAACTTGGCCTATTAGCTCAATGGAAGAGAGTTGTGTGTCGCACAAAGATGGGGGTTCGATTCTCTCATAGGCCAAATGTACGCCATCCTAGCTTCATTCTTTAGTAGGCAGTTTATGATACGAATTGAATACATGTAAGAAAACAAGCACACGAATCAGTAGGTCGGAAAGGGGCCATTCGGCCAGAATTTTGGTAAACTGATTTTACCTGGGCATCAACAGCTAGCTTCCTGGGGCTAGTAAGATCCTTCTTGACCGCTTGTGGAGGCCTCACAATCGTCCTCTTCTTCTGCAGAAGGAATTGTGCCCTCGACATCGTCCACTCCCACATGATCTCCGTCTTCGCAGATTTCGAACACACCAGAAGGATCTCAAAAGGTTGTTGGTGAGTCGTCCACGGCTATGTCGATAGAGATTTCTAGGGTGATGACTTCATTGGACTGATAAGCATCTACAAAGGCTGAACTCTGGATGCCCATCGCTGCTCTATCCGGTTTCGAGGCCTTGTCTTGCACACATGCAACCAATCCATCCGGTCACATGAGGCCCCTGGATATTGAACATAGTACACCTGCACAGCTTGTTGGGCGAGGACGAAGGGTTCATACCTTCTATACAATTTCTTTTGATTGATTTCAACGAAGTGGTATACTGGATGTATTTGTGTTCCTCATGTCGTTGGATCAAACCATCGACACTTGAATAGGACAACCTTCAGCGGATGCCCAAGTGCACTTGGGTACTCATGCTCGATGATTTCTTCAAGTAGCCCAAAGAAATCCGATTCAGCTGTTGTGTAGTTGGACCCTCGAACACAAACCCCACTATTCATTGTAGATTTCCCAACACCATGGTCTAGAGTGTGGAACTTATAGCCATTGACAAAGCATCGTGGCCAAGAAATTTCTTTCATATTAGGATCCCAAGCCAAACTCCACAAGACATCTGTTGGCCCGATTCTGTTTCCTTTGTCTACGACCTACATGATAAATTAACTTGTTCGTGAAGATATGCTATATGTATACAAAGAAATATAATTAAGATTTTTGAAAAGATAAACGTACGTAATTCTTAAACCAATTCGCGAATTCGTTTTCAATGAACTCATCTCCAACATTATCCCCCATTGCACTCTCAAATAGCATGGACCATAGTAAAGTAATGACTAATGTAACATTAAGGATAATATATCATAAATAAAATGTGTGATTAGGTTTCCTTACTCAATGTATGGTTGGGCTTCCGGACAGTTAAGCAACACGTATGTGTGTGCGACCCTCCACTCTTCCTCTTCGGTCAACCATCTTATTGTCTGCTTCCCACTACCCTCGCCCGGATAATTAAAAATAGATAAGGCACAACTGTCACCTCCAGCTACGTAATTTCTCGCGGGTCTCCTCAACTTGGAAGGAACATGTGAAGGGAAATAGTGGACGGAGAAATTAGCTATCTCTCCTCGTAAGTACGCCCTCACAATCGACCCTTCTACATTACTCTTTCGGACAATCTTCATTTTCACCTGAAATAAATATCTCTAGAATGGATACATCCATCGATAATGAACCGGACCACCCACTTGGGCCTCGTAGGGAAAATGGACAACGACATGCTCCCTAGGGTCAAAAAAGGATGGCGAGAAGATACGCTCCAACTTGCATACCAATAGAGGAATCTTGGATATGAGCTGCCCCATGACAGAAACTGACAATGTTGACGAATAAATTGTGTGGAAGAAGATACTCAACTCAGTTAAAGGACCCAAACAGATGGATGCAATAACTCTTTGAAAGCAATCGGCAAGAGTCTCTCCATAAACATGTGACAATCGTGGCTCTTCATCCCACTGAGACTACAATCGTTACTCTGAACACATATTTCTATATTGGAAGCATAGCCATCGGGAAATTTGATGGTCCTCAACCATTGACCCACCTTTCTCTTCGCCTCTCTTGCCAATGTATATATTGCTTTAGGCTTCGCACCCTTGTAATCATCAACTAACTCCAACTCAGGTCGATGACAATATAGACGAAAGTCCTTCCGGGCATTCAAGTTATCCTTTGTATTCCCAGGGATATCCATCACAGTGTTGAAAACATTGCCAAACACATTTTTCTCAATGTGCATAACATCGAGATTGTGTCGGACTAGAAGGTCCTTCCAATATGGAAGTCTCCAAAAAAAAATGATTTGTTTTGTCCACTTATGAAAAAATGACTTGTAGGAAGGATCCTCCATCACCGTTGGGAAATCACGAACCCACTCCCATATCTGCTCCCCCGATAGCAATGGAGGTGGCAATGTTGTTTCCATATGCCCTCTGTAGAAGTCCTTCATATTTCTGTAAAAGGGATGAGAAATATCCAAAAATTTCTGAAGGCAATCGAATCAACAAGCGTTCCGACCATTTTCAAGGTGAAAATGATCAGATCCTGATTCCATGCAAATCGGACAAGCCAACTGTCCTGCAGTGCTCCATCCGGACAACTTAGCATATGCTGGGAAATCACTGACAGTCCAAAGTAAAGTTGCATGCATAAGAAAGTTTTCACTCCTCGAAGCATCGTAGGTGAAGACACTGACGTCCCACAACTGCATTAACTCGTCAAGAGGTTGGAGGCAAATATCAATTAACTTCTTCGGGTTTCGAGGACTTGTCCTTATCAAAGACATAAACATGTGCTCGGTTCTCATGCACAAATGAGGTGAAAGATTGTAAGGAGGGACAATCACTTGCCAACATGAATAATTCTGACCAGATTTGTTGAAAGTAGAAAAACCATCCGTGCATAAACCCAAACGACTATTACGAGGCTCACAAGCAAAATCAGGATGCTTCGAGTCTAATCTCTTCCATGCATTTCCATATGAAGGATGACACATCATTCCCTCCTTTGTTACGTGTTCTGAATGCCAAGTCATGTTGCTGGCTGTCACCTCAGAAGCTTATAGTCTCTGTATCCTCAAAATTAGAGGGAAGTGGAATAAAACTTTATGTGGCTTGTGCTTCCTTGAAGCACCCACGACATATCTTGCAAGACCACATAACTTACATGAATCTTCATTTATAACAACCCAAAAGTTTGGATATCCAAATATGCCTCCATTAGTCCACTTAGAGGATAACGGGGGTACCTGAATCTAAAAACAAGAAAGGTAACGGGGTCAATCATTGATTACTCATACACGTATGCACCAGCATACTCTGCGAGTACGTAAAAAGACATATAAACGTGATGCGATAAAACTGTAAATACACTATCATGCTCCTAAGGCATAATCTGAATATATAAATAAATGCGGTAATGGGTACCCAAATGATAACAATCAACCATATAATCCCTTTCCAAATGCTTGGAGGTTACACCACCCTTTATCACCAAATTCTCGGAGGATGTGCCAACCTTTATCGAATGCTCGAAGGTTCGGCTACGTCGCAGCCTTTAGGGAATCCCGATAATCACCACACAACAACATAGAATAGGATGGCCGCTTATTATAACAAAGACAAAGATAAGACAAGGGTTCATTTCATTCCCTATGTTCTGTTCTATGTTATAATTCCGGTTTATACCCTACAACAATTCTATGTCGTAAAATATGCATGAATCTATCTCGTTACGACACTCATGTGTCACGAGTAACCTCATGAGTAAGTCCAGGGGACTTACTTGAAATCCGAAGGTAAGCACGGAAACGAACAAGCACCAAGTGTAAACACGAATCAAGCGCCTAACAATTGTAATTATTTCACATTAGGTTCTTCTTATTAATGCATCACATAAACCCATACCGCAAGATAATCACACACATTCACATAAGGGTAATGGCTTAAGGACTTATAAGCTTGGTTAAGTATCCCCACTTAACAAGTTATAATCCGGGTCATATCATCACGTAATCCTAACCTTTTCATCCTTATTATTGGCCAAGTTATGGGTATACTTCATTTCCGTATTTTATATGCTCTAAGTTTCGGTTATGCCATCATATATTTAACCATATTCTTAGCATTCACTTAACCAAGTTTTTAATCGAGTCATTATAAAAATTGTTTACTAAAATTATATTACAGATCATATTAAGATTTCAGCCGGATCAGATCGTTGGATTGGAAATAAATTCCGAATTACAGAGGCACATATATCCATTTTGTTTTTTTGACGTTTTTGCTACAAAACGCAACCAAAACACATAGAGGCTCCACTTTCTAAGCCTTTTCCACACCAAAACATATCTATCCTAGAGAGGGGAAGGCGGATGAGAGATTACCTCCGAAGAGTCCTACACAAACGACTCAAGAACACTCTCGGGAGTCCTTCGGAACACCTTCCAAACACCTTGCCATTTTGTCACCAAAAATCCCAAAACATGATTTAGATTCTTACTCAAAGTTGAAGAAAAGGAGTTATAAAAAATGTTGGAACTCAATTTTGAAAGGAACCAAGAGGACTTACCAAAGATCAAGTTGAAAAACCCAAGGTCATCTCTAGTACACTCCACTGCAGCCCCAAAGATCGGTCAGTTTGGAGAGACAAATCACCTTGGATTTGGATGTTTGATATATTTATTGAAATCTGATTCAAAGACGGAGCTAAGGGCTCAAGAATTACTCCATTTGGATCAATATTGACGGAGTTATGGCTTTTTTAATGGAAGGCAGCCAAAAAGGACTGGAAATGGAGATAGGCTTCTTTTCTCTCCCTTTCCTCTCAAGTGACGGCCTGTTCTTTGTGAAGGAGTGAGGCTGAGCCTTGGGGGTCAGATTTAAAGAATGGGAGAGGGATCCTTTCGTCAAAGCATGGGAGGGGTGATGGGAAAGATAGTGGGTGAGATGAATAGGATCCTAACTTGTCATATGATCAAATCAAAGGGAGTGGGTGAGATGTGTGCAAGGACTGGATGGGGCGGCTGCCCTTATATTAGCAAGATGTAAATCACGAGTTTGTGACGTGTTAAAATCCGTTACGTTTACAAGATACGAGAAAAGTGGCTCGGGTATATATTTCTTTCATAAAATCTATCATTAAACCAATGTAAAGCCATCCATAAATTTTAAATTTTCCGGGTTTTCATAATCATAAGGGAGGATAATATTCGGATTATCCTACGGATATTTTATAAATATTAATTAAATTCCGGTCTTTACAATCATCCACCTCTAAAACAAGTCTCTTCCCCGAAACCAAAAAGATTTAAACCAGTGGAGAAGGTTTTAAAATTTGAGTCCTTGAATCGGGCCGAAGGGCACACAATCATCTCGGATGCGTCGTACAAGAATCTCATGTCACCTTTTCCATGATCGTAACAGCCTCGAATGGTTTTGCCAAGCATGTGATGGGTGCCCCCATCACATCTCGCCTCGACCGCCGAAAATATCACAACTCGAGAGGGTTCATCATACTACCGCTAGGTCTTAGCGAAAGTTCCACGAGTGCCCCTGTGAAAAGCTCGTATCCACTTCGCGAAGCATAACTGGTTTACCCGGATAATGGAACATTAAGCTCGCTTATTTTCGAATCAATCTCAGAATTCAAGGTGTTTGGTGTCCCGACACGGTCTTAGACCTAGACACTCCTAGTCTCAACTCAACTTGACCCTTGAGAGGTGGGCATCCACCTCTAAGGTCAAAACCCATATGATAACTCCACTCCCTTGATGAAAATCGGAAATGGTTTCAAAGGCTTTGACACATAGATTGTGTCAAAGGTCTTGAAGCTACAACGGTGTTGATGAAACACAAAACCTGTATTATGTGCATATTATTTCCGGATGTTATTATATGTTATTATATATTTCCAGATATTATTATATTATGTACTAACAATGCATCAAGTATTTCGAAAGAAAATCTCCTACCTTAAAGTTTAAAGACGAGAAGATCAAATCTGGTGGATCATGGCTTCGGAGTTTCCCAGAATAGAAGATTGTGAAGATTGTCGTGATCTGTTCTAGCCGTTGAGAGAAGATCCTTCTTTGAATAGAGGCGCCGATTTGATTTAGTATAAAAAGGAGAAGAAGAAGAGAAGATAGTACATGTGTTGAACGAAAACCTCATTGATCTACATCGCACACAAGCCCTCAAGTCAATCTGTCTTCTTTATGTACTCTTTGCTAGGTGTTAAGAGTTGTATCTTTTGTTTCAAAGCATTTGAGAGTTACACAGTGAGCTTATAAGATATATTTCGAGAGAGTGTTATACTCGAGAGTTTGTAGCTCAGGAAGTGAACACTAAGCAATTGATTCACGAAGTGTAAGAGGATTGTACTAGATAGCTGAGAGAGGTGGAGCTCTTCTAGATTGGTCTAGGACTCCAAGGGAACGTGAGTTGACTAGATTGCAATTGTATAGGAGAGAGGCTTGTCGGTGAGCTATTAGGATCCTAAGTCTTGTGAATCAATAAAGCCGGTTGAATCCTAGGGTTGTGGAAGAACCCTAGGCGGGGACTAAGCCTTTAAGGAGCCGAACCTCGTTAACAATTCGTTGCGTCCTTTACTTATTGCTTTACCATATTTCCGCACTTGTTTCGAATTATATAACTCCTTTGTGATTCTGGTTTTCTAGAGGAAAGAATTAAGTCTAATTTCAAAGGGTTTTGCAAGCGTTTCAAAAGCCTTGAGATTATCAGCGAAAAGTTGGCATACTCTATTCAACCCCCCTTCTAGAGTATCTTTATTATACTTTGTTATACATTATCGAACCTTCACCATACTTATCACAAGTTTTATTCTCCCAATGGGAGGGTGGATTATCATCCATCTCTAAGGATCAAACCTATGATCTTACCAAAGATATCTCATCTACACGTTTCTCCTTCCCAATTTCTCATACGGTAGAGGTGGCTCATCCACCTCTAAGGTTCTTCCATAAGGTCTCACTATAACCTATTCCTCGAACGAGAGGGTGGACTTCATCCACCTCTAAGGGTTACTCCCATATTCCATCCTTTTAGGTTCAGATTCCTCTATCAAGATACTCTACTACAATGCAACTCCTCCGTGTAGTCAGGGTCATCGTCTACTAACTGTGGAGCATATTAGGGCGTTCCCTAATACCGCTCTACCTAATAAGGAGTAGCACACATCCATGTTACCGTAACTTGCACACGACTGCCCCTCGGGCTAGTGATACCAGGTTACGTAACAAGTGTGTGCTAGCACCCTCAACACATACCTCATCTATACGCCATCTAATCATCCCGTTGTAAAATATCACTAAACAGTGATAGCACATCATATCAAGGCATAACATAGCATATCATAGCAGCCACTCATGGGCCCACCACGCATATAAATCACATAAGTGCACACTCAACACTAAAGTAAACACATAATCATCAAGAAAGCAACTAAAGGATAAACATTCTAAGAGACACTCACCGGCCATCTCATGAGGTAAGGACTATATCCTCCTGTGGCTCTACATACGAGGTTAACAGCGCATCTAACACTCCCCCATAATTGGTCCGTATACTATCCTTTATCTCCCATGTAGCCTCCTTGGGACTACTCCTAGCCCACTGAATCAAGACCAAAGGCACCTCTCTACATCTCAGCTTCTTGACCCGGTGGTCAAGAACGGCTATCGGGCGCTCCATGAAGGTGTGGTCGGGCTCTAACTCGAGACCAGAGTGATCAAGAACATTACTTGGATCAGGCTCGTACTTCTAAAGCTGCGAGACGTGGAACACGTCGTGGATGCCATCTAATGTAGTTGGCAGAGCCAATTTGTGGGCTACCTCTCCTACTCGCTCCAGCATCTCAAATGGTTCTACATATCTAGGGCTTATCTTGCCCTTCATACCAAAACGCCGGATCCCTCTCGCCGGCGATACTTGCAACCAAACATGGTCTCCTACATCAAAAGCCAACTCCGTCATGCGACGGTATGCATACTTCTTTTAACAACCGTGTGCGACCCTCAGATGCTCGTGAATGCGCCTAACCTGATCGGTAGCCTCCTGCACATACTGGGGCAATGTACCAACTATATCCCCAGGCTCATCCCAGCATATCGGCGACTTGCTTCGCCTCTCGTACAACGCCTCAAAAGGAGCCATCTGAATCGAAGAATGATAGCTGTTGTTGTACGAGAACTCCACCAGTGGAAGATGTCTCACCCATAGGTTTCCCCACTCAAGTACACATGCTCTCAGCATATCCTCCAAGGTCTGTATCGTCCGCTCACTCTGACCGTCCGTCTTCGGATGATAAGCTATACTAAAGTGCAACTTGCTCCCTAGAGCCTCGTGTACCTGCCTCCAAAATCTCGAGGTGAACCTGCCATCTTTGTCCGACACAATCCTCTTAGGGACTCCATGTAGCCTCACAATATGCTGCACAAACGACTTTACCAATGTGGACACCGGCTACGTCTCCTAAATAAGAATAAAATGAACAGTTTTGGTCAACCTATCGACCACCACCCATATCGCATCAAATCCTCTGACATCTCTCCTATGTCCGGTAACAAAGTCCATGGTGATATCTGTCCACTTCCACACGGGGTCGGGAAGTGACCTGATCATTCCTTTAGGCTTCTGGTGCTCAATCCTCGCCTGCTGGCATACCTGACATCTTGCAACAAATAATGCGACGTCAGTCTTCATCTGGCGTCACCAAAAGGTCCTCTTCGGGTCCTAATACCTCTTATTCGATCCCGGGTGGACCGAATAAGGAGTAGATGCGCCTCTGTCATAATCTTTTCCTTAGATCGTGTACCTCGGGTACCGTAACTCGACCTTGCAATACTAACATCCCATCCTCTCTGACGGAAAACAACTTGCAGTGCCCCCGAGCCATACACTGTCGGATGTCCGCTATCCGTGGACACTCTGCCTATGCTCGGCCAATCTCATCCATCAGCTCAGACTGGATCTCGAGAAAGCTCAATTGACCACTCTCTCTTTGTGACAAGACCTCGATACCGCAACTCATCAGATCTCTCTGCAACTCTGGTAGTGCTGTCATCCTCGACAAGGTGACCTCCTAACGAGTCTTCCTACTCAGCGCATTGGCCACTACATTGGCCTTCCTAGGATAATAAACTATAGAACCAAAGAAGGTAGATGAGGCCTTTCAAGAGCCAGACTGGATCATTGCTATGGAAAGTGAGCTTAACGAATTTGAAAGGAACAAAGTCTGGACCTTGAAGCCTAGACCAAAGCATCAATCAGTAATTGGCACACGTTGGGTATTTTGGAACAAGCTAGATGAGAATGGTAAGATCGTGAGGGACAAAGAAAGGCTTGTTGCTCAAGGCTACAATCAAGAGGAAGGTATTGACTACGAGGAGACTTTTGCTCCCGTAGCCAGGCTTGAAGCCATTCGCATTTTATTAGCATTTGCATCTTTTATGGGCATAAAATTATATCAAATGGATGTCAAGTGTGCTTTTCTTAATGGTTTCTTAGAGGAAGAAGTCTATGTGGCTCAACCCCCAGGTTTTGAAAGTTCAGAATTTCCTAATCATGTCTATAAACTAGACAAAGCGCTATATGGTTTGAAACAAGCTCCAAGAGCTTGGTATGAGCGCTTGTCAAACTATCTTTAAGAAAATGATTTTAAAAGGGGGTTGATCGACAAAACTCTTTTTATCAAGACCAAAGGAAAGGACATTTTGGTTACCCAAATATATGTTGATGATATATTGTTTGGGGCTACTAACACATCTTTGTGTAATGAATTTTCTGACATTATGTGCAGTGAATTTGAGATGAGCTTGATGGGTGAACTCAACTTCTTTTTGGGGTTGCAGGTTCATCAATCTAAGAAAGCGATCTTTGTCAACCAAAGCAAGTACACTAAGGATCTCTTGAAGAAGTTCAAGATGGATCAATTCAAAGCAGCCAAGACACCCATGAGCTCAACCTTATCTCTAGATCAAGACAAGACCGGGAAGAGTGTCAATCAAAAGGAGTATCGAGGGATGATTGGATCTTTATTATATCTTACTGCTAGTAGACCTGACATCATGTTTAGTGTTTGCATGTGTGCTAGGTTTCAAGCTGACCTTAAAGAATCTCACCTCTTAGCTGTGAAGAGGATCTTTCGATATCTCAATGGCACTAATGAGCTTGGCTTGTGGTACCCGAAGCAAAGAGATTTCACACTAATTGGGTATTCTGATGCAGACTTTGCAGGCTATAAGTTGGATAGAAAGAGCACGTCGGGATGTTGCCAATTCTTAGGGGCATCCTTGATTAGCTGGCACTCAAAGAAACAAAACTCAGTTGCTCTTTCCACTGCCGAAGCCGAATACATAGCCGCTGGAGCATGTTGCTCCTAAATCCTTTGGATAGCTCAACAAATGAGAGATCTTGGCATCAACCTCAAAGACATTCCCATTAAGTGTGACAACACAAATGCCATCTCCATTACAAAGAATCATGTTCAGCATTCACGGACCAAACATATTGATGTAAGGCATCATTTCATTAGAGACCATGTCGAAAAAGGTGATGTGTCCATATCCTTTATTTCAACTGATTATCAATGGGCTGACATTTTTACTAAGCCTTTGGCAGAGGACAGGTTCACCTTCATTAGACGTGAGATCGGAATGCTTAACAAGGATGCACTTTTGTAGGGGGAGCTTTCCCTTTACGAAAGAGAACTTCTACTCAGTGTCAAAACCTTTGAGATTCATGTCAAAGTCTGTGAACTGAATGGTAAAGCACATATAACGGATCATATGTTTGGTTGATATCTTATTAGATATTTCATCAAATATAGTTTTTAATGGATTTTAACCTTCTGTATTTGTTACCGATTTTATTTTCCAAAAATCTTATATCCGAGTATATTTTATTTATGGAAATTAATTTTTTTTTCCGGATATATTCTCACTTGCCTTTAAGATGTGAAATGATGGTTTGAATTTTTGGCAAATCAGATCTTTTAATTTTGGCAGTAGTGTTATGATTATTTCCATTGGAACCATAAACCCGTCCCATCGACTTACCCTCTTGCCCCTTTTTTAAACCACACACTCTTACCCTTACTATTCACCACCTCTCCAGAACTACCTAAACCCTCCGTCTTTTAACCTTCCCCTTCAACCTTTTTCCGGAAGCTTCACCGAATCCCATCCATGGCACCCAAATCCAAGAAAATCTCCACACCCAAACGCCTTGGCGCTACCCCCAAAGGACGCCAGACCCCTATTGTGATCTCCCCTCAGCCCGAACCTACTCCTCAAGCAATTGTCCCAAGCATTGTCCCGAGCACCGTCCCTGAGAGCACCATTGCCGAAATCAAGCGGTCTTTGAAGCGCCCGACGAAGAAGCCTCTAAGTGCAAAGCTAAAAGGGAAGAGAAAGATCATTGCCGAGGAAGAGGAGGAAGAGGAGGATCTTGATGAGATTCTAGAGCGAGATGCTTCAAAAGAGGCCGAGGAAGAGGCCCAGAGAAAGAAAAAGACTGAGGAAGAGGCTGAGAAAGCAAGGAAAGAGGCCGAGGAAGAGGCCCAAAGAGTAACAGAGAAGGAGGTTCCCATTGTAGAGGAACCAGAGGAAGAGGAAGAGGAGGACGACGAGACTGCTGATGATGATGAGGAGGCCGAGGGAGATGATGTTGAAGTGTTTGCTGAGGACTCGGGGTCTGAGGAAGAAGAGGAAGATGAGCTAGAACTTGTTCCCTCTCCTCCTCCTCCCCCGTCTCCGAAGAAGCGCAAAGCCACTAAGGCAAAGAAGTCTCCACCTCCCAAGCGCTCAAGGAAAGCCACTCTCAGAAGCTTTGACGTGCCTGTCAAGACGATTGCTCCCACAAAAGCTCGAAGGAAGAACGCCGATCCGCCTACACTTATCCAGGTAAACCAATCCTTACCCTCCTCCTGGTTTGAGAATGTCGAGATGGCTGGGAAGTGGGTAGACGAGTTTAGAACTCGTAAGATTTGTTGTTCTGATTTTATTAATCTTGATTTTTTAGAAGCTTTGAACCTACCCTGCATCTCTCTTCTCAAACAAACCTCCGCTTGGACCCTTCTGAACCTTGAATCTATGTACTACCCCCAACTCACCCGTCTATTTTACATAAACCTCAAAGCCAAACACACTGCTGAAGGTTGGTCTCTGGAGTCAGTCGTCAAAGGAGTTAGAATCACTTTCAACTCCCTTGACTTCGCTGATCCCCTTGGCCTTCCTAAACCTTGTCCACCCTCTCCTGAAACCATAAAAGATCAGTGTGTTGCTCTTGCCCTATCCAAATACCTGCTCCCCGAAGCATCTAACAGCACCACCAAACAGCTTACCCACTCGTCCCTCACACTCGAAGCCAAAATCATCTTCAATATCATTGTGAGATGTCTTTTACCCCGTATCAACTCTAGCTCCATGCTCACTAACAACGCTATGATCCTCCCATACCGAATATTGAATGGCCATGATCTTGATCTGGCCAATACCATTCTAGGATCCATGGCTCACACCCGCAAAGCCAGAAAAGGAACTCCCCTCCCCTTCGTAAACCTTTTGACCCATGTCTTCAAAGCTTCTAAAATTGATTTTGAAAATTAAGAACAACAACATCATATAGGTAAATTCGACTCCAAGAGCTTTTAGAAGATTGGCATCACTCAGTCCCCCCAAGGGACTTGGAGTCTTGTCTCTCCCCCAAAAACTCTTCCCACTGCCTCTGCCATCGATGAGCGAATGGAAAATCTGGAGTTGGGTTTGGAGGAAGTTCGCCTGGACGTCAAGGAGCTGCATCGAGAGTTGGTGCTAGAGATAGGCGGGGTGGCTAAGTTGCTGAATGAGCTGAAGCTGCTGCTCACAGATGGTGCTCAAGATGATGAATCCTAAACCCCTACCCTAGCCCATGATCTAAACACTGCTGGTTTTGTTGGTTTTTTTTTAAAAACTTTTGGTTACTTTTTTTATCCTCCTCCCTTTGTTGAAAGACAAAAAGGGGAAGATGGTTTGATGGTTTAGACTTTAAAACTGTTGCGAACCAGGGTCTTGGAAGACCTTGTTTTGTTTTACTTTGTTGGATGTTTCTCTTTGGCTTTAAAAACTTATGATCCAACATTTGTCTAACCCAAGCAGGTACTTAGTCCGATTTCGCCTTATAATATATCTTCTTGACTAAGTTATAATATATCTTCTTGACTAAGTTACAGGGATGCACAAGTTTTGTCTTTCATCAAGGAGAAGATTTATAACTCCACTCCCTTGATGAAAATCGAAAATAGTTTCAAAGGCTTTGACATATAGCTTGTGTCACAGGTCTTGAAGCTACAGCTGTGTTGATGAAACACAAAACCTGTATTATGTGCATATTATTTCCGGATGTTATTATATGTTATTATATATTTCCAGATATTATTATATTATGTACTAACAATGCAGCAAGTATTTCAAAAGAAAAACTCCTACCTTAAAGCTTAAAGACGAGAAGATCAAATCTGGTGGATCATGGCTTCGGAGTTTCCCATAATAGAAGATTGTGAAGATTGCCATGATCTGTTCTAGCCGTTGAGAGAAGATTCTTCTTTGAATAGAGGCGCCGATTTGATCTAGTATAGAAAGGAGAAGAAGAAGAGAAGATAGTACAGGTGTTGAACGAAAACCTCATTGATCTACATCGCACACAAGCCCTCAAGTCAATCTGTCTTCTTTGTGTACTCTCTGCTAGGTGTTAAGAGTTGTATCTTTTGTTTCAAATCATTTGAGAGTTACATAGTGAGCTTATAGGATATATTTCGAGAGAGTGTTATACTCGAGAGTTTGTAACTCAGGAAGTTAACACTAGGCGATTGATTCACGAAGTGTAAGAGGATTGTACTAGATAGCTGAGAGAGGTGGGGCTCTTCTAGATTTGTCTAGGACTCTAAGAGAACGTGAGTTGACTAGATTGCAATTGTATAGGAGAGAGGCTTGTCGGTGAGCTATTAGGATCCTAAGTCTTGTGAATCAATAAAGCCGGTTTAATCCTAGGGTTGTTGAAGAACCCTTGGCGGGGACTAAGCCTTTAAGGAGCCGAACCTCGTTAACAATTCGTTGCATCCTTTACTTATTGCTTTACCATATTTCCGCACTTGTTTCGAATTGTATAACTCTTTTGTGATTCAGGTTTCCAGAGGAAAGAATTAAGTCTAATTTCAAAGAGTTTTGCAAGCGTTTCAAAAGCCTTGAGATTATCAGCGAAAAGTTGGCATACTCTATTCAACCCCCCTTCTAAAGTATCTTTATTATACTTTGTTATACATTATCGAACTTTCACCATACTTATCAAAAGATCTATTCTCCCAACGGGAGGGTGGATTATCATCCATCTCTAAGGATCAAACCTATGATCTTACCAAAGATATCTCATCTACACGTTTCTCCTTCCCAATTTCTCATACGGTAGAAGTGGCTCATCCACCTCTAAGGGTTACTCCCATATTCCATCCTTCTAGGTTCAGATTCCTCTATCAAGATACTCTACTACAAGGCAACTCCTCCGTGTAGTCATGGTCATCGTCTACTAACTGTGGAGCATATTAGGGTGTTCCCTAATACCGCTCTCACCTAATAAAGAGTAGCACACATCCATGTTACCGTAACTTGCACACGACTGCCCCTCGGGCTAGTGATACCAGGTTACGTAACAAGTGTGTGCTAGCACCCTCAACACATAACTCATCTATACGCCATCTAATCATCCCGTCGTAAAATATCACTAAATAGTGATAGCACATCATATCAAGGCATAACACAACATTTCATACCAGCCACTCATGGGCCCACCACGCATATAAATCACATAAGTGCACACTCAACACTAAAGTAAACACATAATCATCAAGAATGCAACTAAAGGATAAACATTCTAAGAGACACTCACCGACCATCTCACGAGGTAAGGACTATATCCTCATGTGGCTCTACATACGAGGCTAACAGCTCGTCTAACACTCCTCTATAATTGGCCCGTATACTATCCTCTATCTCCCATGGAGCCTCCTCGGGACTCCTCCTAGCCCACTGAATCAAGACCAAAGGCACCTCTCTAAATCTCAGCTTATTGACCCGGCGGTCAAGAACGGCTATCGGGCGCTCCATGAAGGTGTGGTCGGGCTCTAACTCGAGACCAGAGTGATCAAGAACCTGACTTGGATCGGGCTCGTACTTCTGAAGCTGCGAGATGTGGAACACGTCGTGGATGCCATCTAATGTAGTTGGTAGAGCCAATCTACGGGCTACCTCTCCTAGTCGCTCCAGGATCTCAAATGGTCCTACATATCTTGGGCTCATCTTGCCCTTCATACCAAAACGCCGGATCCCTCTCGCCGGCGATACTCGCAACCAAACATGGTCGCCTACATCAAAAGCCAACTCCGTCATGCGACGGTATGCATACTTCTTCTAACGATCGTGTGCGACCCTCAGATGCTCGCGAATGCGCCTAACCTGATCGGTAGCCTCCTGCACATACTGGGGAAATGTACCAACTATATCCCCAGGCTCATCCCAGCATATCGGCGACTTGCATCGCCTCCCGTACAAAGCCTCAAAAGGAGCCATTTGAATCGAAGAATGATAGCTGTTGTTGTACGAGAACTCCACCAGCAGAAGATGTCTCACCCATAGGTTTCCCCACTCAAGTACACATGCTCTCATCATATCCTCCAAGGTCTGTATCGTCCTCTCACTCTGACCGTCCGTCTGCGGATGATAAGTTATACTAAAGTACAACTTGCTCCCTAGAGCCTTGTGTACCGGCCTCCAAAATCTCGAGGTGAACCTGCCATCTTTGTCCGACACAATCCTATCAGGGACTCCATGTAGCCTCAAAATATGCTCCACAAACGACTATACCAATGTGGACACCGGCTACGTCTCCTAAATAAGAATAAAATGAGCAGTTTTGGTCAACCTATCGACCACCTCCCATATCGCATCAAATCCTCGGACATCTCTCCTATGTTCGGTAACAAAGTCCATGGTGATATATGTCCACTTCCACACGGGGTTGGGAAGTGACCTGATCATTCCTTCAGGCTTCTGGTGCTCAATCCTCACCTGCTGGTAGACCTGACATCTCGCAACAAATAATGCGACGTTAGTCTTCATCTGGCGCCACCAAAAGGTCCTCCTCGGGTCCTGATACATCTTATTCGATCTCGGGTGGACCGAATATGGAGTAGAATGCGCCTTTGTCATGATCTTCTGCCTTAGATCGTGTACCTTGGGGACCGTAACTCGACCCTGCAATACTAACGTCCCATCCTCTCCGACGGAAAACGACTTGCAGTGCCCCCGAGCCATACATTGTCGGATGTCCGCTATCCGTGGACACTCTGCCTATGCTCGACGAATCTCATCCATCAGCTTGGATTGGATCTCGAGAAAGCTCAACTGACCACTCTCTCTATAACAAGACCTCGATACCGCAACTCATCAGATCTCTCTGCAACTCTGGTCGTGCTGTCATCCTCGACAAGGTGACCTCCTGACGAGTCTTCCTACTCAGCGCATTGGCCACTACATTGGCCTTCCTAGGATGATAAACTATGTCGAGCTCATAGTCCTTTATCAACTTAAGCCACCTCCTCTGGCGCATGTTCAGCTCCTTCTGCGTGAAGATATACTTCAAGTTATTGTGATCGATCATAATCCTCACTAACGTACCATACAGGTAATGCCTCCAGATCTTGACCGCATGAACCACCGCGGCTAGCTCAAGATAGTGAGTGAGGTACGACTCCTCCCCTATCTTCAGTTGGCGTGAAGCATAAGAGATGACCCGATCTCTCTGTTAACACACAACCTAACCCTGAACTAAAAGCATCAGTGTAGACCACAAAGTCCTCCGTCCCCTTGGGCAACGCTAACACTGGCGCGAACACCAACTTCTTTTTCAGAAGCTTGAAATTGGCCTGACAGGCTGGACTCCACTCGAAGGGCACTCCCTTCCTTGTCACCTGTGTCATCGGCCTAGCTATGCTAGAGAAACCCTCGACGAACCGTCGGTAATAGCTAGCCAAACCCAAGAAAGATCGGATGTCTCTCACGGTCTTGGGGACGTCCCAAGCAACGATAGCCTCAATCTTCGAGGCGTCCACTGCTATCCTTGTTGCAGATATGATGTGCCCTAGAAACATCACCTCTGAGAGCCATAACTCACACTTGCTGAACTTCCCAAACAACTTGTGCTTCTGCAGAATCCTCAACACAATTCTCAGGTGCTCGGCATGCTCCTTTATGCTCCTCGAGTAGATTAGGATATCATCAATGAATAGAACCACGAATCTGTCAAGATAGTCGATGGACACCCTGTTCATCAACTCCATAAAAGTTGCTGGTGCATTGGTTAGCCCAAAAGGCAAAACCACTGTTGAACAAAAATGCGCGAATAATCGTACAACACATCTTATTTGATTTTTAAATATTTTAGTTCGGCCCCTTTTGGTTATCCTCTTGATTCAAAGTTGTATCGATACCTAAGATTTGAGTGGTTTTAGTGATTTGGACTGCACCCGAAATTTAGCGGGTTGCCTACGTATCTCTTGGAAGAGAATCAAGCCTTACGTAGTTCAGAGTGTTTTGGATTTTGATTTTGTTATGGTTGTTTTGTTTGGATTTGGTTTCGTTTCCTTGTATGCATCAGAGAATAAAATTCAAACCCACCTTCTACGAATGGTAGTTCGAACAACACTCCACCCGAGTAGCCTGAGCCCACCTTCTCAGAAGGGTAACTCAAGTAACCCGCCTATCATTTGCATAGAAAACGAATTTGATTTTGATGGGGAGTTTGATTTGATTTGGGATTTGTTTTGACTTAAAAGGTCAATTTGGGGGTTATGATTGAACTCGTTGTGAGTTTCCTACGTACCCTTTTGGAAAGAATCAAATCACACCTAGTTCTTGAAAAGAACAAATTTGAATTTGATATTTGAGTTTTTGAAGTTTTGGTCATGACCGAACTCGACTAGCGGAAGCTTTCTATCGAGTCGGAGGAGACACTTTGGATTTGATGGAAATTTGATTTTTGGGAGGACTTAGAGTCGATAACTAAATTTGAGTAGATTTGATTGACGTTTTGGATGTGGCTGGACTCGGTGAGGATTTGATTTACATCGAGTTTCCTACGTATCCACTTGTTTTGTGGAATCAAGTCAGCGTAGTTCAGGAGAAAAATGAACTTTGTATTTGAGTTGACAGTGAGATCATTTGAGGGAGATTATTGAACCCGGCGAGCAAAAGCTTTGTATCGAGTCAGAATGGACAATTTGAATTTGCTTTTGGCGATTAAACTCGACGAGCCTTGGCTTTGTATCGAGTGTCCTACGTATCTCTTATAAGAGAATCAAATCACCCGTAGTTCTAAAATTAACCAATTTAATTTGTTTGGGTTTGACCTCATATTCATTTAAAGGGAATTTAGAGGGGAACGACTGTACCCGATATATTTTTGAGATTTAATATCGGGCTACCTACGTAACCGATTTTACGGTGTCAAGTCATTACGTAGTTCTAAACGAACTGATTTTACTAGATTGACTTAACTTCATTTGGAACCGAAGAAAGTCTTTTTGGAATTTGAGATTGAACTCGACGGGCTTTGGCTTGACGTCGGGTTTCCTACATATTCGACAAAGCGGAATCAAATCTTATGTAGTTCTTAATAGCAACAAATTTGATTTTTTGTTTGTTTGAAGATTGAACCCGACGAGCTTTTGCTTTATGTCGGGCGGCCTACGTATCCGAAAAGTCAGAATCAAATCAGGCGTAGTTCTGTATGAGAACCAATTTGACTTAATTCGATATTGAATTTTAATATCGAATTTCCTACGTAACTCATGAAAGAGTATCAAGTCTTTACGTAGTTCTACCTCGGAATCAAGTTTATATTTAGTGAAAATCGATTTGAGGTTTTGACTCCGTTATTTATTTAAGAGCCGATTTGAGATTGACCCACTAGAATTAATTGACAAAGAATATTTGACGAGTTTAATTTTATGATCAAACTCGAATTCTTAATTTATGCCAATTATAATTCTTATATTTAAGTGGATCGATTTTGCAAATAAACAAATTTTTCTCAAAATCTTCTGTGCATATGTATGTATATGCATTCTTCTTTATAAAATAAAAAATTGGCTTTTTGTTAAGTGCAAGCCAACGAGTTGAGCCCAATTACATTTTATTTCAATTAAGCCCAATTCCCCTTTCTTTAATTAATCCAGCCCCGTCCTTTTCCTTTAGTAGCTGTTCCACTACCATTCAACATATCTCGCGTTCCTCGACACTGGCGATACTTCGCCTCACACATTCGAGGTTTTTTATTTTGGACGATTGACACAGATGGAAGCGGAGAGAGGGCGGATCAAGGGCTGAGCACGGATAGAACGAGTCGCGTTTCGTCGCTACGAATCGAAGACTCTCCGAGCTCAGGTACGGTTCTAGGGCTTCTTCTTCTTCTTTTTTTTTAAATGCGAAATCTCAACCCTTAAATTTGTCACTTGATTTATCCTTTGAGCAATTCATGTATCTAAGTCTTTCTTTCTCACTGCAATTTGTAGTTCCAAAGCTTTTGGGCTTGACACAATAGAAAGAAGGACGAAAAGGGCTTGAAGACTGGGATTCCGAGATGCTTCAACAACTTGAAGAACGGTCAGGTTTGCACCTTCTTTTCCTTGCAATTTGCCCTTGATTCGACCCGATTTGGATGATTAGGGTTTCGGGAAACAAAAATTAGGGCTGAATTTAATTTGTTATTTGGGGTTTTTGGTTCAGGTTGGTGAAAACCAAAGGAGCAGGAGAACTGGAGCTCGGGAATTTGAGGAAGATCCAGAGGAGCTCCGACTTAGAGCACTTGGGAGAATAACAGTGCGGCCACTAGGTAGGTTAATTTTCCCTCTTCTCTCCTCCCAAATTTCAGTACCCCTAGATTCCTCAGTAGCACTGTTTTGTTAAGCCTACTGATTTGGTTTTGCTTTGTGCTTGGCCTAAACCGATTTGGGTTTCTGCTTTGTTTTCAACTCAAATTAACTTGGTTTGAACATGTTAATTAACTAACTTGAATTCTAGTTTCTGAATTTATGTCATGAATAACTGGTATCATGGATCCCTGGCTGAATTTGTAGCATTTAGGGTTCCAAGTTAGTTGCCATTTGGTAGCAACTAGTTAGGGGTTATGCCTCAAGTTAGTTTTGGTCTTTGGGTCTTTTGCAATTTTTTATCTGTCTTGTTTTGAGAAGCATCATGACCAACAGGGTTCAGGAATTTGTTGATTGAATCTCCCAAAATTTCGACAACACTTCGACTCGATGAACCTATCCGCGCCGGGATCGAATGTAGTGGCGAAAGAATATACTTTCAAGCCAACTACGAGAGTAGATGCTCTCAACCTATTACGTGATGGTCTCTAGGTGAAAGAAAATACTTTCAAGCCTATTACGAGCCCAAACACTAGGTGAGAACATATGAACCCAACCCCGACTGTGAGAGTGGATGCTATCAACCTATTACGTGATGGCCTCTAGGCGAAAGAAAATACTTTCAAGCCTATTTCGAGCCCAAACACTAGGTGAGAGCATCTGAACCCAAGCTCGGGTTGGTCTTCTCCATTGTAGTGCTTAATTTTACCTGCAAAACAAAAGAAAAGAAAAGAGAGTAGACTTCTACCCTTTGCTTTGGCCTTTGAAGAGTTATGCTTCTTTTTTTTTTTGTTCTGCGGTTTGTTCTTCTTCTTGCTAATTTTTTTTGTCTGCTTTGTATGCTGTTGCAGGTGGAAATACAGAGGAGCCATAACAAGAAGCAAGCCCGAGGGAGTAAAACTGTTTTCTTTTGTTCAGCAAATGGAGGTGACGAGAGCCCCCTAGAAAAAGATCCACCACCAGTGTTTCTTTTAGCTTTAATAGGGATAGCAATATTAGTTACCTAGCAGTTACCAACCCATACTCTCTCCCCGTACAATTTTTTTTACAACTGCAGGTTTAAGCAGTTGGTGAGTTTTTGTTAACTGCACAAGTTTACGTTTGAATGAAGAATTTCAACTGTACATGTATTGGGCTCATCGGGCCTCTCTTTTGAAGCAATATTGAGATCACTTTTATATTGTCCAACTTTACCCTTGAATGAATAAAACTGACAATATTCATGCATACTTGTTCTTAATGTGACAAGCATGACTATTACATGAGATTATAGGTTGCTAGCTTGTCTCGCATGCACGTTTATGTAGAACTTGATTGCATTTACATGTTGTGAATGCATATGTCATTATTCCTTGAGATAGGAACATGCTAGTGTAGATTAATATGACTGATATACTCTGTGATGGCTATGTGTTTTGCTTGCATCAATTGTAATCTCATAGACTTCCACAAGGGCATCATTTTCATTCTCGGGTTAGAACCATATCTCTAGTCTCGTCATCTTTAGTCTTGGTCCGTGTTTGAGTCCGTTAGTAATACGGGTTGTCCGCCTTTGTCTCTCCCCTATCTCGTTAATTTGAAATCATGTGCGATACGCTTGATGAACGTCGACATGGAAGAGAGAATGATTAGCCCAATAGTACCAGAGCAGAGTAGCGGGGCCATAACCCATAGGCCCCAGAACCAACGTACTCAACGACATCAAGGGACGAGTATGACTCAAGAATCACGATCACTAAATACGATACGTCGATCTTAAGAAGAAGAAGTGTCCTCCGTTTGAGTTGCTGATCCTTTTTGAAATAACTGATGATGTTGTGCGCATTACACCTGGAATGAACATAACAATGAGGTTGATGTGTTTTGGTATGCTGAATTGATAGTAAATGTGTCTGGTTGTCTTTTTTCTATAGTGATGAGTTTTGATGCCTTGGTGCTCTGGTGTGCGATGATGCTTAGCGTGTTGATATTCTAAATTGGTGAGAACGCACTGCTTGATTTCTTTTGACATGTAAATCACAAATGCTGGAATCTTGATTTGGTGATATAAGGTGATAGACGGCATGCTCGGTACATATGAAATATTATGATATCAATGTGAGATTATCCTTGTTATGGTTGTTAGCATGGTGCAACTTGATGAATTGACTCGATTATGTCCATATATGATGATTCACAATATTGTTGAATATAGCGATATCTAGAGTTGTTTGAGATAATTGATGACGTACTAATGATGCAGTAGCTATAGTGTGTTAGCGAATATGACATAGGGCTTATGTATGGTGATTCCATAATTGTTTCCTGCTTGATTATGTGGGCTGAGAACCTTGGTTAGAATGGTCAGAGAGTGGTGAGAGAATTTGGGTTGTAAGATTTGATTGCTGATGGCATGAGGTAGAGTGGTAGGGAGGAGATGTTAGTTTAGGTAGAATCGGGTTAGTTTCTAGGACTTATGGGAGGGTAGTTGGCTAGGATAGTTTCATTAAGATATCCCTGAGAGGAAGTGTGGGGAAAGGTAGTTAGGTTAGTTTTAGAGTTTGATAGGTAGGCTAGGCGTTGATCGAGAAATTCTTATAGAGGAGGTGTTGATAGATAGGTTAGTGTGCCAGGAGTAGTAGTTAGATTGTCAAGGAGTGACTTGTGGACGATGTAAGGCTTGGGTGACTAGGAAATGCTTGAGGAATCGTAGGCCTTGGGACTAGGTTGTATGCGATGTGATTGAGTACAATGTTTGTAAGGGATAAGGTTGAGAAATTATTAATGTTGAGTAGTATAGGGTTGCTTGGGAAATCATAGATCTTGGGGAATAGGTTGTTCGTACAATATCAGAACTATATGTGAGATGTGTATTTGGGGTTGTTTAGGTAAGATTGGGAATGCTTGACGAAGTTATGAGTGGAGGATTTCTAAATGCGTTGTTGGAGGATTTTAGCATAGGAAAGAAATCGAGATTGATGTGTAGGAACTGGTCTGACTATTGAGGTATTATGGAATGGAAGATAAACCTTCAAGGAAAGACTGGTAGCTAGGTGAGAATGTCATTAAGGTTGCTCATAGGGCTTATTGCTCGAGGTTTGAGATCGGAAGATTTTGAGTAATGAATGAGGAAACTAGTCCACGTAGGAGATATTTGGAATGTTATAGGTTGAAGAACTGTTGAAGGTTCGATTAGGTTGTGATGCTTTGGTTATTTTGGATGAGGAGGACTTATAGATTCATTGGAAATGGTGATTGGTAAAGGGGAGCTTAAGTAGGGAGATGTCGTGGTTCGGGAATCGGAATGGGTTAAGGTTATAGTGGAGGGTTGAATGGTGAATTGGTATGGTGAATAGATAAATTGCTACGATCTTATGGGTAAATGAAGCGTTACGATTCAGCTTAGTTATGAGTTATGAACCGATGAGTTAGTTAGGTAGAATCTGTTGTTGGTAATTTGGGATAGACGCGAATGAAAAGGAACTTAAGGATTGGTGGTTAAAAGTTAGCGCTAGATGGTTTTATCGGTTAGAGTTTGTCGGGAGTAGGTCCTTGAGTAGATTCTAGCGAGGTAAGATGCTTGTGTCGTTAGGGATACGAGATTGGCTTAGGAGGTGAACCCTTGTTAGGAATGTCGAGGATATAGGGGTGAGAATGTCCTGTGTGAAGATGGTCAAGAGGAGTTGGTTCTTAGTGGTGGATTATTAGTGAGAGTACTTAGAGGTGTGGGAAGTGTGATTGGAGTAGCAAGGTGATTCGGGATGTCTCTTTAAGGGACAATATCCAGATGGATTCTTAAGGGCCTTGGAAGAGTAAACATGATTGTTAAGGAACACCTAGATCGATCGTAATAGAGGTTCTATTGAGGATTTGGGGTGTTAGGCTTGGTATGTAACTACTTTGGGAAACGCTAGATGTTGTTGCAGGAGAATGGTCAAGTATGAAATATAAATAAACTATAAAGCAAACAGACTCCCTGTCTCAGCAAATAAATACAAGACTTCTTCATGTTGTAGTAGAAGGTAGTCAGGATCGATCCACGAGGAAGCGTGTCAGCGCCCGCCTTTTCAGTTCCAGATCTCAGCAGAAACAGTAAAACACAGAAGAAAGCAGAAATAACAGAAAAAAGCAGAAAATAACACAAAGGCAGAAGCTTGGTCGATATCGACCTACAGGACTCGATATCGAGTAATAAAATTGACTTCAAATTAACAACTCAATATCGACTGACAGAAACTTAAAAATCCAGAATTATGTGAAATAAATCAATAAAATAAAAGACTTCCAAGATCACGGTTTCAACACCACAACGATAACCATGTAAAATAACACATAAAGGCATAAAAGATCATGCTTTTCATCAAATAACTCTCGTTATTAACAAATAGGAATAGAGAGGCTTTCGCATAAACCCTAATTGTTACTAACCCTTTTCACATAATTAATCCAAGTTGTATTAAGATCACATTCACTTCAATAACACAAACAAGGATCACCTTCAACTTTCGCAAAAGAATCATGCTTGTAGGGATAGAAAATGAATTGCATTCAAATATTGTACCTTTACCGCATCATCTTACATGACTACCGTCGGGCTCACCCCGACCCTAGAAGTTAGGTGACTACTCACTCTTCATCATAAAGAAAGACATCAAAGATTTCAAGAAAATAAATTGCATTAAATAAACTAAATAAGACTTAGAACCGAATAAAGCCAACTCCGCTATCGCTTCACAAACTCCACTCGGCTCCAAGACTTCTCTCTCTATCTCTTACTCGACTTCTCTCTCTCTCTCTCTCTCTCTCTCTCTCTCTCTCTCTCTCTCTATGCTCTCTTGTGGCTTGGCTTGGATTGATTGAATCAGAATTGAATGAATAAAAATCAGCCCCTAAGGCTCTATTTATAGGCTTCATTCCAAGCTAATCTTAGGAAAGAAACTCTATCTATATCTAAATCTATCTATCTAATACTAGCTCGAAATCGGCCACTGTTGGTCAGGTCGATATCGACTAGGACAACTCGATATCGACCTGTGTTTCCTTAGCTTCAGCTTCTTGACTCAATCTCGGCCTCCAGGGTGAAAATCGACTTGTATTAACTCGATATCGACATAGCTAGGTTGATATGGACCTTCACTTTTCCTTTGCTCTAGCTCTGGTTGATTCCGGAATCTTGACTCGATTTGGGGTCAACACGATATCGACTAGATGAAGTCGATATCGACCTCTTCTCTTTGTCTTCACTCAATTTGGCTTTTCTGGTGGAAATCGGCTTGACTTCACTCGATATCGACTTACAGTACTCGATATCGACTTGTGTGTTTTGACTCATTTTTCTTGCTTCCAGCTCGATTTGTCCTGGTTCCGCTACTCTTTGACCTCGGAGTTTCTGTAGTTGACTTCGAGTTTTTCTCCCTTCTCTAAACTGCTGTAAATTGCCTCGATTTCTGTAAAATTAAACAGAAACTGGTGTAGACTCCATAATTTGAAAATAAACATAAACTACATAGATTCTGAACTATTCTAACCCAAATGCATGAAATGTAGGCAGAAATCGATATAAAAGATAGTATAAAACATGGCAAATCAGGCTCACAACACTAGAACCAGATACCGGAATTTAATTGGTTAGATGGAACAGTTGGGACTTGAGCTTGGGATATTGAAGTAAGTTGATCCTTCGAGGACTTGTTGACCTGAGTGTTGAGATACCTAGTGAGTGGATTAGGGATTAGGCTTTGACTTGTGGATCGGATGATATGGTAGAAATTAGATGGAATGTCTATGAGTTGGGATACACAATCAACGAGATGCGATTGTACTTGGGACTATTAACTGATTAGAGTTCGGTGAACCTAGATGAGGCTTGATCTTGACTTAGAGTTGATGATAGATGAGTGATGGTTGTGTTTTGTTATGGTTGGTAGCTGATGTGCTTGTTTTGAGTTATATTTTCCCATATGTTTTGAAGTCACTTTGAGTCCTTTTCATAAGTTTTGCATTGGGTTTAGTGTCTTTTGCATAAGTTTTCATATTTCATGAGAAATACTTGTCTACACTAGCTTTTGTGTGTTTGACAAGATTTTGGAAGCTGTTTTTGAAGAAACTTTCAACATTGAAATGAATCGGAAGAGGATAACGAGCGCATAGGGAAAAAAACAGAAGCAATCGGAGTTCAAATGAAGGAGATATGAGCATTTTCCAAGACGTACTGACCTTGTACCGACCCCACTTGGGCCAATAACGAGGCCATTTCTGGACCAGCGAGACAGGATGAGAACCAGTGAGCATACCGACCCTAAGGGGGGTCCGTACCGAGGCCCTCCGCATCGGTATGGGTCCCAGCGGAGCATATTTATCCGGATTTAATTATTTTTACCCTTTTTTTAGATAGAATTTAGATAAAATTGATATATTTATTATTTCCTTATTAGGTTTATGGGCTATTACGTATAAATAGGATTTTTAGGGTTTGGATGAGTCTCTCTTCTTCCAACCTTTTTTTTCAGCACACGTTTAGAATTCTCAACACACGTTTAGAGAGCGTTTGTGAGCGGATTTGAGAGCTTTTTGAAGCGATTTCTTCGGCAAAAGTTGGAGAACGTTTTGTGAGGCTTTTGGGACACTTTGTTGACGTTATTCTCAGGTTTTTATGCAATTTGAATTTATGATTTTTATTTATTTCATGAATTTTGCAATGTCTACCATGTTTATTCGTGAGTAGTAGCATTTTCTAGGGTTGGGGTGATCCCAACGATAGTTATGCTTCGCAATTTTGCTATAAATTGATGAATTGATTGGTTTTATCTATTTTATGTGCTTAAGTACTCAATGAAAATTGGGGAAATTCCTTTTTGCAATTAAATTGAAAGATTGAATTGTGAATTGGATAGTAATTAGGGTTTTGAAATGAAAGTTTGATAGCCTAATTAAGATTGTTAGTAAAGTTTATTAATTTGTGAAAATAAATTGATTGCTTTTCTAGGGTTGATGCAAGTTGACCTATTTAATAGATAAAAACATGATTTTTACTTGAATCATTGCAATGCTTGTGTGATTATCGTTGTGGTGATCCCTATGCCCTAGACTTTTATTATTATTGATTTTTCCTAAAAATTTCAGCAGCCCACAATCCCCCAAAATTCTATAATTTTCCATCTCTTCGTGGTATTTCTTGCTTGTTGGTAACTAGAATTGAGTCACTGCCTTTCTCCCTGCGGATGAACTTGACCCTACTATACTATAGCGGGGTTTCGATCTTATAAATTTATTTGTTTGAATTAAACCCCTTCATCAAATTGGCGCCATTGCCGCTCAGATACCCCCGCCCTGAGGACACTTTTGACATGGTGGTGCGTCTGCCTAGTAGATCTGACGGATATGGATTCTTTGGGTAGGGATCCCACTATGAGCACAGGCAGCAGGAGCACGACCACACTGACTCCATGGATCATGATGCTGGGCCTACTAGCCGTCCCTTTTCTAACGGGGCTGGCTCGAGCAGATCTGCGCCCCAACATCCTCCTAGCCTTACTGACATCATGGTTGAGCTTAAATCTCTGAGACTGGGCCAAGAGGCCCTACATAATGGGCAGAGTGCTCTTATGGAGGAGTTTACACGCTTGAATAAGAGGATGGATAAGCAGGAAACACACCGGTACTCTTTCATAGGCTGGGCATCTTCTTTGTTTCCACAACATCCATTCCCACCATCACCATCTTCTCCGTAGAGTTTATGGATGTCTTCAACAACTTTTGGATTTCTTTTGTGAGTTTCTGAGTCTTTTCCCTTTTACTTTGCTTTTTCTTTTGACAGTGGGGACACTGTCTATATTTAAGTATGGGGTGGGGGATTCAGAAAACTCGTTTGTGTCATTTTTATGTGTTTTGGATCATGTTTTATGTGTTGCACCTTATTTTACGAATTATGTTATGCATTCATGTTTAAGTTTTATGCATTTTATGTTTTAGTCACTTTAGTCTTGCTTTTAGTTTCATAAAACAAACAAACAAACAAAATGTCAAAAAAAAATGCATGTTTATTTTCATTTTGTCTTGGTTTTTATACCCTAACTTAGATGTCCTATGATGATAAATAATGACTGACTTGATCATGTAAATCCTATGACATGTTTGGAAGGTTTAGCCTAGGTCCTTCAAAATGTTTTTATGTGGATTGTGAACTTGTGATGTAATTGAGCACATATGATCCTAGGCTAAAGGTTGAAATCCAACAAAATTTGTCCTAGTGAGAATTTTGGCCTTATAGGGATAACATAAAAAAATCCCTCTGCTTTCTTGAGTGTATTTACTCTTTCTATGCATCTCTAAATATTGTGATAGTTATTCAAGGCCTATGCATTTATATGTTTATGTAAATGAGAATTAAATGATGGAGGCACCTTTTAAGCCAATTTTATCCCCTCTTTACCTACCCTGCATTATCTCTGCTTGAAGCCAGAACATTAGCCTGAGACCTCTATTTATAAGCTCCACAAAATTATCCCTAGCCGAATTAGCCTGACCCCCATTTGGGAATTAAGACTTAGAGTTGGTTGGAAGGATGATTTGTGGAAGGAATGAGCTTGTGTTTGATTTCAAGTGAGAAAGATTTTTTGAGTTTATTGAATTATGGGTTGGTTTGATATTTTTATCTTGCTATGCATATTATGTAAAAGGAATTTTGGCTCACCCTATAAATGCATTCTATTTTTTATTTTTATTATGTTATTTTTTTTTCTTTTCGTTCTAAAAAAACGAAATTCAGAAAAAATAAAAGAAGAGAAAAAAAAATTGAAAAAAAAAACAAAGAAGAGAAGGGAAGTTTATGTTTATATGTTTGTGAATGAAGTGCATGAGCCAAATTTACCTTATTTCATTTACTTTTGCAAGATTCATACTTTTGAGAGGTTTATTGAGTTTGGGAGATTGTGTTCTTCATTGAGATGAGTTGGAGAGTTTGGTTGATTCATATGATTGAGAGTTATGGTTTGGTTGAGTTGTGTTGGAGATTTAGGAGTCTTGATTCCCGGATTTTATTAAGCACCACATAGCCAAATAATTCCATGCCCTTTATTTCTTACCAAGCCACATTACAACCCCGCCGAATGGAGTCTTCTTTGAAGTCTTCCATTGAGCGAAGTCCTCTTGATAGTTCTTGTTTGCATTTACATAATTGGTTGCGAAGTGTATTTACATTTAAATTGCAATGTTTATGAGTTTGTATATGTAATTGAGTTGAGAGTTGATCTTCATAGCCTAAACACATTGAGAGTTGAGTGTAAACACATTATCCTTGTAAGGTTGGATTTATAATGTCTATGCCTATGGATTGCTTATATATGTGTGATAACGTTAAATTCACTTGCTTTGCTTTGCAACAACTTTATGATGTTGCTTTTGACAAGGGCGAAGACTTGAAGGATGTGTGGTAGGTATTGGTTATTGCTTGGTTATTGCTTGAGGATAAGCAAGTCTAAGTATGGAGTATTTTGATGTTCATGTTTTCAGTTATATTTTCCCATATGTTTTTATGTCAATTTGAGTCCTTTTCATAAGTTTTGCATTAGGTTTGGTGTCTTTTGCATAAGTTTTCACGTTTCATGGGAAATAGTTGTCTACACTCGCTTTTTTGTGTTTTACAGGATTTCGGAAGCTGTTTTTGAAGAAACTTTCAACATTGAAAAGAATTGGAAGAGGATAAGGAGCGCATAGGAAAAAAAACGGAAGCAATCGGAGTTCAAACGAAGGAGATATGAGCATTTTTCCGAGACGTACCGACCTTGTACCGACACCACCTGGGTCGGTAACCAGGCCATTTCTGGACTAGCGAGACAGGATGAGCAACAGTGAGCATACCGACCCTAAGGGGGATCGGTACCGAGTCCCTCCGCATTGGTATGTGTCCCAGCGGAGCATATTTATCCGAATTTAATTATTTTTACCCCTTTTCCTTAGATAGACTTTAGATAAAATTGATACATTTAATATTTCCTTTTTAGGTTTATGGGCTACTAGGTATAAATAGGATTTTTAGGGTTTGGAGGAGTCTCTCTTCTTCCATCCTCTTTTTCAGCACACGTTTAGAATTCTCAGTACGTGTTTAGAGAGCGTTTGTGAGCGGATTTGAGAGCTTTTTGAAGCGATTTCTTCGGTGAAAGTTGGAGAACGTTTTGTGAGGCTTTTGGGACGCTTTGTTGACGTTATTATCAGGTTTTTATGCAATTTGAATTTATGATTTTTATTTATTTCATTAATTTTGCAATGTCTACCATGTTTATGCGTGAGTAGTCGCATTTTCTAGGGTTTGGGTGATCCCAACTAGAGCTGGCAAGTCGGTCATTCGGGTCGGGTTCGGGTCCGGTTTGCTCGGGCCGGGTCACTTCGGGTAAAATTTACGGTCGGGTATTGGTCGGATCGGACATTGGTCGGGTCGGGTTCGGTCATAATGAATTTTAGATTGGTCGAGTTTCGGGTTAAGTCGGGTCATGCCCATTCGGGTTCGGGTCAAAACGGGTCGGCTCTTCCCTCGGTGGCAATGGCTCACGGCAAGCGACAAAGGTAGTCGGAGGCAATGGGCAGCGACAATCGGTCGGTGCTGGCAGCAGCAATCGAAGGCGGCGCGATAGGCAACGGCGGTGATGGCGACGACACTGCAGCGATGGTCGGAGGCAGGTGAAGCGAGGGCTCGACCTTGGCAGTGGCAGTGGTGGCCCGTGGCTCGGCAATGGTGCACTACAGTGGGTGCAATCGGTGGTGGTGGACTGCGGAGGTCCGGACGCTCACTGCTCCCGATCAATTCAAGATAGGAGGAGGATGGTGCGGCTCACGGGAGAGGAGGCGAGGGTGATGGGTGACAGTGATTGTTTGATTGATGAAGAATACCGAGGCCCTCCCTCTATTTATAAGATTGGAATTCAATAGGATAAACAAGTTAATTTTGAGGAGATCTCGGACGAGTTGAGTGAGATTGGGTAAGCTTCTTTGGATTTATCTAAAAGAAAAGATAAAAGACTCGGAGAAGAAGGAAAAAGGTAAAATAAAGGGGTAAAATCTTTCTTTCCCTCATTTACCGTAGTCAAGCAAGAGAGAATGAGGTGAACCTTTTTGGCTCAACCAAGGGAGGAATTTGGCCCTCTTTAGTGGGTTTACATTTGTAGAAATACAATATGTATTTGATTATTTTATATATATATATATATATAAGGGTTCTAGTGAAACGTTTTATAGGGTGCAACGTGTAACGGAATTATAGGCGTTGGATCAAGACAGAATCAACGGTTTAGATTTAGGTTTCAATAAACCCCAACATACTAGATTAATTGTGTGATTAAATTAATATTAAATTAAAACGTGAATGTACAAGGCAATTTAGTGGTGATTGTATTCTGATCAGGGGCGGATCCCTTTGTTAACTTAGGGATGCTCAAGCATTAAAAAAAAAATTTATTGTTAATTTCTTAATATTTTATGTCAAGCATTCCCAACTCGAGAAAAAAAATTACAAACGGAAATTTTTTTACCTTTACAAATTCTAGGAATGATAAAAAATTTACCTTCAAGTATCCCCGGAACGACGATCCAGGATCCACCCCTGATTCTGACGGTCAACAGAAGAGTTAAATCACCAATTGGACTTTAACTTTTCAATTAATCATGCTCATAGGGATAGAAGACGAATTGCATAAAAAGATTGTACCTTTACCGCATCATCTTACATGGCCACCGTCGGGCTCACCCCGACCCTAGAAGTGGGTGGACTACTCGCTCTTCATTATCAAGAAAGACATCAAATAACAAAAGGGAATAACTTGCATTGAATAAAACTAAAAAGAAAGCTTACAACCTAACAAGCCAAATCCGCTTTCGTCTTTCCACCTTGCTCGCCACAAACTCTCTCTTTCTCTATGTAACTACTTATTTGTTCTCTATGAAATTGAATGACTAAAATCCAGCCCCATGGGCTTTATTTATAGGCTTCCAACCCTTGCTAATCAAGGATAGAAATCTCTATCTATATCTAAATCTCTTTATCTAAAAGCTTAAAGATAAATAAATGGAATAAAGGAATTAAATAAAAAAAAAGTAAATCTTCCATGTGTGGGTAAATCTTCTCCATAGATAGAACTTGATAGATCTCGGATAGAATCGGACAATCTTCGGCTCCAAGCAATCCAAAACCGCGTCAGACAGCTCACCGCGTAACGCGGCTCCGGATAGATCTCCTCGATATCGAGTAAAGTACTCGATATCGAGTAACTTGTGTCGTCGACTACGGCTGGCTTGGCATGTCAGGTAGCTGGTGCTCGATCTAGCTCGGACAAGCGGTGCTGTTGTCCTTGATATCGAGTTACTGTGTCGACTTCTGCGTTGCTAGTCTTGGTCGAGGAACTGCTCCCCGACACTGGCTCGGAAATGTGGCGCTGAGTTTGTCGATATCGAGTAAGATCCTCGATATCGAGTAGATCCTGCTCGATGTCTCCAGGTCTTCGGCTCCTCGACTCAGCATTCTTCCTCGACTCAGGGCATGGCATCAGGGTGTTGTCGATATCGAGTAAACTACTCAATATTGAGTAGAGCTCCGGAGTCGGGTTGGCTTCGTCTTCAGATTCCTCGATCAGCTCCTACTCGACCAGCACTGCTCGGACATCCTTTGTCGATATCGAGTAAATGAACTCGATATCGAGTAACTATGGGCTCCAGCTTGATTCATCTTGGTTCAGCTGCTTCTTTGACTTTGGACTTCTGTAGTTGATTTCCGAGCTTTTCCAACCTTTCTCAGAACTGCTGTAAATTGCTTCGAATTCTGCGAATTTAAACAGAAACTGGTGTAGATTCCATAATTTAGCAAATAAACATAAACTACATAGATTCTGTACTATTCTAGCCCAAATGCATGAAATGTATGCAGAAAACGACATAAAAGTTACTGTAAAACATGGCAGATTCAGCTCACAACAATAACAACCAGAAATTCGTTACGTTTGCAGCTGGCTTGTTGATGAAAGAGGATATTGATTCATACTCATGGTTATTTGATTGCTTCAAGTGATCGATGGGACATGACCCTTTGCTAATTGTGACAGATCAAAATCCTTCAACAAAAATCGTTGTTGAGCATTATTTCCCCAACACACGCCATCGGTTTTTATATGTGGCACATCGAAGAGTCACAAAAGCAGAGACGATCGACAGTGCAAAAAGATGCAAAAAATATGCCGGTCATAATGTCTGCACTTGCAAAGCCATTCTTTGACGACAACAATCCAGCTTGTAGAGTTTCTTTTATAAACTTCTATCACATTGCAAACGATTAACTATATTTTTCAAACTTGCCTATGTAATGCATGTTCACCTAATTAATTCTATGTCATATTCTATTAGTGAAGGGGCTAATTTTGCTCATATAATCTATATCTATATACCTAATTAATTTCGTATACCTTCGGTTAACGTGGCAACCAATCCGCAAATTTCTACCTTCCGCCCAATCAGCTTTTTTCTTTTTTTTTTTCATTTATTGTTTTTTTCTCCCTCTTCACCCTTTGGACTCAACTTCACTAGGGTTCATTTGCCTATTGTTTCCCGTCTTCCTCCTCTCGCGGCTCACCCTTCCTCCGAAGACCGCTCATGGGAAGGCCCCTCCTCCGCTTCCTCCTCTCGCCCTCCCAATCCCGTCTTCACTCATATCTCCTGAGTTCCATCGCTTAGGTTAGTCTCCCGCCCCTTCCTCCCTGAATCCCGATTCGTATGCCTCGCTTCTCTATTCCGTCTCCGGCTGTGGGCGATTCCAATTTTGTCGCCGGCTACTTGAGGTTGCTTCTTTTCCTTCTCTCTTCTTTTTAATCTGATTTTTAATTTCGATTGACATTCTACCTTTCTCTCTTCTCAGTTGAAAGTAGGAGTCGCCTGATTCGGGATGGTGTTTTCCCCTTTCCCCCTCCCCAAGACCACCACTTATCTGTTCGATCTCCGATCAGGTACCTATTATATCTCTTATCTGTCTCCTCTTATCTCACAATGTTGAATCTTCATCCAATTCCTCTCGATTTGCAGGGTTTAACTGTGCCATTTCATTGTGTTTCTCCTCGGATTTTTGTAACCTCACGTTTCTCTCTCCCTCTAATAAATGTTAATTTGTATTTCTTTTTCTTCCATTATGAGGGAAAACACTTCAATTTGGTTCTTTTGCCACTATCTTCATCGTTACCTGTTCGTGAGTCAAGAATAATGGGATTTCTTAAAGTGAAGATTGCAACAGCGGTTATATATTATTGTTCATCAATTATTAAACCTCATCTCTCTAATTATGAATTCCTTAACACTAATATTTATGTTGTGTTTGATTTGACATAATCAATTAGTAGCAAATGTAATATGTAGGTGTTTTTTCACTAGATCACTTTATATTTTGTTGTTGTTATGATAATAAAACCTTGAGCTATATTACGAAATATATCTAGGAATTTTAATGTTACTTTTGTCTTGAGAAACTTTCAAAACCAAGCTAATTTTTCCATCGAACTTGAAATCTGCACCTTGCTTCTGTTTATTCCCTTTCCGGAAACCTTATCTTACTCATACAAAGATGAGGGTACGAGAAAGAAGATTTTTATTACAGATACATGATAATGTCCTCATTAATACTCCGTATGATCTTGACAATATTGCTTCTGATTATCCTTTGATGGTGATATGTTTGTACCTTCAGGCTGTTACTGCTATTTTTGTTCGTATGCATTTTCATTCGGTGATAGAATTGGTATGGTCTGATTCCGTTTATTCAGTGCTATATCAAGCAACATTGGTGCTAACTTTGTAGAGGTGCATTTCTAACTATCTATTTATGAGTTTGGACAGCTATTATTTCTTTCTTTCTTGATAATGTTTCAACATTGGTGCTACCTTCTTAAAGAGTTAAAGGTAACGATTTCTTCTGTTTGTTTCAGCTTTTCTGTTTGTTTCTCTCTTTTTTTTCTCATTTCCCTTTCCCCTTTTTATTAATTTTTCCCATTTCAGTTTTGAAACTCCTTGCTCCAATTGCATCGTCAAGCAGTTGTAAAGTTACCTGCTAAAAATGATATCTAAATGTGCTTTGTGTGTCCTTAGGTGTTAGTGTATATTTTCAAAATGATTCAGCTGCAGCCAAGTAGTATATATATGTTTGTTAACTTTAAATTTCTTGATTTGTAGATGTGTATTTTTTTAGAGATTGTCAATAATATTTTGGATATTTGCTTCCTTTATACGTCAACGCACATTAAGATACACCTAAAAATACTTCTGCTTGAACTTGGCATATTTTATTCCTCAGGAAACCAGCAGCCAAGAATATCTAATTCCTAAGAAGACACCATTGAGTCATTGGTTGCAAATGGGAGCCCAAGGCTTTACCAAGTTTGTTTAAATTGTGGTTGCATCTTAACCAATGGTAAATTACTAACTTAGAAGCTCTAAATTGTATGCCGAACTGAGTTCACTAATAACATATTATTACGACCTTTAACAGTAAGAACTGATCACGAAATGGGTGCTTAAGTATACTCAGCTTCTCTTGCAAATGATAACATGTTTCATAATATGCTTTGTATTTGGGTGTTTTATTTTCCAATTTCTGATGCTCCATAGGATTTCAAAGTGGCCTTGGAGACCGATTCTTTAATTGCTTTCTATTTCGGATGCTTTTTCCATTTTCTGATGCTACTTTGCGTTTACTCTGTTTAATCCGTATTTGGGAGTTTATTTTTCATTTTTTGATGCTGTAATTGCACCTGTACTAAGTTTAATTCTTTTAGGCTCCATGTGAATGGGCAATTCAGTAACAATGCGGAGTTGCTTGACCTTCGGCTATGCCAAGGATGGACTGATGCTTTCTTTTGCTGGAATTTGCTAACTTGAAACCATGGTAAGTACGATTCAAGTTTTTTTTGAGATCTATTGTTGCTTTTTTGGACATCTATGGTTGAAAACTCGAGCCAGTCTTGTGCTTTCAAATCTGTTTCATCTGTTCAAAATCTGGCATCTGTTCGCACTTCGCAATTGGTTTTTGTAACCAGAATCTGTTGGTTGTTGTTGTTGCTGTTTAAGTTTGCTCGATATCTTGAATCCGTGTTGAATCTGCTACTGTGTTAATTTGTTGTCAAATTCAACGTAGCTAATTAATTTTCATTGATTCTTTTTTATACTACAATTCTTTTTCATTGATTATTCATAATTCCTACATTTTGTTATTATGAAATTATTAGTTGTAAGTCTGTTTTAAATTTCATTTCTTTAACTCGGATTTTGATCATCATTTCCTACAATTCAGTTATATGAATTCAATCTTCATCCACATTTTTCATCCTCATTCTACTTATCATTTTTTACATTTCATCGTCATTTTTCATGTCTGTATCAAATTGATGAGTTGGTTTTGTTATAGATATGATATGAATTTGATTTGCAACTAATGTGGTGTACAAAGAAGTCTTGGAAGCTTTATCCTAACAGGTACATTTGCTAACTTGTTTCATAATATGTTTTTTTTTTAAATCTTATATTGATGTTGGTATCATTCCTTTCATTACTCAGGTCGATGACTTTCTCTTTTAGTTGGGGTAAAATCTGGTGTCATCCTAAATTATACTAACTGATTTGTCTTCCTTATGTAATTTACACATTTTGGTTCATTAATAAAAAATTTATATTTACATTTTAATTTGTATATCATTTATTATTAACCTATAAATGATCTATATCATACACATTCATCCCTTTTTATTCATCAATATCTTTTTTCTCCAGGATTTGCATGGACAAAGCCTACATCACCTCGATCTATGCCTTTTCAAAACACCTATGTCGTTCAATAACAATGTTATTTTTTAGACTTTCCAAACATTTGTTTATATTGTATTTGTTCATTCCTTATAATAAAGATTTTATATTCTTTTTTTTTTCCATCGCATCCGCGCCATGGCACGGGTATTACACTAGTTTTACCCAAATTATCTATCTCGTTCTGTCAGTAAAGGTCCTAATTTGCTTAACTGACCAACATCTACTTTATTCATATTTTGTATATAAATTGTTCAATATTCAAACAGAGTATATTCATGATAAGTTCAATCCATTTGTATCTCCACCAAAAAAAAATTCAACTGAACAGTGTTGCGTTAAAACAGTCCTGCGTTAGTTTTTGTAGTAATATGATTGAGCATACTTGATATTCATTCCAGATATGTTATATATTCACATCATCCAACCAAAATATTCAGCACCATCTCTAGCTACCAAAAACCAACCTTAATCTTTGATCTTTGTTTCAGATTCAGCGTTTCAGTTCACAGATTCAGCGACTTGTATCATCATTTCCAGCGTCATCTGAATCACTATTTCACTGCTTGATTGTGCATTCATTCGCTTCGGTTGATTGCGCCCTTCTCTCATCGGTGAGAATGTACCAAAGGTACTTGATCGATTGGTTGCTGTCTACTGGTTGATTATTACAGGTGGTAACATCCTTCGTTTCCGCATATTAGCATTTTCATCAGTCGAGTCAATAACATCTGATTTTCTCTTAAATAAGTCTCAAGTTATTATTTATCCCATTGTTGCTTGCAAAAGCTTAAAAGAATCATATGAAAACACAACATTAATCTAATGTTACTCAATTTAAATATGAGCATGTGCATATATTAATCAAAATTAGGCTTTTATGGACAACGTACCTTAATATATATGAAATTAAAAAGAGAAAACTAAAGCAGTAGAAGATCATTAAATCTATATGAAAACGCGTCCCCTAATTCCACTACAAAAGATTTCGGGTGGGCACTCAAAAAGACTTTATACTTCCATGCCCTGAAAACGGAAGTGTAAATGTATAGTTAATTTATGCCTTCCGTTTTTCAAACACGGGAGTGCTAAATATAAGTTGTACTTCCGTTTTTGAAAAACGAGAGTACAACTTTTAGTTTGCCTTCCGTTTTTAAAAAAACAGGAGTTATAAAACTGGGTTGTACTCTCGTATTTAAAAAACGGAAGTACAATTTTAATTACATCTCCCCTCTTTCAAACACGAGAGTACAACTATTTTGTAACTCCTGTTTTCTAAATACGAAAGTATAATTTTTAAAGTATTTTGAAAAAACAAACGAGTTTGATTTTAACTTTTAAAAAAAACACATAAATTTAATAAATAAATTGTAACGGTAATTACCCACGCCCTTGCGCGTTTTGTTAATAAATTATATTTTAGTATATCATATAAGAGTAAGTACTCTTCTTTACATGCTGTTTAATATTTTTTCACTTATTTATCCAATACAGAGTAAATAACCAAATTTATTGCATAAGTTACGTTTTGATATCCTTTAATATAATATTTTATAAATATTTCATTTTTTATAACAATTTGTTAATTTAGAGCACAACAACTTCGATATTATTTAGAAAAAAACCTAACCTTCTCAATTCAAATACGAATCCAGATTTGGAATTTCTGATTTATGAGTGCCTACACTTGCTCTCAGCGGGGAGAAGGGTCGACGAGACAGCAGCAGCCACCAGCGGTGGAGGAGGAGTCGAGCGGGGTCGCAGTCACAACCACGCCGGATAGGATCCGACAGGGTTCGAGCGGGGTGCGGCAAGGTGCGACAAGGGGCTGGGTTTAGCAAAAATAAAATAAAATGAAACCATTGTAAAAGAGGTGAAAAAAAAGTGGAATCGAACTCGAGTCTCCTCCCTTACCTCCTTCCCGATTATCAATTGAGATAAGCGGATTTACTAATATTGTTTTCATTGTATGAATACTTGATACAAAAAAATCTCATATATTTTAACACAAATTATATAATTTTGAGATACAACAGCTTCAATAATATATATGATTTAAACTAAACATACGTTTGTGCTGAAAAAAAAAACTAAATATTCATCATCAAAGATTAAGGAATCCAATCAATTGAAACAAACAACAAACACTTCAAAAAAATCAATGACATCTAATATGAGTGTTATGATAATCTAATAATTAATAGTATAATGATTCTATGCTCTTGTGCGACCATAAGCCAATCGAAATTGTTGAAACATTTGGATGCGATCTCGATATTTCAAATCCAATCCGGCCACACTTTGATCGCGTATCTGGTACCAACCAGCAAGGATAGGCGGTAATGGGCTAGTATTCTGCAACGATATATGCATAAACAACATACATATAATATGTTTAGTTGCTTGAAAAAAAATTGTCATGAATATGTCAAATTGTGCAATAAATGTTATTACTTCTAGGAAAAGAGCATTGAATCTATCTCTACATAGAGTGAGTATCGTGCCATTTGGGGGGCTGCTTAAGGACGAAGGTTGTCGCACTATGGGAAGGCTAGTGTGGGAAGCAAACCAGTCAAGGTAGACAAGTGTGCACCAGGAAATCGGGGCAAATAAAATACCACATAAAGGCATATCCATCCAGTGATCCTCCGGGGCTATAACCCTTTCATGGAACCAGTTAAGTCGAGCTTCGAAGTTATCCATGGTCTGGTCAAATAAAAGTGCCTCGTACCTCTCGGGGTGAGCCCTGACCTCCGATAACATGCTGAATCGAATGTGTTGCCAGACCGCCTCATCCAGGCCTAACAAATATACGAGCGCTCGGAATCCACAATTCCCATCACCTGCAACATTATGTAGCCCCGCTACATAAGGAACCATGAAATTCTCGAAATTGTCCCGTCCAAAGTCATATCCACCTATTGTAATTGGTGGAAACTGTGGGTCACCCTGTCGCGTCCCTCTTTCTCTGCCTCTACCGCGTCCCCTAACCTCTGTTTGGCCTCTCTCTGCACTTTGCCTCCTCTCCTCTCGTGCTTTAGCCATGTTTTCTCGAGCAAACTCAAATCCCATCGTTGGACGAGTTGTAGATGTATATGTCCTCACCCTCAGCCTCCCCTTCCGGTTAACTGGGTTTGGAACACCGATAGCCACACAGTCAGGAGCATTCATCGTCCTTCAGTGAGTTGCGACCATCTGAGTTTCCTGCTCGTTTAGAGTACCTTCTGTAATTCTTTTCCCCAATTCTCTAATAGACACTGCATTGAAGTCAATCTCAATTGCTGCATCTGCACTTGCCAACCTAGGACCCCACCACTCCACTTGTTGCCAAAATATATGAATATCGTCTTCAACAAACACTCGACGTTCCACGTCTTTAATCCACTTCACTTCATGCACGCATGGTTAGGCCCATCGAAGACCTAATATAACAATCTTGACACTATGGAGGATACCCTCCCCTGTATGCGAGCAAGCGTATGTTATATATAAATGCTTGATACCATTCTCAGACACCCCAGTCCACAATAAATTGAACCTATCAATTTTCTTAATCTTCGTCAATGTCTTGTCTCGAGACATCTCTAAAGACACCTCAAGTTGGATACGTTGATCCATCAACATCCTGTAGATGTGCTCAACAACAGTGTCAAGTTTCCCAGTGCTCACACCCAACTGTTGCTTCAATACAGAGTGTGCAGATTCTGCCCTGCATATAAATTTAAGGAGATATAAATAATTTGATATTTAATGGACAAATTAGGTGTCTTAAGTTTAGTCATTCACTTGGATGAGAGATTATGTACCTATTTGTTGTTCGGTTGTCGAGATGAAAATATCGGTTGGTCAAGTGCCAAGCCAACTTCTCCTTATGACTAACCCATACAAGGTCCAAATACTCCATCAAACCCCACCGTGTCCCCCAACGACCCTTCATCTCTTCGTGACGTCGGGTGAATGATTGGCCTCACTTAGATCTGAACAATGCTTAACAATCTCTAGAAAATTCCTTTTGTATAGACTCATGGTTATGGGACTTCCTATAAGCATTTTCTTCTATATTACGATGCATGTGAACCTCGCACAACATGTGATTTGCATCCCCAAATACAGTAGCAAACGCATTGATAAGTGTATCATCCTTATCCGTCAATATCACCCCTGGAAGGTTTGGACACCGTCCTTCCACTTGTCGCATCACCCAATTGTATGTATTTTCAGTTTCATCACCCAAGAATGCAAATCCCACATTAAACGTCATCTCAGTGCTTGTTAGTCCAACTATCTCAAACAATAGAAAATGGTACCTAGATCATAGTCATTTTCTAAATTAGATGATTCAATTACAAACAATAAAATTAGAATAATGTCTGCATTACCAAACCTTAAGCTTAACTATTGGTTTTATAGGTTGCGTCCATAATCATGACGTATGAGAATTTCTTCCACAACTCTAGTGAATCCTTATGAGCCAATGCTAAGTCTTGCAAAGACCCATCGGGACGAAGCCTATGACTGAAAGTGAATTTTCGATACGCGAGCATATATTTGGAGGTGTTGCATTGGAGTCATATCTTGCATCTCATTCTTCTCAATTCTCGCCCTTGCATTATAAATTTGTTGTCTCGTGCTCAAATTCTCCTTGAAAGTATTTTTCAATGTCGCAAGAAGGGAAACTGGCTTTACCCCTCCGATTGTCAAATCTTTCACTAGTAGTATCTCCTCATTCGTCAATCGTCCAACCATCTGATGACCTTGTAGTCTAGGTAGCAGTTTATGGTTATGCATACCACACTTCACTCTCAGCCGCCATACATTTCTTTCGGCTTCCCAACTATACAACAAAAATGGACACTTTTTTTTTTAGACCTTCCATCCCGCGGGACTATTACTGGTACATCAGCACCTCTGATTTTCTTCTTACGATTTCTATTTTCTCCATATTTTTCACATCCAAAATATACTAAGCCGTATCGGGTTGCAGAGCTATTTCAAGATTTTACAATTGTGAGAACAAAGTTGTTCACAAAAGCAATATGACGAGTCCATTCTAACATCGATTTTCTATCCGTCCAGTAATAATTATTCGCAAAACAAGGCGAATAATCGAATCCAACAATGTTCATTCTATCAAACTGAAAACAATTGAAATAGCGTTGAAAATAATCAAATTTCACGAATTGAATCAATATTATCTTTAAATTATACTATAAAAGTTCATAAATACCTGAATATTATTGTTGACTCCTTCGTTACCATTGGATGCGTGGTTTGACATTCTTCTATTCAATTCGGCGCAACTAGGGTAAATACCGGTTATGACTAGTATATTCGTCATTTTAAGAAGAAAATCAGTCCATTTTTTGACGCAAAAAAAAAACATACCCTTCCGTTTTCTAAATACGGAAGGCAAACAACTATTTTGTAATTCCGTATTTAAAAAACGGAAGGCAAACAACTATTTTGTACTTCCGTATTTAAAAAACGGAAGGCAAAAATAATTTTTCTCTCTCGTGTTTTAAAAACGGAAGGTATAAAGTTGATTTGACCTTCCGTTTTTCAAACACGGAAGTTGTTTATAATATTTTTCAAAAAATATAAAAAAAGAAATAATTATTATAGCACAATTTCTGTTTCTAAAACACGAAAGTGTATTTTGTTTTTAGTTGCCCCACCAAATTTTTTGTGGTGCGGTTAACAACCCCGGCTGGTGAGTTGCTGAATTTTTTTAGCAAATAATTAAAGAAGATTACCCCTAAATCTTGTCACCTTATCTTTCACATTATCGTTCTTCATTGTAGTCTTCTTCTTCTATATTCAATACTATCACTATTGAACATGCACTTATTCATATTCAGATATGAAGACTCGTTTGAGAACAACTTCAACTTTTACAGACAGGTGTTTTCTCTTTCAGACTGGAATCAACAGTCAATTACAGTATCTTCATATTTTTTTTAAAAAAAAATAAACTTCCTTTTTTATATTCTATATTCATTTCGGAAGATCTTTTAAATACTATAAGATTTGGATCCTGAATATCCTATATCCAATTTTCTTTATATCCTTCAATGTCTAATTTTATCCCACCTTAATATCTTTCCTAAATGAAATCAATCCATTATGCATGATTACCGTAATTTGTTCTTACTGGTTTTTTTATAGAAAAAATTTGCCAACACTTTTTTTTGGACTAATTGGTGAATTGTCCACCTTTTTGACAAATTGAAAAATTGTCCACTATATAACCCTAATCTAATTAAGTGGATCACCGATCCCGATCTCTGGCTCGCTCACCTCTCCTCCTACGATCTTCGTCTTCCTCTTCTCGTTCCTCAGATCCGCGCCTTCCTCGGAGATCCGAGAGCGAGTGATCGATGGAGCGGAGCGAGAAGCAATTGGACGGCGCAATTGGACGATGTTGCTCCTGGAATCCGACGGCGTAATTGGACGATGTTGCTCCTGGAATCCGACGACGCAATTGGACTGCACCTCCTGGAATCCGAGATCTCAGATCGGAGGCGCTGTAATTGGACTGCACCTCCTAGAATCTCGCAATTGGAGTCCTCCTGTTGCTCTTGGAATCAGATCGGAGGCGCAATTGGACCTCGCCATGGCTACGTACTTTCCAGATCTGGTTGAATTGGAAAAGCGAGCGAGGTCGAGGGAGGCCGGATCTCAGATCTGAGCCAAGGTTGAGCGAGTGATGTCGAGCGAGGCGGTGAGGCGAGGTCGAGCGAGGTCCAGATCTGAGCGATACGGAGCGAGGTCGAGCGAGGCGGCGCGAGCAGGCGTTTCTCCTCCGGGCGGCTGGCGCGAGCAGGCGGTTCTCCTCCTCCAAGCGTCTGTTCAATTTTACATCGAGAAAGGTTGAAGATGATAATTTTTGTTAAATTACAAAAATTATCCCATAAAAATGAAAATTAAAAAAACTATCGATATTTTATTATGTGATTCACATGTACTATATTTTTATTTGGGTAAATTGCAACTAATATCCCAACCTTTACGGATAGTTGTTTTAAATACCATAACCTTGTAAATTTTCACAAAATATCCTAACCTATACCATTAGTGGCAATTAACACCCAAATTAGTTTCTTAAATTAAAAAAATTACCCATATCAAACAAAAATTACAAAAAATTACCCATATTCATAAAATATTTTCAATGAATCCCTAACACATTTTTCAAAAATGAGAATTAAATAAATCTCTTACAATTTAACCCCACCAGACCCACAATCCAAAAATAATTATAATAGATTTATAAAATATACTCCTTAAAAATACTATAATATAATTACTTTAGCATCTACTCATTTAAAATTTTAATATAATCAATCAAAATAATTAATTATTTATCTAAAAAACATACATTATAATTAAAATATAAATTTATATAAGTCTTTCTTGATACATGCCAATTTGTACATCTATCTATTCCATGTATATTATTTTATATGATATATACTGTCTTTTTTGTTAATATTATGTTGTATATACTAAAACTAATACATAACATCTTATAAATGTATCACACATAAATTCCATGGTATTAAAAAAATGATTCTATAAGAAATGTTTAACATAATAGTTTTACAAAAATAAAATAATGTAGATTTTAAAAAAAAATGGTAAAAGATATGATAACCATTTGCAATAAATAATTATAAAATAAATATATATTAAAAATAATATGGTAAAAAATAATAATGTTTCCATATTATTTTTAATATATCTTTATTATGTAACTATTTATTACAAATGATTATCATATCTCATACCATTTATTTATTAAAATCTACATTATTTTATTTTGTAAAAGTATTATGTTTAAGATAAATAATTAATTATTTTGAGTAATTATATTAAAATATTAAATGAGTAAATGCGAAAATAATTATATTATATTTTTAAAGGAGTAGATTTTATATACCTGTTATAATTATTTTTGGATGGTAAGTCGGGTGGGGTTAAATTGTAAGAGATTTATTTAACTCTCATATTTTAAAAATGTATTTGGGGTTCATTGAAAATATTTTATGAATATGGGTGATTTTTTTTTGTAATTTTTGGTTGATTTGGGTAATTTTTTAATTTAAGAAACTCATTTAGGATGTTAATTGCAACTAATCGTATAGGTTAGGATATTTTGGGGAAATTTACAAGGTTAGGGTATTGAAAGCAACTATCCCTAAAGGTTGGGATATTAGTTGCAATTTACCCTTTTTATTTTTACATTTGCACAAAATAAAGTTATATTTGCACAACAAATTATTATATGTGCACAACGCACTCTTATATTTGCACGACAAAATGTAAAAAAATAAATAAAAAAATCAAAAAACTAGACTTGGGTCATATTTGCACAACTTACGATTATATTTGCACAACGTACTTTTATATTTGCACGACAAAATGTTTTAAAAAAAAACTAGACTTGGGTCATATTTGCACAACTTACGGTTATACACAACGTACTCTTATATTTGCACGACAAAATGAAAAAAATAATAAAAAAACTAGACTTGGGTCATATTTGCACAACTTACGGTTAAATTTGCACAACGTACTCTTCTATTTGCATGACAAAATGTTTAAAAAAACAAAAAAAAAAACTAGACTTGGGTCATATTTGCTCAACATACGGTTATATTTGCACATCGTAATCTTATATTTGCATGATAAAATGTTAGATTTTTTTTTTTGAAACAAAAACTAGACTTGGGTCATATTTGCTCAACATACGGTTATATTTACACATCGTACTCTTATATTTGCAAGACAAAATGAAAAAAAAAAACTAGACTTGGGTCATATTTGCACAACTTACGGTTATATTTGCTCAACATACGGTTATTTTTGCACATGCACAACATACTTTTATTTTTGCACGACAAAATGTAAAAAAAAAAAACTAGACTTGAGTCTTATTTGCTCAACATGCGGTTATTTTTGCACATGCTCAACATACTCTTATTTTTGCACGACAAGATGTAAAAAAAAAACTAGACTTGAGTCTTATTTGCTCAACATGCGGTTATTTTTGCACATGCTCAACATACTCTTATTTTTGCACTACAAGATGTTAAAATAAAAAAATAAAAAAATAAAAAGAAAAAAGAGTTAGACTATAGGCAAGATGAAAAAATTGTTATGGGCAAGATGTAGACGTTTCACCAATTTATCCCAAAATGTAGACATTTCACCAATTCCCCTTTTTTATATTAGCGTATTTCCTTTTTTTACTCTAATCATGTACACCTCCACCACAACCCATATCATGGGGATATTCTAAACGAATCTAGTCCATTGATTAGTTTACGATCCAACGCTCATAATTCCGTTACACGTTGTACCCTATAAAATGTTACACCGGAACCCTTCCCATATATATATATATATATAGAGAGAGAGAGAGAGAGGAGTAATGGTTCAAATAAAAATGGGGCATAAAATAAAAATTTGGCTTAAAGTGAAAAATGGGCTATTTAGCCTATTTGTGAGACGCGGATCCTGTTTACTTACTTAATGGCCCGCCCGATCCAAACCCCTTTCCCAATTCACGTTTTGGTCATCCTCCTTCCTCGTCCACCTTTCACAGTAGCTGCACAATCGTTCCCGTCGCCGCCTGCACCCAACTGCACCTAGCCACCGTTTGCAAGCGTCGCTCATACCTTTCTCTTCCTCTGCTTTCCCCTCCCCCACTTTCTCCTCAAACCCTAGCTCCTCCTCTTCCACCGCCTTTACCTTCGCCATGAAAACCTCCCGGCGACATCTTCGCAACTGAAATCGACCGCGGAGGTTCCGGCTAAGACGGCGGATTCCGACGGCATATAGGATGCGGATGAGTTAGGCATTTTGCTAGTGTTGGCTCCACCGCCTTTCTCTTCCCAGTGGCCTAGAAGTTTCCAGTCAATTGGTATGAGGTCTCCATCTCTCCGTCTTTATCACTGCTTTCAATTGATTGTTGCACGATGTGTCATACGTTGTCATTTATATTTGAATTAAGATGAAATTCGTCCCAAATGTTTGATCGATTTGCTGTTCTTCGATTAGAATTGACAAGTGAGATGTTGGGAAGAAATGAATTGTTAGTGACGTTCACTTGTTTTTCTCATGAACTTTTCAATTAAAGTCTCTTTGAGCCTCCCGAAGGGATGAACTGATGAGCATGTACAGTTCAGTGCTTGAAGTGAAGACATATGAACTGATGAGTTTGCGTGCCTTATCTCACCCATCGATACGGATTGCAATTTTCTGTCTATTACCTTGTTATTAGGAATTTTCTTTCTGATGATGTATGGAGCTCTAGGTTTAGATGTGTTGATGCAATTGTTCTCTTTGTATTTGTTGGAGTTGAGATACATGTTAGGACTAGAATTTTGGAAGGGTGCCAAATGTGTTAAGGCTAGAATTAACTAGAGAACTTCAAAAGACCAGGACAAATGTAGGCGTGCTAAGTTGTTGAGATCAGGAGACCAAGTCCAGGTGTAAATAAACAGCTGAGGAACTGGTATTCATACAAGCATCTAATGCCAGTTTAAAAGAAGAGAAATAGATTCTTCAGAGGCATACTATGGATGCAAAATTATATAACTCGGTAGAGATTATTAAGGAACCATAAGCATCACAATTACTTGTACAGGATAATTTGAGGCTTGGATATGTGTTCTTACCTTTGTTCTCCTTGAGCATAGCTTTCTTGCCTTCAGGCTTCGGCCTAGTGATAACTATGTTGTATTTAAATTATTAATTTCGTTCTTATGTGTTTGTCTTATATTGACTTTTATGCTTCAAGTAACAGTTGTTTAGTTGGATTATTCTATATTTTATCTCTGATTTTTTAAGAATTTCTTACTCTATGTTCATTGTTTCATTCTATATTGTATCTCTGATTTTCAGGAAGGGACGGTTGCAGATGTGCAGACCCATTTTGATTCAATGAATCTATGATCCTCAATAGGCAAGGTACTTCTTCTTTCTCTTGAAAGGGTTAAGATTTTGAATGAAGCTAAGGATGGCATTCATTTTTGCACTTAATAATCTTATATTTGAACTTTCTTTTCTTATTTATGTACTTGATAAATTACGATTATACGTGTATAGCACAAACCTCTTCTTTACACTTTCTGCAATTAAGACATCTTATTTACCTGTTGTGCAATATTCTATGGTGCAGATTTAGCGATTTATGGCGGATATGGTGCAGATCTAGCGATAAAGGTTTCTACTACATTTTATAGCTATAGAAGTATGGATTGTGAGACAATTAGTTTTTATCACTCTTCATTTAGAGACTTGTCAGATGCCATATACAATTAGCATTCAGTTACAGAAGAGGGCAAATCATACCACCTTAGGATGTAAGAAAGATAATTGACATCTCATTTCTGCAATTTGATGGAACAAAGTCAAGTATGCATTTTTCAAGTATCCATACCTCATTCTCACTAGCACTTCTTCTATGCTCCTATGCAATTCTCCCTTGTAAATTGATCTCTTCAAAAGGATCCAGGTAAATCTAAAGCAATTGATTTTAAAATGCATGAATATGATTTTAAAGTGCAAGAATAAAATGATATGGTGCATAGATAAGATGATAAAATGCAAGAATAAAATAATGAAGTGTACGAATAATAATATGAAGTGAATGAATACGATTAAGTTTCTTTGTCAAGTTTCTGCACTAAGATGAAATCTCTAAACCTATGTGGTTGTGTCCAGTTTGCAACAGACAGGGCACTGCAGATAATCGAACTATTTCAGACTAAGTTTCTTTGTCTGCACTAGTTGTTTTCAGTCCATTGCTAATTGTTGGATTTCTATACCAGGCTATTGCATACAACTGCAGCCAGCTGCAGAAACTTAATCTTGGGTGGTGCGAGAACGTGGGTGACTTGGGCGTGGAAAGTTTAGCATATGGGTGCCCGGAGCTTAGGGCTCTTGACTTGTGTGGTTCTGTCCTTGTAACAGTTAATTACCTTTTATCCTCTCTTTATATGACAGTGTTTTTGAACATTCATGAGTGCTTATGAAGGAAATGCTGGTGTTGTAGATGAGTGTGTGATAGATGGGTGCCTACTGTGTACTGCTCACTGATTGTTTGTTTTGTTTGGCTTCTACTAATCGAGGTTAGATTGCACACTTGGTATCTAAAAGTGCACTAATATGTTTTATTTCTGCACTTAATAGAGTTCAGGTTGCACAAATAGTATCGAAACTTGCATTAATATACGCGGTGTCATTAAAAGCCTATTAGCTTAAAATGGTAAAGCGATGTGCCATGCACAAAGATGCGGGTTCAAATCCCGCATAGGCTATGTATGATTGTCTTCTTTTTGTTCCTGATCATGAATAAGATTATACGATGCAAGAATAAAATGATAAAGTGCATAAATAAGATTATAAAGTACAAGAATAAAATGATGAATTGTATGAATAATAATATGAAGTGCATAAATAAGATTATGAAGTGCACAATTAAGATTATAAAGCGCATAAATAAAATGATAAAGTGCAAGAATAAAATGATGAAGTGTAAGAATAATAATATGAAGTGCATAAATAAGGTTATGAAGTGCATGAATAAGGTTATGAAGTGCAAGAATAAAATGATGACGTGCAAGAATAAAATCATGAAGTGCAAGAATAAGAGTTTTGCTTCTGCAGCATCAATTTCTGTATCCTGCCCCCGTTAGTTGAAGTTGGTATTAATTTGCCCGGTGTAGAATCTGATGTTCATTTTGTTGCTTCTACGGTGCACAATTAAGATTATGACGTGCATAAATAAAATGATAAAGTGCAAGAATAAAATGATGAATTGTGTGAATAATAATATGAAGTGCATGAATAAGATTACGAAATGCAAATTTAAGATTATAAAGTGCATAAATAAGATTATAAAGTGCACATTTATGACGGCTTAGTGCAATTTGAGTTAAACTAAAGGTAACTTTGTGTAATTTATCCTAAAGCTCTTTTTTACTGTCAGGGCTATGTGGTCCTATTAATTAGTACAAAAGCAACTCTAAAAAATACAATCAAATTGGCCATATTTTATACATGTTCATTCTGTCAAATAACAGATTTGAGGCAACCAACTGATCAAAAGTGTTTCAAGCAATGGCATATATAGTACACACTAACCTTAATTTGTCAACTGCAGCTGACTTAGGTTTGTTGTATAATTTAAAGATTCATAGTACAGACACTTGCATCACCCTTTTAAATTAACCTAACAAATATGGAGACATATGTCCAATTGTAACTTAAACTATTAAAATTTATTTTTAAAAAAGGATGTGAGCATGAAGAAGAGAAAAAAGATAGGCTTTTACTTTGGGAGTAGAAGCAATATGACAGCTTTGCTTTAACCTTTATTTAATGAAAGTAACCCATCAATAACACTTGCATCACCCTTTTTGATTTGTTGCTGCCAAGATCCAGAATTGTATGAAGGATTGAAGGGATCATAAAACATGAAAGCTCCTACAACTAAGGAGTGTCAATCTTTATGCATACTAAAATGTAAAACTAGCGATAAATAAAATGCTATTTCTAGAAAGTTTCATTTCTCATGTAGTAAACAATGAACAAAACGAGGAGCAAATCGTACTGAATAACTAATTTAAGTGTCATATGACAGCACTGCATATATGCATATGAATCTTGCAGTAACGGGAGAAAACGCCCAAAAAATCTGAGGTAAAATTGAGACAATGTACCTGAGATTGCCTTAGAAAGCTAGAAGTGAAAGGAATTTGTTCATCAGACTTCAAAATCACTTGGAGAAGCTTCACAGAAATTAGCAAGCTTAGGAATACCCAGTTGCATATCTGGGATATTATCATTGGGTTATGATTATCATCCCTGGGAATGAAATAGAGATAGCAAAACCTTAAACAAGTGCCCTGTCCAGTCCATGTAGATAAAAGAAGAACTAATTTGGTAGTGATTGAATAAATCAGAGATAGATTTGTTTCCATCATCCATGACCAATGGTCAGTGGTGAGTTTAATCTCATTTAACAGTTTTGACAGAAGTGAAATGCTCAAGTTTGACAAATATGACAGAAATAGCTAAGAATAAAAAATGCAGCTACGAATAAGGTTAACCTTGATGCCATTGAGTCAAAGCTGGAACCTAAAATTTTAAGTGCACAAATAAGGTTATAAAGTGCATGAATATTACTATATAGTGCATAAATGGAATTAATAAATGTGCAACACTTCATCCTCAATATAATATATAAAGTGCATAAATAAAATTATGAAGTTCATGAATAAGATTATAAAGTGAGGTCACAAAAAAAAGTTTATAAAGTGCATACATACACCGGACTTCGAATTGAGCATTGAAATAGAGTATATAGATCCTGGTGGAGTCGAACCACCAACCTCTTGAACAACAATTATCTAGGCGCTCATTCCTAATTGAGCTTTTGGATCTTAATACAAGTAACAAGCTAACCCAAATATAGACAAACTAAGAACATTTGAGTTCTAACAATGCACTTTTTAGTTTTATATTTGCATTTTTTCAAATTAAAATTGTACATTTTAGTTCTAAAATAAGCACAAAGGCCTCTCAATCATCTTCCATTGAAAGCTAAAAACCAACACATACTACTCTTTGCTCTCCCAAGTATTCATTGTTGAATGGTACACATGGTTGATTACGATAGAGTATACTCTTTTCTGCTTCCATGGTCTCTAATTCTACTCATTTCTTCCCTTTCCTGATCCTGCTCTCTTTCTCTGCCTTTGGAAATGGAAAGGAATAACATTGTCAAGTCTAAAACACATATTCACAGTAAACACCTAACAACAAACTCACATCCAAATTGACATTGGTACTCCCTAAGCAAATTTAACCAAGTAAGCCATACACAAAGAAGCTCGTATAGATCCTTAGTTTTATGGGCACCTCTGTCATCATAATACGATGACAGCCTTTGCAATCCAAGCTTTTCAGAACCTTCTTCACCCTCATCAGAGCCATCAAGCATGTGATCAACATTGTATATATTTGAGAGACCGTGCTTGTTATTAACGTCCCCATCATCATGATCAAAGCCTTGATCATCTGTTTCATTATCTCTCCGAGAAGCTTATGAAAGTCTAGAAATCAAAAAACGACAATTCAAACTGATTAAGAATTCAGGAACAATCCAGGATCAGAACTAAGAGCGAGAGGATTATGATGTGAAATTGAAGAGAGATTGAAGCCATGGAGATCTGCCTGCAAGGATGGAAAGAAAGAGATGCGACAGCCACTGAGGGCTTCTCCTGCGAGCTGTATGGTCTTGGCATGAGTTGCTTCAAGGTCTCTAGAGGAAAACTCATGTTGGCTAAAATGAACTCAAAGGACAAATATGCAACATTTCAGCTATCTGGAACAGAAAACTAAATACTAAGAGAATTTATATTCAGAAGAAAACAAAGGTAGGCACATGAACAATATCTCTCATCATCAGTTTGTGAATTGTGTCCGATGCCAGATCCATTAGTTATAATATATGGCTTGCTCAGAACAAATATTTGGCTTGTGAGAAAAATGATCCCATTTTCTAATAAAGGTACTTCTCTTCAACAATGAAGAAGAAATATGAAATTTTCCATTCTAATCAATGATTCTCTAAATCAAGCAAATCAATCGATAGACATGAATGGAGATTGGAGAGGATTACAAGAAACAGAAATTGACCTTGTCAAAGGGTGAACCATTAATCGGAGCAAGTATGAAACGAAACCTAAGTCGTGACCTAAATACGAATTCCTCAAATTCAGAATCGTAGAACAGTAGAAAGGGGGGGGGGGGGGGGGGGGACGAGAAAGAAGATACCTGATTTTGAAGAGGCGGAAGACGACGAGGGTTTGGAGGCCGTAGGAGAGGAGGATGTCGTCCTCGTCGTCCTCAGAGACGCGGAGGACGCAAGAGAGCCAAGAGCTGGAACTGGAGGCGCTATGTTGAAGTTGAATGAGCTGAGGCGAAGAGGGAGAAGAAGGAACGTGAGAGGGAGAGGCCGAAGCATCTGAGTCGCCATGGTTGCGATTTAGGGTGAAGGATCTGAGACCATCCGTAATGGGGAAACCTCTTTCCCTTTTTTCTTCCCTTTTCCTATCATAACTTTATACCTCATTTATTTACTTGTTTAAAATTATTTTCACTTTTTCTACCTCTTTCTAAAAGGTTTCCTCCACAACTATGGGAAACCTCTTTTACCCATTTTCAAATTTATTTTCACTTTTCCTTTTCATTTACATATCTTTTCCTTTATTATATTTTTATCATCATATATTATTGTCAATGATTTTTATTTATAGTTTTATAAATAAATAAAAATAGCAAGTACTTGATATAAATATATTTTATTACATCTAGATTAAAATTAACAAAGTTAGAAACATTATAACATGCGTAAATACTAATCGAGCTACCTATAAATTCGGATCATAGCCTTGGGCATTCGGGTGTTGAATGATTGTTAAATATTTGTAACATCACGTGAAATTGAGAATTTTTTAGAAGTTTTGGATCAAAAGACATATTTGGAATGGGTGGGTTATTTGGATTATTGTGATCCATAGTGAGAATAAGTGCAACTATAATAGATCAAGATGTGGGTATATATAGGGTAAAATTGAGCTCAAATTATAAAGAAAAATAAAATTAAACCAATGAGATATTTTATTTAAAAAATAATGAAATATAAATATATTTTCTATTTCATTTTACACATGTTTACAATTAATAAATATGGATGGAAAAGAGAAGATGTTACTTTTTTCATAAAAGAAAAGGAAAACAAAATTAGAAAAGGGAAGAGGTTACCTCTTTCTACCAAGGTAACCCCTTCCTTCCCCTTACCTTTAGGTAAGACCCACAACCATGAGCTTACCTGTTACTAACCTTAAGGTAAGGAAATCTCATGGTTTCTCATGCTCTGAGCCGGAGAAGACGTCCTGGCATTCGAGATCTGAGAGAGACGCGTGCCAGGGGCAGGCGAGAGGAGGGAGAGGAAGAAGGGGAGTTTTTTAGGCCGGTTCAGTCCGGTTTGTTTTTTCCTTTTAAAAAACAACCAGGCCCGCGCATTTAAGCTCCATTTTCATTTTAAGCCTTATTTTTATTTTAAGCCCCACTTTCATTTTAACCACACCCAGGGAGTGGTTCCCTTGTGCACACTCCTTAGAGTGTACCTAGTGCACGAATCCTGGCCGTATATATGGATGGATTGGATGGCCTCTATCACGCCACGTGTAATTGTTTAAAAAAAAAAGGGAGGCCGACCTTTCCCATGGAAGCAATTAGGCGCGTGCATAACATCTCCAATAAATCTCCAATAAAACCTAAAAGACCAAAAAATGAGGTTGGCCTCTCCCTAGTGCGGCCTTTCCCATGAAAGCAATTCCTCGCCTCTCCCTGGTGCGGCGGCGCTCTCCTCGTTTCACCGATTTCCGATGGTGGTAGGGGTGATTTCCGAGGGAGGCGACAGGCGTCGATTGCGGCGATTGTACCTCGTTTCACCGATTTTGGAAGCTTCAAAAATCAATTTCCATCCCCATCGGAAATCACCCCTACCACCATCATCATAACAGTGGAGAGGATTCCGACTCAACTGGCGTCGATTGCGGCGACAAGGGTTGCACATGAGCAGCGTCGGCAAGACGGAGGCGCACAACGAGGACTCCTCTTCTCTGTCGTGCAATTCCGAGTGGTTGTTCAACTCCGGCGGTGGTGAGGGCCTACTTGTGCGATTCCGATCAAAAATCATGCCGATTCGGAAGCGAATCAGAGCCGGTGCTTGGATCGGTTTATTGGGTGAGTAGAACACTTCTCTCTCCGATTGGTTCAAGGGTCAATCGTGAGGACTCCATTAATGGGTAAGCATCAAGCTTTTTGAGGATCTTGGGTGAGATTTTGATTGGGTATGGAGTGAGTTTTTTGTGAGCGAGATTCAATGATTTTTAGTTGTATATGGGATTAGGTTTGGATTTTCTAGAATTTTTTTCATTATTAATGGATTAGGCCTAGTTTATTTGGCTGGATTGGTGTTCGTTTGATTTGAGTTTTGTTTTTCGTACCTTGAAAAAAATAAGATTTTCATTGAATAAGTCACCAATTATCGTTTAATGTAGGCGTGAAATCGACCGATTCAACCAAGGTTATGCAATTATTATCGCTTCTTTATACTTCGTAAAAATAATAATTCCACCGAATAATATCTCAATTATCATTCAGTGTACTCGTTAAATCGACCTATTCAACCGAATAATTCTAAAAATTGACTTATCCACCACGGTTATGCAATTATTCATCGCTTCGGTGTACCTCGTAAAAATAAGAATTCCACTCAATAATCTACCAATTATCGTTCAATGTGCCCCATAAATCGATCGATTCAACCGAATAATTACAAAATTTTACTTATTGATCACAACGGTTATGCAATTATTCATCGCTACTGTGTACCTCGTAAATATAAGAATGCCACTGAATAATCTCTCAATTACCGTTCAATGTGCGCGTTAAATCGATTGATTCAACCGAATAAGAAAAAAAGGTTTTTTGTACGAAGATTAACTACAATTGATGTCGCTCGGCCGAATGAGAAAAGGGGTGTTTTACGCTTTTATGGGTTGAGACAATATACATCATAACCCATTTATATGGAGTAATTGTGAATAAATTTAAATGTTTGTTTGGACCTAAATCTATATCTTTATATATATAAAAAAATATATGGATAAACTATATTGTGAATTTAAAGGGAAAAAAAATTAGAATGAATGTGATTTGATCTGAGAGGGTGATTATTTTAATCTAAATCTACATCTTTATAAAGAAAAAAAGATTTGGATAAGTTTGAGGCTGAAATTGTGTTATCGAAAAGTAAAAAAAAGATATTGATGAGATTTGATTTTTTTGATTCGATGATATTTGATTTTTAAAAAATGAAAATGTACAACCCACTCCCAATTTTTACACTTTCACGTTCCATCTAATTTTGTCCTCTCCCTACAGCACGCGCTATTGCTTTGGAGAGTAGCTCTCCTTAGCCCCGCGGGACCCACAATTATTTTTTTTTAAAAAAAGAGAATAATGTCTTTTAATCTGAGCCATCCATCTCAAACGATCAATGGTCCACAATTGTGCGAAAAGTACACCCTAAGGGGTATGCACAAGTTATCTACTCTCTCTCTCTCTCTCTCTCTCTCTCTATATATATATATATATATATATATATATTATTTAATTTAACTTTATAAATTAAATAGCAAGCATGTTTAGAGAATAATATTAGAATAATATAACTATTCTAATTTATATTATATATCTTATGTGAATGTATTAGTTTCCCAAATTCACCTAGTATAATATAATATTATTTAAAGAAATATCCCAAAAATAATTTGGGGTATTTCATTAGAGTTGGCATGATACGGTTACCACAAAAAAATGGTGATTACTACGTACCAACCACAAACTGGTGGTACACAAATTTTCATACCACGTACCAACCACAAGTCGTGGTTACCGCAAATGTGGTAACCCCGATTTGTGGTTACCAAGCTTTAATTATGTTTGTATTTTTTTTAAACGCCTTGGCCACCTTTTGGTGGTTATCAAAGTTATCGAACGAAAAAATATGGTTACAAAAAATAATATGGTCACCATCTTTTAAAGGTTCAAATAAATCAAGTTCACAACCTAAAGTACAAACCAATCAAGTTCAAAGTTTTGAAAAAACAAACAAAGTTCAATAGTTCAAAGTAACATTCAAAATGTTCATTCAAGTTTAAAGAAAACAAGTTTAAAGTCTTCAAACATTCAAAATGTTCATACTGTTAATAGAAAAAATAGAAATGACCAATTTAGGTCAAAATCAAAACACAAAATATAAATTAAAAACTTAAAACCCAAAGATAATAAGAATAAAACATTAAATAAAAAAAATTAATATATATACTCGGTAACCATGGTAACCATGATATTCGGATTTCATTACCATTACCATACCACCTTCACTTGGTTACCACCACGATGGTTACGATAATGTTGGTTACCACAAGTGTGGTTACCAATATAGTCGGTTTGTGGTTGGTACGTGGTTGGCATGGTAATTTCCGTACCATTTTCCAGCCCTATATTTCATACCTCCCTCCTTAAAAATAAGTTTCGTCCCGAAACATAGAAAAAGAAAAAGGAAAGAGAAAAAGAAAAGTAAGGAAATGAGAATAAATCACTTGGGACTTTAGAATTGACGAGAGAATAAACAAGAGATCGACAAGAATCCCAAACATTAACCAATGAACCATAACAAAGGTCTCTAACAAGTTTCCTTATTCATCAACAATCGAATAAACGAAGTAATGAAATCACTATGCAACTCGCGCTAAGTAGAAAACAACCGTGGAAAGCGTTTCCTCATTTCTTTTTCAGTTTCCCAAGTCATCTCTTTAGTCCCGTGTTTTGACCAAAGCACTTTGACGAGCGGGACTACCATGGTGTGAAGTTCCTTCTCTCGCCGCTCTAGAATCTGCACCGGTTCTTCCTCATAGGTTCCGGTGGGGCAGACCTCAATGTCCTCATAGCTTAAGATGTGGGTCGGGTCAGGCACATATTTCTGCAACATTGATACGTGAAAGACATCATGTACTCGATGGGCTGACAGAGGCAGAGCAAGGCGGTAGGAAACATTGCCTACACGCTGCAGAATCTCAAATGGCCCGACATATTGAGGGTTCAGCTTCCCTTGCTTACCAAACCGGAAGACTCCCTTCGTGGGTGACACTTTCACGACCACCTTGTCACCCACCTCAAAGTTGACCTCTCTACGCCTAGGGTCGGCATAAGACTTTTGGCGACTCTGAGCGGTCAACATTCTTTACCTGATCATCGCAACTTCTTCGGTTATCTTCTCTAACAGCTCCGGACCTATATGGATGGCATCAATCGCATCATCCCAACATACTGGTGATCGACACTTCCGTCCATAGAGGGCTTCAAAAGGAGCCATCTTTATGGATGCGTGCCAGCTGTTGTTGTAGGTGAACTCAATCAGACTCAAACTGCTTTCTCAATCTGCCAGTCTATCCAGGACACAAGCTCTTTGACGTGCTCGGACCCGGGCTCGAGTAAAAGGACCGGCGACGAGAGTTCCGAGAATTCGGGAAATTGTGGACAGCTTCTGAGGCAACAGATCAGATGAAGCGGGAAACAACGTTTCACCGAGACGTCGCCTGTGCAGAGACGATTCCGAAGGGGGCTCGTTTGAGACTTATTGAGGGCTGTTTTGGGAGGGACGTTTTGGGGATGATTGAGGGTGATGATGGGGTTGTGGAAGGCCTTATAATGATGGTAAGGTAGGGAATGGGGATTGAGGGATATGTGATGCAAGATCGCTCTCAGCCTCGTACTCCAATCTCTCTCCAACACTCGATCTTCCGCACTCTCGGCCTCGCACTCCAAGTGTTTCCGACCGTTTGATTCCGTCGTATCTCACTAGGGAATCGCTCTTAGCATCTCACCAAGAGGTTTTATCTGGCATCTCACCAAGATAGATTTGTTTCTTAACCCAAAACGAAGGAAGCACAAAGCTTAGTTTTTTCTCAAATTCAACTTGTCTTCAAAAAGTTCTTACATCCCTTTATATAGGAAAAATATTGAATCTATGAAAAATAAAAGAAATTAAAATAAATTGATAAACTAATGACGGATAATACGAAAGGTTTTTCGAGATTTATGACGGAGAGATGGACAACCATAATGGGGGGAAACTAATGGTCTTGTTTTCCATCAAATAGATGGAAGGTCGGAAATCCCTAAATCCCTGTCATTTAATCTGACCTTATTGAATTCATTCCATCTTTATTTATTGCATTTCCGACGAGCTGCCATAATTTCATACTGCTGCGAAGATCCCAGATTTCGGCCATCTTCCAAGCTGAATTGATGATTGGAAATATAGCACTGATAAATTGGAGAAAAAGGTTATCCTTGAGTCCATTATTCAGAAAAATGATGCATTGAAAGTGTTTAGAAACAAATATGAGTCTAAATCTGATACCAAAACTGAAAATAAGAATGAAGTTCTTGTTTCTAAAGGTAGGTTCAGAGGCAATAAGCCCAATAACAACCAAAATCAAAACAGGAATAAGCCTCAGAAGGATAATGGTAAACCTGAGTCTAGTCAACATAGTAAATCTGATAAGCCTGATAAATCTCACTTGATGTGTTCTTACTGCTCTAAGTCTGGTCATATTGAAAAACACTGTTTTAAAAGAAAAAAAGATGAAAAAGCTGCTGGAAGGCAGCCTAATGTGTCTGCTGTGTTTGAATCTCATCCTTATTATACTCATGAAGTGCTTGCATTATTAAACACTGCTGATTCTAATACCTGGATTTTGGATTTTGGATGTACTATGCATGCTACTTATCATAAGTCTTGGTTTCATGATCTTAAATGCTTTGATGGTGGCACTGTTATGCTTGGTGGTCATTCTGTGCTTAAAATTAAAGGTGTTGGATCCATTGCTTTAAAGATGTTTGATAATGTGGTTAGAGTTATTAAGGATGTTAAATGGGTTCCTGCTCTAAGAAGAAACTTGATGTCTGAAAGTGCTTTAGAAGAATTGCATTATGATGTGTTTAGTTCTGCAGGTGTGAGAGTTGTTACTAAGGATGGTAAGCCTGTTATTAAGTGCATTAGAAAAGGTGGCTTATATGAACTTCTTGCTACTCCTGCGATGAACTGTTACTAATTCGCAAGGATACGAAGATTATTCGCAAAAATTGTAATGTTATTCGTACGGATTGATAATTTCTACATAAGAAGGCTAATGTTATTATTCCTAAGTATGAGGTTTATTAACAAGAATCATAATGTTATTCGGATATTAAGGGAGAAATTACCAGTATTTTTAAATAAAAGCTCCCCTTAACACAATATTTAGTATTTTATTTATACATTCTATGTAATATTTTATTTTAAAATTATGTTATTTTAAATACTTTATAATTTTTTTTAACTAAACACTTTAAAAGTGATTATTCTTATAACTAGCATAATGCATTGGAAATCCAAACACACCCAATATAACTAATTGACATAATTTATAAGGTATTTTATTTTTAAATTCCATTATTTTCAATACCTTATAAGCATTAAAATTCCATTATTTCCAAACAGACCCGTAAAAGTGTGTGAAAAGTCGCTCCAAAAGCTAGGAATTTTTAAACAAATAAAAAAATTGCCAAAATATTTTAAACAGATAAAAAAAAATTGTCACTATATTACTGGGCGTGAAATCTCCAATTTGGAGAGTGATCTCCACCTATCTAATTTGGAGAGTGATCTTTTTGAAAAGTCTTTGTATCTATGAAAAAACCTAAATTAGCACTAAAGAACGCGCGCCTCTCCTCTCTTCCTTCTCTGGCCCTCCAGCCGCCTACCATCTGTAATACGGGGTTAGCCGTGAGATGTCCCGATCTTCGACAATCAAACAAGAAACTAAAGAACGGAAGCAAGAACAATAAAGAACGCAACAAGACTCAAAGAAACTCGACCAAGAAGCCAAGATTCGACCAAGACTCAAACAAGAAACACCAAGATCTGATGAACTCGATGTCGACTCAACAAAAGAGACAAAGACTCGATAATATGAAATAAAGACTCGAAATTTAGATGCAAGAATTGAAAGACACGACCGATAAGGACTGAGTCGATCTATATAGAACAAGATAAAGACCCTAGGCCTCCTAAGAGGGTAGGAACCAATACCAATGACTATATAACCCGCCTCTACAACCCTAAATAACCAAGCGGACAACTTGGAGGCACAAGGAGGGGGCTCGTGGATAATAGGATCACCAAGTCTTGCGAAGTTGATGAACACAAAGCAAACCAAGCTAAAACAATACCAATAGTTGCAATCGATGAGTCATGCTTCTAATCGATCGACTTTCTCTCAATTGTGTTTCACACAAACTGATTTTCATTCATTAAGTTCATACTGTATTACAAAGGGGAATCGACATTATATAGGCCTAAGGGCTGCTGGGCCGATTCTAGTTCTTAAAGAAGATAAAAGAAGATAAAATAACAACTTAAAGGAATTAATAAAATTACCCCTAAAGTTTCCTAAAATAACTTAAGTAAATAAGGTTACTAAAAATAACAAACGGAAATTTCGCGAGGTACCCTTGAGGTATTGCAATTTTCGCGAGGTACCCTTGAGGTTTTCAATTTTTTCGCCCCGTGCCCTTCCATGTTAAATCTAACGGATCTAGTGATTTTTCCGTTAGTTTTCAATTTTGAAATTTAAAAAAAAAAAGAAAAAAAGAAAAAAGAATGAACAGACAGAGAAGCGAGGAGGGAGCGAACCCAAACCAACCGCCGCCATCACCCTGCTGTCGGAGGAGGAACCTACGAGAGGAGGAACAGAAGACACCCAACCGCCGCCGCTGCCACCGCCAATCTCTTCCATCCACCCCTGATTGGAGCCTAGAACGTTGTCGCTGACAAGTCGAAACGGTTCAACTCTCAACCACGTTTGGAGATTTAATCCACAAAATCTCCCAAGGCCTGGGTTTGGAGATAACTTAATCGACAAAACCTGTAGTCAATTCCACAAAATTGCACCAAATTAGAAGTCAGATCCGCCGCGACGAGGTTCCCTGAAAAGGCTCCTAAAAAGCTAGGGTTTAGCGACGACTGGGGGACGAAGGCTCTTAGAAAGCTAGGGTTTTGAAGCGGCGAGGTTAGCGGGGAGCGCGGGGACACGAAACCTGATCCGCCGCGGCCAGAGACCAGTTCGCCCCTTGACTAGTCTGTTTTGGCAACCACCTTCGAGCAGCAGCAGCGACTCAGCGAGCGTCCTCTTCTCCTTCGCTGCTCCTCCCCCCTCTGCGTCGTTGGCCTCGGAGCCGCCTGCCGCTGCGCCTCCCGCTTCTGCGGCCGCCGCCGCTCCTCCACCTCCCTCGCTGTCTTCCAAGGCGGCCTGAAGAAGAGCGTCCCCTCTCCTTCGCTCTCTTCTATTCGCTTCTGTTTATTTCTTTCTTTTCTTTTTCTTTTTTATAATTGAAACTAACAGAGAATCACTAGATCTGTTAGATTTAACATGGAAGGGCACGGGGCGAAAAAATTGAAAACCTCAGGGTACCACGCGAAATATGCAAAAGAGTTGTATACCCCGCGAAAATTGCAATACCTCAGGGGTACCTCGTGAAATTTCCGAATAACAAAAGGAAGTTCTTTATTCCCGTCAAAACAGTGACAACTTGCAAATATGTTGATTTTCGGCCATGCTCCATGTCGAATCTGGAAAAACCTTAAACATCAAAGTTGTAGATCTCTTCGTCCTCGTTCCAACAAGATATGACACGATCCAATCCAATTAATATTGAGTCCGTACGACTCATTATACTGAGACGTCAAAAAGCTGTCAATTATCCTGAACGAATCTAAAACGTCATTAACCAAGCTTGCACCTTTGGACCTTTTCCCATGGTGAAGCCTTCTTCTTCCTCTTGAGGATGACATCATTCTCACGAGCTCGAATCATAGGTGTGTCCGGAGGTGGCTTTGATGGTCCCGCATCAATCTGTCATGGTGACCTCCGATCCGCTCCTCTGCAACCGTCGAAGGCCGATCCTGCTTTTACCCCCTCTTGCCCTGCCTGAGATCCACTTTTACCCTTATTGTCGAATTGGATTTTCATAATTAGCCCCCCCCCCCACCTCCCCCGCCAATTTCTCTGCCTCCCTCAACCTGCGAAAGGTGTTCTGTGGGGAGGTGACACCCTTTGATTCGTGCTTGTGTTGGCGAGATCCGTCATCAAAGTGGTTTTTTCGGCTCCTTTTTGGGGCATTAATGTGGGATGGGATCGGTTGGGTCTGGCCGGACGGCAGTGGTCGCTTCTTCCCGTAGTGACGTGGGTGGGTGTTTGGGTCTCCTTCCTCTGCCTGCTGTGTGCTCCCATCAGATCGGCAATTAAAACTCCCTATAAGTGTTCTATCTCTCACTAATATATACTCAAGTGCTATGTTTGCCTACCAGGTATTGGATGATTATTTAAGGCCTCCCCAAGACAATTTGGCCAATAGCTATCTTGATTCACTCTTTCATCTTCATCACCGCTTTGTGGAAATTTCATCTTTCTCTTGGTTCTTCATACTCTCTTTGATGGCTTCTAAGTCCTTTCTCGATGCTTTATCTAAAACACAAGCCGACCCCTTCTAAATGTGGAACCGATGACCGACATTCCGTCTCCGGTGGTGCTTGATGTCACCATGAATCAGGCCCCTGCAAAGGGCTCGTCTCCCCTGTTGACTTCGGTTAAAGTAAAAGCTAAGGTGGGTGAAGAGGTTCCCATTGCTGAGGATTCTTTTGCACCACCTAGAGATCTCAAGGATCATTGCAACTACTTTTCTCGTCTGACTAAACTCAAAGAAGAAAAATCTGGCCGTCAATCAACACATTCTTCTTTGTACTCTCTTTGGGGGTTATTCTAATTTTAATAACGTCAAAACCAAGCTCAGGGATGAATGGCACCGGTGTGTGGGAAATTACGAGCTCTTCGAGCGCGAAGAAGGTTGGTTTGATGCCCGTTTTGCTTCCTCTACTGATCTCAAAAAGGTTTGGGAGGAACACCCATGTCATCTCTTTGGCCAGATTCTTGTTCTGTTGAAATGGTATCCAACCTTTAACCCGGCTACGGCCATTGTCACTCATCTGGATATTTGGGTAAGGATTCCTAAGCTTCCTGTTGAATTCATGTGTCATGAGGGTATTATTGAAATCCTCAAAGAGTTTGGGGGGGAGGGGGGGGTACCTTTATTCGGCTAGACAAGCTTTCTCATCAAAGGTTAGACTTGATTATACTCGCTTATGCGCAAATAATGATTTTAATAAGCTTCGTGGGTGTATCTCTGTTCTTGATGAGGATAACAAACCTCTCAAACTTCGTATGTACTATGAGGATTTCCCTGCGGGCTGTGGTTTTTGCAGGGATTTTGATCATGTATATGAAGATTGTCCGGATCGTATTGTCTTTGTTAAACCGATTATTGAGGTGGTGATTTGGGACTCCCCTCTGCCTTCGGTTAATCCTGAGGATGCAGGGTGAACCAAGGTGTCTAAGAAGGGCTCCTTGGCCGAGTCCTCGAATACCAAGCTCAGTCGCAAGCCTTACATGATGGGAGGACCCTCTCGACTAATGTTGATCCCACTCTGAATGATGCTCACTCCACTCCTTCAAAGGCATCTTCGCCTAGGGCTGACGGTGCACTACCAGCTTCTGATGACGAAAATCTAGGATGGTGCAAGGAGGCCTCTACTTCTGTTGTCCCTGCTGTTGTCCTGGATATTGCAACTCACCAGGGTTCCGAAGAACCGGCTATGGAGGTTGATCAGCCTCCTGCCTACGTAATGCCATTTAGGGGTCAACCTGGGGTTTCATCCGACGATTCTTATGCTAATAAGAACATGAGTCCTTCGAACTCTCAAATCAGGAGGTTCAAGGCACTTGGCATCCGGTCCTCTGGTGGTGGGGTCAAGTCCGAGAAGCATCATGGGCGCAAGGCTTTGGATGACTCTGCATCATCCTACCCGAAGAAGCGCAAAAATTAACCATGATTATACACCATACTTTTGTTGTCTGAGACGGGTGCTTTTGGGTTGTTTATGTTTTTTTTTCAGAAACCGTCTTTTGGCTTTTGGTTTGTTGTTAGGCCTAAATCTTTGCTTTTGGTTATGTGGCGTTTGGCCTGGATGCCTTACCTCTTGGTTATGTGGCTTCGCTCTTGTGTTGAAGTTGTTGTTCTATGTTTTCCCCTGCAGTTATATATATACATTTTGATCTACTTCTTGTTCGTTTAACAATTACCTTGCTCTGCTTTTCTTGTGTTTTTGCCTTGGGTTCTGCTGCTCCTTTATGTGTTTTGCAGGCTCGTTTTCTGTTCTATGGTGGTGTTGGGGTCGCTGTGGTTGCACCCAAACATCCTGTGGTGCTGGGTGCTGCTCTCCCTGCTTCACGTCGGCCTTCCTCGCATGCTGTCCATTTGCCACTCTCCATGGGTTCAGCGCCTTGTGTTGCTTTACCTACCATCGCAACATACTTTTCCTTTCCTCCTACTCAATTTTATTTGTACTTTATTTTTGGATGTATGTTCATTCATATAATATTGTTTGCTACCAGCCAGACTTTACTGTATGCTCAATAACTAAACAACACTTGTGTAATACTAAACTGAAACGATATTGGTATTGGGGACTCCCAGTCCTTCGGTTTAATCTTCGTTTTCCTATACCAGGAAATTTTGGACGTAATTGTCCCTTGTCAATACAAGACACTCTACTCCTTTCTTTCGGAAGGAAGTCGTCCCGAAAATATGTTCTCTACATATGGTTTTGTCTTACTGATTTGTGGATGCATTTGCCTTTGTTCTTCGGGTTCGTATATTGCCCATCCTTCATTAATATGGTGCTGGTTTGGTTCATCACCATAAAACACTAAAATCTACACTGCTACCACTATAAACTTGTACACCAACAGATACGAAAATTGGTTTCATATGAATATATGCTCTTGGAATTCATGCGGTATCCGCAGTAGGAACTTCTGGACCAATATCGATATCTTCTGTAACAATAATCATATTAATATTCTCGCACTATTGGAAACTAAAACCGATAAGATACCAAAAGATAGCGTCTGGAGAAAATGTGGGTTCACTAACATCGCCTTTGATCATGCCTCGGGATTTTCGGGAGGCATCTGTTTGCTCTGGAAAGACCTTCCTTCGACACAGGGTTCTATCGAACTTATTTCGGTTCATAACCGTTTTATCCGCTTCAACTATTCAGATTATATGTCTCACAAAACCGTTGCCATGATTCTCATCTACGCGCCTCCAGATGAGAAACTTAAATTGGTTTTTTGGGACTCCATCGCACTCTACATACAAAGCCTTCTAATACCTTTCTGTATTATTAGTGATTTCAATGAAATATGTTCTCCGTTAGAGAAGCTAGATGGAGTCTGTCCGGCTAGTTCCAGATTTGTGCGCCTAAACGATATCAAAAAAAACTTCTCCTTACACGAGGTACCCTCATTAGGGGGTCTTTTTACCTGGAAACGAAAAAAATATGGGTCGAACATTGTTTGGAGAAATTAGATCGATTACTGGTCTACACAGATGTCTTAACAATTTTCGACTATTTAAGAACACAAATTCACCCGTTCACAAGATCCGATCATGCTCCAACCTCAATGAATTTCACTCGTAATGCTAAAAAAAGAACAGACCTTTTAAGTTTGAATTAGCATGAGCAAATCACGCAGATTATAAAAACTTGGTCTCCCAGGCTTGGCGTTTAGACTCACCAGGCTCTCACATGTTCCACCTTGTCAAAACGATGAAGTTACTCTAACGTCTCTCCAAAGTTTGGCACAAGAAAACTTTTCTTAATATTCGCAATCAAATTCAGGTTACCGACCTAAAACTCTTACAATTACAGACCTCCCTTCTTACGAACTATAACAACAAGGATCTGCAAGTTCTAAAACAACTGCTTAATAAAAAGGAAAGGATGCTCGATTTCCATCGCCGTTACTGGAGCCAACGAGTGAAGGTAAAACACGCCAAACTAAATGACTCAAACTCTGGGTACTTCCATAAGATTGCCTCGGATAAAAGGGGTAAGAAAATGATAGAGACGATTACTCTTCCGAATGGTTAAGTCTCGGCAGATTTTTAAAAGAGATTTCAAATCTCGTTTTCGAATGACGAGATTAAGATCGCCGTAAACAATTGGAATTGACTTTTCTAGGGATTTGGTGGTTATACCTACACAAGTTACTCAATTAGACAATGATATGCTAACAAGGTCGGTTTCGAATGACGAGATTAAGATTGCCATCTTCTCTATGAACCCTAACAAGGCACCTAGTCCTGATGGTTTCTCTGTAAGTTTTTACCAAAAATTCTAGAAGACTGTTCGCCCTTCTGTTATCAAAGCAGTGAAGGCTTTCTTCACCAGCGGTAGACTCTTACGACAAACCAATCATACTCTCATTACCTTACTCTCAAAGCGGGATGATCCTTCCTCGGTGAATCACTACATACCAATTAGTTTGCGGTCCACGGCATATAAGATTATAGCCAAAGTTAAAATAGCTAGGTTAACTAAGATTTTTGATAAACTTATTCATCTTCTACAAGGAGCTTTTAGGAAAGGCAAATCCATTCAGAACAATATCTTAATAGCTCACGAGGCTTTTCACTCTTTTAGGCTTAAAAAAGGCAAATCAGGTTTGGTTGGCCTAAAGGTGGACATGGAAAAGGCTTCCGACAAAGTGGAGTGGCCTTTTCCATTTTCCATCAAGTCCAAATTTGGTTTCAATGACCAATTTATTAGCTGGATCAGAGAATGTGTCTCAACGGTTTTATACTCGGTTTTAGTTAATAATGAATCTATTACAATTATCGAGCCCTCAAGGGTTTTGCGAAAGGGGGGTCCTATATCTCATTTCCTGTTTATTCTAGAAGCTGAGGTTCTTGCGAGAACTTTACCACAGGTCGGAAAGCCTTTCCAACAAAGATAAAGGCGTAGTTTTTGGTAGACCAGGAATTAAAATCCCGTTTTTAGCATTCGCGGACGATATCCTTATTTGTTGCAAAGAATAATAGTCGGCGTGTACTTCCGTTTTGGCCATTCTTGACAGGTTTTGTCTTATCTCTAGTCAAAATGTCAACTTACACAAATCCCGCTTCCAAGCATCCCCTAACACTACACCAGCAGCCATCAATGCTACGATCGATGTCCTTGGTATTCTTGATGCGAGACGAACGTTGTTGGCACTTTCTCCCTTTACCAAATTGATGCAGTGCAAATGTCGATGACTCCTGGTGACATCGAGGACAACATGAAGGTGCCATTCGATGGTCCTATCACTCATGCAAGGGCCAAGAGGATTCAAGATGCAACTAGAGCCCTTCTTGTCTATTACCAAGGAACTATGGAGAAAGGGTTCAGGCCACCCTGGATCACTTTGCTCAGGACTACACCACCAATACAAGAATTGAGCTTGTGTCCACACACGGAACTCATGAAGACTCGTCAACATCCCCCTTGATCGACACACACATATGTCACTCGGTCCAAACCTATGTCGAGTGAGAAGGAGGAATATCGAGTGGGCCTTGGTCTATCTCGAGCCCATGTCGAGTACCTTGTGATGTGTGGGCCGGTTTTGTTAGTTAATAAACTTCGATTTATTTTATGCAACTTAGGAAATAATGTGGAAGAAGTATATCTCCTCAAGATAGAATTCTTGTCCACTAAGTTTTTGAATTTCTATCTTAATTAGGTTTGATTTATCTTTAGGTTATTTGATCTATCTTTTATCAAACCAAAACTCTATCTTGCATGATAGAATTGGTCCATAGTTTTCTATTAGATTGGAATGTACATTGTGGAAACTCTATAGGAATCAAAGGTTTCCACGATTTGCCAATCCAAAGGCTCTTACTATCCCTTATGTTCTTGATCACTCGGCTCAACACAATCACCATCCTTTACGTACCTTCGGTTCAACCTAAACACAAACACAACCCCACATAGATTCATCGCAAGAAGGAAGAAACAAGCCCTTGGCGCCGCTCGCAACCCGCTCCGCTAGCAGCGAGCATGAGTTCCCGGTCTCGCGCGCTCCCTGGCGCTCAATGTTTCGCTCTCATGGTCTCGTCTTCACTCACGTCGCTACGGCGTCATCGGCTTTGCTCCCGCGCCTTGTCTTTGCTTCCAACGAACACAGTTTCGGGCATCCGCATCAGGAGATATCAAAGAGCATTGCAAGATTGGACAAATATACGGCGTGATTTTTGATCTTGAGCCCACCGGCGTAGGATCGGGTATCCCAAACGTATCACAAATAGTAATAAAATCCAAATTCAAACACAAAACCAATAGATTAACAAATCAATCACTTGATAAACCAAATAACTACTAGTATAGAAATTAAGTGTAGTGTTCACTCCAAAAAAAATTTCAAATTTTTTGAATTCTAGTTGTGTGAATGGATCTAAAAGTGGCAATACCCTTTATGATCTTTCCATGTACGATACTCAATCTATGTTGAATAATCACATTAATAGTTGTATTGACAGTCATCTTCATTCTCAAATGCGGATTGAGAATTCTATTTTAAGTGCTAGTGACAATTACAATGATATTGACATTTTGGATGAAAGTCAGACTCCCATTAACACAAAAGGTAAGAATAAGAATCTTCGGGTTCCTAAAAAATATAGGAATTTGTGGATTCAATGTGAAAATTGTTATGAATTAAATTATAAGAAATTTTTTAAGTAAAAAATGAACGTTTGTGATGAATGTGGATATCATTTGAAAATGAGTAGTTCAGAGAGAATCGAACTCTTGATTGATCCAGGTACTTGGGATCCTATGGACGAAGACATGGTCTCAACGGATCCCATCGAATTTCATTCGGAGGAGGAACCTTATAAAGATCGCATTAAGTCTTATAAAAAAGAAACAAGGTTAACCGACGCTGTTCAAACAGGTATAGGTCAACTAAATGGTATTCCTGTAGCAATCGGGGTTATGGATTTTAAGTTTATGGGGAGGTAGTATTGGATCTGTAGTAGGAGAGAAAATAACTCGTAATCCTTTAAAAGCCACTTTAAGCTAGTTATTTCAGTTGCATGCTTTCTTTCCTTTGAATTAAAATTCGACCCATCAGTAAGGTCAACTATTTGTTATTTGTGGCAAAAAGGTCGTTAGTTATCGTAATTCATCAAAGTCAAAACGATAAAGAATCAATCGTCAATCATAATAGAATAGTAGGGTGGGGTTTTCGCGGTTACCATACTAATGCTATCTCTATAACTACTAATTATATCTTTGTAACCCACAGGGAGAAACGATTTACTATTCAATAACTCTTAACAAGAACTCTGATGACCAAACAATGATTTGTGGTAAATAACCAAGATGTAAAGCATCCAACTTTATGATTGCAAAGTAAATTGATAATACGGAAGAGAAAATATTTCACCTATAATTCTCTGTCAATGGTTGAGATTCATGGTCCTAAGATTGATCTATCAATTACTCATAAACATATGTCTACTTGACTAAAGTGGAGAGATCCGTAGGGATACAATCATCTTATTCAATATCACTAAGGAATAGCATTAAGGAATCAAGTAATTAGACCAATTGGCATATTGATTCGATGCAATTAAGACAAACTGGAACAACCCTAATTCAGCCCTAATCGACATATACTCAACATAGATCAATTGAAATCATCAACTACAAAGACAAAGAAATATCACTACTTCAATACCTTCGTTTGCTATCAAGAACACAATAACGAATTCATAGCTAAGATGCAATTCCTAACATGATGATCAATCATAAAAAAGAATACAAATTTAATCAATAAGCACAAGATGATAATATAAATAAGAATAACTAAATAGAATAAAATTCTCATAAACCAAACAACCATGTCTTCGAATCACATGCAAAATTATGAGTTTAGCAACTCATAGGCCAAATCTCTCTCTCTCTCTCTCTCTCTCTCTCTCTCTCTCTCTCTCTCATTGTGTTCATAGTCTTATAATTCATATGCCACACACTCTGAAAATCAATGGAAATAACCTAATAAAGACTCATAAGGAGTCGGAAAAACCCTAGAAATATAATAGTAAAATAATAGAAAATAGAATCTTCGGATCCGAAATCGCAATCGGTGGAAATCGGCCCACGGTGGGCGCTGTGCAAGAGGCGGCGGGCACCGCCATCTCAGTGATGAGATTCCCTATTTTTCCTCGATTGTCTTCAATGTTGTGATTCCATGCTCCTCTCTAGTCTCTTCCTCAACCTCCATAAGCTCCAAAACATGTCTCTTAAGCTCTTCAAGATCCCATCCAAGGTCGGAATGTAACTATGCAGAATAAACATTAAAAAGGCATAGATTCCGAACTCGAATACTTCAAAATCAATATACAAAACTAGACTCAAACATATGCAATCCTCCTATCTAAATGCAATAAGAAATACCTATAATGCCTATATGAAATATGCATTATCAAATCCCCCCACACTTAACTCTTGCTTGTCCTCAAGCAACCATAAGACAAAAACATCATCTAGGCATCCGACAGGAGATTTTTTCACAATTTTTTCATCAAAAGCAACATCATCAATAGTGCAAATATAATCAAGGCATATAAACGTCGTAACATGTATATATGAGATCAAGTTGCTTGCATGCTCAGAAATCCAACCTTACCAAGGATAATGTGTATCTCTCACTCTCATGTGTTTAGGCTTTAAGCATACACTCACACCAATGCGATATACAAGCATCAACTCAAATATTGACATTTATATCACAAAATCTCCACCGGATACGTCCATGAAAAAATAAGGACATCAAGATGACTTTCTCTCAACGGAAACCTTCATAGAAGATTCCATTTAGCGGGGTTGTAATGGGGATTGGTAAAGAAACATAAGGGAAAGGAATTGTATTTGGCCATATGGTGCTATAAATTCCGGGAAAATAAGATTCCAACAACTTCCAACATAACACAAACCAACTTAACAATACTCAAGCTCACATAAACACAACATCTCTCAAAACATAATAACAACTCCAAAAATCCTCCATAACACAACTCTCAAAATGTATCAATAAACTCATACTCATATCATCATCTCATGATCACACACTCATGCAATCTCCAACACCCAACCAATCTAACTTTTAACCAACATATATCCAATTCTTCCTCATTATGCAAAAAATAAATAAACTTGACTCTTTAGTCTCTTTTTTTTCTGAACTGTTTTTTTTTTTTTAATATTTGAGTCGAAATACATGTAGGAACAAATGCATAAAAATGAGGGAACTAATAAGCACATAACATTACATCTTCTCAAAACCATAAACCATAAAACTCACACTTTAGCTTCTTTCTCCTTCACTCCAAAATAAATTCCATAACCCACTCAAAATCTCAATTTCTCCGGAATAAGGGTAAGGCTCATCATAGGCTAGGAATAATATAATTTTGTGGAACTGTCAAAGAACCAGGCTAAAGGCTCAAATTGGCTTCAAAGCAAGATATAACATAAGGTAGACATTGATAAAATGTGGCTAAAATTTTGCCTCTATCATTTGAACTTATCAAGCAATAAACATATATATAATCGATCTTGAAAATAGATAACCATGGCAATACTCAATGATAAATGCATTGGAAGAGTAAATCACACAAGAAAAGCAAAAGGAATATATATGTATCCCTTATAAGGCCAAAAATATCTCACAATGACAAATTTTTGTTGAATATCAAGCATGCTCATAAACTTAGATCATACATGCTCAATTGGAGTTTGAAGCGTACCTTGTTCCATATCTAGAATAAAGAAATCAGCTGGAAATATCAAATCATTTACCTTTACTAGAATATTCTCAACAACTCCTCTAGGCTTAATACTAGAACGATCAACGAGTTGTATAGTAACACTAGTTTCAGATAATGCATTAAGACCCAAAAACATGTAAAAATTATAAGACATCACATTGATTGAAGCACCTAGGTCTAACATAGCTTTGGTGAAGCTAGCATTACCTATTGCATATGGGATAGTAAACATACCTGGATCTCCGCACTTTTCCTGCAATCTTTTCTGTAGTCAAGCAGAAACATTTTCACTTAAACTTACCTTTTATTTCTTTCACATCCTTTGCTTGCGTTTCATCGTGCACAATTCTTTCAAAAACTTCGCATAGCGAGGCACAGTTTTAATCAAATTGAAAAGTGGAATATTTACCTCACAATGAGCAAATGTGTCATAAAGAATTTGTTCATCTTCCCACTTACGATCAGATCTTAAGGCATGAGGAAAAGGTGATTGTTTGTGGGTAAAATTTCATGATTTTTTTTTTCTCTTAAGATTAATGATTTCAAATCATCATATTCATTATATATCAAAAAATAGAATGTGATGAATTTCCTTTAAACTAAAGATAGGATTTACAAATCCAAATACGAGCCTTAAAAAAGAGTCTCATTACAAGCCCACTTCAGATAGGCCCAATTTATATCAAAACTGCTGCTCTTCTTTGGCAGTTGAAGAAAAAAAGAAAAAATAACACAAGGAAAAAAAAAAGAAAAAAAGCAGTTATGCTGCTAAACTGCTGAACGTGGATACATGAGAGGTTATTGAAAGTAACCTCCTTATTTCTCCTTTAAAAGGCTACTACTGCAACCCACAGGGTTTCCTTTGGTTGGGGGTCCGGTTTAGCTTCTTCTTCTTTTGGCCTATTCAACTGCAGAGCAAAAGAAAAGCAGTTTTCTCCTTCCTAGTTTTTTTTTCTCTCCCTTCCTCTTTATGGTTGTACACCTGCAATCAGCACACATAAACAAAAACCAACATCAGCAACCCTTGTTCCTGCTGCAGAAAGAAGAAGATTCGAGGTAGTTTTCATGGTTCCAAGATCCCCCTATGCAAAATGATATAGCTTTGTACAGTTATATTGTTTTAAGTATATGGTTTGGATTTCAGAACCACAAAATTATCCCTATAACAAGGAGAAATGCTGCCTAATTTTCCCTATGTTTTTTTTTTGTTGTTGTAAAATTGCAGTCAGCATCTTGCATCAAGAAAGAGGATGCAGAATATAGCAAAACAAAAGAGGATGCAGAACATAGAAAACAAAAGGCTAAACAAAATCTAACATACCTAAGCTGAAGGGCCGAGGTAATGGTCGTCTCCAAATCTGTAGTGCTGCACTCAAGCGCTCAGACGGACTCAAACTCGAACGACCTGTGGCTTTGTTGGACTCGCCGGGCATCGGATCAGATTCCCTTGTAGGCTTTTGCAACTGTCACAAATCCTAAATCCCCAAATAACAAATTGAACTCAGCCCTAATTTTCTCAAACCCAAAATTCCCAAAAATCGCAAATTGTAAAAATTTTCCAAAGCCAAGAAATTTTACACACATTTGGAATGAGATGGAAAGGGGAATCAGAAATTGGGACTTGTAATCACCCAGATATCAGATTTGAAGCTGAAATTTATCGAAAGAAAAAAGTGAGGAAAAGCCCTAAAACATACCCGGTTGGAGGAGCCACGGATCGACATACCACAAGTCTTTCCGGATTGTCGAGCCTAACTCGCCACTCTTCCATTTCAGGGGTCGGATCCTAACCCTCAAAGCTGCGCATGAAGGGGTGGCTGCTCCCGGAGAGTGCGGGCGACGGTGCTCTCCTGGGTTTGAGAGAGGAGCTGAACATCAGGATTAAAGAAAAAAAAACGCAGCCTTTGATTGAATTGACCAAAACAAAAAAAATGGGTTGTGAATCATTTATAAAATGGGCTTAAGCCCATTCTTTTGTTTTAAAAGAGAGCAAATGCCAAGCTGTCGTATACATGTAAATGAAGATTCACATTTGGAAAACAATTTCTTTGAAATTGCGAATCCTACCCACTAAATTATAAGAATTATACTTGACACACATTAAGAATTTGAGTTTGATCAAAATATAAAATTAAACTCGTCAAATATTCCTTGCCAATTGATTCTAGTGGGTCAATCTCAAACTGGCTTCAATAAAAACGGAGTCGAAATCTCAAATTGAGTTTCGCCAAATATAAACTCGGTTGATTTAGAACTACGTAAGACTTGATACTCTTTTACGAGTTACGTAGGAAATTCGGTATAAAATTTAACATATACTGAATTCAGTCCCCTTTCCCAAAATTAAAACGTGGTTCGACAGAACTACACCCGATTTGATTTCGAGTTATCGGATACGTAGGCCACCGGACATAAAGCAAAAAGCTCGTCGGGTTCAATCGCCAAATAAAAAATTAAACCGGTTCAGGTAGAACTACGTAAAGACTTGACACCGTAAAATCGGTTACGTAGGTAGCCCGATATTAAATCTCAAAAATATATCGGGCACGGTCGTCGGCCTTTAAATTCACTTCTAAATGAATATGAGGTCAAACCCAATTAAATTAAATCGGATCTAAAAGAACTACGGATGATTTGATCCCGTCCAAATGGGTACGTAGGTAGCTCGACATAAAGCTTAAGCTCGTCGAGTACAATCGTCGATCCAAATCAAATCAAATTTGCTCTTCTGGTAGAACTACGTAAAGACTTGACGCCATAAAACGGCTACGTAGGTAACCCGATATTAAATTATAAAAATATATCGGGTACAGTCGTCAACCTCTAAATTCCCTTTAAATGAATATGAGGTCAAAACCAAACAATTTAAATTGGTTCGTTTTAGAACTACGGGTGATTTGATTCTCTTTTAAGAGATACGTAGGACACTCGATACAAAGCCAAGGCTCATCGAGTTCAATCACCAAAAACAAATTCAAATTGTCCATTCCGACTCGATACAAAGCTTTTGCTCGTCGAGTTCAATCACCACTCCCAAATGAGCCCATGATCAAACCCAAATACAAAATTTCTTTTCGTTTAGAACTACGATGACTTGATTCCACCAAACAAGTGGATACGTAGGAAACTCGGTGTAAATCAAATTCTCACCGAGTCCAGTCACGTCCAAACCTTCAAACAAATCTTTCCAAATTCATTTTTCGACTCTAGTCGTCCCAGATGTTAAATCTTCCATCAAAATCAAAGTGCCCACTCTAACTCGATACAAAGCTTCCGCTCGTCGAGTTTGGTCTAGACCAACATTCAAAATCAAATTCCACCGGCCCCGAATTGACCTTTAAGTCAAATCAAACACCAAATTAAATCGTTTTCTATGCAAATGATAGGCAGGTTACTTGAGTTACCCTTTCGAGAAGGTGGGCTCAGGTTACTCGGGTGGAGTGTTGTTCGAGCTACCCTTCCTAGAAGGTGGGCTTGAACTTCATCCTATGATGCATACAAGGAAACTAAACCAAATACAAACCAAACACAAATCCAAAACACTCTGAACTACGTAAGGCTTGATTCTCTTCCAAGAAATACGTAGGCAACCCGCTAAAATTCAGGTGCAGCCCAAATCACAAAAACCACTCAAATCTTGGTATCGATACGACTTCGAATCAAGAGGATAACCAAAAGGGGTCGAAGTCAAATATTACAAATCAAATAAAATGTGTTGTACGATTATTCGCGCATTTTTGTTCAACATATTTTTGGCACGCCCAGTGGGACCCTTTTTGCCTTTTCATCTCTTAGTTGTATTTATACTAATACATAGTTATATCTTTTTGAAAGGTACAAATGGCACCAAAAGTGATTGTCAACTTCAACGAGCTCCCAACAACCTTCATCATCAAAGGAGGCCGCTGGATCAAGAAAAGATCATTCGAAGCTCATTGTGACATCACCCGGGGCTCAATGTCTGCAATGATCCCGATCAGCAACATCTTTGGGGCTCTTCAAACTCCAGAGGACAAGACCATCGCCAAGTGGGTGTTGAAGTCTCCCACAACGCTTTCAAGGGAAGGGGGCATGAAGCCTAAATCACTTCCAAGCCATGGGGGCAAGAAGCTCAAGATCACCCAGCTAGGTGGTAACATGTTCAACAACCAACCCATCTGCAACAAGCTCAAAATGCAGGAGGGTGGTTGCAACGGCACAAAGCCAACTAATGAAGTAGCTCGAAGGCCCGTCATTCATATCATCAAAAAGAATGAGGGGTCAATCGCGGCTTTCGCATCACCCATCTCCATTGCCAAGAAGGCAAACAATTCCATGAAGAGAAGGGGACACAAGTGCGGATATCAACGCGGCAAGACAAGACCTCTTCTTGTGCTAGCTCGTTCATCAACTTTAGAGCGAGCCAATGCAACTCTTGCAAAAGATCTTCTTAGATCGCAGGGGGCAGGTCAAATTCCCTTAGTGGTTTCGCAAGGAGAGATCCTCATTGGTTCTATGCTCATCTATCTGAAAGAGGTTGTACAAGTCAACATGACCTCATACTCGGAAGAGACAGAACCCATAACCACAAAGGTTAAGCCTTCAAGATCCGAGAAGGGCAAGGAGGTTCAACCAATATCTCAAGTCTCTAGGGAGGATACAAGAGAGAAATGCCAGTTGGAGCTAACAAGTTCAAATACTTCAATGGTTGAATCTCAAGCAAACATCTCACAAGAGGGACCAGATGTGATGCAGGTATTAACTACCAGCACATTAAGTGTCGAGGAGCAGCTTCAAGAGTTACAAAGAAAGCTCAATGAAAAAGATGCTCAAATTGCATCACTCCTCGCTCAAATCAATATTCAAGCTCAAGCAAATAGACAAGAGCAATCAAGGCCAAATGGTGAAGGGTCAAGCGGTAGCACATTGATCTCTTCGCAAGAAATCAAAGAGATGATCGCTCAAGGGATAAAACAAGCCTATGCATCACAAAATCCGATAGTGCTCGGGTATAAAAAGCCATATCCAGCACGTTACGATTTGATGCCATTTCCCCATGGCTACCAAAGACCGAGCTTTGAGAAGTTCGATGGCCTTCACGGTTCACCCCACGAGCACCTAGCTCATTTTTATTCTGCTTGTGGTGAAACCGCCTTAAACGATGCCTTATTAATCAGGCAATTCATCTAATCTTTGAAGGGATCGGCATTCACTTGGTACACTCAAATTCAACCAGGGTCGATTCAAACATGGGACGATCTACAAAAAGAGTTCCAAGCTAAGTTTGTGAGCTCGAAAGCAAGAGTTTCTATTATGGATCTCGCAAACACCTATCAAAGGTCTAACGAGCTCGCCAACGACTTCATCGCCAGGTGGAGGAGCATGAGACTCCAATGCCATGAGAAATTAAGTGAACAAGCGTGCGTTCAAATGTGCACCAACAACTTAATACCGGAATTAGCGGTACATGTTGGAAGTGCCGAACCTCGTTCATTTAATGAGTTGGTATCTAAAGCGTGTAATGTTGAAACACAACTAGTACTGTTGTAAGGAGGAAATCGAGAATGCAAATATAAAATATAACTAAAGTAAAGCAAACCAGATTCCGTCCCTTGCAAATAATTACAAGACCTTCTCCTAATGTAGCAGCGGGAAGTCAGGATTGATCCACGAGTAACCGTGTCAGCGGAGAAATCTCACGAAAGTCGACTACAGAGGTCGTAGATCTCGAGTACAACAACTCGACAGAAGATCGGACAGTCGAACACAGCGCAGCAGTCACAGGCACAGGGCTAGTCGATCTCGACAAGGCCTTACTCGAGATCGAGTAGAGTCTTGGTCGACGTCGACTTGTCTTGGTCGAGTACCTGCACACAGAAGCTACAGCGATGCTAGATCGAGAATCAGTAACTCGAGATCGACCAAGGTTGGTCGAGATCGAGTAAGACAGAAACTAAAACGAAACAAATTAAAGGCAAAGGCTTTTGAGACTCGAAAACTATGTATGAAAAGAACTTCCAAGATTGGGGTTTGCAACAACGATAACCAAGCATGCATAAGGCAAAAATAAAACAGATAATCATGTGGATCTCATCACAGGACAAGCTTTCGCCTTTTCCAACAATTAGACAACTCTTTCAAGAAACCCTAATTGTCTCTACTGATTTTATGTTTACAATCCAAGTTGTTAGCATGGACCTTCATTAGATGGGTAATAAACACATAACAAGTAGTAGATGCTCAAAACTTGATAAAAGTCGGATTTTTACCTCAATTATGCATGACTATCGTCGGGCTCGCCCCAACCCTAGAAGTGGGTGGACTACTCGCGCTTCATTGCAACCTCAGACATTGATTGATGAAAAGAAATAACTTGCATTAAATCAAACTCAAGAAAGTACAAACCAAACAAAGCTGGATCACTCTCGCTCTCCTGCTCCACTCGGCCTCTCTCTCTCTCTCTCTCTCTCTCTCTCTCTCTCTCTCTCTCTCTCTCTCTCTCTCTCTCTCTTCTCCTAATTGTTGTGTGATTGAATGAATGAAAAACCAGCCCCATGGGCTTTATTTATAGCCTTCTAATCCTTGCTATTCAAGGATAGAATATCTATATCTATATCTAAAACTATATCTAAAACTTTTAAAGATAAATAAAAGGAACAACATAATTAAATCTAAATAAGGGAATTATATCTAAAGTGTCTTCAAGTGGATAGATGATGTATCTTGATAGAATCGACAATCTTCGGGCCCAAGTAATCCCAATCCGAGTAGGATAGAGCAAAAACGCCTTACGCGGCTTCTGGAGGCTTCCTCGATCTCGAGTAAGGCTACTCGATCTCGAGTAGGATTGTTGGTCGACTGGTGTGGCTCGGCGTCTCGGCTAGCTGGTGCTCGACGGGCTCGGACTCTGGCTCACAGGTTTGGTCGATCTCGAGTGCCCTTGTCAACATCGGGTAAGGATGGCTCGTCGACTAGTGTTGCTTGGGCTGGTCGGACAAGTCTTCTCGATATGCTCGGACACAGGCTCCCTGACTTCGTCGATCTCGAGGACAACTCCTCGATCTCGAGTTGGGTGTCCGGGCATGGTCGGGTTGTCTGTCCTCGGCATCCTCTGGTGGCCTTCTCGTCTCCAGTTGTCTTTGAAGCTTTGTTGACATCGAGTGGGTTACTCGATCTCGAGTAGGTTGCTGGAGCCGGGTTGTTCGTCTTCAGCTTCTCGACATGATCTTCCTTGATCCTGGCAGGTGTCTAGACATGGCTTGTCGAGATCGACTAAGGTTAGTCGATATAGAGTAGACTTGAGCTCCGGTTCTTGCTTCTTGATTTTCTCCCGAAATGGCTCCATATTCTGCAATATTAAACAGAAACTTATGTAGATCTCCATTTCTGACAAATATGCATATACTACATAAATCTGACATATTCCCAACCTGAAATATGCAAAATGTAAAGAATATGGAACTAAAATATGCATAAAGACATGGCTACTTTGGAGACATCAAATCACCCCATACTTAGACTTGCTTGTCCTCAAGCAATAACCAAACAATAACCAAGACCTACAACACATCCTTCAAGTCTTCGCCTTTGTCAAAAGCAACATCTCAAGTAGTAGCAATGTAAGACAAATGAATTTAACGTCATCACACATATATGAGCGAACCATAGGCATAGGCAATATAAATCCAACCTCACAGGAATAATGTGTTTACACTCAGCTCTCAATGTGTTTAGGCTATGTAGATCAACTCTCAACTCGATTCCATATACAATCTCATAAACATTGCAATTTAAATATAAATCCACTTCGCAACCAATTATGAAAATGCAACAAGAATTATCAGGAGGACTTCGCTCAATAGAAGTCTTCAAAAAAGATTCCATTCGGCGGGGTTGTAATGGGGCTTGTTAAGAAATAATAGGGTATGGAATTATTTGGCCATGTGGTGCTAAACAAAATTCGGGAATCAAGACTCCTAAATCTCCAACACAACTAAACCATAACGTCTCAATCATATGCATCAACCAAACTCCCCAAATTATCTCAATGAAGTATGCAACCTTTCAAACTTCCTCAATCCCTCCAAAATATGTATCTTGCGAAATAATGAAAGAAATAAGGTAAATTTGGCTCATGCACTTTATTCACAAACATATGTACTTTTTCTCTTTTCTTTTTTTTTTCTTTTTTTTTTGAAAGAAAATAAAATAAAATTAATGCTAGTGCATTTATAATGTGAGCCAAAAATCCTTTTACATAATATGCATAGCAAGATAATTTTTTTTAAAACCAACCCATATCTCAATAAATTCCAAAAATCCTTCCTACTTGAAATCCAACATAAGCTCATTTCTTCCACAAACCATCATTTCAACCATTCTAAGTCTTAATTCCCAAATGGGGGTCAGGCTCAATTTGGCTAAGGATAATTTTGTGGAGTTTACAATAAAAGTCTCAGGCTAATGTTCTGGCTCCAAGCAGGGATAATGCAGGGTAGGTAAAGAGAGGATAAAATTGGCTTAAAAGGTGCCTCCATCATTTAATTGCATTGGCTTTGAATAACTATCACAACATTTAGAGATGCATAGGAAGAGTAAATACACTCAAGAAAGCAGAGGGATTTTTAATGTTCTCCCTATAAGGCCAAAATTCTCACAAGGACAATTTTTGTTGGATTTTAACCTTTAGCTTAGGATCATATGTGCTCAATTTCATCACAAGTTCACAATCCACATAAAAACCATTTCGAGGACTTAGGCTAAACCTTCCACACATGCCATAGGATTTATATGATCAAGTAAGTCATTATTTATCATCATAGGACATCTAAGTTAGGGTATAAAAACTAGAACAATGCAGAAATTTAAACATGCATTTTTTTTCTTTTTTTCAATATTTTCTAATTTTTTTTTCTTTTTATTTTTTTTCTTTATGCAACTAAAAACAAGACTAAAGTATGACAAAAGACTAAAATGCATAAAATTTAAACATGAATGCATAACATAAAAATTAAAAATTTCACCATGTAAAACCAAAAACAAGACTAAACATATAATAATGATAATGAGCCCTTCCCCCACCCCATACTTAAAATATGTAGTGTCCCCACTGTATAGAATCAAATCAAAACAAGAGTAAAGGAAGGAACTTACAGGATAACACATCGAGGATGGCGGATCAGTGCATGTCGAGGAAATGGGCTTGTCGATCTCGAGTACAGCGTACTCGATCTCGAGGAGCTTTTCTACGTCCAGTGGTTTCTGAAGTCGGGGAGCTTCTGGGCTTGTCGATCTCGATGAGTGTCTGGGCTGCTCCTCCTTGTCGTCGTCGACTTGGCCTTCGTCGATTCTGACTGTTTCTCAGGGACTTCTTTCTTCCACTTTTCGCGATCCTTATACGCTTGCCGACCTAAAAGTGTTAGATTGCACACAAAAACAAGACTATCCACATGGAGTATTCTAAAGACATAAAACCAAAACAAAAACAAAAAACAAAAAAAGTTCAACAGTCCCAAAATTCATAAAGTTTATATACATGCTCTAGATTTTAGAGTCACTAGGCCGACTTCTCCGTTTGTGCTCAAGGACCATTTGTGTGGGGCCTGCTCATGCTTGGCCCTTCTCCTGGATCATCTAGGTCCTGATGGTAGTATGCAAGCTCAGCTGATAGGTGGTTGCTTGCATCCTCTCCCTTCTCTTTCTTCTTCTTCCTTCCAGCTCTTAACTTTCGCAGATTCTCTCGCCACGGGGCCTTACCTCCCCTTAAATTATTGAAAAATTTCTTTATGGACTGAGGGGGAGTAGGATTCATACTTGAACTTACCTTTTCGGACCCAAAACAGAAATCTTTGGGCTCGGGGCTTGTCGATGTCGAGTACAGCTGGTCGACCTCGAGTACAGGGACCCCATACTTAGGCTCTGGGCAATTCAGTGGCTCAACAGAGGAAGTCGACATCGACAGGGGCTTGTCGAGATCGAGGAGAATCTTACTCGAGATCGAGTTGGTCTTGTCGACCTCGAGTACAGGGCTGGCGCTTTCCTCCGCTGTTTGCTGGGTCCCGTGTTTGCTGATGCTTTTCACCTCCAGCCATGAAATTTCCTCTTTTGCAGGGCCAAAAGAGAAATCCAAAACCTCATCGCCTATGGTGAAGGTGAGCGATCGATTCTTGACACTAATCTTGGCATCTGCAGTTGCTAAGAATGGTCTACCAAGAATAATAGGGCTAGTAGGATCTTCAGCACAGTCTATAATAAGGAAATCTGCTGGAACAAAGAATTTACCAACCTGGACGGGGACATTCTCAACTATACCTGTAGGGATGACCACTGTATTGTTTGCCATGTATAGTTTGGCATCCACTGGCTCTATGCATCCTATCTTTACCTTCCGCCAGATTGATAAAGGCATGATGCTCACACTTGCTCCTAAATCACACAAAGACTCATATTTATATTGCCCAAAACCCACAGTAACAGAAAACTTACCAGGGTTAGGTTTCTTTTCAAGGAAGTGGAGTACTTTGCATTCTCCTGCGATCTCTGAGATAGATCGCTTCTTACTCAGGATTTCCTTCAGAAATTTGACATATCCAGGCATCTCTTGCAAGGCTTCTGTAAAAGGAATAGAAACATTCAGTTCTTGCAGCATATGAACAAATCTGGTAAACCTACCTGCAGTGGGATCTTTCTGTGCTTTGGAAGGGAAAGGCAATGGCTTTTTCTGCTTCGGAGCCAGATCAGACGTCGGAGGTGTTTCGGAGACGTCGGCTTGCTGCTCCTCGATCTCGACCAAGGGCTCTTCGACATCGAGTTGGGTTGTCGACCTTGATTTGTCGGGCTGTGCAGTGGAGTCCGAGCTAGGTTTCTGGGCTTGGTCGAGCAGGTTTTTGTCGAGATCGAGTAGGGGCTCCTCGAGATCGAGTTGAGTCTGTCGAGTTGCTGCTCTGCCTTGTTTTGCTGTTTCCCGACCTCTGGCTCGTGTAATTGATGCCCACTTCTGAGTTTGATAGCTGCGACGTGTCCGGTCTTCCCTTTAGGATTTGGTTCTGTTTGCCCAGGGAGCTGTCCGGATGGCCGTGGGATCTGTGCAGCGATTTGAACCATCTGGGTTTCTATTCCTCTTTTCCAGATATCCAGTTCTCCAAATTTTGTGTTGAAATTCTGGAGCTGATTGTTGATGGTGTTTGTAGCCTGCAGGTTCTGTGCATGATTTCGGCGCATCTCATCAAGGATCAGCTGTAGATCATCCTTCTTTTGATCCCTTTCTGGATGTCCTGGAGCTCTGTAGGGTGGGGGGTTCCTAGGGGGACCTTGCTTCCGCTGTGGTTAATAGAACCGTTGATCTCTCATGTAGCGATTTGGACCCCCAACGTAGGCTGCTTCCTCATGTGTCTCTGCCATTCTGACTTGCTCAGTGTGTGGGCACTCAGTAGTAGTGTGCCTCTATGATCCGCATTCTATGCAAGGCTGGTTGACAGATAAGTATTTGACTTGCTTGAGGAGCTTGCAATTCTGGTCTCTGTAGAACTGCTCCCTGACATCTGGGTCAATCTCCTTTGCTGGCTCATAGAGTGGCATAGATGGTGCTGGCCTAGCATAGGAGCTCTCCTCATAGTTTGCAGTAGACCCATATTTGTTGTCATAATTGGTGAGCTTGTCTAGCACACCCAATGCGTCAACTGGCGGCATCGTCAGATACTCATAGCGAGTATACTGGTTGATTCTGTCCTTGGTGACTTGATCAAGAGAGTTGAAAAGATCTCCTAAATGACGTAGGGTGGCTGTCCATGAGTAGGGCAAGATCGCAGCAGTTCTTTGTAGCGTTCCCATGCCTTTGCCAGCGGTTCCCCAGGCTTCTGTTTGAAGGCGGTGATTTTCTGGCGGAGGAGTGCTGTCTTGGCAGGTGGGAAGAATTTATTCAGAAACTCTTGCTCTACTTGGGCCCATGTTGTGAGTGATCTTGGTTTCAGCCCTTCAAGCCATTTCAGTGCAGGCCCAGTGAGGGACCAGCGAAAAGCCTTCATCTTGATATATTCCAAAGTTGTACCTTCAGCAAGAGTACGACACATGTCAGAAAAATTGGTAATATGCTCAATAGGACACTCATTAAATTTGCCATAAAAAGCATTATTTTTAAGCTCTATAAGAAATTGAGTGCGAATTTCATAAGAGTTTTCAGGGATAAGAATCGCCGATTCAGGCACGACGAGGGTTGGATGCATATAATCCTCTGCAGTAGTTAGATATTGGGCAAGCTCAGCTTCTGCTTGCCTTACGCGCTCAGCTTCTTGTTCCCTCGCTGCCCTTTCAGCGGCGATAGTAGTATCCTTTGCGGCTAGCTCCCTTGTAAGCCTCTGTATCAGCTGCTCTTGTGTTTCTGCGGCAGCCATGGCTCTTTTCAGTCTAGCGTGGGCTTGTATAAGACATTCTGGGTTGTCTAAGCTGTCAAACTCAGGTGGTTGACCAGAACGGCGCATACACCTGTAAAGTAAACTCAAAGAGAATGTGAGATTTTAACTACCTAAGGCGCGAATGATAGCTTATCCGGCAACGGCGCCAATTTGTTGTAAGGAGGAAATCGAGAATGCAAATATAAAATATAACTAAAGTAAAGCAAACCAGATTCCGTCCCTTGCAAATAATTACAAGACCTCCTCCTGATGTAGCAGCGGGAAGTCAGGATCGATCCACGAGGAACCGTGTCAGCGGATCCTAGGCAGCGGAGAAATCTCACGAAAGTCGACTACAGAGGTCCTAGATCTCGAGTACAATAACTCGACAGAAGATCGGACAGTCGAACACAGCGCAGCAGTAACAGGCACAGGGCTAGTCGATCTCGACAAGGCCTTACTCGAAATCGAGTAGAGTCTTGGTCGACGTCGACTTGTCTTGGTCGAGTACCTGCACACAGAAGCTACCACGATGCTAGATCGAGAATCAGTAACTCGAGATCGACCAAGGTTGGTCGAGATCGATCAAGACAGAAACTAAAACGAAACAAATTAAAGGCAAAGGCTTTTGAGACTCGAAAACAATGTATGAAAAGAACTTCCAAGATTGGGTTTTGCAACAACGATAACCAAGCATGCATAAGGCAGAAATAAAACAGATAATCATGTGGATCGCATCAAAGGACAAGCTTTCGCCTTTTCCAACAATTAGACAACTCTTTCAAGAAACCCTAATTGTCTCTACTGATTTTATGTTTACAATCCAAGTTGTTAGCATGGACCTCCATTAGATGGGTAATAAACACATAAAAAGTAGTAGATGCTCAAAACTTGATAAAAGTCGGATTTTTACCTCAATTATGCATGGCTATCGTCGGGCTCGCCCCAACCCTAGAAGTGGGTGGACTACTCGCACTTCATTGCAACCTCATACATTGATTGATGAAAAGAAATAACTTGCATTAAATCAAACTCAAGAAAGTACAAACCAAACAAAGCTGGATCACTCTCGCTCTCCTGCTCCACTCGGCCTCTCTCTCTCTCTCTCTTCTTCTAATTGTTGTGTGATTGAATGAATGAAAAAACCAGCCCCACGGGCTTTATTTATAGCCTTCTAATCCTTGCTATTCAAGGATAGAATATCTATATCTATATCTAAAACTATATCTAAAACGTTTAAAGATAAATAAAAGCAACAACATAATTAAATCTAAATAAGGGAATTATATCTAAAGTGTCTTCAAGTGGATAGATGATGTATCTTGATAGAATTGGCAATCTTCGGGCCCAAGTAATCCCAATCCGAGTAGGATAGAGCAAAAACGCGTTACGCGGCTTCTGGAGGCTTCCTCGATCTCGAGTAAGGCTACTCGATCTCGAGTAGGATTGTTGGTCGACTGGTGTGGCTCGGCGTCTCGGCTAGCTGGTGCTCGACAGGCTCGGACTCTGGCTCACAGGTTTGGTCGATCTCGAGTGCCCTTGTCGACATCGAGTAAGGATGGCTCGTCGACTAGTGTTGCTTGGGCTGGACGGACAAGTCTTCTCAATATGCTCGGACACAGGCTCCATGGCTTCGTCGATCTCGAGGACAACTCCTCGATCTCGAGTTGGGTGTCCGGGCATGGTCGGGTTGTCTCTCCTCGGCATCCTCTGGTGGCCTTCTCGACTCCGGTTGTCTTTGAAGCTTTGTCGACATCGAGTGGGTTACTCGATCTCGAGTAGGTTGCTGGAGCCGGGTTGTTCGTCTTCGGATTCTCGACATGATCTTCCTTGATCCTGGCAGGTGTCTAGACATGGCTTGTCGAGATCGACTAAGGTTAGTCGATATAGAGTAGACTTGAGCTCCGGTTCTCGCTTCTTGATTTTCTCCCGAAATGGCTCCATATTCTGCAATATTAAACAGAAACTTATGTAGATCTCCATTTCTGACAAATATGCATATACTACATAAATTCGACATATTCCCAACCTGAAATATGCAAAATGTTAAGAATATGGAACTAAAATATGCATAAAGACATGGCTACTTTGGAGACATCAAGCACGAGGATCCCACAGGCCTCAAGATAGTGAGTCTAACACAACTGATGGCGATGAGGTACAAGATGAAGATGAGTCCATGGCGACTTTCGTCAAACATGATCGAGAACTCGTTAACAAGAATGGTTCCAAAGCTCAAATAAAAGAGAAAACCAAGGAGCCATCCAAGAGACTCACCTGCCATGAAAGAAGGCAAAAGAAATATCCTTTTGACGATGATGATGTACAAGGGATATTTGATGAATTGATGAGTGCTAGGCTTTTAACACTCCCGGAGCCGAAAAGGCCAAACCAAAAGAGGTTGGCAAAATGAGTGATCCAAAATACTGCTCGTATAATCAACTCATTAGTCATCCAATCAAAGATTGCTACGTCTTCAAAGACATCATAGAGGAGATGATTAACAAAGGAGAAATTGAAATCGAGGGGGCAACATCCTCAACTCAAGCAACTTCAGCAAACACCATTTCAGTGGTAGACGTTGCAAAGTCCACTCCCTCACTCCAAGTGTCTTCTCAAACAGAAAAAACATCTGCTATGGTTATTGAAGCTGGGGGCAGCCCCACGGTTTCATTGCCTTTTAAAGCATTGGTGAAAAATGACACTTCAAAAGAAGAGTCCTTGAATGAAAAAGACATCGCTCGATGTTGTATGGTCTCATGGACCAATGACATGGGCGAAAATGAAGCAGGAGTTAAAAAGATTACTCTTCACTCCAAGAAGCAAATTCTTTCCTCAAAATCAGAACAGAAGTCAAAGGGAAAGAAATCAAGCTTCGCAGAAGCTTCAAAAATGCACAAGAAGCATAAGGTTCAAGTGCAAAAGCTAAAACCCTCTTTCAAGGGTAAAGCTCCACAAAAACTTGTCGAGGAGGCTTTTGTCAAAAATTTCCAAATATCATACGAAGACGGTGTTCTAACTGCAAGTGTGATAGAGCCTAGAATGTCAGCAGTTGAAAGGCTCGGGACGGCTTCAGGTGGAACTCTTAAATCTTCGGTGTTTAAAAGGCTAGATCTAGCCTCTGCATATGAAGCACCGAAATCTTCGGTGTTTGAAAGACTCGAGCTAGCCTCAACAAACGAAGAATTCAAACCTTCGGTGTTTTAGAGGCTTAATATGGCCTCGACAAGTGGAGAATCTAAAGCTCCAATATTTGAAAGACTCGGAAAAGTTGATGAGTCTAAAAGTAAGAAGGTCCAAATGAAAAAGACCAAAAGTAAGAGCTCCGGAAGAGACAATCAAAAGTTCTCATCTATAAGCTCAACCAAATCAAGGACACCTAAAGCCAAGTAAGGGTGTCAAAATGATCAAGTCGTTTCCAAGGCGGAAAAACAAGTAGTTCTGCCTAGAACTACGTAAAGACTTGATCCCCAACAAGGGGTACGTAGGAAATTTGACATAAAAAAAAATATGTGTCAAATTCAGTCGCGCAAAAAAAAAAAACAGGATCTTCCGGGTTCGCATATGATAGTCAGGTTATTTGGGAAACCCTTCCTAGATAATGGGCCCGAATGATTTGAATGATGCGGTAAAAAAAAAATCCCGGTTTGCAAATGATAGTCGGGTTATTTGGGAAACCCTTCCTAGAAGGTGTGCTTGAATAATTCGAGTGATGCATTTAAAAAAAAGGGACTTGAAATTAGTCTGAAAATCAAACAACCCGGAAGCATATGAAAAATGGGTTCACAAAGAACTACGAGCGGCTTGATCCCTCACAAAGGGGGTACGTAGGCAGTCTAGCTAGCCAAAATGCTAGGTGCAGCCACAAAAACAAACAAAGCATCTTCTTTTCTCAACAAGAAGAAAAAGAAAATCAAGTCCTCCTCTTTTTGTAGTCATCCGAGCATTAGCGCGCTTACAAGGAGACAAAATCAAATATGGTATGAATACATGCACATTTTGTGCCTGTATTGAAAACGAGGCAAAAGAAAAGCGAGAGAGAAAATTTTTGCCTTTCAAAAACATTCTCACAAAGAGAAACAAACAAGAGGCTCATGCCTAAATTTTCCCGACTTTGATTATCACGTCCAAATGTGATAGTCAATTCAGGTCCTATAAATCAAAATTTCCTTCCAAGGAACCCTAAGCCAAAAGTTGCTTCAAATTTTGACTAATCAAATGGTCAATGCGTTCTTCTCTCTCAAAACCAAAATTTGACTAATCAAATGGTCAATGCGTTCCTGTGTCTCCGCAGCTGCCATGGCTCTTTGCAGTTTAGCTCTGATGTGTAGAAGGCGCTTTGGTTCGTCTAAGCCGTCAAACTCAGGTGGTTGACTAGAACGGCGCATACACCTGTAAATTAACTCAAAGAAAAAGTGAGATCTGACTACCTAAGGCGCGAATGATAGCTTCCCCGGCAACGACGCCAATTTGTTGTGAGGAGGAAATAAATCAAACCAGATTTAGGCCCACGCAAATAAATACAAGACTCCTCCAATGTAGTAATGGGAAGTCAGGATCGAATCCACGAGGAAGCGTGTCAGCGGATCCTAGACAGCTGTAAATCTCACAGACAAGCAACAGAAAGACAGAAACAAAGGAACAAAAGTAGAAATAGAAATAAAACAGAAAAGGACAAACAAAAGCAAAGATCAAAACGAAGACAGAAAAGACAAAGCAAAGCAGAAACAAAAGCTAAGACACAGAAGTTGGTCGATATCGACTAACTGTCCTCGATATCGACTACAGATGTCGACAACAGAAACTCAGCAAAGCAAACAGACAACTCGACCTAGACAAGCCAACTCGATCTCGACAAGATGCTACTCGAGATCGACGAGGCTCTATTCTGTATCGACTAGAAAGACAGAAACTTAAATTGCAAATTTCTTGAACCCAAAACTCAGATTTCCGACGAAATAAATCAATATGCTAAAAAGACTTTCAAAGCCAGGGTATCAACACCACAACGATAACCATGCAAAGTAACACATAAAGGCATAAAAGATCATGCTTTCCATCAAAATAACTTTCGTTATTAACAAATAGGCATATAGAGGCTTTCGCATAAACCCTAATTGTAACTAACCCTTTTCACATAATTAACCCAAGTTGCATTAAGATCACTTTCGCTTCAATAATACAGACAAGGATCACCTTTCAACTCTCGCAAAAGAATCATGCTCATAGGGATAGAAGAAGAATCGCATAACAAGATTGTACCTTTACCGCATCACCTCACATGGCCACTGATACGTTTGGGATACCCGATCCTTCGCCTGTGGGCTTCAGATCAAGAACCACGCCGTATATTTGCTCCGATCTTGCAATGCTCTTTGATATCTCCTGATTTAGAACAATTCAAACAAGTGATTAAAATTCTGATTTAGCGACAGAATAATACTTAGACAAATTCAGCAACTTGAGACAAGTAATAGCGACAGAAAGAGAGAAGCGAGGGACTGGGTTGCGCGAGAGTCGGGCACACAGGCGCTTCGGCCTCAGGGTGTGCGAGCAGGTGGAGCGCGCGGATCTGTCGCTGGGAGCGAAGGAGACAGCGAGTGAGGGTGAGCGGGAGCGGGCGCGCTTGGGTTCTTGGCGCTGGAGACGCGGAGCGAGGACGCGGGTGCGAGGACGCTCGCTGGCAGCGAAGGAATCCTCAGGAGCGAGGGAGAGCGCCTGGGAGCATGCGAGTGTTGACACCTGGGTACTGCGAGAGCGAGGACGCGGAAGCAGGATCGCGCTCGCTGGGAGCGAAGTAGGCCACGGACGTCACCAAGGCTTGCCCGCTTCTTCTGGTGACCGTTCTCGACTAGGGTGAGGGCTGTCTTGCTCGAGGTCGACAAGCACCAAGGTGAGGGCTGTCGATCTAGGGTTGCCGAATGGAATTAAGGTGAGGTTGGTGTTTTGTGATTTGCCAAAAGCTCTTAGAACACAAGAGTTTGGGATTGATAATCAAAGAACCCTAGATCCGTTAAGGGTTTCTTCAATTCTAATTCAATCTGATTAAATTCAAAAGACATAACATGAATTTATAGTAAACTAATGAGGAATCTAACCAATCCTTCCTTGCAAAGGAAAGGGGTTTGGATAGATTAATTCTATCTAAGATTAAATGAAATACTTAAAGATAAATAAATCCTAAGAAGATAGAAATATAATAACTTGGTGGAAAAGTAATATATCTAGAAGAGATATAATTAATTTCCACCTTATTTATCTAATTTGCATAAAATAACAACTAATTAACTAACATAATTTCGGCCCATGCATGATGTGAACTCGGCCCATGCATGAAGCCCATTCGGCCAAGCTTGATCAAGGTGGGTGTAGCCGAGTCTTCATGAGCTCCGAGTGTGGACGCAAGTGCACTTCTTGTGCTGGCGGTGTAACCTTGAGCCAAGTGATCCAGGGTGGCCTGAACCCTTGCTCTAATGTTCCATGGTGACGGATAAGAAAGGCCTTAGTTGCATTTTGAATCTTCTTGGGCCTTGAACGAGTGACAGGGCCATCAAATGGAACCTTCATGTTGTCCTCAATGTCACCAGGAGTCATCGATAATTGAGCGACATCATTCTCCTCCAATTGTCTTCGATTTGTCCTCAAATCGTCGTCAGAGTCATCGTCAGGCACGAACAAGGATAGATCGGCGACGTTGAATGTAGAATGGACGCTGTACTTATCGGCAGGGAGATCCAGCTTATAGGCATTAGGACCCATCTTCTGAACTACTCTGAATGGTCCATCTCCCCTGGGGTCCAGCTTAGATTTCCGTTGTTGCGGAAATCTTTCCTTCTTGAGATGCAGCCAGACCAGATCACCAACGTCGAACTGCACATCCTTGCGATGCTTGTCCTTCGCGGCCTTGTATTGCACAGTCTTCCTTTCCAGCTGCGCCTTGGTACGCTCATGCAAGCTTTTGATGAAGTCCACTTGCTTAGCTGCATCCACGCTCTCCTTGTCCTTATATGGCCGAGGCATCATGTCCACTGGTGTCAATGGATTTCGGCCATATACTACCTCGAAGGGGGTCATCCGTGTTGCAGAGTGCCTAGACCTGTTATAAGCAAACTCTACAAATGGTAGACAGTCTTCCCATCTCCGGAGGTTAGTTCGCAGCATGACTCTAAGGAGAGCCCCAAGAGTTCTATTTGTGACCTCAGTTTGGCCATCAGTTTGTGGGTGACAAGAAGTAGAAAATAGCAATTTTGTACCCAATTTAGACCATAAAGTTTTCCAAAAAGAGCTTAAGAATTTAGGATCACGGTCAGAAACTATAGACAATGGCAATCCATGTAAGCGAACAACATCTTTGAAGAATAAATGAGCAACATGAATAGCATCATCCGTTTTATGACAAGGTATAAAGTAGCCATTTTGGAAAATCTGTCTACAACAACAAATATGGAATCATGACCCTTAGAAGTTCTAGGCAATCCTACAATAAAATCCATAGAAACATCTTCCCAGGATGCATTAGCAATTGGCAAAGGTTGGTATATACCATTAGCATTGGATTTCGATTTGGCTTTAGCACAAGGAACACAACTTTTGACAAATCTCAGCACATAATTAGACATTTTAGGCCAAAAGTAATGTTCCTTAAGTCCAGCAAGTGTTTTTTCGAAACCCCCATGTCCCCTAGATTCATGTATTTCTTGGGTTAACAATCGGCGAATAGAAGAAGATGGGATACAAAGCTTGCCCATCTTGAACAAATACCCATTATCAACAAAAAATGAATCTACTTCACCTTTGGACACACATTGAGCATATATAGTTTTAAAGAAACTATCAGAAGCATACAGTTCCTTTATTAATGCAAAACCCAAAACATGTGCATCCATATGGTTTAAGAGGACATACCTTCGTGATAGTGCGTCAGCTACCACATTATCCTTTCCCTTTTTGTGGTGAACCACATAGGAAAAGGTCTCTATGAACTCCACCCATCGAGCAAGTCGCCTGCTGAGCACTGCTTGTCCTTTGAGATACTTGAGAGCTTCATGATCCGAATGAATCACAAACTCCTTAGGCCAGAGATAGTGTTGCCAAGTCTGTAAGCAGCGAACCAGTGCAAAAAGCTCCTTGTCATAGGTAGAGTAGTTGAGCTCAGCGGTGCCCAACTTTTCGCTGAAGTAGGCGATTGGACGCTTGTTTTGCAGCAGGACCCCTCCAATGCCAGTGCCAGAAGCGTCACACTCGAGCTCAAAGGGTTGAGCAAAGTCAGGTAACTGCAGCACTGGGGCGTGTGTCAGGCGATCCTTGAGAGCGTCGAAAGCCTTTTGATGTGAGTCAGACCAGCGAAATGTCACATCCTTCTTTGTCAGCTCATGTAGGGGGGCGGCAATCAAGCTGAAGTCCTTGACAAAACGTCGATAGAAACCAGCAAGGCCCAAGAATGAGCGGACATGGGTGGGTGTAGTCGGCCTAGCCCACTCCTGAATAGCACGAATCTTCTCCTCATCCACCTTTAATCCAGATGCAGTCACTACAAAACCAAGAAAAATGGTAGACTCGGATGCAAAAGAACACTTCTTTAAATTGGCATATAATTTCTCTTTTCTAAGACAATCAAAAACCAATTTTAAGTGACTTAAATGATCATGCATATTCTTACTGTAGATTAAGATATCGTCAAAATAGACAACGGCAAATTTTCCTAAGTGTCTTCTAAGCACATGGTTCATAAGCCTCATAAATGTAGAAGGTGCATTTGTCAAACCAAAAGGCATTGCTAACCATTCATATAAGCCATACTTAGTTTTAAAAGCCGTTTTCCATTCATCACCCTGTTTCATCCTAATTTGATGATATCCACTTCTAAGGTCAATTTTAGAAAAAATAGCAGCACCATGAAGTTCATCAAGCATATCATCTAAACGAGGAATAGGGTGGCGATACTTAACCGTTATTTGGTTGATTGCGCGACAATCAACACACATGCGCCAGGAGCCATCCTTCTTTGGAACCAAAATGACAGGCACGACGCAGGGAGATAGGCTTTCACGAACAAAGCCCTTGTCCATCAACTCCGTGACTTGGCGTTGTAGCTCCTTTGTCTCCTCAGGACTAGCTCTATAAGCGGCACGATTAGGCAAGGATGCTCCAGGCACAAAGTCAATCTGATGCTCAATACCTCTAATAGGAGGCAAGCCTTGGGGAAGTTCAGCTGGGAGTACATCCAAGTAATCCTGCAGAAGAGCAGCAATAGGCGCAAGAATATGACTCAATTCAACATTAAGGAATACCTATTTCATGACCAGAAGAATGTGAGGTCGATGAGCATTCCAGGTGATGGTCCCTTTTTGAGGTTGAGAGACCAATGATCGACGTTCCACAGAACCCTTAAGTGAAGCAGAAGGGGGCTTAGTTGACGTCGGAAGGGGAGGAGAAGGCGGTAATGGGGCTGCAGGCCTGGCGGCGGGCGCAGCTGCAGGAGCCGCGGGCGCGGCAGTGTTGGCCGCGGGTGCGGTGTGGTCAGCCGGATTCCCCTTGAGCTTCTCCACTCGTTCAGCTTCTTTGTCGGCGTTCCTTTGTTGCTGTTTGCGAACCTGGTCCTTCAGTATAATTTGTGGTGATAAGGGTAGGAGAGTAACTCTCCTCCCGTCATAGGTGAAGGCATATGTATTTGCACGACCATCATGAAGGACATTACGATCATATAACCAAGGACGCCCTAACAATATATGACTACAATCCATGCGTGCAACATCACATAATATTTTATCATGATATGATCCAATAGAAATAGAAACTAAACATTGTTTGGTGACCATTATATCAGATCCATCATCAGTGATACCATTCAATCCATAGTGAGTAGCATGAGGAGTAGTAGGTAAATGGAGGAAATCTACTACCTTTTCATTGATGAGATTGCAGCAACTCCCACCGTCGATGATAAGGGTTAAGGTAGCCTCACGAACCACACATCTGGTGTGGAAGATGTTCTCCCTTTGATCAGCCATGGGAGACTCCTGAATGTGTAGGACCCGCCGGTTGATAAGGCAGAGGACGTTGTCATATTCTGATGTGTCGATCTCCTCAATAGGTTCAGACGGCTGGTCCTCCTCCACTTCACTCGAAATTACATGGTCCTCAGTAGTCTCCTCCTCATAGTAATGGTCTCCTAAATCATTGAGAAGAACCTTCTTCTTCTGAGGGCAATTGCGAGAGACATGCCCAGAACCACCACAAGTGAAGCAGCGGATGTCTTTGTTGCGATCTGTAGAAGGGGCAGCAACTCTTCTAGTTTCAACCTGATAACCCTGTTGAGGTGAGTTGGAAACTCCCTTTTGCTGCATAGAAGGGTTAGTAGCAGAAGGTTTAGATTGACCAGAAGGGTTAAAGGGAACAAACCTGCGACCTTGGGAGGTCTGATCGAATCTGCTCCGTTGTTGCCGCAGTTGCTGCTGTTGTTGCTCATACAGAAGCTGTGCTTTATGAGTCAAAGTGTTAATATCTCTAATAGAATGGATAGACAAAGGATTTTTAATAGAAATATTAAGACCAGCAAGAAATTGAGTACACAAAGCACGTTCAGTAAGATAAACATTAGCCTGATGGGAGAGTCGTTCAAGTTCATCCCTGAAGTCATTCGGCGAGCGAGTTCCTTGTCGGCAGGAAGCGAGCTGCATCCTCATGGACTCCGTGTATTCCTCAGGCACATGTCTCTTTTTAAGGAGATAGCGAAGTTGTGACCAAGTTTCAACAGGCTGCTTGTCCTGACGGCGGCGCATCTCACGAGTGCGGAACCACGAATTGCGAGCTTTACCTACTAAATGTAATATAACAACTTCCAATTTCTCCGTTTCCTCATAGCGTAAATGTTCAAGCAGATAGTCAGTATGATTTTCCCAGAGAAGATAAGCTTCAGGATCAGTATTACCATCAAAAGTTTCTAATTTAAGCTTAACATCTCGTCTCTGAATAGCTTGAGCATTATCAAATCTAGGATGACCAAAATTAGGAGGAGGTAAATCATCAAAGTTAGGATTTACCTCATGGTAAGCATCCTCCAAATGTGGTGTCTCATTCAGATCAGCATTGCTACGGCTACCATCCCAATTAGCACGAGTGTAGAACGGCTGCTGTGGACGTTGCTGGGGTCGGCCCTGCTGCTGCTGCCGTGGGTGGTGGTGCTCAGGGCGATCTTGGTGTCCATTGAAGCCCGCTAAAGGATCGTTGTCATGCTCTCCAGGGAAAGGATTAGTAGTAGCAGATCTCAATTGAAAATGTAATTGACCAGAAGGAGGAGGGTGACCTGAATAAAAGGTGTTACCTGCAGGTTGATGATTACCTGTAGGGGGCACGGTACCCGAAGGCGGTGTAGTATCTGGGGGTGGTGGAGGCGCTTTACCTCCAGAAGGAGGTGTAGATCCAGAAGCCTCCGCCCGTTTGGACTCCTCCCATTGCTGAGCAACTGCCTGTTTGATGAGGTCAGATAACCGTAGGAGGTCCTCTTTGCGTTCAATAGCTCGACGATTTTCAGCCTCTGCTAGTTCCTGGCGTGTCACCAGAGTAGACTTTTGGACAGAAGCGTCAATAATAAACTGCATAGCCTCAGCAGTAATGCCAGCAGGAGGGGTAGGGGAAGGGTTGGGGTCGCTATCGTTTGCCATGTTCCTACAATATCAGAAGAGCAACAAGTAAACGAAGCAAAGACCAGAAACCAAGTAATGCAAGCTCTAGTGATTCCTAAGAGTGATTCACGGTTTTAGAAATCAGAGAGCGAGAAACAAGGCACAATATTCAAGCAATTCCCCTGGACACAGAATTTTGCAATATTGAAGACAGCAAGTAATAATCCAAATTGCAATTTAAATCAGCCACAAAGTCGGATATCAAGGATAGCAAGTATAAACAAGCGGCTGAATGTGTATAGAAAAAGAGCTACAATGTGATGCTTGAATAATATGAATATGTAAGTATCGAAAATAGCAATCACAAGGGCAATCAAGTGCACACACTCCGTCAACTATTATCTGACGGTTGCAACACGGTTCAGAGAAAGAGGGGTGTGACCAAGGCTCCAGTGTCGGCACAGCACAAAATCACACAAGTAGGGTTCTTTTGTAATGCTTTAAACCGTTTAGATCATCTAACATGTAGCAAGCAAAGAACTAACAAAGAAGAGTTACTAACTCAACAATGCAAAGAAGGAATGTTCTTTTTTGTTTTTGGTTTTGTGTATGGATGCTCTCGGCTTTCTTTGTATTTTTTTTTTTTTTTTTTGTATATAAGGGAACGAGTTGCTGTAAATGGAGGGAGCAACCGAAAAAATAAAGAGAAAAAAATAAAAATAAAAGCTACGATGATCTAAAAGTAAGCAAAAATAAGAAAATAGGGAAAATTGGCTAGAAACTGGAAAAAGTAGGGTTCTTTAGTGGTGCAAGTTTATATAATGCTTTAATCCAAGAATCACAGTCATAGGCATGATATGTAGCAACTAGGAATAAAGATCACAACTTGCAATCAAGAACTCAATATCTTCCAAATTATAGATCCAAACAAAGAATTAACAAAAATAAAGTGCCAATTTTGATGGGTGAATAATAAAGATTCAATTTTTATGCAGCGGCTATGGTGTAAAAATAAGGCACGAAAAGAAAATCACTCAAATAGAAATCAAGAGAGTAAAGAACTTGCATTAACCTGAAATCCGATACCACTTGATACGTTTGGGATACCCGATCCTTCGCCTGTGGGCTTCAGATCAAGAACCACGCCGTATATTTGCTCCGATCTTGAAATGCTATTTGATATCTCTTGATTTGGAACAATTCAAACAAGTGATTAAAATTCTGATTTAGCGACAGAATAATACTTAGACAAATTCAGCAACTTGAGACAAGTAATAGCGACAGAAAGAGAGAAGCGAGGGACTGGGTTGCGCAAGAGTCGGGCACACAGGCGCTTCGGCCTCAGGGTGTGCGAGCAGGTGGAGCGCGCGGATCAATCGCTGGGAGCGAAGGAGACAGCGAGTGAGGGTGAGCGGGAGCGGGCGCGCCTGGGTGCTTGGCGCTGGAGACGCGGAGCGAGGACGCTGGTGCGAGGGCGCTCGCTGGCAGCGAAGGAATCCTCGGGAGCGAGGGAGAGCGCCTGGGAGCACGCGAGTGTTGACGCCTGGGTACTGCGAGAGCGAGGACGCGGAAGCAGGACCGCGCTCGCTGGGAGCGAAGCAGGCCACGGACGTCACCAAGGCTTGCCCGCTTCTTCTGGTGACCGTTCTCGACTAGGGTGAGGGTTGTCTTGCTCGAGGTCGACAAGCACCAAGGTGAGGGCTGTCGATCTAGGGTTGCCGAATGGAATTAAGGTGAGGTTGGTGTTTTGTGATTTGCCAAAAGCTCTTAGAACACAAGAGTTTGGGATTGATAATCGAAGAACCCTAGATCCGTTAAGGGTTTCTTCAATTCTAATTCAATCTGATTAAATTCAAAAGACATAACATGAATTTATAGTAAACTAATGAGGAATCTAATCAATCCTTCCTTGCAAAGGAAAGGGGTTTGGATAGATTAATTCTATCTAAGATGAAATGAAATACTTAAAGATAAATAAATCCTAAGAAGATAGAAATATAATAACTTGGTGGAAAAGTAATATATCTAGAAGAGATATAATTAATTTCCACCTTATTTATCTAATTTGCATAAAATAACAACTAATTAACTAACATAATTTCGGCCCATGCATGATGTGAACTCGGCCCATGCATGAAGCCCATTCGGCCAAGCTTGATCAAGGTGGGTGTAGCCGAGTCTTCATGAGCTCCGAGTGTGGACGCAAGCGCATTTCTTGTGCTGGCGGTGTAACCTTGAGCCAAGTGATCCAGGGTGGCCTGAACCCTTGCTCTAATGTTCCATGGTGACGGACAAGAAAGGCCTTAGTTGCATTTTGAATCTTCTTGGCCCTTGAACGAGTGACAGGGCCATCAAATGGAACCTTCATGTTGTCCTCAATGTCACCAGGAGTCATCGATAATTGAGCGGCATCAGCCACCGTCGGGCTCACCCCAGCCCCAGAAGTGGGTGGACTACTTGCTCTTCATCATCAAGAAAGACATCAAATAACAAAAGAAACTAACTTGCATTGAATTAAATAAAGAAAGCTTACAACCAACAAGACAAATCCGCTTTCGCCTTTCCACCTTGCTCGCTACAAACTCTCTCTCTACTCCTACTTACTTGAATGGAATTGATTGTGTTTCTCAATTAATAAAAAACCAGCCCCTAGGGCTTTATTTATAGCCTTCTATTCCTTGCTAATCAAGGATAGAATCTATATCTATATCTATTTAAAAGCTTAAAGATAAATAAATTGCTAAAGGGAAATAAATCTTTAAAGGAAACTATATCTAAAGTTGTAAAATATCTTCCAATGTAGGTAGAACTCCTCTACCATAGAAAGACTTGCTCAAATTGGATAGAGTCTCGGCCAACTCCACTTCCTTCGTGCCCAAGTAACTCCAACTCGACTCGGAGTGCTCACGTCGACGCGTTTCCCGAAACTGGGCTACTCGATATCGACAAAGGCTACTCGACATCGAGTAGGATTGTCGTCGACTGGTGTGGTTTGGCTCCTCAGATGACTGGTGCTCGACAAGGCTCGGATCTGGGCTCCTTGGCTCCTCGTTCTCGACTAGGACAACTCGAGATCGAGTAGAGGTGTGGTCGAGGATGGCTCGCTGGTGATGTCGAGGGCTCCTCCTCGGCATGGACTCGGACAGACGCGGTGCTGGTCCTCGATCTCGACTAGATCTCCTCGAGATCAAGTAGGGTTCTGCTCGGCGTCTTCGTCCTCGGCTTCTCGGCATGGCACAGCTTCATCGACTCCGGGTGTGGCGTATAGGCTTTGTCGATCTCGATAAGTTGTACTCGAGATCGAGTTGGCTTCCGGAGTTGGGTTGGTCTGGCTCTCGACGCTGCTCTTAGTCGATAAGGCATGTGCTCGGACATGTTCGTCGAGGTCGAGTAAGGTTCACTCGAGATCGAGTAACCTGGGCTCTCAGCTTGATTCGACTGGTTCCGCTGCTTCTTTGACCTTGGACTTCTGTAGTGGATTTCCGAGCTTTTCTGACCTTCTTTAGAATTGCTGTAAAACGTCTCGAATTCTGCGAATTTAAACAGAAACTGGTGTAGATTCCATAATTTGGCATATAAACATAAGCTACATAGATTCTGTACTATCTTAGCCCAAATAAATGAAATGTATGCAGAAATCGATATAAAAGTTACTGTAAAACATGGCAGATTCAGCTCACAACAAACACCCCATACTTAAGCTTGCTTGTCCTCAAGCAATACTTTTATTTGTCATTCAGGGGAAGAAATCAAAACTCTCAACATCTTATATTCATTCTTATATGTCCCTGCAATCAATTACCATCCTCGAAAAGGTACTAGTGTCACAGATCCATGCATGTGTAAATATACAAAAGCAACATCTACTCATAAAAGGAGGGTTATGCAAAACATTCATTCGTGACAAAGCATTAATAATCAAGAGGACTTTAATTTAAGCTCAATAGGGAGTAGATTGGTAAAAGGCTAAAGGTGGGAAATTTTTGGCAATGTGGTGCTAATGATCCGGGGAAATGAAGTTTTCCAAACTGAATTTCATACCACATTCTTTCTCATAAGATTCATCACCTTTCATAATGCTTTTATCAATAATAATGCTTTTACCTCTCTAACCTCAGCACTGCCTTCTCGCGAGTCGCAAACATGGGTGTCATGAATGGCTCCGGATACTTAGTGCGTCGGACTCCTCACCTGGTGTCCCATCTCGCCAAACTATTATCTCAGCGAGCAGGGTCGATCTTTGATCGGATTTTCTTTCACTCATTAAATTTTCCATATATTTCAAACAATCCTTCCAAACTCCAAATATGATAACAACACAAACACCATATAACATCTCCATAATGTAACATCATTCTCAACATAATCCCCGGATAGGAAATAAGGTAAAGAATGGCAATATTTAGATCATGTGGAGCAATATATGAAATAAGTCATATTATGGCTTTTGTGATGCATAAGCATGGGTAAGGCTAGGATTATAACAATATGAGCATTATATGGAAATATAAAGTCCTCTATCCTCTTATCATGCAACATGTCAAAAGCAACTTCAAATTTTACCTCCTTTCATGGTTTTCAAGAAATAATGCACTTCATTGTGACTTGCCTTTACTAGGCAATTTCATGCTATATCTCTAATGAATCCAATTTTGCATCGTCGAGTTCAATATAAGCTTCCATGACATTACTCAAAAATTTTCAATGGGGGTCATTTTTCTCAAACTTTTGGAAAACATGCATATAAGCACATAAATCAATAATGCATTCCAAAATAGCCATGTAGCAATTCAAAGAAATAAATTCTAAATATGCACACATAATGTCAAAATATGGCAAATATGCATAAAGTAAGCCCTTCCCCCACCCCATACTTAAACATTACAGTGTCCTCACTGTATAAAAACAAGAGTAAAGAAAGGAACTCACAAGACAGGTGTGCAGGGCCTCTTAATGTCGAATACAAGAATCCTGGGACGAGTATGATCTTGCTTCTATCCATGGACCTGAAAAGTGTAGAAGACATATACCCACAATAGAAAAACTAAAAGTTTCAAAACAAAAACAAAAGCAACAAAGTCTCAAAAGTCCTAAAAAGTCTATGTACAAGCTCTAGATTTTATAGTCGCTAGGCCGACTTTCCATTTAGCTCAAGGTGGCATCTGCAGGGCCCATGTAGCTTGGGCTTCGAATAGGACTCCATTCTTATCCATCAGTTGTAATCCTCCAGAATGGATCTTGTTCACCACGAAAGGCCCCATCCGCTTCTTGTTGAATTTGTTGGGGAACCAATGATTCTTTGATTTAGAGACATAGAGCTTGTCTCCAACTTCATACTCCTTGGGCTCATCATTGGATATCCTACATAAGCGCACATACCAAGGCAAACCTCTCCCATGTATAGATAGATCTTTAATGGAAATAGGAGAAGAAAGATCCATACCTTGGCTTACCTTCGCAGAGACGGAATCGGGGACCACAGTGTTTGGTCGATCTCGACTAGGGCTAGTCGATCTCGACAAGTTTGTAGGTTCTGGTGGTGGGCCGCTCGAGGATGCAGAAGTCGATGAAGGGGAGGGCTGGTCGACATCGAGTGGCCTACTCGATCTCGAGTAGGATTCTCCTTCTAGTGTCTTCAGTGTCGAGGAAGCAGGAGTTGGGCCAGCAAGGTGGTGGTCGACATCGAGTACCGTACTCGATCTCGACGAGGGTTCAGGTTCTGGAGTCGTCAGCGTCGAGGAAGGCGAAGCCGAGGCAGCAGAGTGGTGGTCGATCTCGAGTACCGTACTCGATCTCGAGTAGCTCTCAGCTTATGTGTTGCTGCTCGATGACACTAGTGCTGGTGGAGGCTTCTGTTTTTGGTCGAGATCGACTAGGGTCCTGGATGTCGAGGAGTCTTGGTCGATCTTGACCCCATACTTGGTTCCTGTCAAGGCATCCAAAAAATAATTAGTCCATAACGACATACCTTGGTTTGTGTCGATTGGATTTTCTGCGTCCTCTTTTAGGATTGCCATGATCTCCTCCACCTGGGCCTCCATGTCCCTTTTTTCCAGCTCCCCAGGGGTCATATTTCTTACTTTGGGTTCCCCGCAGGTGATGTAGCCAGCTGAGATAGATTTTACCTCTTCCATTGGACCTGTATGCCTTTCAGTTTTATTAAAGGAATACTCAATTACCTCATCGCTGATGTTGAAGGTGAGCACTCCTTTCCTTACGCTTATGCTGGCATCCACCGTTGCCAAGAAGGGTCTTCCTAGAATAATTGGACAAGCAGGATCTTCTTGCATATCAACAACTAGGAAATCAGCAGGGACAAAGAATTTACCTACTTGTACTGGCACATTGTCCACCATGCCTGTTGGAATGACCACTGTGTTGTTGGCCATATAAAGTCTAGCATCCACAGGCTCTAGGGCACCTATCTTAATCTTGGACCAAATTGTTAAAGGCATTATACTCACACTAGCTCCAAGATCACATAAAGCATTAATTTTGTATGGACCAAATCCAATGGTTATAGCAAACATACTGGATCTGGCCTCTTCTCCAGTATGTCCAAATGGCTGCATTCCTCTGTAATCTCAGCCATCGATCGCTTTTTGCTCAGAATCTCCTTCAGGAACTTGACATATGATGGCATTTCATTGAGAGCTTCTGTGAAGGGGATGGTGACGTTGAGCTTCTGAAGCATCTTGATGAAGCGCTGAAATTTCTTTTCTGTCGGGTCCTTTGGAGATTTTGTGGGGAAAGGCAGCTTTTTTTTTCTGATTCGGAGCCAGAACAGACGTTGGAGGTGCTGCAGCTTTCTCGATCTCGGGTTGACCGTCGTCGATGTCGAGTACATTCTTGTCGATCTCGACCAGATTGGGTGATGTCGAGTTGCTGTTCAGTGCGGACGAGGGCTTTCGAAGTTTCTCCTCGAGATCGACGAGACCTTCCTCGACATCGAGTAGGCTCTAGTCGATGTCGACTTGCTGGTCTCCTTTGTTCTGCTGCTTTCCAACTTCTGGCTCTTGCAGTTGATGGTCGCTTCTGAGTTTTACAACAGCGATGTGTCCAGTCTTTCCCTTAGGATTTGGTTCTGAAGATCCAGGGAGCGCACCTGACTGTCTGGGGATTCCTGCTGCTAGCTGACCAATCTGTGTATCAACTGATTTTCTCCATATATCAATTTCCCCAAGCCTAGAGTTGACACCTTGCATCTGAGTGTAGACGGAGTTGAAGGACTGCTTAGTTTCTAAGTGATTCTTCCGTATTTCCTCCAGGACTGTCTGTATATCATCCCTTTTCTGTTCCCTTTCCGGATGTCCTGGAGCTCTGTAGGGCGGGGGGTTCCTAGGGACACCTTGGTTCCATTGTGGTTGCTGAAACCTTTGGTCCCCCATGTAGCGATTGGGACCCCCTGCGTAAGCTACCTCCTCGTGGTGCTCTGCCAGCCTGACTTGCTCTGTGTGTGGGCACTCAGTAGTGGTGTGCCGCTGCGATCCGCATTCAATGCAAGGCTGGTTGACAGAAAGGTATTTTACTTGCTTGAGGAGCTTCTTGTTCTGATCTCTGTAGTACTGCTCCCTTACATCAGGATCAATCTCTTTAGGAGGGTCATAGAGGGGCATGGATGGTGCTGGCCTGGCGTAGGGGTTATATTCACAGGTTGCAGTAGACACATACTTGTTGTCATAGTTAGTGAGCTTCTCCAGCACACCCCAAGCGTCAACTGGTGGCATTGTCAGATACTCATAGCGAGTATAATGGTTGATTCTGTCCTTAGTGACTTGATCAAGAGAGTTGAAGAAGATCTCTTGAATGACGTAGGGTGGATGTCCATGAGTAGGGCAAGATCACAGCAGTTCTTTGTAGCGCTCCCATGCCTTTGCCAGCGGTTCCCCTTGCTTCTGTTTGAAGGCGGTGATTTTCTGGCGGAGATGTGCTGTTTTGGCGGGTGGGAAGAATTTATTCAGAAACTCTTGCTCTACTTGGGCTCATGTTGTTAATGATCTTGGTTTCAGCCCTTCAAGCCACTTCAGTGCAGGTCCAGCGAGAGACCAGCGAAAAGGCTTCATCTTGACATATTCCAAAGTTGTACCTTCAGCAAGAGTACGACACATGTCAGAAAAATTTGTAATATGTTCAAGAGGACACTCATTAAATCTACCAAAAAAGGCATTATTTTTAAGCTCTATAAGAAATTGAGTGCGAATTTCAAAAGAGTTTTCAGGGATAAGAATCGCCGATTCAGGCACGACGAGAGTTGGGTGCATATAGTCCTCTGCCGTGGTTGGGTATTGGGCAAGCTCAGCCTCTGCTTGTTCCCTTGCTGCTTTCTCGGTGGCGATAGCAGCATCTTTAGCGGCCAATTCCCTTGTAAGCCTTGCGATCAGCTGTTCCTGTGTCTCCGCAGCTGCCATGGCTCTTTGCAGTTTAGCTCTGATGTGTAGAAGGCGCTCTGGTTCGTCTAAGCCGTCAAACTCAGGTGGTTGACCAGAACGGCGCATACACCTGTAAATTAACTCAAAGAAAAAGTGAGATCTGACTACCTAAGGCGAGAATGATAGCTTCCCCGGAAACGGCGCCTATTTGTTGTGAGGAGGAAATAAATCAAACCAGATTTAAGCCCACGCAAATAAATACAAGACTCCTCCAATGCAGTAATGGGAAGTCAGGATCGAATCCACGAGGAAGCGTGTCAGCGGATCCTAGGCAGCTGTAAATCTCACAGACAAGCAACAGAAAGAGAGAAACAAAGGAACAAAAGCAGAAATAGAAATAAAACAGAAAAGGACAAACAAAAGAAAAGATCAAAACGAAGACAGAAAAGACAAAGCAAAGCAGAAACAAAAGCTAAGACACAGAAGTTGGTCGATATCGACTAACTGTCCTCGATATCGACTACAGATGTCGACAACAGAAACTCAGCAAAGCAAACAGACAACTCGACCTAGACAAGCCAACTCGATCTCGATAAGATGCTACTCGAGATCGACGAGGCTCTATTCTGTATCGACTAGAAAGACAGAAACTTAAATTGCAAATTTCTCGAACCCAAAACTCAGATTTCCGACGAAATAAATCAATATGCTAAAAAGACTTCCAAAGCCAGGGTATCAACACCACAACGATAACCATGCAAACTAACACATAAAGGCATAAAAGATCATGCTTTCCATCAAAATAACTTTCGTTATTAACAAATAGGCATATAGAGGCTTTCGCATAAACCCTAATTGTTACTAACCCTTTTCACATAATTAACCCAAGTTGCATTAAGATCACTTTCGCTTCAATAATACAAACAAGGATCACCTTTCAACTCTCGCAAAAGAATCATGCTCATAGGGATAGAAGAAGAATCGCATAACAAGATTGTACCTTTACCGCATCACCTCACATGGCCACCGTCGGGCTCACCCCAGCCCCAGAAGTGGGTGGACTACTCGCTCTTCATCATCAAGAAAGACATCAAATAACAAAAGAAACTAACTTGCATTGAATTAAATAAAGAAAGCTTACAACCAACAAGACAAATCCGCTTTCGCCTTTCCACCTTGCTCGCTACAAACTCTCTCTCTCTCTACTCCTACTTACTTGAATGGAATTGATTGTGTTTCTCAATGAATAAAAAACCAGCCCCTAGGGCTTTATTTATAGCCTTCTATTCCTTGCTAATCAAGGATAGAATCTATATCTATATCTATTTAAAAGCTTAAAGATAAATAAATTGCTAAAGGGAAATAAATCTTTAAAGGAAACTATATCTAAAGTTGTAAAATATCTTCCAATGTAGGTAGAACTCCTCTTCCATAGATAGACTTGCTCAAATTGGATAGAGTCTCGGCCAACTCGACTTCCTTCATGCCCAAGTAACTCCAACTCGACTCGGACTGCTCACGTCGACGCATTTCCAGAAACTGGGCTACTCGATATCAACAAAGGCTACTCGACATCGAGTAGGATTGTCGTCGACTGGTGTGGTTTGGCTCCTCGAATGACTGGTGCTCGACAAGGCTCGGATCTGGGCTCCTTGGCTCCTCGATCTCGACTAGGACAACTCGAGATCGAGTAGAGGTGTGGTCGAGGATGGCTCGCTGGTGATGTCGAGGGCTCCTCCTCGGCATGGACTCGGACAGACGCGGTGCTGGTCCTCGATCTCGACTAGATCTCCTCGAGATCGAGTAGGGTTCTGCTCGACGTCTTCGTCCTCGGCTTCTCAGCATGGCACAGCTTCATCGACTCCGGGTGTGGCGTCTAGGCTTTGTCGATCTCGACAAGCTGTACTCGAGATCGAGTTGGCTTCCGGAGTTGGGTTGGTCTGGCTCTCGACGCTGCTCTTATTCGATAAGGCCTGTGCTTCTTTGACCTTGGACTTCTGTCGTGGATTTTCGAGCTTTTCTGACCTTCTTTAGAATTGCTGTAAAACGTCTCGAATTCTGCGAATTTAAACAGAAACTAGTGTAGATTCCATAATTTGGCAAATAAACATAAGCTACATAGATTCTGTACTATCTTAGCCCAAATAAATGAAATGTATGCAGAAATTGATATAAAAGTTGCTGTAAAACATGGCAGATTCAGCTCACAACACTCAAGTCTACGACACCAAGTCGTCAAAACCAAATTTAGTCTACGACCAGAAATCCAATTGAAATCGGTCAAAAGACGAAAGCTCAAACCTATGACATCAAGTCATCAAAATCAAATTCTTGTCCTCCCAAGAAAACCATCAAATCCAAATTCAAGCTTAAGGTTGAAAATCTCTGACCAAAAGCCAAAAACCAAAAAAACTCAAATCGGCCAAACGTCAAATCAGAATTGACTCAAAGCCAAAAATCCAACCGGTTTGAAAGCCCAAAAGTCAAACTGGTTGAAGAAGCCACAAAGGCAAAAATCAAGTTTTGAGGAGGAAATTTTTTCCGACTCTCATGTACCCATACCAGATTACCTCTCATTGGTCCTAAGTAAATTCTATGAAGAATTGCTTTTCAAATGTGATAAATTTTCACCGGAACGGTATATAAAAGTTCCAATTTTCTTCGGACTACAAATCAAACAAAAAGCTTTCTTAAGTTAGGTCTGCTTGAAACAAGCATGGTGCATAAATAGCACAATAACGAACTTTGAACGCGTTCGATATCTCAGACGCACAAAGTTCGGGGGGCAACTGTTTGAGGGTAAAATTTCATGAATTTTTTTTCTCTTAAGATTCATGATTTCAAATCATCATATTCATTATATATCAAAAAATAGAATGTGATGAATTTCCTTTAAACTAAAGATAGGATTTACAAATCCAAATACGAGCCTTAAAAAAGAGTCTCATTACAAGCCCACTTCAGATAGGCCCAATTTATATCAAAACTGCTGCTCTTCTTTGGCAGTTGAAGAAAAAAAGAAAAAATAACACAAGGAAAAAAAAAGAAAAAAAGCTGTTATGCTGCTAAACTGCTGAACGTGGATACATGAGAGGTTATTCAAAGTAACCTCCTCATTTCTCCTTTAAAAGGCTACTACTGCAACCCACAGGGTTTCCTTTGGCTGGGGGGGTCCGGTTTAGCTTCTTCTTCTTTTGGCCTATTCAACTGTAGAGCAAAAGAAAAGCAGTTTTCTCCTTCCTGGTTTTTTTTTCTCTCCCTTCCTCTTTATGGTTGTACACCTGCAATCAGCACACACAAACAAAAACCAACATCAGCAACCCTTGTTCCTACTGCAGAAAGAAGAAGATTCGAGGTAGTTTTCATGGTTCCAAGATCCCCCTATCCAAAATGATATAGCTTTGTACAGTTATATTGTTTTAAGTATATGGTTTGGATTTCAGAACCACAAAACTATCCCTATAACAAGGAGAAATGCTGCCCAATTTTCCCTAGGTTTTTTTTTGTTGTTGTAAAATTGCAGTCAGCATCTTGCATCAAGAAAGAGGATGCAGAATATAGCAAAACAAAAGAGGATGCAGAACATAGAAAACCAAAGGCTAAACAAAATCTAACATACCTAAGCCGAAGGGCCGAGGTAATGGTCGTCTCCAAATCTGTAGTGCTGCACTCAAGCGCTCAGACGGACTCAAACTCGAACGACCTGTGGCTTTGTTGGACTCGCCGGGCATCGGATCAGATTCCCTTGTAGGCTTTTGCAACTGTCACAAATCCTAAATCCTCAAACAACAAATTGAACTTAGCCCTAATTTTCTCAAACCCAAAATTCCCAAAAATCGCAAATTGTAAAAATTTGCCAAAGCCTAGAAATTTTACACCCGTTTGGAATGAGATGGAAAGGGGAATCTGAAATTGGGAGTTGTAATCACCCAGATATCAGATTTGAAGTTGAAATTTATCGAAAGAAAAAAGTGAGGAAAAGCCCTAAAACATACCCGGTTGGAGGAGCCACGGTTGATTTAGAACTACGTAAGACTTGATACTCTTTTACGAGTTACGTAGGAAATTCGGTATAAAATTTAACATATACTGAATTCAGTCACCTTTCCCAAAATTAAAACGTGGTTCGATAGAACTACGCTCGATTTGATTCCGAGTTATCGGATACGTAGGCCACCAGACATAAAGCAAAAAGCTCGTCGGGTTCAATCGCCAAATAAAAAATTAAACCGGTTCAGGTAGAACTACGGAAAGACTTGACACCGTAAAATCGGTTACGTAGGTAGCCCGATATTAAATCTCAAAAATATATCGGCCACAGTCGTCGGCCTTTAAATTCACTTCTAAATGAATATGAGGTCAAACCCAATTAAATTAAATCGGTTCTAAAAGAACTACGGATGATTTGATCCCGTCCAAACGGGTACGTAGGTAGCTCGACATAAAGCTTAAGCTCGTCGGGTACAATCGTCGATCCAAATCAAATCAAATTTGCTCTTCTGGTAGAACTACGTAAAGACTTCACGCCGTAAAACGGCTACGTAGGTAACCCGATATTAAATTATAAAAATATATCGGGTACAGTCGTCAACCTCTAAATTCCCTTTAAATGAATATGAGGTCAAAACCAAACAAATTAAATTGGTTCGTTTTAGAACTACGGGTGATTTGATTCTCTTCTAAGAGATACGTAGGACACTCGATACAAAGCCAAGGCTCATCGAGTTCAATCACCAAAAACAAATTCAAATTGTCCATTCCGACTCGATACAAAGCTTTTGCTCGTCGAGTTCAATCACCACTCCCAAATGAGCCCATGATCAAACCCAAATACAAAATTTCTTTTCGTTTAGAACTACGATGACTTGATTCCACTAAACAAGTGGATACGTAGGAAACTCGGTGTAAATCAAATTCTCACCGAGTCCAGTCACGTCCAAACCTTCAAACAAATCTTTCCAAATTCATTTTTCGACTCTAGTCGTCCCAGATGTTAAATCTTCCATCAAAATCAAAGTGCCCACTCTAAATCGATACAAAGCTTCCGCTCGTCGAGTTTGGTCTAGACCAACATTCAAAATCAAATTCCACCGGCCCCGAATTGACCTTTAAGTCAAACCTCTAAGTCAAATCAAACACCAAATTAAATCGTTTTCTATGCAAATGATAGGCGGGTTACTTGAGTTACCCTTTCGAGAAGGTGGGCTCAGGTTACTCAGGTGGAGTGTTGTTCGAGCTACCCTTCCTAGAAGGTGGGCTTGAACTTCATCCTATGATGCATACAAGGAAACGAAACCAAATACAAACCAAACACAAATCCAAAACACTCTGAACTACGTAAGGCTTGATTCTCTTCCAAGAGATACGTAGGCAACCCACTAAAATTCGGGTGCGGCCCAAATCACAAAAACCACTCAAATCTTGGTATCGATACGACTTCGAATCAAGAGGATAACCAAAAGGGGTCGAACTCAAATATTACAAATCAAATAAAATGTGTTGTACGATTATTCGCGCATTTTTGTTCAACAGTGATGCAGGTCTTGAAACCTCAGAAGACCACTCCTTGGATGATTTCCTTGGGAATTCAACAACGTCAAAAACCGGTTCTGTCACTAGAGGGGGTGGGGGCGCCGTCATTACAGTGCGTCTCCGACTCTTTTTCTTTTTCTTCTTCTCCCACATCAATCACCTCCTTAGACCTCTCTTCAACATTGCTAGTGGGCACATTCACTTGTTTACCTCCTCTATGGATCATGAGACTCACATTCTTTTTTGGATTCACTACCACTTGTGATGGCAACTTCCTCAAATCTTTCGCTTTCAATTTTCCAATCTCCTTAGCCATTTGCCTCAACAACTTTTCTTGAAAACTCATCTTGTCCAACAACAACCTTAATGTCTCATCTCTATCATCTTATTGAGTGTTTCTCTGACGATTCTCAAATTGTCCTCTTTGATAAGGAACTTGTTGATGCTGACCTCTACCGTTGAATCCACTTTGATAGTTTGCATTGTAGCCCTGATTGTAACCATTATTACCAAAGTTGCGGTGAGGTCCACAATCCATAGCATTCAAATCAGCGACATCTTCTTGAATCAACGGACACTTATCCTTCGGATGAGTTGGATCTCCACAAACACCATAAGGTCTAGGCTGCTGAGATTGATTCATTTGCATAGCCATCTTGTTCACTATCTCCGTAAGCCTATCCAGATCATCCTTGTGACCATCTCTAGAGTTGTCCAACTTATGAACTCCTCTAACTCCTTGGTGTCCCCCATATTGTTTTGATGCATTAGCCATATCCTTCAAAAATTTGCATTGCTTCCTAAGGTGTCTTATCCAAAATAGCTCCTCCACTAGTAGCATTGATGAAACTCCTATTGGTGTCAAGAAAGCCCTCATAAAGATATATCACTAGAGCTTCCTCGGGTATACCATGTTGTGGACAACTACCCTTTAGCTTCTAGAACCGCTCAACATACTCATAAGGACTCTTCGTAGGTGATTGCTCAATACCGGATAGGTCCTTCTTAAGTTTTCTGAGGCGAGTCGCAAGAAAGTACTTTTGCAGGAAAGCTTTCTTCAATTCAACCCAAGTATAATAATTTCTAGGGGTAGGTAATAAGTCAATCGCTTGCAGAATCTTTTAAGGTAAAGGGGAACACTCTCAACATCAGTTGGTCATCGGTAAGGCCTTGGGGTCTAAGTCTATCATGCACACTCACAAAGGTAGCAAGGTGCTGGTTTGGTTCCTCCCCAGGCAATCCATGAAAGTAGGGTAAAATATTAGACCAATTTGAATTATACTCAAATCTTGAACCCTCAGAGAGACTAGAAAGTCTAATTGCGAGTGGTTGAGCATTTAAATTAGGTTCCTTTAGGTTTCTCAAGGTCCTTCTTGGCGGATTAACAACTTCATCTCCCATCTCCTTATTTGTGTTAAACTTGAGCCTCCGTTTAAACCTAAAAGATCTTTCAATCTCATAATCAAAAGACAAAGGAAATGAATTAGAAGATCTAGTTTAAACCATACAAGGATACAACTGACTCAAAGAAAAGAATGAAAACAAAAACAAAAAGAAAGAATTAATGAAAGAGATAAAGAAAAGCAAACTCCTTTCTTCTCCCCGACAACGACACCAAAAATTTGATGCGGGATGAACGTCGCTGGCAGTTTCGCCCTTTACCAAATAGTAATAAAATCCAAACTCAAACACAAAACCAATAGATTAGCAAATCAATCACTTGATAGACCAAATAACTACTAGTATAGCAACTAAATCCGGTGTCAAACTGATGCGGGACGAATGTCGTTGGCACTTTTGCCCTTTATCAAATAGTAATAATATCCAAACTTAAACACAGAACTAATAGGTTAGGCAATCAATCACTTGATAAACCAAATAACTACTAGTATAGCGATGAAGTCCGGTATCGAACCCACACGGAGAGGTGATCTCATATTCAATAACTCTTAAAGCAAAGTAATGATCTTAGACAAATAGCAAATATGTAAAAGTAACCAGATTGCAAATCACAAAGGAAATTGATATCTAAGTAGAAAGAACATTTCACCTGTAATTCTCTGACAATGGTTGGAATTCATGGTCCTCGGACTGATCGAACAAATATACATATTCCTAGGTCTACTTGACTAAAGTTGAGAGATCCGCAGAGATTCACTCACCTTATTCAATATCACTAAAGAATAGCATTAAGAACTCAAGTAATCAAAACCAGTTGACACATTCACTCTACACAATCAAGATAGATAGGCGCATACCGAACTCAATCCTAATCGCATATCCTCAACATAAATTAATTTAAATCATCCACTACAAAGACAAAGAGACATCACTATCATCAATACCTTTGTTTGCCATCGAGAAAATAACAACGAATTCATAACTAGAGATGAAATTCCTAACATATTTATTAGGCATAGAAAGGAACACAAATATAAATTAAGCACAAGATGATAACTAAGAACATGAATAATCAAATAGAATCAAATCCTCATAATCCAAACAACCATGTCTTCGAATCACATGCAAAACTATGAGTTTAGCAACTCATAGGCCAATTCTCTCTCTTTCTCTCTCTAATGGTGTTCATCATCTCACATAATAGCCACACACCACATAAAATAAACTGAAAACAACCTTAAAAGGTTTCTCAAGGGTCGGAAAAACCCAAGAAGAAATAATGGGAAATAATATAAAATAATAGTCTTTGGATCCAAAACCCCATTTTCAGGATCTGGGCGAACGACAGGCGCCGTGCAAGGGGCGGCGGGCGCTGTCTCTGCAATGCTCGACGTTCCTCAAATTCCTTCGACGAATTCCAATGTCGTGTCTGCACAAGCAGCAAGAAATGACTGTATCCAATCTGGTATATACTCGGCCTCCGACGTCAAACATTGTAACCACATACACATCCTCTTGGGAATAATCGTCGGATCAACGGAACCATGAAAGGCAGGGGTCAACACCATGTGGAAAAGTCTAAGGCTAGGGTGAGTAATCGAATAGTCGTGAAAGTTGTTGGCCAAATCAGCATGGCCTGACACTATAGCCCAAGTCTCAGCTGGTGTAGTAGTTGATAAGCTCTGACGCAAAGGACTCGACCAAGGTATGTGCATTCCCAAAGCATGGGATAACAATCGTTTATGAATTGAGCATTCAATACCCAATAAAATGAAGTGGATGTCCTTATCAGAACGCACCTCTAGAGGTTATAGGAACTCACACACCAAAACAAGATAAGTTGACGCCCTCATCGATATGAAATTAGCAAGACCTCCTAATTCCAACATCAGGGATACCAAACTATGAAGACCAAGCTTCTGCAATGTCTCCAGATGAAGGAATCGTGTCGATTGATAACCCACATTCCTCAGTTGAAACCACTGCTTCTTCTCAATGTTGGACAAATAGGTTAGGGTATCCATAGTAGGGGCACGAGACATGATGTAAAACTTGAGGAAAAACCAATGAAGAACCACAAAAACGACCAAAATACGGGCTCGCTGTAGAGGTAGCGGGCGCCGTGGTTGGAACCACAAATCTGAGTAAAACGTTGGAAAACCGACGTCCACTCCTTCAAACTTCAAACTTTCTTGAAAAACTTGGTTTCAAAGGGTTCTTTTGTGATAGGTAAGGGAATGGAATGGGAAAAGAGTGAATTTTGTGGGTCTAGGGTAATGGCGGAAAGTGTTCTGGTGGATTGAATCGTTTGAAACGCAAGGCTTTAGGCAATTGGATCGGATTCCAGTAGGCTTTTGGTATTCTTGAGATTTCTCTTGAGCAAGTTTGATTGATTCACAATAAGGAGAAATAATATATGGTGAGTTGGAAGGAATATCTATAAAAAAAAAAGATAAAAGGAAAAATATTAGATCTAGGTAGAACAGAAATAGAAAAGATAGAAAATCTAATCTTAGGAAATAAGGAAACTAATCCTAAAAAGAAAAATCTAATCCTAAAATAAATAGAAAATAAATAAAAGATAAAATACTAACCTAAGAGAAATTTAAACTTACCTAAAACAAAAAGGAAAACAATCTAATCCTAGAAAGATAAAAATAAACTAGCCTAAACTCGGAAGATAACCAAAAATAAAAAGATAGAAACTTTCCTTCCAATTTTACCAAAATTCGGATTCGTCAGGCGAACAGACCGGCGGCGGGAGGCATGGATGGGGCGGCGGGCGACGTGTCCACAGTGCACATCTCTGTCTTTTAAATCAATCAAAACTCAAACCCAATATCGGTTTCACTTACCGTATTTTCCGAAATCCGTTGACACGATTGATCCTACTTTATTGAATTGAAAAACTAAATGCAAAATAGAAATAATACCTAACTACCTTGGGTTGCCTCCCAAGAAGCGCCTTTGTTTCACGTTTTTGGCTCGACATGATGAATTCTTGATCCAGTTATTCCACCAAGATCCACCACACTTGTCCTTTTCAGAATAAGGGGTGGAACTTTAGGAACTTCTCCGACATATCCATCCATTGCATTAATCGATTCCTTCTTGAAATGAGTAACTTCGGGAGGTTGTCGTGGATCTCCGCACTTTTCAGGCAATCGTTTCTAAAACAAAGCAGAATCATTCTCACTTAAACTTACCTTTTCTTTCTTTCTCATCCAGTGCTTGCACTTCATCGTGCGTAGCTCTTTCAAGAATTTCGCATAGCGAGTCACAGTTTTAATCAAATTGAAAAGTGGAATATTTACCTCACAATGAGCAAAGGTGTCGGAAAGAATTTGTTCATCTTCCCACTTACGATCGGATCTTAAGGCATGAGGAAAGGGTGGTGCAAGTCTTGAAACCTCAGAAGACAACTCTTTAGAAGCTTTCTTTGGGGATTGAACAACGTCAGATGTCGGATCCATCAATGGAGGTCACGGCGGGCGCCGTGGTGAGGGGCGGCGGACGTCGTCTATGCAGTGCGTCTCCAATTCCGTGTCTTCCTCCTTATTTCCCAAATCAACTTCTTCTCTAGGCCTATTTTTAACATTCCTAGTAAGTATATTCACTTGTTGACCTCCCCTAAGGGTCATGGCGCTAACATTCTCCTTCGGATCCACTACCACCTGCGATGGCTTACCCGAATCTTTCGCTTTCAGTTCACCAATCTCCTTAGCCATTTGACTCAAGAACTTTTCTTGAACACTCATCTTGTCCAATAACAACCTCACTGTCTCATCTTTGTCATCTTGTTGAGTATTTCTAGGAGGATTCTCATATTGTCCTCTCTGAAAAGGAACTTGTTGTTGTTGGCCTCTTCCGTAGAATCCACTTTGGTAGTTTGAATTGTAGCCCTGATTGTAATTGTTACCAAAGTTACGGCGAGGTCCATAATCCATAGCATTCACTTTAGCGGTGTCCTCTTGAATCAAGGGACACTTATCATTCCGATGAGTTGGATCTCCACAAACACCACAAGGTCTAGGCTGATGGGGTTGATTAATTTGCATAGTCATCTTGTTCACGATCTCCATAAGCCTATCGATATCATCCTTGTGTCTATCTCTCGAACTATCCAACTTATGAACTCCTCTAACTCCTTGGTGTCTCCCATATTGTTGCGATGCATTAGCCAACCCTTAAAAATCTGCATTGCTTCCTGAGGTGTTTCATTCAAAATATCTCCTCCGCTAGTAGCGTTGATGAAACTCCCGTCGGTGTTAAGCAAGCCTTCATAAAGATATATCACTAGATCATCCTCGGGTATACCGTGTTGCGGACAACTACCCTTAAGCTTCTTGAAACGCTCAACATACTCATAAAGACTCTCCGTAGGTGATTGCTCAATACTGGACAGGTCCTTTTTAAGTTTGTTGAGGCGAGTTGCAGGAAAGTACTTTTGCAGGAAAACTTTCTTCAATTGCACCCAAGTAGTAATGCTTTTTGGGGGTAGGTAGTAAAGCCAATCGCTTGCAGCATCTTTCAAAGTAAAGGGGAATACTCTCAGCATCAATTGGTCTTCAGACAAGCCTTGGGGTCTCAGTCTATCAGACACACTCATAAAGGTAGCAAGGTGCTTGTTTGGTTACTCCCTAGGCAATCCACGAAAGTAAGGCAAAATTGATGATCAATTCGACTTGAACTCAAATCTTGAACCCTCAGGGAGATCCGGAAGGCTAATTGCGAGTGGTTGAGCATTCAAATCAGGTTCCTTCAGGTTTCTCAGGGTCCTTCTTGGCGGATTAACAACAACGTCTGCCATCTCTTCGTCTGTCTCAAATGCAGGCCTCATCTCCGACCGAAAAGATCTTTCAACCTCGAGATCAAAAGACAAAAGCAGTGAATTAGAAGATCTAGTTTGAACCATACAAAGACACAACAAACTCAGAGTAAAGAGTAATTGAAAAAGTTAAAGAAAAGTAAACTCCTTTCTTCTCCCCCGCAACGGCGCCAAGAATTTGATGCGAGACGAACGCCGTTGGCACTTTCTCCCTTTATCAAATAGTAATAATATCCAAACTTAAACACACAATCAATAGGTTAGGCAATCAATCACTTGATAAACCAAATAACTACTAGTATAGCGATAAAGTCCGGTGTCGAACTCACAGGGAGAAGCGATTTCCTATTCAATACCTCTTAACAAGCACTCTTAAAGAAAAGCAATGATCTTGGACAAATAGCAAATATGTAAAAGTAACCAGATTGCAAATCACAAAGCAAATTGATATCAAAGTAGAAAGAACATTTCACCTGTAACTCTCTGAATATGGTTGGAATTCATGGTCCTCGGATTGATCTATCAATTATTCATATGCTTAGGTCTACTTGACTAAATTTGAGTGATCCGCGGAGATTCACTCACCTCATTCAATACCACTAAAGAATAGCATTAAGAACTCAAGTAATCAAGACATATTGGCACATTGACTCTACAAAATCAAGATAGATAGGCGCATACCGAACACAATCCCATTCGCATATCCTCAACATAGATCAATTGAAATCATCCACTACAAAGACAAAGAGACATCACTATGATCAATACATTTGTTTGCTATCGAGAAAACAACAACGAATTCGTAGATAGAGATGCAATTCCTAACATGTTGATGAGGCATAGAAAGGAACACAAATATAAATTAAGCCCAAGATGATAACTAAGAACATGAATAATCAAATAGAATCAAATCCTCACAATCCAAATAACCATGTCTTCGAATCACAGACGAAACTATGAGTTTAGCAACTCATAGGCCAATTCTCTCTCTCTCTCTCTCTCTCTCTCTCTCTCTCTCTCTAATGGTGTTCATCGTCTCACACAATAGCCACACACCACATGAAATAAACTGAAAACAACCTTAAAAGATCTCTCAAGGGTCGGCAAAACCCTAGAAGAAATAATGGGAAATAATATAAAATAATAGTCTTCGGATCCAAAACCGCGTTTCCCAGATCTAGGCGAACGGCTGGCGCCGTGCAAGGGGCAGCAGGCGCCGTCTCTGCAGTGCTAGATGTTCGACGAATTCCAATGTCGTGCCTCCCTGCTCCTCCTTAGCTCTTCCATAGCCTCCATATGCTTCAAAGCATGCTTCTTAAGCTCTTCCGAAAGTCCATCCAAGGTCGGAATGTAAATCTGTAGAATAAACACTAAAAACGCATAGATTCAGAACTCAAATACTCCACAAGTAATAAACGGAACTAGACTCAAAACATAACAAAACCAATTCCTAAAAGAAATAAGAAACACTTATAATGCCTATATGAAATATGCATTATCACGAACCCACATGGAGAAGCGATTTACTATTCAATAATTCTTAACAAGAACTCTTATGACCAAACAATGATTTGTGACGAATAACCAATATGTAAAGTAACCAACTTTATTATTGCAAAGTAAATTGATAATAAGGTGAAGAAAATATTTCACCTATAATTCTCTGACAATGGTTGAGATTTCTGGTCTTAGGATTGATCTATCAATTACTCATAAACATATGTGTACTTGACTATAGTTAAGAGATCAGCAGGGACACAATCGTCTTATTCAATATCACTAAGGAATAACATTAAGGACACAAGTAATTAGACCAATTTGGCATATTGATTCAATGCGACCGGAACAACCCTAAATCAACCCTAATCGACACATCATCAACATAGATCAATTGAAATTATCCACTACAAAGACAAAGAAACTAAATATCACTACTTCGATACCTTTGTTTGCTATCAAGAATACAACAACGGATTCATAGCTAAGATGCAATTCCTAACATGGTGATCAATCATAGAAAGGAACACAAATATAATCAATAAGCACAAGATGATAAATATGAATAAGAATAACTAAATAGAATGAAATCCTCATAATTCAAACATCAATATCTTTGAATCACAGGCGAAACGATGAGTTTAGTAACTCATATGCCAAATCTCTCTCGCAGATTGATAACATTTCTTTGCCCGGGAAATGGGGATCCATAGTATTACATTCCTATTTAAATGTTTTGGATAAATGGTATGATTTCATATCAAGTTTTTCCACAACTCACAGATTGATAACATTTCTTTGCCTGGGACTTGCTCGAAGCTTGCTGCAATTGATTAACATCTTATTACAACACCCAGAATCAGGCTGACTGATGGCATGTTCGTGGCTTATAGAGAAACCGGTGTCCCTAAGGAGGCGCAATGCTCATGGATTTGTTAGCACCAAGGATATGAGTTTTCTGGCACCTCAAGTCTTGGTAAAAATCATGTTCAAATGCTCATATGTTATTGTTTTCTTCTTTTGTTTTCAATAGGACAAGAAGTTTTGATATTTTGTGAAAAATATGCCATTAGATGTACCTAAGGTGGAAGGATATGCTTCAGTAATTTATAAGAAACTTGGTGTTGTAATTGATATGGAACTTGACTTGTTTCAACTTTTATATCCTTAGAAATTTTGTGTTGTAATTTCTATGTAATTTATAAGAATGTCTAGTTAGGATAATTACGAGTAAGTGTGAAAAAGGGGCTAATTTTCTGGCCTAGAACTAGGCTTGAACCGAGTTGAAAGCCCCTATTTTTTTTTAACTCCCGATAGATTTTCTCAGGGGTTTTAAAAAACCACCGTAATAGTTGAAAGTAAATTGCCATTTCCGAAAAGCTCTCTCTCGGGAGTTTTTAAAAAAACTCCTAACCGAGATTTGTGTACCAGGAGTTTTTATAAAACCCCCGATAGATATTTATCAGCTAAGCGTATATAAGGAGATCAAAAACTCCCGTATGCTTTACAAAAAAACACCTGACTTACGTTAAATCTGTACTAGTGCAGATAGGGTGGAGACTGGCTAGTTCGATACTATAGCATATCAAATCTCATTATCATATCGTATCTCATGCTCATCTCGTATCTCATGATACATACATACATACATACATACATACATACATACATACATACATACATACATACATACATACATACATACATACATACATACATACATACATACATACATACATACATACATACATATATATATATATATATATATATATATATATATATATATATATATATATATATATATATATATATATATATATATATAAGTGACTCACGGAGGACAACACCCGATGAAGCTGGACCACCCTATGACCTTAGGAAGGACTCTCGGACTCACAGATAACGGTCGTTATGTATTTAAACGCATACAGAATAAGAATGCTCATTTGTAAGTGCAAGTCCTAAGCATGATACTACATGGCATGTGTTTTTTATATGCAATACCTACATACTATATGACACATCAGGCAGGAGGTCCTGGTTACTGAGTAAGCCCCGGAGGTACTTACCTGGCTAGAAGATCAGCAAAAGAAGAATCCAGCACACAGTAGTCACGATCACAGAATATCACCTACTTACATAACGAGAATATACTGAGTATGTATACTTCTATAGACTTTCTGAACACATATATTACTCACTCAAATTAGCAAATAGATAAGAAAGCTCGCATCAATCATACTTTCAATTCATCACGATCAACCATATCTTATCTCATACTATTCATCATAACTTGTCAACTCATCAACTTAAAATAACCTCCATATCATACTTATATATTCCATAAGGATGTATATATATATCATCATTATCATCATAAGCATCAAACATTTAATCTCTTCTAAAAATCACCACAATATCATGCTGTAAGTCACACATATCATAACGTTAGTCAAACGATCATATTATCATGCTGGTTAGTCATTGAATAAGTCTTACTCCTAGGTTAGTTTCAAAACCGTTTCAAATCCGAATTAAACAGTTCAGAATTTCGACCCTTGAAAATACTCGCTAAATTACTTTTTCAATTATTTATTAAATTACTTTTCGATCTTTGAAAAAAAAATTCAAATTACTTTGAAAATATATAGGTCCAAAATAATATATTTCAAACCACGAATAATATTTTATTTTATTTTAGTTACCATTAAATAATTAAATGAGCGAATAAACCCGAATCGAACCAAACCCATTTAAATTCAACCGAACCAAACCCGCTAATTTTTAACCCAAACCGATTCAAAGTTAAATAAATAATATACATGAGGAAAGGGGCGGGGGCCCAAAAGCCAAACAACTTCTTCTTCCTTCTTTATTTCGAAAGCGCTCCCGCCCACGCCGTTAGAGCTCGACCCCGCCGGCGACGTCCTAGCCTCGCCCCCAACCGTGGCTCACCTGCTCCGACTCCATGGTCTCGCCCAGCTCGCTCTCTCCCGCTCTCATGTGCCCGCTGCTCCCGCGCTCTCGCCTCACTCTCTCTAGCGCTCTCGCGGACGCTCTCGCCTCACTCCCGCTTCTCGCAGCGCTCGCCAGAGGTCTCGCTCTCACCGGAGCACTCGACCTCGCCCCAGATTCCCACACTTGGCTCTCTTCCCGACCAAAAAGAATGAACTTGAAGAGTCTATAAAGTGATAAATAATAATCTAGAAGGGGGGGGGGGGGGGATGAATAGAGTAAGCAAGATTTTCGCAAGATAAGAAACTTCAAGACAGTTTGCAAATCAACTTGTCAAGACCTTGATATGCAACCAAATCTTGACAGAGTAAAATCGAATAAGATAAAGTAAATGCGGAATAAAAAGATGAACACACGAATTGTTAACGAGGTTCAGCATGAACTTGGCCTACGTCCCCGCCTAGGGTTCTCCAACCCGTAGGATTCAAACCTCTTTATTTCACTTCCTTGAGACTAGAACTTCCTAGGAGAACTTCCTTTCCCCTATACAAAGCCTCACCACTTCTATTATATCCCTCAACCTTACAAGTGAAATAGAGGAACCAACTACACACCAAAGTGTGCTATCACGAGTATAAAACACAAAGAGTTAATCAAATGAGTTGTACAATAAAGATTTGTGTTTCTCTCAACACTCAAAACTGATCACACTAAGCTCAACGTGTAAATAGAATGTTTTGCTATTGCTTGATGCTCTCAAAATGAATGCTTGCTTCGATTATCCTTCATCTTCCATGAGCACCGATTAAATAGATGTCCAAATGAGCCGTTTGAAGTTTGAATTTCTTCAAGAGATAATTCTGTCTAGTTATAGAAGATGCTCCCTTGATCTTGTGCAAATCGGCAGTTGGGTTGATTCGAAAATGATTTCTTCAAGCCTTGATCCTCAAGGATCTTTCTTTCCTTATAGGGTTGATTCGAAAAGGTAATTGTGGGATCTCTCATATTGGATGTGAGCCCAATTCCTTTCGATATTCAAGTCCATTACGAAAGGCCCATCTCTTTAAATAGAGTCATGCAGGTTAGCTTGGATAGATATACATATAAAGCTCGAAACATAACTTATATAGAATAAGGTATTCGTAAAGGAATGCACAAAGTAGTCTTGGTTTCAAGACGTTGAAACCCAGACAATTTTTTGTCTTTCATCATCCCTGCAAGTTAGTACGTCAAGATCTTACAATCAAGGTGTAGTCTTTAGAGCTGAATGAACGGTATAAGGAAGGGAAGGAACGAAGCTCATCGAGGGATTTCGCGACTTCGGAGCTTTCGATCGGAGTTATGGGCTTCGTTGGTGGCTCGCGATGGCAACCTGCACCGACATGGGTGCGTCTGATGGAGGAGCTCGTGAGTGATTTGGATTGGAAACGGAGGAGAACGGATTACATGAAGATTGGTTCGCGATCAAACGAAGGCGACGAAGCCTCGGTGGCTCGGTGGTGGCATTGAGAGCTCCTTGAGCTGCCTCGGGGCACTGGTGGACGTCGAGGGAGATGGAGTACAGCTGTTGTGGCTCAAAGAGAGGAGGATGAAGAGAGATTGATGATGGTGGTGATCGGAGGGAGTGGAGATGATGGTGATGAAGAACAATGGTGATGATGGTAATGGTGAACCGATGGGGAAGGAGGAAAGTGATGGTGTAGGATGGCTCAGCAGTAAGGTGATGGTGAATGGAATGGTGAAGGCGAAGAGGAGAAGGGGGGGTACCGATGTGTGATGGGGAGTGGGTGAAAGTGATGGGTTCATTTGAAGGTATGGTGAGGTGAGGTAAGGTGATGGGAGTGGGTGGGGATGAGTGTAGAATTGGTTAACAAATACCCGGAATTAAATCCCGAATACACAAATTTCGAATCCCGAAATTAGTTTCCCCAACTCTCGCTTCCTCGATCAATTAGATTTTCAAAATCGACAAGGATATCGCCATACGATAATTATTTTGAATTTTCGAGGTCAAAAGACGGAAATTGTTCGTTAAATTTTACATCATGGTCGGAAACCGCTAAACGAGTTTTAAATCCGATTAAAATTTATTTTTAATTCACTTTTTCCAATAAAATTAGGATTTTAAAATCCGAGCCTTTACATCACCCACCTCTAAAAACAAGTTTCGTCCATGAGACTAAAATCATTTTAAAACAGGGGATGAAATTTTTAAATTGGTGAGTCCAAGGATTATGACATTGATCCTGTAAGCACCTCATAAGTGCCCCTATGAGATCCTCACTGTAACGTTGTCGTGATCATAATATCTCCAATAGATCGTAGCAAGAATGTAATATGGGCCCCTACCACATCACCACTAGGTCTTAGCAAGCAGTCTATAAGGACCCCTATAAAATGATTGTATCCACTTCGTGGGGCGTCACAATGCAAGCTCAGTTAGAAAATTTGATGAGGGGTCCTTATTTTAAAAAGGTTTGGTCTCAAAATCATTGAAGTTATAAATCGCGTTCGATGTCTCAAAATCCAACTAAGTCCTTTTTAAACACCATTCAAAATTCCCTAGCCCGACGTTAGTCAAGCAATTTTCAAATCTCATGAGGTGAAATCATCCACCTCTAAAGGCTAATCTCATATTTCCTTCCAAATGAGAGTGAAATCTCATCAATTCGGTTCTATAATCCTAGAAATTCCAATTCAAGGCATTATATATCATAGCAATTGTTCAGCATAGCAATCGTATCGTTCATGGTAGGATTTATTACATCATCTCACAAAAGTTACATACCATATCAATCAGATAAGCACGTCATCTCAAACAGATAAGCACATCATATCAATCAGGTAAGCACATCATACTCATGCTACTGCCAAGCGGCATCGCATTAGAGGCAAACAAGTACTCCCGTACCCTAGCATTCCATCGAGTTCAGGGGATAACTATGTTAGTACTAACAGTTCACTATTGATCATAGAATCATTATCGCCTATAACATAGAATTCGCACCACATTCAACCCCAAGTAAAGCATGCGCTAGATCACATCCTCAAGAGAACCTGCCTATAACTACCAATCATGACAAGACACGACCACTACCGATAAGCTCTTGCGTTAAGATCAATTTCACCGAGGTCTACCAACTCAAATCCGATAAGAATTCTAAATACCATTGCATTTCTGCTTAGTATGCAACCTCCCTAGCCTTATAACTATCCGCAAATTCAAGGCCTACATCACAACCAATTACTAGGCACCCCAACTCTTATGCCATCAACCCATCTAGGGATCAATCTACTTCAATATCCAAAGTTCAAGTCCTAACCTTTCCCTCAACCATCTAAAATTCACATCCCGGAGTTCACAATTTCTCAATTTCCCATTCCGCCAAGCTCAACATCTCGACCATCCAAAAAGACTCCCTATGAAGAACACCCTCGTCCTAGGTGTTTCCTACCAGCCTCATCGATACCCTTAAAGAGAAATCTTAAATCGCCTCAATACCCAAATCTTTCTTCACTAACTCAAACCCAAGCCCTCAACTGAACCTCTAATACGATCGATATATCTAGGCGTTCCTTAATAAATCTCGTTTACCTTTCCTAAGATCTCAATAATTCATCTGATTATTATCCCTCAAAGAGACATCTCGAATCACCTCGAATCACCTCGCTACCCTGATCACTGTCCTCGCACCACTAAGCACTCTCACTAATTATCCACCTCTAAGAACCCAACTCCTACTGATCCTCTCGCACATGACATTATTATCCTTATATTCTCCACATTGCCAACAAGGGTTCAACTCCTAAGCCAATCTCGTACCTCAAGCATCATACCTATTTACGATCTACTCAACCGCCAACTTCCGACAACCTCTAACACCAAGGACGTTCTAGTCCTAACGCATAACCACGAATCACCAAGTTCCTCATCACCGCATCTACCCTTAAGGACCAACCACAAATTCTACCTACTTATCCCATTCCGAACCTCACGAAACCGAAACCAACCACCACTCTTCAATCCGACCTACTCTAGATCCTCATCTCAGTATACTCCTAAATTACCTCAAGCTACAACTTCATAACCACGACACCTTAGGCCTAAAGCCTCTATCCATCGACCATTCTTCCCAAGAAAACTTTATGCCACACTGGTCCAAGTTACCCATAACATTGCAATTTAACCAAGTCTTCTATGATTCTCCAACCTATAGAATTCCCAACTTCCTCCAACAACGCATCTAGTATCTTTCATTCACAACTTTGCCAAGCGCTCCTAATCTTACCTAAACAACCTCAATAGCACATCTCACATACTGCCCTGATATCGCACGAAAAATCTGATTTCCAAGATCTATGATTTCCCGGGCAAACCTATATTACACAACCTTAGCAATTCCTCAACCTTATCCTTCGCCGAAATTTCTCTCAATCGCAGCACATACACCCTAGTCCCAATTTCAATGATTCCTTAGACATTCATTTGTCAATCATCCTTAACCTTGCCCACAATCCGCTCCTAGACTACCTAGACATTATTCTTAGCACATTAACCCGCCTAAAAACACTCCCTCTATAAGAACTCGTCGGCCAACTCCCAGCCTATCTATTCACCTCTAAAACTATCCTAGCTACTAACATCCACTCTCGAGATCTCTCTAATGAACTAGCCTAGACTTCATCCAAACCACCCTCCTATGCTACCCGCACACACAACCTACCTACACTTCCACCTCTAACTAGGACCTCCCCCTCGAAGCCTTGCCATCATATCTCTACCCCTCACTCGAGGCCTACTTGGAACGCACTTGAAACTCCAATAACCATTAACCTCTACAAGTCCTAACTCACTCGGCTTTACCTAAGCTACCGCATCCTTCTTGCACTCCATCCCGCACAGCCAATGACCACATCCAAGGACCTCAAACCTACCGACCATTTTATGACCTAGCTTACCAAAGAATTTCACGACTCATGCCCAAAAAGAAAGCACCACCACATATATACCCCATAACCTACCCACCAGCAAGTTCGTTTACCACAACATCGAGGCACAACATCATAGACACAAGTTAGTCAAGCAACCAGTCATTACAAGTTCAGCACATTCATCATCACATACTAGTTCTAGGCCTATCGCACAACCTCAAATCCGATTCATGTACAGGAATCCACGATTTGAATTAAGAATGCTGATGTGACCCTATTCTGCCATTTTTATATTGACTTTTAAAACGATTTCTGTAAACATTTCATGCATTTGGGATGGAATAGTACATTTTTTTTGTAGTTTATTTTTATTTGCAATATATGGAGGCCTACACAAGTTTTTTTTATATTTCACAGAAATCGGACGCACTTTGGAGCTTAAAGGAAAGACATAAAAACATTGGAGAAGCTAAGGATGGTGCAGCTGGAGAAACCGCCATTTTTCACCATTCATCATTATGAATCAAGCTTTGATGTCTTCATGAGAGTTGTAGCCCTCAAAATGATCTTTCTAACGCTTGCTTATATACATCAATCGGACAAATGAAGACTCGGGAAAGTGCGTTTCAAGACAGATCCATAATGCTGGAAACTGCAGAAAAGATCGATATCGACCACTCTTGGTCGATATCGAGTGGAGCAAATCAACCAAAGATGCCAGAAATCGACCAGAACACTGGGAGCAACATTGAAGAGGTCGATATCGACCACCTTTGGTCGATATCGAGTCAAGACAGGTCAATATCACATCTGAGGCCGAGATCGAGTGAGCTAAGAAGAACAGGTCAATATCGACCACTTTTGGTCGATATCGAGTTACCACCAGAGTCGATTTCGAGCAGTCCGAGTCCGAATTCCGAGCTGGATATCTTCCACATGAAGCAAAGGATATTCTATCAAGATGGAAGATATTTATCTACATTAGTAATTTCCTAATTTACCTAGTGGGAATTTTATTTGTTTTATTTCTTTTATTTATCAAACATTTATCTTAGGAAATAGATAGATAGATTTAGATAGAGATAGACTTTCTCCTTCGTTGGATAGCTAGGATTGGAGCCTATAAATAAAGCCCTAGAGGACTGATTATCATGCATTCAAGCCAAGACGTCTTTGGGCGAGAAAGGAGCAAAGAGAGGAGAGAGAGGAGGCGAGAGAGGAGGAACGTTTGGAAGGTTTTGTAAGTTTTAGTTTGAGTTTTATGTTACAGTTAATTTCTTTCATTATGTTTTGTTTCTAATTTCTTTCTTCTAGGGTTGGGGTGATCCCAACATAGATATGTGTGTTTGATTTATAAATCCATGAATTTGTATGTCTTTATCATCATTTACCTATGTGCTTATTCCTTTGCGAGAGTTGAGGAAATTCCTTATTTGTGATATTGAAGCGAAAGTGATCTTATTATGAATTTGGATAGTAATTAGGGTTTGCTTGCGAAAGTTGGTTGATCCTAATTAAGAAAAGGTAGTAACACTTATGGTTTATGCGAAAGCCTCTATATTCCTATTTGCTAGTAACGAAAGTTATTTGATATAAAACATGCATCTTTATGTGATTTATGATCTACACATATGTTTATTATTGCAGTGATCTCTAACCTTGGAAGTTTGCTCCTTTATTATTCTATCTTTGATATTTTGAAGTTTTTGCGTAACCACACGACATCAAACCACCATTCCCCCTCCATCCCTTGACAACGACCCCTCTATTCTTTGTTGACAGCCACCCTCATCACCTCTTCCCGCTATTCCCTGAACCCCAAAACACACTAAACCTAGATTCGTTGACTTCTCTCCTGAGGACAAACCTGACTCCACTATCTTATAGAGGGGTCTTGACTATAAATTTATTTGGTCGAGAAACCCTCTCGTCAAATTGGCGTCGTTGCGGGGGAGATATCAATCGTGCCTGGTTTAATTGTGTTTAAGGTTCAGAAAAGCCCATCCCTTTTTCTTACCCTATCACATACCCTACCACCACCTACCTCATCGGTACCAACTAGGTGTCGGGCTTTTGTACTAATTTGTGTTCCTAATTGTGGTTTCAAAGCTTAGGTACAAAGATGGAAGACTTTGTCGAAGGGAATTCTGCATGGGAAGAATGGTTTCAAGATTTGAGACGGAGAAACAGGATCGCAGTGGAGGAGGCACGATTAAGGGAAATAGCCCGGCTGGAAGACGAAATTCGAAGGCTTGAGGCTGCCATTTAGTCTAAAGGACCATGCCCTCCTCCTAACGTGCCAATTAACCCACTCGATGTCGACAGCCAGGTATGTCCTTCCTCGAATATCATTCTTACTTTTCTACCTATTGTTGATGAATCGTTTGAAGGATCCCAAGCGTAGAAGAGAAAAAAGCGGACATTGTTGCCAATGATGTTTCAAGGTCGCTTTTATCTTAAAAGGTGAAGACCATCCCCGACAATTTTGAGAAACCGATGTTCATATTTAAGTATGGGGTCCTAGCAAAATGGCTTGAAGCTCCGCAGGATAAGGAGGAAATATCTCTTCCCACTCCACCGCTCCGCTGTGGTGGAGATACACAACCTAGTCAACCTATGAAACGGAAGAGGTATGATGATGAGGTATGTATATTTTCTTTATATCTTCCTTTATGCATTCCAGTTGGAGCTCAGGAAGATGAATGGGTGAAGCCATGAAGCGTTCACTCGGGGAGGTTTAAGTTTCTTCACATGATGCCCCCCGATGACATTTCACGCTTTCCACAACCGGAGGAACCACCAGATCAACCTATACCTCCGGACAAAGATGAGCCAGGCTAAGGCTAAAAGGGAAGTAGGTCGAGCTAGAGACTTAAAATTTAGCGCTTACGGGAGGCAACCCGCTATTATTTTTCTTCTTTAATGAATTTATTTTTATTTTATTTTCTTTACTTCGTGCAAGGTTTTCTTTCCCTTTGATGACTTTAGGTAATTCGGAGAACTGGAAGCCTACTCGAAGTCGACTCCTACAGCCATCTATAACAACTATGTCCGAGTTTCTGCACATTTTTCTAGTGAGTCTCTTTCTTTACCCTTGTTTTTTATAAAGTGAGGACACTGTAATGTTTAAGTATGGGGTGGGGGAAGGGCTTACTTTGTGCATATTTGATTTTATTTGACATTATTTCTGCATTATTTCTTGAATTTCTTATACATGGCTATTTTGGATTTCATATTTGATTTATGTGCTTATACAAGTTGTTTTCCAAAGTTTATTTTCATCACCCCCATTGAAATTTTTTGAATAAGTGTCATGGAAGCTTTAATTGAACTCGACGATGCAAAACTAGATTCATTAGAGATATAGCATGAAATTGCCTAGTAAAGGGAAGTCACAATGAAGTGCATATTTTCTTGAAAACCATAAAAGGAGGTAAAATTGGAAATTGCTTTTGACATGTTACATGATAAAAGGATGGAGGACTTTATATTTCCATATAATGCTCATTGTTATATTCCTAGCCTTACGTATGCTTATGCATCACAAAAGCCATATTATGCCTTATTTCATATTTTGCTCCACATGATCTAAATATTGCCCATTCTTTACCTTATTTCCTATCCGGGGACTATGTTGAGAATGATGTTACATTATGGAGATTATTATATGGTTGTCGTGTTGTTATTGTTATTATTGGAGTTTGACAGAAAATTGAAAAAATATATGGAAAATTTAATAAGTGAAAGAAAATCCGATCACCTCAGGAGATAAAGGTAGATCGACCCTTCTCGCTGAGATAATAGTTCGGCGAGATAGGACACACAGGTGAGGAGTCCAAAGCATTGAGTATCCGGGGCCATTCATGACACCCACGTTTGTGACTCGCGAGAAGGCAGTGCTGAGGTTAGAGAGGTAAAAGCATAATATTGAAAAAAAGCATTGAGGGAATGAGCGAAAGGTGAGAAATCAAAAGGAAGAAGGAATATGGTGTGAAAATTTGGAAATTACTCAATTTCCCCGGATCATTAGCACCACATGGAAAAAAATTGCTCACCTTTAGCCTTTTACCTTTTCTTCACCATGAGCCTAAATTGAAGTCCTCTTAATTATTAATGCTTTGTCACATGAATTGTTTTACATAACCCTCCTTTTGTGAGTAGATGTTGCTTTTATTTGCACATGCACGGATTTGTGACAGAAGTACCTTTTCGAGGATGGTAATTAATTGCAGGGTTATATAAGAATGAATCTAAGATGTTGAGAGTTTTTTTTCTTCCGCTGTATGACAATTAAAAGTATTGCTTGAGGACAAACAAGCTTAAGTATGGGGTGTTTGATGTGAGCCTATTTTGCCATGTTTTATATTGACTTTTATAACGATTTATGTAAACATTCCATGCATTTGGGATAGAATGGTACATAATTTGTGTAGTTTATGTTTATTTGCAATATATGGAGGCATACACAAGTTTTTTTTATATTTCACAAAAATCGGACGCACTTTGGAGCGTGAAGGAAAGACATGAAAACATTGGAGAAGCTAAGGATGGTGCAGCTGGAGGAAACGCCATTGTTCACCATTCATAATTCTGAATCAAGCTTTGACGTCTTCATAAGAGTTGTAGCCCTCGAAAAGTGTTTTCCAACGCATGCTTATATGTGTCAATCGAACGAACGAGGACTCAGGAAAGTGCATTTCCAGATAGATGCATAATGTTGGAAACTGCAGAAAAGGTCGATATCGACCACTTTTGGTCGATATCGAGTGGAGCAAATCGACCAGAGATGCCAGAAATCGACCAGGACACTTGGAGAAACATTAAAGAGGTCGATATCGACCACCTTTGGTCGATATCAAGTAAAGACAGGTCGATATCACATATGAGGCCGAGATCGAGTGAGCTGAGAAGAACAGGTCGATATCAACCCTTTTTGGTCGATATCGAGTGACCACCAGAGTCGATTTCGAGCAGTCCGAGTCCGAATTCCGAGCTGGATATCTTCCACATGAAGCAAAGGATATTCTATCAAGATGGAAGATATTTATCTACATTAGTAATTTCCTAATTTACCTAGAGGGAATTTTATTTGTTTTATTTCTTTTATTTATCAAACATTTATCTTAGGAAATAGATAGATAGATTTATATAGAGATAGACTTTCTCCTTCCTTGGATAGCTAGGATTGGAGCCTATAAATAAAGCCCTAGGGCACTGATTTTCATACATTCAAGCCAAGACATCTTCGGACGAGAAAGGAGCAAAGAGAGGAGAGGGAGGAGGCGAGAGAGGAGAGAGAGGAGGAACGTTTGGAAGGTTTTGTAAGTTTTAGTTTGAGTTTTATGTTAAAGTTAATTTCTTTCATTATGTTTTGTTTCTAATTTCCTTCTTCTAGGGTTGGGGTGATCCCAACATAGATATGTGTGTTTGATTTATAAATCCATGAATTTGTATGTCTTTATCATCATCTACCTATGTGCTTAATCCTTTGCGAGAGTTGTGGAAATTCCTTATTTGTGATATTGAAGCGAAAGTGATCTTTTGATGAATTTGGATAGTAATTAGGGTTTGCTTGCGAAAGTTGGTTGATCCTAATTAATAAAAGGTAGTAACACTTAGGGTTTATACGAAAGCCTCTATATTCCTATTTGTTAGTAACGAAATTTATTTGATATAAAGCATGCATCTTTATGTGATTTATGATCTACACATATGTTTATTGTTGCGGTGATCCCTAAGCTTGGAAGTTTGCTCATTTATTATTCTATCTTTCTTATTTTCGAGTTTTTGCGCAACCACACGGCATCAAACCACCATTCCTCCTCCATCCCTCGACATCGACCCCTCTATTCTTTGTTGACAGCCAGCCTCATCACCTCTTCCCGTTGTTCCCTAAACCCCAAAACACACTAAACCTAGAACCGCTGAGGACGAACCTGACTCCACTATTTGGAAGGATCTTGTCAATTGCTCTTTCTCGAGATATTTGGAAGGATCTTGTTCACGGCTGCCATCTTCGAAGCACGTTCGTCCTTTTTGACATTGGTGGCGTCGTTCCTAGAGTGTATGGGTTATGGACCCATTGTTGTGAGCCTAATTTTCCATGTTTTACATTAACTTTTATATTGATTTCTGCATACATTTCATACATTTGGGTTAGAATAGTACATAATCTATGTAGTTTATGCTTATTTGCCAAATTATGGAGTCTGCACTAGTTTTTGTTTAATTACGCAGAAATCGAGACATTTTACTACAATTCGAAGAAGGGAGGAAATCATGAAATAGCTTGAGGTCAACTACAGAAAGTCCAAGGTCAAGTAGCAGCTGAATCAAAGCACGTCGAGGAGAAAACAAGGAAGAAAGCACTCAAAAGGACTAGTCGACGTTGACTACAACTATTCGATGTCGAGTAACTTTGGTCGACCTTAGCTTCATCACACGAGATCGAGCACAAGCCAAGAAGCAAAGCCACCCAAGGAGCACAAGACTACTCGATGTCGAGGAGTCTGCTCGATGTCGAGTCCACAATCCTCCCCGAGCTCGAGCACATTACGAGGAGAAGAAGACACTACTCGATGTCGATTACTCCCCATAATCAATCCGAGTCGAAATCGAGTGGAGTCCGAGATATGTGGATTACTTGCAAGCCAAATCACATGGGAAATCTATCAAGAATGTTGAAGATCTATCAAGATGAAAGATATTTATCCACTTTAGTCCTATTTCCCCTTAGAGATTTATTTGTTTTATTTCCAAATTTTATCATAAAGCTTTAGATAGATAGGAATAGATATAGATAAAATATTCTTTCCTAGGATAGTGGGGATTGAATACTACAGTATAAATAAGGCCCTAGGGGCTGAGTTTTAGGATCATCCAAGAATTCAATTTCAATTCCAATTTACACATATAGCGAGTATGAGAGAGAGCTTAGGCCGAGAGATGTGAAGTGTTGCAAAAGCGGATTTGGATTCGATCGGTGGTAACTTTTTGTTTGATTCAATGCAATTTAGTTCCCTTTTATTATTGATGTGTCTGTTTATGATGAAGAGCGAGTAGTCACCGAAATTCTAGGGTTGGGGTGAGCCCAACGGTAGCCATGTAAGGTAATGTGATAAAGGTACGTCTTTTAATGCAATTTCGTCTTCTATCTATACGAGCATGATTCTTTTGCGAAAGTCGAAGGTGATCCTTGTTTGTGTTATTGAAGCGAAAGTGATCTTAATACAACTTGGATTAATTATGTAAAAAGGGTGAGTAACAATTACAGTTTATGCGAAAGCCTCTATCTACCTATTTGTTAATAACGACATTTATTTTATGGAAAAACATGATCTTTTATACCTTTAGCATGATTCTTATATGGTTATCGTTGTGGTGTTGAAACTCTGATTCTAGAAGTCTTTTTATATTATTGAATTCAATCCAGTGATTTTGTCTTTATTCGTTCAAAAATGTTACGTTTTTATTCTGTATAGTACTCGATCTCGACGACACTGGTCGTCTAGTAACCTTGTCGATATTGAGTACTCCTGTACTCGACACTGCTCTGTTTTTGCTTCTTTTGCACAATTTTTTAGGTTTAGTCGACTGAGTAGTCAATATCGAGTACTCTACTCGCGATCGAGGACTCTGCTGGTCGATTTCGAGAGGAATTGGGACTGAAAAGGCGAGCGCTGATACGCTTCCTCGTGGATACGATCCTGAATACCCTACCACTACAGCGGGAGGGTTTCTTGTATTTTATTTGCTGGGAAAGGGAGTTAGTTTGATTTTATCTTTCGATTTATTTTCATACTCGATTTCCCTCTGCAACAAATGTTGGCACGTTTGCCGGGGAAGAAATCAATCGCGCCCTTTTTAGTTCCTTTTTACTCTTTTATTTTTGTTTTTGTTTTTCAGGTGTATGCGAAGAACTGATCGCACACCTATTGACCCAATTCTCAAACTAGAACGCTTCTTTCACCTTCGACAAAGGTTAAGGAGGATGTTGCAAACTAGCAATGAGAATGAGGTCCAGCTCACACCAACGCAAGAGCTTGAGCAACTTCGCCTACGAATTGAGGAATTCGCCACCAGAGAAGCATAGTACGCCCAACGAGAGGCAGAATATCTACAGAACCAGCAAAGGTGAGAGCAAATGGTGGATTGCGAAGTCAATCCCCGAAGGGAGCTTGAGGAACAATACCAGCATATCCCTGCAAACGCATAGGAGTACCTGCACCCTACTCTGGAAGTTCCAGAATCGCCAATAGTCCTCCCGCGCATTAACATTGAAATTCATCCTTATTTTATTACTGAAATTAGGAGGAATCAATTTAGGGGGAAACCCAATGAGTGTCCCTTAGAGCACGTTACTACCTTTCTAGATTTATGTGAAGCTATTGGAGATGGTGCTAATCTAGAATATCTGAGGGGCTTGAGGTTGGCTTCGCAATGGCTTGAGGGGCTGCTTCACAATCAATTCGCACGTGGAATGAACTACAAGACTTGTTTCTTAACAAGTTTTTTCCTCCTGCCAAAACAGCTACGCTCAGACAACAAATCACGGTTTTTAGACAAAAGTCAGGTGAGACATTAGCACAGGTCTGGGAGCGCTACAAAAGGCTTTTGAAATCATGTCCTACACATGGACAGCCACTTTACGTGATCCAGGAGATCATCTTCAATTGCCTCGATGCACCAACTAAGGAGCGGATCAACAACTACACTGCTTATAGGTATCTCGAGCACACCCTACGACGTCGTTGGGAAACCTTTGAGATGGTGGCTAACTACAACAACACATATGGGACTTTTGCGGCATCGGTTG